>JANAVB010030816.1:11906268-12506848 GCA_029216955.1 Iris pallida | reverse complement strand
CCTATACAGCCTACCCATCCAAAGTCCACTTATCAAACATACCATTCACTTTTATGCAACAGAATTTGGTAAATATTTATATTTGAACTGAGACGAACTCAGGCCGAGTTCGGTCTGAACTCTGTCTGAGTTCAGTCCGAGTTCGGTCAGTTTGAATTCAAATATTTGTTGCCTCCAAATCTGCATGCAACGTTCGTTTGCAAAATCTTTGCATCCGAACTCTGCCGAATTTTGTATGAGTTCGGTCCCAGAAAACACTATAAATAGAAGAGAATTTCTCATTTCAAATCACTCATCAATTCATCTTCTCTTCTCTTTCAATAAGTGTTTTCATTTGATCTAAAGCTTTCATATTCCACCTACACATCTCTTAGCCAAAAGCCAGTAATATCTATTTAATCTAGAGTCTTTTGGTTCTCAAGAGTTGTAAAGAGGTCGTTCAAAGTTCAGAAACTATCTCTGTTTTTGGAGCCGGTCGTGCGCTCGTCGCCAAGCACGGTGTTGTGAAGTCGGTCGTGCACTTATCACCAAGCACGGTGTTGTAAGAGACTGCAAGCTCTCAATTAGCTTGTGTCATAGTGGATTAACATCGAACAAGAGTACTCGAGACTGGATTAGTCCTCTCAGAGGGATACCAGCATACATCGATGTGTCACTGAGTTTGATCTTTCTATCTCTTGCTACATTTATTTACTATCTCTTTATTCACTGCCATAGTTATCTGTTTTTAATTTTTTAATTGGTGATTCTTTTTCGCTGCACTCGCACTCACTCTATTCACCCCCCCTCTAAAGGTGCTCAACGGTCCTACATCTTAGTCCTTGTTTCAGTAAAGTTTCTAAATTTACTACTAAAGCAGAGGCTATGAAAATATTTCAAAAGCAAAGGACTGCTTTAAAACAAAGTTTTGTAAATGTTAGTAAATTTCATGTCACTTCTGAATATATGGAACTAAACAAAATTATGCTTATATTTGTATCACGGTACATTATATAGATCCAAAGTGGATGTTGTAAAAGTGTATTATTTGTCTACAACATTTAGAATTTTCACATACTGGCTCTATAATCGGTGGTGCTATCATGCAATTTTTACGTGAATATGATATTTACAATAAATAATTTTTTATAATTCCAATAATAACACTTCTTGTATAAATATTTTACGTACACAATTTTTTTCTATAGTAGAAGGACGACTTTTTCATGTTAGATGTGCTTGTCATATTATTAATTTTTTTGTACAAGAATGTCTACAATTTTTTTCAAACAAATTTAAAAAATCTTAGATTATGTTTACAAAGTTTGAACACTTCTGCAAGTTGGCAACATGGTTTTAAAAGTTATATGCACAATATAGTAATTGGAGATTTGTTAAGGATGCACCACATAGATGGATTTCTACTTATTTAATGTTGAAATCTTCTATTAAATTTAAAAATGTTATTACTCAATATTGTAATGTTAATCCAAGTTTTGATTATCAAGTTACTGAAAATGATTGGTAAATTGCTAATTCTATTTATGAATTTTTAGAATTATTTTACAATGCTACATGTATTTTATCTGGAGTTTATTATCCAACTTTTCCTCTAGCGTTAACAAAAATTATTAACATGTCTCATTTTTTTAAACATAGAATTGTTCCTGGTTTTGATTATGTTGTTTCCAAAATGGAAACAAAGTTTTAAAAGTATTAGGGTGAAATACCTATTCTATATTGTTTGGCTTCGGATTTTGATCGGAAGGTTAAATTAGATGGCGTATTCATATTGTTAGACGATTTTAATAAAAATATGAATGTTGATGTAACTTAAAAGTAGAAATTAGAGATGTTCTAGATTCTTTAATTACTTTGTATGAAGAAAGAGTTGTATCGGCCTGACCCGGTATAACCGTTCAAGTTGGTAGTAGTAGGTCTAGTTTTATGTCTAAATTATCACACGCTAAAAGTGTATTGCATACTTCTTAAATAAAAGGCTTAATTGCAACTTGATACCCTTAACTATGCCAGTTTTTCAACTTGATATCCTAAACTTTTTTTGTAACAACTTAATAGCCTGAAAAAATTAAGACCAGGTAAAACTTGAAACTACCACTCCACTTCCAAAGTCCTGCCCCCCATGCCCACCCACCCACCCACCCACCCCCTGCCCACCCACCCCCCTGCCCATCCCCTGCCCCCCATGCCCACCCACCAACATCCCTGGCGAGGTAGGGGTAGCCGAGAGAGGAGGGTAGCGACAGAGAGTGGGTGGGCTAGCGAGGGGAGCGGGGGGGGGGGGGGGGGGGGGGGGGGGGTGGAGGAGTTGGACAACAGAGAGAGGAGGGGGGAGGGTAGGGGTTGGGAAGACATGGATAATTTTGTCTTTTTAAAATTTTTGGGTATTAACTTGAAAATATTAAATAGTTGATGGGATCAAGTTGCCGAGTAAAAAATTTTAGGGTATAAAGTTGAAAAACTGGAATAGTTGAGGGTGTCAAGTTGCAATTAAGCCTAAATAAAAAAATTAAATCCTAAATTTCTACACCCAAACTCTTCTAACATATTAACCTAACTCTCATTTCAGATTGTATTTTATAATATTAAGACTTAATTGCTATTTGATTATGTGTTTATTATTAATCTTGTTTAAAATTATTTCAAATATCACATTTGAGCCCGATAAACCCGCTGGATCCGACCTAATTCGAGTCAAACCCGATAAACCTGGATTCCTTTTCTATTTCTTCCGACTTGGCCTTGGACTTCATATTGTTGAACTCGAGGTCGGATTTGACTTGGACTCGAAAGGCTCATGATTCATCGCGTTAGGCTCAAACTAAGTTCAAGTCCGACCTAATCCGTCCGAGTTGCAACCCTCGTAACATCCCCTTGAAAGATAATAAACTCATACGAAGAATATTATTTGACCAGCACTTTTGGACCGTCCGTTACGTGTCAGCCATCAAATATCCGGTTAGGTTTCCTAACGGGCCAACCCGCCGGAAAAACAAAATTCGTATATTCCAACGGAATCTCCGGTCGGCGACTTCGTCGGACCGGCGGTCTCGGGCCTGTCGCTCCCATCCAACTACTACGTTCCCGAGAAGCAAAAAAATCGTACGTGTCTCTGCCGTGTCCAAAAAAAAACAGCCCTTTTCGAAGAGACGGCGTGGCATCACGTGTCCGAAGAAGATCCAACGGCCAGGAACGGAGGGGACTCGCTGGCCGTCGATGTGGGATGAAATGAAATATTGGGTGGGTTTTGGAAAACCGGAAGCTTCGATTTTTTCGTCATTAAAAAAAATATAGAGAGAGAAAGTATATATATGCAGAGAGAGCAATCTAGAGAGAGAGAGAGAGAGAGGCTGTTGGGGATTCGTGAAGAAGAAGGAACGAAGAAGAAAAAAAAAAAGTATATTTTCTCTCTCAAATTCCCTTCTTTTTTTGTTTCTCTCTCTAAAAATACCTTCTTTCTTTGTCTCTCTCTAAAAATTGCTTCTTTTCTATGGTTTCTTTGGTTTCAAGAAAGAGGGATTGTCTGGAACTCTTATCGATTTCGAATTCGCAGCCTTTTTGTACTGATTTTGAACGCATTTTTTTGTGGGTTTTTGATCGGTCATTAAAAAAAAAATTCGGGGTTGTGGTTTTTTGTGGGGATTTCGATATTTCCTTCATTAAAAAAAAATTCTAGAGAGAGAAAGTATATATATATACACGCAGAGAGAGCAGAGTGAGCAGTCTGAGAGAGAAGTTTGTTGGGGATTTGTGAAGAGGAAGGAACGAAGAAGGAAGAAAAAAAAGTATGTTTTCTCTCTCTAAAAATCCATTCTTTCTCTGTTTCTCTCTCTATAAAAATTACTTCTTTTCTATAGTTTATTTGATTTCAAGAAAGAGGGGATTGTCTGGAACTCTATCGATTTCGAATTCGCAGCCCTCTTTTTCCTACTGATTTGAACGCATTTTTTTGTGCGTTTTTTATCGGTTCTTCCACTCTTCTGTGTGATTTTTTTTGATAGTATTTTTTTTTCCAATTCGGGGTTTATGGGTTCATTTTTAATTGTTTCTTTTTGCTGATTTAAAGTCTTCGGTTTTATTCTGATGATATTCTTGTTCGCTCCTTGCATAGAATTTCCTGAGTTTTTGTGTGGATTTTTTTTGGGTTCTAGTTTGAGGTTGTTTCTCGTCATTTTGTTCTTCTTCCTGCTGATTTGAAGCATTTTGGTGCTACTTTTGAACGTGGGATTTATTTATTTTTTAGTAGTTAAAGTTTTCTACTGATTTCGAAACATTTATTTTTCTGGATTTTATCCTGGTAAATTTGGGGACTCATTTGCATTTTTTTCAATTTTTTTTTTTTTGGGATTGGAGTTTCTTTGTCTCTTTGTGATCATTTTATTTTATTTTTTTGGAGTTTTTCTAATGATATTTTGTCAATTACTTGTTCTATTTGAGATTTGATAGATCCTTTCTTAACCTCATTTAATCTGAAATTATTTTAAAAAAACTCCCCTTTTTTTCCCTTACTAACCCAAGGTTTTTTGCTCACCATTAAATTAAGAAAGTGATAAAGTTCACATCTTTCATATGAAATCTCTCTAAAATTTATCTATCAATGATTTGCCTATATGCACGATTCTTAAAGCACTGGCTTCTTCTTCATTGTTTGGAAAAGTACAAAGCATGGAATTTTTTCTTTTCTTTTCCCTTTTTTAAAATGAGAAAATGACATTTCCTTGATGAAATTTTAGTGTGTATGTTCATTCTTAGTCCCACTCACTATCATTTGGTTGGTTATGGTTTGTTTTCCTTCCCCTTCATTTTTTTTTCCCTTTCTTCTTTTTGTCCTCTCCCTCTTCTTGAATGTTTTCTTATGATTTGACCATAATGCCCCTCTGATGAGCAAAATGGGCTTTTGGTTTTTAGTACGTTCTTGGTATTTTTTTGTGAATTTTTTCACTAGATGTGCTGAATTATTATGCATATAATCGAAAAGAAAGTTGGTTCTTACTTTATGGAATTTGGATTACTGTAAATATAATCGACATACGTTTCACTTTCACTTTTCTTTCTTTTACTTTATGGAACATGATCTTTTCTATGTTCACTGATTAAAAAAAACATTTGGGTCTTAATTATTTGAAATAAATACATTAATTCCCAATATGTTTCATGAGTATTACATGACCACCCCTATTTTGAAAATAATTACACGGACCACACTCCTATGCTTTATGTTTTATTTTTAAATAAGGGTGGTTAGTGGTATAATTTTCTATAGATAATATAAAATATATGGGTGGTCCGTGTAATTAGTTTCAAAATAAGGGTGGTCCCTGTAATAAGTATGAAACTCGTAAATTGTCCTAAAAAAATTCACAACTTTGTTTGTTAATTTGTCGATTTTGATTGTTGCTAGTTGAGGTTTGCAATCTCGCTTGCAGAACTATCCGTTCTAGTCTTGTTGGAGTGTGTATGCTTGTTTTATATTTTCAATTGTTACTTATTGTCATTTTATCAGAGTATATTTTCAATTGTTTGTAACTTTTTTCTTCCAACAACAGTAACTGCATAGGTGAAGGGGATGCAATGGAGGGGCTGAAGAAAGCGAAAGTTAATGGGTCAAGACGGAGCAACAGCGACGAGGACAGCAGCGGTGGCGGGTCCGAGGGGGAGGAAGGATATATATTCCGTGCACCGCTGGACACCGATGATCATAGCAGTAGGAAAAGGGTTAAGCTCCAAGGCAAGGTATATGTCCGAACATTGCACCAATAGCAATAGCTTTTAGCCAGTCTTGTTGCTTTCCGTCTCCTGATTATCTCGTAATGATATTGAAAGGCATCTGCATCGGACGATCACAGACCTGTGGATCTCGCTATGGTCCCAAGGAGATTACGATCAAGTACGGATGCTCCAATGAGATCTTTTACTTTTCGTGATAGTTACTAAAGTATGATTGTTTACATTTCTTAATCTTGTCCTCTCTTTCTGGATTAGCTGGCTCTATGAATCAGAACTTTTAAATACTATATTGTGTAGGAACTTCAAGTTCACTTTTTGTTAGGTTATCAATTTTGACTCTTATAAACTGGGTGCTTCTAGTTGTTTTTATTAGACAACATGATTTGGTTATCATACTCGTAAAATAGTTACTGTTGCAAACTTTGTTGTTCGGTATAATGCAACAAGCTAGATGATGACGGTGATGCTATTTGGTTGAGCCTTTTGTATGTTGAATAAACTGACTGTCTCCTTTACGGAATCACTAGGTATTTTACTTAATTCTTTCCTACCTCAGCGATAAATAAACGCCTCTGCCAATTGGTGTCCCCACCGTTGTCAGACTCGAAGAGAAAGCAACTACACTCTCTTAATGGAACCCAATTGTCCAATGGCTATATTGCAGAGAGATTCAGACAAAACATGGTTCGTTCATTTAATGTTATATTAAAAAAAAATCTCCTGCTTACATGTATAGTTGTGGCAGTTACTTTTGATACCTTCTGTTCTTTTCTATGTTAGTTTGACCAAGTCACCGAAGATGAGGAAGAAGTTGCGCAGGCTTTAACTATGCTGATTATTCCGGTCACCATAAGCAAGCTAATTAAGAATAAAGAGGATAGGAGAACTCTAGAAGAAAAGTCAGAGACGAAGGAAGTGTCAGCTTCCTTTTCAGAAGGTTTAACCTGCTAGTTTATCTAGTTTTTTCTTATAATTCAAACTTTTAGCAATATCTGAATGGTATTTTTTACTGGGATATTTTCATAATAGCTTTGGAAGAAACTACGGCAGTTTTACTCCCATGCAATATCTCTATTGGCCACAATCCTTGTGGAGAAGAGTCACATAGAGACGTCTTGAAGCCTGAAACATCAGCGATGGGGAAACAAATTGCTGTATCTCTTAGCCAAAATTTTGATGCAGGAAGAAATCAGACTACTCAATCTGATTCCTGTAGAACTCCCTTATCTAATAATGGAAAGGAAGGGGATGTTGCATCACCGAGGAATGCTATTTACTCATCTATTCCTCTAGGAACTTCTCTTCAGAATCTCGCTGAACCTGGGTGGGTAAATCTTTTTCTTTTTTAAAATTATTTTTCTTTGGTTGTTGGCATTAATTATAGGCTCCTGCTTATGTTTTCTTTCTCATTTCTTTTCTGGATGTTTTCACGGGTTCAGAGGATTGCAGCAAACGCAATTGGGTGCCTCTTCCATGCACAGATGTGATATTGGGCTTTGGCCAGTAATGCTTCTACATTTGCATTACAATTTCTTTTCTTCGATTATTTTTATCTGAGATAATTCATGTGTTTTCTTTTCAGGTTGGACCTAATCTAATGGGACACGATCTGCAATCTGTCAAGAAGAAATTTTACAGTGGTACAGCACATCATATTAGTCAGAGAGGTTTGTATTCACACATTGAACAGACATTTTATAGCTGGTCCAGCACGGACACTTCTTATTTGCGTGACATTTTTTTTATATCAATTTTCTGATTTTTCTCAATAATTATGGGTTTTTTTTATTAGAAGCAACCCCTGATTTGCATGGATTTTCTAGCAGTGTTCACGGGCATTTGACAATGTAATCAACAATAAATCCTCTGACCTTATATGTAGCTCTGTCACTATATTTCTTATTGTAGTCTGTTCTATGTTCTGTTATCTTATAATGGCACTAACTCTAGCCTGCTCTATCAGATCTTCTTCAAGTAAAGCTACAGGATGCCAAAGATCACTTACTGCTTCAGCAAGTTGTAGTTCAGCTATAAATGATTCCCCCACTGAAAGGGTTAGTCTCGTCTCTTTAGCAAGACACTTTATTTCTACTATTCTTGGACTGATTATGAAGTAGAAAGAGATTGACTATGATATATGTATGTATCTTGTCATCACCTATCTTCTATTGCTGTTTACAGTATGTGAGT
This sequence comes from Iris pallida, assembly GCA_029216955.1. NCBI lineage: Eukaryota > Viridiplantae > Streptophyta > Magnoliopsida > Asparagales > Iridaceae > Iris > Iris pallida. The sequence goes on along the minus strand of JANAVB010030816.1, from coordinate 12,498,931 downwards.
ACATTGTCGTAGGAGAAACACAAGTGGTTGATGTTAACTGCTGAGCGTCATCTTATCCTGAGAAACACATTTTTGACCCATCAGGTTAATTCCACATGAATTAGATTAGGCTTCATGGTGGCCTCTTTGCTAGTTTATCGCCTGTGCTATTTGTTTCTTTAATCTATGGTCCTTTTGTGTATCTGTACATCTCAGTTTTCTTCTTTGGTGAAATTTAACTTATTTTTTTTATTGCAATCTTATTTGCCGAGTATTAGCACATTTGCAACCTGCTGAACAACTCTTCTCCCCAAGAGATTCTCTTGATTCTGGTAAAGGCATTATTACTTACAGGCTTTTAGCTATCTAAGCCTATTTGGTTTTTATCTGCAGCTTTCATCAATTGATGGAAAGGCTCCATACAAGAAGTGTGCTACCCATGTCTTCATAAGCCATCTCATTCGAAATTATAAGAACACGGAAAAAGGACAGCAATATATGCTACCAGTCGACCAATCAAAAGCGGAAGAGGGAACAAATTATGCTGAACAGACAGCCAATGGGATGGGGTTAAGAAGCGGTAAGAGTCCTACTATCTCAAATGGTTTTCATATGGAGAAGAGTTCTCTGCGAGGCAACACACAAACGTTACACGATGGGAGGCTACTACAAGCTCAAGTGATTTCCACCTTATCTGGGGCTTATGGACAGAAAAAGCAGGTGGAACTATTTTTCTCAATTATCGAAGTAGCTCTCCTTTTATTTTACTTTCTCACAGTGAGTACTATACACAGGGTGGGGAGTCGTCTGCGTCTGCTGTTGTCACCATGAATTCTGGGAATGGGTCGAAATCATCTGAGCAGTTTCATGTTCCTTACCTCCCACATCATTCTCTTATGCCTTTCCCATTCCCGCGAGGACCTTATTCATCTAATTATCAGGATCAGTTAGCAGCAGCAGCTTCCCGTCAGGTGCACTTTAATCATCTAATTTCCGTTTCCATATTGGCTTACAGTTATCAAAATTTACCTTCTATTGTATGTTTATCTTTCCTTGTTACGATAAGATTCTGCCCGCTGAATTAAATAGAATAGAAGATCATAATTTGATTGGTTTTTATTTTGATGTTTGCTGTCATTTGCGGGGATGGGGTTAAGTTGGTATGACCGTAGCTCACTGCTTAATTTATGTTGATATTTATGGATGCCGCTATGTTTTACAAAAAAATGACTTCATTTTATGAGATTCAAAGATGTAGCTTGGACGGTTCAACGAAAGTGCCATACTCTTCAAGGATACAATACATACAGTCGTACACACACACTTGGGACCATGTATTGAATACAAGTTACTAGTAACGCTTTACTTTTATTATTGAAGGCGTACTCATGATGAGTGGTTTCAATATTTTTAATATCTCATCAATGACTTTATAGTTATTTTGCTTTTAAATCTACGGTACATTACTTTTCGATACAAGTACAATTTTTTATTTGCACATTTAGTTGTTTCTGTAACAACCCAAGTTCATATCAACTCGTACTATGTCACTGTAACCATATCTACAGTGTACAAAGGAGATCTCTGACAAAGTCGTCTTAGTAAATGTTAGCTTTGAACTATTGTCTTTCCCATCAATTTCTATTGACAGGGCAAAATTTAAGACCGCAAATCATCGGGTAACCTTTCCCTCGACACTTAATGCACGAGGATACAGAAGTTCTCAGAACACAAGATCTTTTCTTTTGCGTATTTACTTTTCAAGACATACACACATGGATTGTTTGTTGGATGGTCCACCCTGCACTCTATTTATGTCTCAAAAAAACATGAAGTGAGAGTGCCACGTGGAAAAAGGAGAGGCTCATCCACTCCGAGTCGTTGCCACCACTCCTTTTGCCACGAGGTAATCTCTCGTACTAGCAAATGAGCCTATGGCTTGTTTCCTGTTTCCCCTTCTTATACTGTCACATAATGGTTGATTGAATAAGAGCGTCTAATGTTGCACTTTGATAGTTGGAAATATTTCTTGTAGTGTTTCCTAAATTAATTTAAGGAAACTCGATTACCCATACTTTATTTGCTGTGGGTCTTGTCTTGCATTGATTTACTTCTGTTTTCAACATCTTTCTCTTGCTCGTGTCATCTTGTTTGCTCGAGTCATAAGATACATGTTGCTACATTTTCTATATATCAGATGTTTCTCTTATATTCCAGATTCTAAAACCTCCCTAGCCAACCCAACCTGTATCTGAACTTGTGGCTGTAGGATCTGACATTATAGTACATTTGTTATATGGTGTGTTTACTATGCTCACCGACGAAACGTATTCACGGATTGAGTGTTAAATGTAGGTGCAACTGCAGCTACCATATTTTGTGGGCAGCAGTGCATCCTATGGGCCACAAATGGTCCACACAGCTGGAGGCACAACAATGAAACAGCAGCAGATGATGTGGCAAGCTCAAGTGGCATATCTAAGGCCACCATCGGGTTTCCCTGTTAAGTGGCAACAGAATGGACAACATTCCAACTCTGTGTCGTCGTCATCTCCTTCCCTTCGCACCCAGTCACCTCCTTCCATATTTCCCTCTCCGAAAGACCATCACCCAGTTAACAACCGGCAGCATTTTCTTCTGCCTGTTCCTCCATCGACACCATCATTACCACCATCCAGAGCAAAGCAGCAGCACCAACAGAACGGTGTCACACTCAACCTGGAGGCGTCGACTCAGCTGCAGGTGCTCTGCAATGCCGAGACTTACATATAGAGGTCTGTATTTGCTGTTTTATTCCTTAAAAAAGTGCCGAGTGGTACACTGGGCCTCCTCGAGGATGAGCTGCATCGAGGACGATGCAGCAGAGGGGTCGTCTACTGGAGAGTTATATCGATGCTCAAGCTAAGCCAGTTCTGCCACTGATTCTTCAAAGGTACTTTCGGTGAGAATGCTGGATTACGCTCCTAACAACGCAGGGTTCGGATTATAAGCAATAAACTCGCATATATGAAAATCTGTATGAAATATGGATTTCACAATGTATGCCAACTACCAAAAGAAAATTGGTGTAGGAAGTATTTTACAAAGACAGAGAGAAGTGGTGGAAAGGAAGGATGGATAGTATTGGCTTGTGGGAGCAAAGATGATTGCCTTTTTGTTTGTTTTGTTTTTTAATTCTGAAGAAGTAAATATTCTTTTGATGTGTGTATAACTATCACTGTCCAGATTTACCAATCTTGAAGATGTCTCTGGTTGGGCTTTGAATGTGACAAAGGTTGACAGGTATGAGGTATCCTCCTAACCTTATCTTTGGGGTTTTGTGCCTTGGTGGGGGAAGTGTGTGGGCGCGTGCGCGGTGCTTGGGTCTTCGTGTACGTCTTGGATAATTATTTTGGCAAGTGGACCAAGTGATGATGTACATGAGGTCCGTGCATGGTTCGGGATCTGGTGGGCCAGTAGGCTGGATTGTGACAAATATCAAAGGTATCTGGTTGTTTGGGTTCCATCTCACAGTAATGGTCATATTATATGTGTGCGAGGGAAATCATGAAACATAAGATTTAGCCACACTTATTATTCGAGATTGGTTTATAGTTGAGTGTTTGGATTTCGTGTTTAGCATGTCCACATTTGATGTCGCGGTGGGCCCCTATGCAAGCCGGGACCTGGATGAAGTCAGAGGGTTAGTGGAAGACGGCTAACTGGAGCTACCCAATAAAAGATGTCGAATTGGGCCCTCGCTTATGAATGGCGATATTATGGTCAGGTTCCGTCCAGAGAGCACCATCAACTTCCAAATGCATTCCTCCTCTTGAAACACCAGTTACAGAAGTACGCACTTTTAGGGTTTAGAAAGTTTTAAACCATTGTCGCTCACCTCTAGTCCAAGTGGTTGAGAAGGAAGGCGGCCGCGATATCTGCCAGGGTTCAAGCTAGGATACTAGTTGGTGGGAGTGGGGGCAGTGGGCTCAACAGAGACCGCGCGAAAAAGAAAAATAAAGTAATACTATGTTACCACCACATTTGTGCAGTAGAGATTTGTCTCTGGAAACGGAATGTTCACAATGGTTTGACCATTGGCTCTTGCAAAATCTCCATTCGGATCCAGGTTTATGTAATATGAGTTCAGGCTCAGGTTAATTCATGTAGCATCAGAACCTGATCATCAGCAGCACCAAGAGATTTGTGGTAGGACTAGTCTGATTCGCATAAAGGAAAGGAAATTAATGCTTTGCTTTTCCATGGACATGGAATATTGTAAAATTCCTATCAATTTTTATTTTTGGTGTTTGGTAAGCAATATAGTCCTAAATTTTTGTAATAGAGAAAATTGAGAGGAAAAGTGAATCGTTGGGGGTAGTTGGAGGGACCTTAAAATCTTTTCGGCTAGATGTCGCTAATAATTTGAATCTTCTCGGATGGATCGAACGATAGTACGATACAGAATGAATTCAATATTATAGCTATATTTTTTCTCTCACACAATGTGACATTAAATGTGCTTCCATCACACGTTACAAAGGCTACGTGCTGATTTGATAACTGTGTATGTATATTTGGTGTTTACAAGTTTAGCCTCAAAGACATGTATCTCTGTTCATACACGTAGGGGAGTTCCTTTCTTAGAGTAATTTTTTCAGCATGAAACCTTTCACCTCCTTTTGTGCTACGTGGTTATAACATGGCATGAAGCCGAGGTCTAACTTCTTGGTGGTGTCGCCCCACAGTGGCATGAAGTCCTAGCCTCTTTTTAGTATTGTTCTACCATCCAGCACAGGATTTCTTGTCCCTTTGTGTTGCTACTCTCTACCTTTCAGCATGAGACTCGGTGCTTCTATGGGGTGCTAGGCTGCGGTGACATGGCCTGAAACCAAGGACTCATCTCATGTGATGTCAAGCAACGGTAGCATGGACTCGTTCATTTGTAGTGCTTTTGTAGTGCTGAGCTACCCATACTTCCTACAAAGTATGTCGAGCATTACAAATACTCAAGAACTCATTAAGACTTAAAAGTCATCATTCCACAAGATATGCTCTTTACCTCGAGCAAAAACTAAACCATAGAGGTTCGGGATCCTATTCCAACAATGTTCCCAAGAACTAACCTATGTCCCTCGTGTTTCCAAATCAATGATCATTCTTTGAACCAAAATATGTCAGTAAAATATTGTATAGCATAAAGATGACGAAGAGAAGAGTAGCGTACATAAAATGTTGGATGGAAGCGTAGAGTACGGAACTAGGCATGCTGGATTGACATTCTTGGTGACAAATAATTTATTTGAGCTTAAGTTAGAAATTAATCATGAACTGATTCCCAGTTACAAATTTAATGGTAAATACTATAATAAAACCTGCACGCAAGAATTCTCTACATACATTTGCCAGCACAGTACTTATAGACAAATATTAAGGACAGTACAAAAGTTAATAGAGACAACATACTTTTTGACTCTCCTAAGACTGCCAAAAAGTGTCATTGTCCTTGTTAGTTTAGGACTGTCAAAACAGTACCTGCCAAAAGTGCGTTGCCCTCTAGTAATCGTTAACTTTTGCCTGTAGAATTCAGTAGCGATCACTCATGACTGATTCTTGTAATATCTGCAGACACTGGTTGAAGCAAATATCTTCAGGCTTAAATGAGGTTTAGCCAATACAACAATGCAACAGTTCTCTTTGATTCTAGTAGAATACCAGAAGCCTCCCACTTTTAAACAAGATGTTATGACTGATAACTGCCAAAGCTTGGTCCTCAGTTAGCCACATTTCACCAACCATACATGGAAGCTCAATTAGCAATCAAGAATACAGAGATAATAACAACCAAACATATCGAAAGTGCCCACTACTCACGCAGAATTGGAAGTTTGAACAAAATTCTTTACCGCAAATTTTAAGCAACTGACAGTTTGTGCCAGAATTAACCGAGTATTACAAGAGAAAAGAATCATTTCCTACTCGGATTGTGATGAGTGCCCACTACTCACGCAGAATTGGAAGTTTGAACAAAATTCTTTACCGCAAATTTTAAGCAACTGACAGTTTGTGCCAGAATTAACCGAGTATTACAAGAGAAAAGAACTAGTATCATTTCCTACTCGGATTGTGATGAGTGCCCACTACTCACGCAGAATTGGAAGTTTGAACAAAATTCTTTACCGCAAATTTTAAGCAACTGACAGTTTGTGCCAGAATTAACCGAGTATTACAAGAGAAAAGAACTAGTATCATTTCCTACTCGGATTGTGATGAGTGAAAAATATACTGCTACTCAGATTCACTCTCCTCACCTATAGCTTGAATCTATTGAGGAAAAGTCTTATCTTCTTCCTCCTCGTTAAAAGCTAAATTGCAGTTACAAACTACAGCTTTTCGGTCGAGTGTCTACTTTTTCTTCTTTGACTTCGATGACAGAGATTGGGCATATGCAGTTCCCTAATGTGAATCACAAAAGAAAATTAAGTTTTCGTTAACAAGGCTATTGATTCTCGGTTAAGCAAGATAAGCTGGTTTATCAATGTCCTAAGGGTCACATTGGATGGGGGCAAGAAACAATTAACTGATAAATACCTGCAGCCACTCGTCCATGTTAGCTTCTGTTGCCCTTGTGCCAACTTCCACCTTTGGTGCCCTCTTTGTTTTCTGGTCGGAGATTAATGTAAAGACGTGAGAATAGATACATATAGCAAGGCACTGCAGTTGCAGTATTGTCAAAATAACAATTACAATTTTTTAGATGACTTAAGACAATATAAACCAATTACTTTATTATATAATTATCAGCTGTGAAATATAGCCAAACCATGTCGACAATATGGTCAACACACTCAAGAGTCAAGATTAAGTTACAAGTGCTCAAATGTTCCTATTAATTTGGTGATGCCAAGACAATTAACTTTGAGAAGGTGGGTATTATATCAACCTGCTTATAGCATACCAAAACCTGGTAACACCGTTAAGTTTTATGGAAGGTATGAACATATTACAAAAGAAAAATTGTTGTAGCTCATGATGTCTAATGATTCTATTAAATACATACTAGTAAAAAATAAATATATCTTCATATCATTATATATCTAAATATCTTTAGCTCTTGTTTCTGCCAAAGTTACAAAATTATCTCAAAATTCCAAGGTTTTACCCCTTCAAGTAATTTTTGACGCCCAACTTGTGACTAAGCCTCATCTTAGAAACAGTAGCTAGCTAATAGTTTGTAGAGCTTGTCACTGTCTATCAATTATACCTTGCAGAATACATGTATTGTAGTAAAAATAAGGGAGTTACACAAAGTTGTAGCAATTATCGAGAAATTAAGCTTATGCGGCATACCATATATTAAGGAAAAGAGTAAATGAACTATGTAAGAAAAGAAACTAGAATTTCATAGAATCAATTTGGCTTTATGCCAAAGAGATCTACTATGGAAGCCATTTAATTATTAAGAAGATCAATAAAAAAAAATATTTAGAGAGAAAAAGGGGAATTTATATATTGTTTAGAAAGCTTATGACATAGTTCCTAGAGAGGTAAATGTGATGGGCTTTGGAAAGAAACAAGTTCCTAATAGCTATATCGGAACTATTAAGGATGTGAATTATGGAGTTACATCGTCCCAACTATTGGTGATAGTAAACCATTTTCTATTGTTGTTGGCTTTGATCAAGGATCCGCATTATATTAAGTCCTTACCATCATACATTAGTTATGGTAGAAATTACTAGGCAAATGCAGAAGGAGGTTCCATAGGGTCTAGCTCGGACTCGGTCGCGTGGACAAACGACGCAAAGTGGCACTTTGATGGCGCACTTTGCACTTATGTATCGGACGTGGAGTTGGTGCAGGAGGATGCTATCTGGCGAGGAACTGCATAGTACCGTCACGGCTCGCCCACGGTTTCTCCTCGGATGTTGCACGTTAACTCTACTGCTGTTTTGCATGGTTGATCTATAGTAACTTTTTGCTAGGTTTATCATTTTTGCAATTGTCCTATTAATAAGGAATTACTGTTCGTATTTGTCCTATTGAATAGGGAACGTTGTTAGTGGACGGGTACCGCTGATCGGGAAATTGCTCCCCACTTAGTGGGGACACGAGAAATTAGAAGATCCCAAAAAGAGTTTCCTTATTAGAGCTAGTCCAAGAGTCCATTAGCCCGTCATTGCTTGTCTACAAAGGGAGGTAACAACGAGCGTTCCAAAAGTTTTCCATAACTTGTTAGTTCCTAGGAGCGGATCGACGAAGAGTCGAATCTCGCTTTAAGCAATGATGATGAACAGACCATTGTGCTAAACTTAGCAAATTCATTGAGAGCTATGCTATGTCAACAACTTTTTTCTTGCTATCTTATTAGCAGTTTTACTGCTTTCTACCAGCGGATTATTCTGCAACACTTTCGCTGCACTCTATTAGCGATTTTACCGTTGTTATCAGCAAGCTTGACTTGTCGGTTTGTTATCAGTCTTCCTAGACTTTTACAAATTTTTCCAAAAATCTACAAAAAATACATCATTCGAACTATTGGAGATAGTAAACCATTTTCTATTGCCATTGGCTTTCATCAAGGATCCACATTGCATTCAGTCATTACCATTATATGCTAGTTATGGATGAAATTAATAGGCTAATCTAGGAGGAGGTTCCATATTGTATGATGTTTGTTGAAAAATTTTGTTGGTCGACAAGTAAAGCAAGATTAAATGTTAAAATAGAAGTGTGGCGAGAAGCTTTGGAATATACGGGTTTCATAATTAGGGGAAAAACATATTACGGAAATGTAATCTCAACCAAAAGGCAAAGAAAAATGATAGGGGAGTACATATAAATGGACTAAAGATACCAAGGAGTCGATGGTTTTCAACATTTATTATCAATAATTCATCATATGTAAGAGATGTCATGTATAGAATTAAAAATGTGGTTGAAATGGAGGAGAGTTTTTATAGTATTGTATGATCGAAAGATACCTTTGAAAATAATGTTTTACAAGATGGCTAAGAACTGCAATGTTTTACAAATTAGAGTATTGAGCAATTAAAAACATGTATAGAGATTAGTGTAACAGAAATAAGAACGCTAAGATGGGTGAGCACTGAGTAGCAATACATTAAAAGATAGGATAAGAATTGTATCCGTGGAAAGTTAGAGGTGACACCAATTAAGGACAAGATGAAATAAAGTAGTCTTAAATGCTTTACACATGTAGCGTATACCAATAGATGCTCCGGTAAAGAACGATAAGATAGTAGTTAAAGGAATCCCTAGGACGAGTGGTAGACTATAACGAACATGGATAGAAGTATTAAAGAGGGATATGATTTGTTGTTACTATTACAAAGGAGATAGCCCTTAACGGGCTGAATGAAGTATCAAAACAGCCGATCCCAAAAAATTTGGGATAAAGGCTTTGTTGTTGTTGTTATTATTGTTGTAGTAGAATACATATGAAACTCATGCCTATCTTTAGCTTGTAATGCCGACATGCATCACATCTAATCACTAAAGCACTCAATTACTTGAAATCTAATGTTCCAGCAAGAAGAAAACAGGATAAGCTCCTCAGATGTTCACTCTCTAGTGGGGGTTAATCTATTAGGCTATTAGCTCCTTGAAATCAAATCAGCAAGCTGCCAGTACTGTCAATACTCACAAAACGTACATCCCCTATCCCAAACAACACCACCATGCACCACCCTAACTGAGATGCCGCTAGGAGAAATATTCAATAATGAGGATCAACTCAATGACAGGAGAACCTCTAATTTTCTGTTGAAATTAAGATAAAACTAGTAAAAAAAAGCAAAAAAGAGAACAAATTTTGTCATTATCATCCAAGATAAATGTGAAGATAAAAAAAAACTTGAAGCGACTTGAGCACTTTATTTGCTAATAGGTGTCTGTTTTTTCCACTAATTAGAGGTGTGGCACTAATTAGAGTTTGGGGTCCCACTTCACTACTTAGGGTGTGTTTGATTGCAAGATGGAAAATATGTGGAAAAGATATTAATTCAATGGAATTATTTTCCTAGGAAAAAAGTTCTATGGAATTTTAAAAAATTTCCATGGAAAACTTAATTTGGTGTTTGATTGTCATTATTTTCCACGGAATAGTTATTTTCCATGGAAAATGATATTTTCCTATGAGTTGGACAAGTTTCATTTTCCACCATTTTAGAAGAAAATATGGAAAATGGTAGCTTTTTGGAAAATAATTCCATGGAAAATATAAGCTATCAAACACTACAATTGGTGGAAAATTTGTGATGGAAATATTTTCTATGGAAAAAAAAAGCCCAACCAAACACAACCTTTAGTGATTTATGAAAGTTGTTTTTTTTCACTAGTTAGTGGTTATATTTTTGTTTTTGAATGTTTAATTAGACATCAATTTACCTTTGTACCCATACTATAAAGTATTCTAAAATAAAACATTATGCTATGTCAAAAAATTATCCAAGAAAACTTTAAACTGAATTTATATCAAAATAACTTCGGGTGCGTTTGATTGCAAGGTGGAAAATATGTGGAAAAGAAATTAATTTCATGGAATTATTTTCCTAGGAAAAAAATTCCATGGAATTATAAATTTTTTCCATGGAAAACTTAATTCGGGTGTTTGATTGTCATTATCTTTCACGGAAAATAGTTATTTTCCATGGAAAATAATATTTTCCTATGGGTTGGACAAGTTTAATTTTCCACCATTTTAGATGAAAATATGGAAAATGATAGTTTTTTTGGAAAATAATTCCATGGAAAATATAAGCTATCAAACACTACAATTGGTGGAAAATTTGTGATGGAAATATTTTTCATGGAAAAAAGGCCCAATCAAACACAGCCTTCATTAGAAATTAAGTCAAATGTCACATTCCTAGACTATATCATGCAAGTCAAAGCAATTACAAAACATAACATACACAAGATTAAAAATAATACTTATCTATAATTTTACAACAAAATAAATCAATGAGTAATAAAACAAAATTAAAAATACCAAAAATATATATTCAAACTTAAACTAATGTAAGTAAACCCATACCTGGTGAAGGATTGAAAAATTGAAATGTTAAGGATATAAAGGAAAATATTAAATTCTCTAGGGGTTACAATGGTCTTTTTACCTCCAATGAGAGGTTAGGTTGCAAAGACAGTAGCCGGCCGACGCGTTCTTTTTCGGAGCCTCTAATTAGTCGTCAAGCTCTAACTCCATCCAATTAGATGCAAAAAAAAAAACATTTTTTGTGGGTCCACCTCTAGTTAGACCCAATTAGTGATTCACCTCTAATTAGATGTAAAAACAAACACCCTAAAGATAACCAAATTGTACATAAGATGCTCTCTGAATAGCAATTTGAAGTATAGCATACACCCCAGAAATACAAAGAAAAGCATTCCAGATGTTTTTGGGGTCTTCAATTATTAAACATGGATAGTCAATCTAATTTAAAGAAAGAAAAAGTGAAGTTGATAGTTACCTTTGTCAAGTTCTGAATCTGACCATGTGCCCAGAGTCCCAGAAGACCAAGGAGGGCAACACCGAGAGTTACAAGGAAAACAGACTCGATGCTCAGGAAGCCTCCAGCCTAAAAAACTTCAACAGTACCATTATAAAATACAGTCTGATATGGATGTTGATCTATCTCATAAATAATTGTGCCAACCAAGTCAAATGAGCCAGGCTGCAATTCACTCGACATATAAGAATTTCAAATTGTAAGATAACACTCCAATTATAATTTTTCTCGATCTTTTGGCCAGAATATACACACACACGATTGACATTGAACAAATAATACCTGCAAGTACTTGCTAACAGCAAAATTATACGGGAACGTTGCTTGAGAATTTAATGGGACAGAGGCATTGTAAAATTGCTGCATTCACAAGTAAAAGATGTTAGCTATCAGTATCAACACAATATCCATAGCAAGATATTATAATCAGAGTATTTCGTTTTTAACTTGAACTATCACATGCCTACCAGGCTTCTGGCATGAACAAAATACAGTATATTGAAGATCAACAAATGTCAAATCCCTGTTTCACGATTAGACAAAGTGCATATGCTGTAATTATAACAACTTGCAAGTCTTAAATGATTAAGCTGTGCACAATGGAAGAGTCTTTATTCCTCCTTTGTTGATCATATTAAATACAGAAAATTGCAAGTAAAGCATTAAACTTTAATACAATTGTGAAAAAGGCATCAAGTTTCCACTATTTGTATTTTGAGCATTGAAACGGCATTTCAAATGCCGTTTCATGATGTCACCCTCTGTCACTTGGAATAACTTGGATTAAGAAGAATTAAGAAGAAATGGGAAATGGATTAAAGAGGGGACAAAGGATTAAAGAATAAAACGGCAATTCAATTGCCGTTCGGTGACGTCGGATGACGTCACCGTTTGACTATAAATTTTTTTTTTTTTTTCTTTACGGCATTTCAAAAGCCGTTTGTTTATTTATTTATTTTTTTTCTTTACGGCATTTCAAAAGCCGTTTGTTTAATTTTTGTTTTTTTTTTCCTTTACAGTTTATTTTTCCTAATTGAAGAAAAGCTGTTAGCTTACGTCAGCAAACGGTATATTAATTGTCGTTTTTTGTGTTTTGAGGCGAATAGATTGGTAACGGCTATTTTTTTTTAAACGGATTTTTTTTTTAACGGCTCTTTTTTTTCTTTTACCAACGGCTCTTTTGCCAACAGCTCTTTACTTATATATAGTGGTGGTAGTCAGAACCATTTTTTTTCATCTTACACAAAAAGAAATTCTGTCCATTAAATTTCTCCCACATATTTCATCCGGCACTACTCTTCTACAGAGGCACTACTCTTCTACAACAGCACTCTTCTACAACAGCAACAGCAGTCTACTTTCCTTCTCTCCCCTATCTGATCCGGCACTCTTCCAACTTGAGGATCAACGATATACTTTGCAGGCTACTTCTTTCTGGTGCAACAATAGTAAAATTTTATAATCTCTTTTTTAATTATTGATATAAAAATTTATGGATCAGATACTCACATTAATCTGCTATCACGGAGGTGTTCTAAATGGATTATCGTACGAAGGTGGCACAACTAATCTTATTTCTACTTATCAAAGTATTTCATTTGAAAATATAAAAAATATAATTATAGAACGTTATTCTATTAACTATTCTTTCGTAATTAGTTTTTTTTTACCGATACCTATTTAGTAATAGATAGTGAAGAATCTTGGAGATTTATTATTCAAAATAATGTAGATGCATCTTGTATAAAAATTTATATTATCGCAGCACTGAGAAATATTAGCACAAATATTACTCATACTAGTGCACATGTTTTTAATAGCCAAAATTTACTTTCTGGAGCTAGTACTTCCAACCAAATAAATGTTGACAATGAAAGTAGTGATGATAGTGCATATCTAGTAGAAGATCTAGACTATTATTTACAGAAAGACGACGATCCTTCACAAGGTAGTACTCCTGAATTATTTTTGCATAGAGAGTTTTCTTCCTCTTATGAATTTAGAAATTTTGTTCGAGATCTTGCAATTCGTCATAATTTTAGTGTTAAAAGCAACCATAACAATTCGACAAGAATTGTATACAAATGCAAATCTTCAGATTGTTCTTGGAGAGTATACGCTAAAGCAGTTGGTCAAAGCGACACTTTTATAATTGAGACATTTGTATCACAACATTCTTGCACAGGTATGTTACTACAAGGACAACATCGACAAGCTACTGCTAAATGGATTTGTGAAAAGGTAATAGGTAAAATTAGAGATAATAATTCTTATAGCGCTTGTAATATTGTAAAAGATATTCTTAGAGAATTTCGAGTATGTGTTACGTATTCAAAAGCTTGGAGGGCAAAAGAACTTGCCTTATTCAAAATTAATGGTAGTTATATTGATGCCTACGGTAGTCTTGAAAAATACGGTTTTACAATTATGGAAACAAATCCTGGAACAAAGTGTTTTTTAAAAACCGTAGGAAATAATATTTTTCAAAGAATATTTATTTGTTGGAAGGCATGCATAGATGGTTTTTTGCAAGGTTGCTTACCCGTTATTAGTGTTGACGCAACTTTTCTTACATCTAAATTTCAAGGTAATTTATTTGTAGCATGTGCTCATGATCCTAACTATCAATTATATCCAATTGCTTATTGTATTGCTAAAAATGAGAATACTGAATCGTGGACATGGTTTTTACAATGTTTAAAATCTTCATTTGAAACTTGTTTTGATCGGTGGGATGCTATCTCATTTATATCCGATAAGCAAAAAGGTTTAATTCGTGGAATACATGATATCTTTCCTAGCTCTCCACATTTTTTTTGCATTCAACATTTTAAACAGAATATGAGAAGTCAATGTACCAGTACACGACAATATCAAGTATGGTTAGATAAACTTGCCCGCTCTTATAATGATGTTGATGCGACAGAATGGTTTGAAAAGATTAAATCTGCTAATATTGATGTTTTTAATTGGATTGTTGGCACAAACGATAAAAATCGTAACTTTTTACATTGGATTACTGCTTATGCACCATGTCCTAGACTAGATATTAATACGTCTAATATTGCAGAGAGTTTTAATAATTGGATTAAGAATTTGCGTGATAAACCAATCACCACATTGCTTGATGGCATTAGAGCTAAAATCATAACTATGCATGAAAAACATAGACAATTTGCTGAAAACCTGGATACGATCTATTGTCCAAGGATGCTCAAAACTATGGCACGTATTAAAAGAGAGAGACATCATTTTCAAATGCTGCATATCAATGCATATAAATTTGAAATATATGATCATGAAAGTAGTAGACGATATATAGTGGATTTAGAAAATAGAACATGTACGTGTTTTCGCTGGCAGCATACACTTTTACCATGTGTACATGCTTACTTTTCTTGTCAATCTAGTAACTTGCAAGTAGAAAGCTATTATCCTGAACAATTTTCTGTTGAAAAGCTTAAAAGTGTATATGCGCCATGTATGCAAGCGATTCCATCTCCATATACTCCAGAAGCTGAATTGGTAAGAGGTGAAATTGGAGTACCAAACGTTGGACGTAGAGCCGGCAGACCCAAAAAAAATCGTTTTTTTGACAAGGGAGCTGGGGACAAGAGATCTTCATTGCAGCAACTGCGGGGGCATTGGACACAACAGAAGAAAGTGTATAAGAGCACCAAATTTGGGTTAAGATTAACTTTAACATTAGTTCATAAATTGCTTTTACACATCTATTACATGAAAGTCAATAATCACCTCTATGCATCCTATCATAATGCCTACGATCGACTGGCCTAAGACCCAGTCTAGCCCGCCTAGCTGCTGTTTGCTCCGGTGTCTCCCCTGGCAATGGCTGATAGTCATCACCGGCCTCTTCTGTAGTGTTCTGGGTGTAAGGCGGTGGCGGTGTGTCAAATAATGATCTGCAGGTATCCTCAGCAAATGAGCTCCAATCAAATTCACCGGGATTTGACGGCGGCAAGGTCTGCTGCGAAGGATGTCCCCACGGCCCATGATCTTGATCAAGCTGTGACCAAGTCATCGCCTCATGCGACTCAAGGCCTCCCATCAAATCCAGCGGTGCTTGTGATGAACTCAGGCCAACCTCAAGTATACGCGAAGTCCATGGCGACCAGGTCTGCTCCGGCTGACATGGCTGCGACGAGCCCTCCCCAGCAAATGTAGGCGACAAGCCCTCCCCGGGAAATGGAGACGACGAGCCCTCCGCCGAACCCTCTCCCCAACGACGTGGACGTCTCCTTTGGACATGACCAATAGGCTGATCCTCAGGGATCTCCAACGGTGGTACAGGGGGCAAATGTGGTCGACGGAGCCTTTGCATCGATGACTGAACCAATGATTGTAGATCGGCTGAGGGATCCTGGGAAGCGGCTTCCCATTGGTCCAGCTAAAATACAAAATGTATTAGATTTAAGCATGTACCAGTGAATTTAGACATATATATATCATTATTTATTCAGAAAATTGCAAGTAAAGCATTAAACTTTAATACAATTGTGGAAAAGGCATCAAGTTTTCACTATTTGTAATTTGAGCATTGAAACGGCATTTCAAATGCCGTTTCATGATGTCACCCTCGGATAGCTCCAATTAATTTGGATTAAGAAATGGAGAAAGTAATAAGAGAAATGGAGAAAGGATTAATAGAAGGGGACAGAGGATTATGGAATGAAACGGCATTCCAAAAGCCGTTTGGCTTTTTTTTTTTTTACCGGGTATTACGTCATCATACGGCATTTGGAATGCCGTTTGGCTTTTTTTTTTTTTTTTCCTTACCGGCCTTTTGTTGGGAGCTGACGTCATTGGACGTAAGCTTACGGCAAATGGAATGCCGTAGGGTAAATTTTTTTTTTTTTTTTTAACTGTGGGCGGGCGGTATGGTAAAGTAGTGGTGGTAAATGTGAAAAGAGAGGAGTGATGCTGTGGACGTAGAAGGAGAAGAAGGAGAAGGAGAAGGAGAAGAAGAAGGAGCAGAGTGATTTGTTAGAGAGAGGAGGAGAAGAGGCAGGAGAAGGAGGAAGTGAAGGAGCAGAGTGAGAGAGAGGAGGAGAAGAGGCAGGAGAGGTAATTTTGTAGTAATTTTTTAGAAATTTTATGTAATTTGTAGTGATTGTTTTTTATAGTAATTTTGTACAAATTTTGTAGAAATAATATTGTAGAAATAATATTGTGGGAAGTAGTGGTAATCTTTGTAGTGATTGTTATATATAAATTATAGAAATTATTAGAAATTATCATGAACCAAATAATATTTTTTATGTATAAATTATTTGTTAGAAATTATTTGCTAGAAATTATCCTGAACCAAATATTTGTTATAAATTCACCCTAATTTGTATAATTCAAGTTATAGAAATTATTAGGAATATTTGTTATGTATAAATTAAATTGTAGAAATTATTAGTAATATTTGGTATGTATAAATGAAATTTGTAGAAAGGATTAGTTCAAAAACATTGTAGAAAATATTGTAGAAATGTCGTACGGCAATTGAAATGCTGTATCATGATGTCAACACAAGATGTGGTTAAATTTAGTTAAATATAGTTTTAATTATGACATATTTCAGATGGGAACACAAAACGATGGACGTATTCCTGGTGGACCAACAACACCAACTATCCGTGAGGAGCGACGGTCCCACATTTCAGACCGCGTATTCTCAGGATCGGTAATTTTTCTGCTGAATAAATTTTGCTTCTTAGAAAAAAAAAAGACTCATGAATAAACCAAAAATATTTTACAGTTATATGACTATCCTCCGGAGGTTAGATTACGTGAGCATGGGGAATGGCGTCACGGTTGGGAGCTATCATTTCTCCAAAAACAACTTGTGGAGTCATTTGGATTTTCCCACGTCGATGCAGTTCGTCTCAGACGTCATGATAGGGATCACATTTTGAGTTTGGTCGAGCGGTGGTGGCCGGTACGGAACATATTCCAGTTTACGTTTGGTGAGATGACGATTACCTTGGCCGACGTGGCGATGATCTTGGGGTTGCAGATTAACGGTACCCCTGTCTATTTTGATGAGAGTGCAAATGTGGGTGACCTAATCAGGACCTATTTAGGACGTGATCCAGCACCAGATCAAGGTACCAGTGCTGGTATCAAGCTTACTTGGCTTCGTACCAATTTTCAGCATATTGACCACATCGGCTCGGAGTTTGTTACTCCAGATGATGCGCGGGTACGTAATACATATTTTGTACACTTGAATTGTAATATTCCAATTTAATACCAACAAATTTTCATATAATTTTAGGTAATATGCTGCACCAGAGCCTACTTATTAAGCCTATGTGGTTGTCTTCTATTTCCTGATGGCACGGCAAACAAGGTTTCCGCTTACTTTCTTCTATTTTTCGAAAACTTGGGCCAGCCTTCACCATATTCCTGGGGTGCAGCAGTCTTGGCCTTTCTCTACAGTTCGATGACTACCTTTGTTTCTGTTAGAGAAGGGGAAAGTTTGCATCGGGGTATCTCCGGCTGTGTAACTCTCATACAGGTACAATTGATAAACAGAGTGAATTTACAACTATGTCTGTTACACATTTTTAATGTTGGCCCATATTTTTGATCTGCAGCTATGGTCATATGAACATTTTTATATCGGTCGGCCACTTAGCCGCATCTCACTAGGCCGGCGGATCTTTCCGGCAGGAGTTAGATGGAACTCCGACGATACGGATCCCGCTCACTGTCTTACACGAGTGGTATCTGTTTATCGAAACAATTTCGATACACCAGTTGCCACCGAGGTAAATTTTATCTTCATTACATTTCATTTTAAGCTTTGTCGATACAATATGAACTGTAATATTTAAATGTGTCATAGGTAAACTGGACTCCTCAATCGTGCCCGCAGGAGGTCATAGATGATGTTGTTGAGAGTAGTAGACATAGATATTATGTCATGTACAATTCGTTCATTATGTTTCATCCCGCTGATCGTGTCCTGCGACAGTTAGGGTTGAAACAAGTTGTACCGTTAGACCCTCTGCCATCAAGTATTGGAAGATCACGGAGAATGGCGCGAATTCAGCAACATTGTTTAGGGTGGGAGCACCGATATACCACACATGATGTGACCCACATGTCGGCCGTTGTGGATGATGACGATGACTGTAAGTTTCAAATTATAATACTTTTAGATAATGTTAAATTTCTAGTAAAGCTTATATCTTAATTGCACAATTCAGCAGTCTTTGGCACGCGTCACTTTTTGAGCTGGTATGGTGTTCCGCGCATCCAGAACCGCCAATATGTCTTTGAGGAGCCTCGGGTTACTCAACGAGCAATGGATGATTATAGTCATCGTGTCAGGACCGTACAAGTAAATAGGATGGTATGTGCATAAATATAAATCAAATAAATAATGATATATATATGTCTAAATTCACTGGTACATGCTTAAATAATGAGAATACGCGGTCTGAAATGTGGGACCGTCGCTCCTCACGGATAGTTGGTGTTGTTGGTCCACCAGGAATACGTCCATCGTTTTGTGTTCCCATCTGAAATATGTCATAATTAAAACTATATTTAACTAAATTTAACCACATCTTGTGTTGACATCATGATACGGCATTTCAATTGCCGTACGACATTTCTACAATATTTTCTACAATGTTTTTGAACTAATCCTTTCTACAAATTTCATTTATACATACCAAATATTACTAATAATTTCTACAATTTAATTTATACATAACAAATATTCCTAATAATTTCTATAACTTGAATTATACAAATTAGGGTGAATTTATAACAAATATTTGGTTCAGGATAATTTCTAGCAAATAATTTCTAACAAATAATTTATACATAAAAAATATTATTTGGTTCATGATAATTTCTAATAATTTCTATAATTTATATATAACAATCACTACAAAGATTACCACTACTTCCCACAATATTATTTCTACAATATTATTTCTACAAAATTTGTACAAAATTACTATAAAAAACAATCACTACAAATTACATAAAATTTATAAAAAAATTACTACAAAATTACCTCTCCTGCCTCTTCTCCTCCTCTCTCTCACTCTGCTCCTTCACTTCCTCCTTCTCCTGCCTCTTCTCCTCCTCTCTCTAACAAATCACTCTGCTCCTTCTTCTCCTTCTCCTTCTCCTTCTTCTCCTTCTACGTCCACAGCATCACTCCTCTCTTTTCACATTTACCACCACTACTTTACCATACCGTCCGCCCACAGTTAAAAAAAAAAAAAAAAAAAAAAATACCCTACGGCATTCCATTTGCCGTAAGCTTACGTCCAATGACG
Organism: Iris pallida; assembly: GCA_029216955.1. Lineage (NCBI taxonomy): Eukaryota > Viridiplantae > Streptophyta > Magnoliopsida > Asparagales > Iridaceae > Iris > Iris pallida. Next base: position 12,479,127 of record JANAVB010030816.1, on the reverse strand, counting down.
TCAGCTCCCAACAAAAGGCCGGTAAAGAAAAAAAAAAAAAAAAAAAAAAAAAAAAAAAAAAGCCAAACGGCATTCCAAATGCCGTATGATGACGTAATACCCGGTAAAGAAAAAAAAAATAAAAAAAAGCCAAACGGCTTTTGGAATGTCGTTTCATTCCATAATCCTCTGTCCCCTTCTCTTAATCCTTTCTCCATTTCTCTTATTACTTTCTCCATTTCTTAATCCAAATTAATTGGAGCTATCCGAGGGTGACATCATGAAACGGCATTTGAAATGCCGTTTCAATGCTCAAATTACAAATAGTGAAAACTTGATGCCTTTTCCACAATTGTATTAAAGTTTAATGCTTTACTTGCAATTTTCTGTATTAAATATGACAGATAAACCCATTTAAGTCTGATTGGAAGAAATATTAACACTGAAAAGATAGTAAATGATGACTGGACCCACCCACCCCCCAACCCCTCAACCCACACCCTCACCCACATGCACAATACGCCCACAAGACACCCACCCACCCACCCCAAAAGAAAAGTGTGTGCCCTTTTAGGATCCAGGGTGGTTTATTACAGGAACAGCCTCTCAGTTAAAGGGGGTAAGCAAAAGTCACCCTTCCCATTCCTTGTATGAGCAACAGAGACCTTCTGGGATGCCCTTTTTAGGGAAATATATCAAGTTGCTACTAAAATGAAAAAACATTTTTGATTCAATGGAGTTTATTACTAAATGAAATGGATATTACAACTAGTACTTTCTTTCTACCACCACTTAAAAACCGACGACATTTACAAGTATACACTCACCTGCACCGTGAGATTCTGAACGAGCATGCGATGATCGAATGGGAGATGGATGCTAGCCTGTACAGCAATTACATTTAAAGTCCCCTCACCTGGAAGTTAAGCAAATTTAGAAGACCGCAAGAAAATGGTTTAATGACAAGCCTGACCAAAAACCAATGTAAAGAATGAAAGACCAAGTTTGAATGAGATTCATTCTGTCAACACTAAAACCAACCTTCAAATGCAACGCTCCTTAAACATGTCACTTAGAAGTCGTTAACTCTAGCCCACTTTATTTTTCTAATAATCAATACCTTAGGTTCGAGTTATCTACATTCTAGCTACAAGCATAACTTGATATTTGCACCCGGTTGTACCATAATTCGTGATCTACCCTGTCAAAGTTAAAAAAGATGCAAGTTTCATAAGATATATATGTATGTTTCCAAGGGGAAAAATGTTAACAACGAAATGGCTCAAGGGATGACTCATAACTCTTAACAGCAGGTCTCTGTTCATTTATATCTACTCAGTTGGCAAGGACATTTATAACAAGCATTTTGTTAAGAAAATAATTTGGATTAATTTAACAGGAACCCCCTATTAGTCTTACAATAACGGATTAACAGTAACCTCCAAACATTAGTTTAAACCTTTTCATGGTGACATCAACATTGGCAGGTCAAATCTTAAAATATGGACCAAAATATCCCAGTATCACAACAGACATTGTAACAGTTTATGCCACAAAATGCACAATTGCAAGCCTTACATCTCCCTTTAAATTGTCAATGTGTTTCATTCAGATCTAATCCTATTGCAGATGTACTCATCATTTGTTTTATCAGTGTTATAAATTTCGCTAGGCGGGTTCGGTGCGCCAAAGGGGCGCCTAGGCGCCGAACTAATTTTTTTTAATATCAGTATAATGTATTCACATATATATTATGTATATGCTGACTTTAATGCAAATGTCCAATTGCTAGTTTGGTTAGCAGGTTAAATATAAGTCTTGACCTCTCCTCCCCTCCCAGGTTTGATTCCCACACTTGTATGTTTTCCCTTTTTTTTTTATAAATAACCTAATCGAATGGGAGGGGGGAGAGAGAGAGCAGCAGCCTCCACTCCTCTCCTCACCTCACCTCCCCTCCCCTCCCTCTCCCTCTCCTCACACAATTTTTTTCTGTGTGCCCCAAACCGTAGCCCTAAATCCTCTCTCCTCCCTGTCCTCTCCTCTCCTCTCCTCTTCTCTTCTAAGCAAGAAGAAGAAGAAGAAGAAGAAGAAGCAACAACGGCAGCAGCAGCAGAAGAAGAAGAAGCAACAACAGCAGCAGCGGCAGAAGAAGAAGCAACAACAGCAGCAGCAGGTAAGCAGCAGCAGGAGCAGCAGCACAGGCAAGCACAGCCGCAGGAGGAGGAAGAGGAGGTATGTATTTTATTTTTATTTTGAAATTTTTTGGTTTGATTTTGTTTTCTTTTCTTTTTTTGAATTTTCAAATTTCAAAATTTGAAATATGAAAATTTTGAAATTTTTGAACAACCGACCAGGCCGCGTAGGCCCGCCTAGGGCCGCCTAGCGCCTAGGTGGCCGCCTAGGCCGCAATTTAGAACACTGTGTTTTATTAATAATGGACCAAGATAATGGAACCAGTCGAATGGCTCATTTTCACTTGCAGTATCACGAGATATGCGTCCCAAAACCATGCAAGAATTGCAGATACTGATATGAAAACTATTATAATGCAATTCATACTGACATGTTTGATGAGAAGATCATGACTGTATAACAAGTTTAACTACAAACAACAAAGCCAGCTGAATTTTATGGGATGAGCTGCATGAATCCATTTACCCCATTCAGCTCTGGGTAAGTTTCATAAAAAAATCTGATGAGACTACACTGGTATAACCATCAGGTACAATCAACTATCTCGAATACTAAGCCTTGAAAAACACGACATAAAGACAACACAGGAGATGTTGATCACGATCCATTGTAGTTGCAGATTAATTACAAATATTACCCCAAGTGACTTATCTGCCTCGACACTTGAGGCTGACATGTTTTCAAAAGATGGAAAATCACGGCAATGAAACAAATGCCTATACATTGAATTTAAAGAGAAAATGAATAATTATACTAAAATTCATGATAATAATTATGCAAATTCTCACAGTTTCATCAAATTTTGACACTTTTGTGGATATTGTGACAAAATACAACCATGCACATTGTTGCACAACATAATTATTACAGGTGTAGGAGTTACATCCAAGTGAACAGAATAGTGTCATTTACACCAGAAGATTATCAATTGTTTCGTCAACATCCAGCAAATTATGTTATTAGGATCGTTTAAGTGGATCTATTTTAAAGTAGAAAAAACAATTGTGAAACTTAAGTCAGACAAAGATAACCAAGGAAGAAATAAGCTAACTCAAATTTCAATCAAACGCAAAAATGAAGCAAGCTGCATGCCAGTAATGGAAGTACCTTCATTGTGCAATCCAACAAGTAACTCAGTTTCTTCCCCAGCTGGAACCACTGCAGTTACAGATATGGTATGCATATTTGATAACTGCCAAAAAAACAGAAAGAAACAAAGATATATCTCACAAATGCATGAAAACAGGACTTACACCGTGCTGAGTTCTTCGGAAAAACACATATAGTATCTACTCCGGGAGCTGAACTAAAGGAACCATCACTAAATTCCTGGGTCTCGTCACCAACTATGCCAAGTTCACCTCCTTCATCTTCAGCAACTACCTCTTTTGCATCCGAATGACATCTAACAACTAAAAAACCCACCATATTATCAGCATTTATAGCAGCTAAAAACTTCAAATCAAAAAAAGTAATACCTAGAACATATAATTATAGACAGATAGTATCCGGTCAAAGAGAAGGGTGTCTCCAAAAGAAGGCACAAAAACAACAAGCGAGTTACATGATCAAAGTACATATATTCTAGTAATGCCAATAATAAGTGAGAGAGAGATTCTAGTAATGCTAATAATAAGTGAGAGAGAGAGACGTCTTCACTCTATTTATACAAGAACCGTAACTATTTGGGACTAATAGTTTGCCCCAGGTAAATGCACATCAAATTACATTTAAACAAGAACAAGCAGAAAATAGATTTAACAATATAGAAAGAAACTCATTCTAAGCCAACTGGATGTGTATGTTTTGTGGCATGGTCCTCTCATGCATGGATGCTTCTAGACACCTGGTTTGGAATTTGGCACCAACATAGATGGTTGCCATCAAGTTGACAGATGGTTGACAGCAGATCATAAAAGCTCACTACCATTTATGAGCTTTCTTACGCTCCATAACTGACCCCTCTTCTGATGATAATGATGATTTAGTACATCTTATTACTCCTTCATATTTCTATAATTTACTCATTCTACTAAGTCAACATATTCGTCTCCTTTAATCTCTAACTTTCGATATGATTTATCTCATATAGTAGATATAGCCAACACAAATCATTTCCTTAACTTTCATTTTACAATGTTAGTATTTTTTTTAAACTTCTCGGTACTACTATACTATAAGAACCTGTCTATCTTCTAAGCAATCATTGGTGGTTCCACCATAATTAATCTTATACAAAAATCCATTACCTTTATATTAGCAATGACCTCCTTACAGATACAGTACACAAGTTATCTAGGGTTAACCACTATATATACTCATCCATGATGGGTGCTTATACTTATACCATCACAAATAATCTGTAAAAGTATGTTACTCATGCGCAGTTGATTTCTCGAAAGCGGAAACCGTAGGGGAAATAAAAATGTTAATTAGAACGTAGTAAAAGGAAATAGAAGACTAGTCAAAGACTCAAATGATATCAGGAAAAAATGATAATAACAGCTTATACTAACAAAAAAATATCCTTCTATATGCAGTTTATTCAGCAGCTATTTCAGTGAACCGTATGTAGTCCACAGCATGCAATCCAATATGGTGGGTATCATAGTTAGTTTCCAGCTGCTTTAAAAAGGAAAAAAAAAAACATTGAACAGTTCGAGGCATAGAATATCTAATTTTACTCTCCTGATAAGATTTTGGCTAAGTTAGCTAAATGTTCCCATATATTAATACAATAACTCAGAAAATTCAACGTCTCCCAGAGTCATCTTAAGTGGCTCAACAATGGGATTTTGTGGCAGATTACACCGACCGTTAATTGAGATTATGCAGCCACTTGGAATCCTGTTTAATTGGCCACATCAGTGGGCATTTACAGGCGACCACGGAGCCAATTTATCGCCAGTTAATGCAATTTCATTAATACAGCTTCAATCTAAATGTGTCCCTAGGGGTGTCCAGCAACCGGACTAACATAGAAGCTTGAGAAGTAGTGGGAAGTCCTAGTACTTTCCACTTGATGTGTTGCATGGTTCTCAGAAGGCCACATTTAGAACTTTATGACACATAAACAAAAATGAAAAGTAGTGGCTCCTTTAGTCTACATCACATTGATCCCAAGGGATGAAAACTCATGGAAACTAGAGGTGCCAGGTTCTATTATTACTTTTTAATTGAAAAATGGAAACCAATAAATGTGGTCCACTACTGTATTATTGTAACATCATGTCACCATATTGCTCTACTTTAGTTATACATGTTCCTAAGAAACAAAGAATCTTTAGTTATGAAAACTACTTTCTCCTAGCTTCCAGAAACTCAAGAAACTAACTTTCTAAGTTTCAAACAGCTTTGCTTGCCAAATGGACATGAGTGTCTTTATTTAGTTGCCAATTGTTTTGATAATAAAACTCTATTAAAAAATCAACTATGTTGTATGAAACTGGCTATTTAACTAGCTAATTTTGATTCAATTTAAGGAAAAAAAAATCTTATTCCCCTTAAATTATTCCTTAATGACTCCAAATTCAGCATGCATCCATCACTATAATAGTAAAGCAGAACAATCCTTGACTCCCATTTCGGACATGTTAGGATGGCAGAAGTTAAGAGGAAAGTGGGAAAGTGCATATGCTTTGCATACGTATTGATTTTCATCCTACTTCTTGTCTCCTCTGCCTTCAATGTGTTTGGATGGCTAAACATAAAGGAGACGACGAACTGAAAAACTATATTATGATATTAGTATGAATTAATTAGTTATATAACTAAATTTGTAGTTAATTATTAGTGCCAGTTATTTAACTTAATGTTGAGTAAGTGTTAATAATTAATATTAACAAATACTTTATTAATTTATTACATTAATTATCACTAATAATTAAGTACGCCAATTATTTAACCTATTAAACATAAGTACTTAATATTAACAAAATAATTTATCACTTAAAATTTAATAATTATTAAATAATACAAACAATTATGTATTATTAATTACTTATTTTTAAAATAAATTAATTATTATAATGTTCAATAGATTATATTACAATTAATTACTTTAAATAGTAATTAACTATTGTATTTAATTATTTATGTATTTATGTTAAACATTACCCTAATTAAGAATAATTTTTAAACATTAACAAAATAGTAGTTTTTTGTTATGCTAATTAGTTGTTGATAATAGTTAAAAACTTTAATTAACTAAAATAATAATAATAAAAATCATAATGTGGGAGAGTTCTCGCCCACATTCTAGCAAACAAAGCATGTGGGAGCACGCCTTTTGCAGTCAATAATGATCCGACTGGAACTCAAAGCAATAATGACTACTATTTCAAATTCAAATCCTAATAGTTGCCTTCCATACATCCAAACCTTAGAAGCCAGAAGCAGGAGCAGGACGAGAGCATGAGAGAGAGACTACTTGGAACAATCTATAGTTGGGAGCGTGATAGGAGTGTGTACTAGCGTGCACTAATATTACTTTTATGTTTATTAATTATTGTTATCAAAATTTATAGATAACAATATTTATTAGAATGAATAATGTTCAGTTCTAATTTACAGAGAGATCATTCACATGGTAATTTTATGATGTCAAGGTAAGTAATTCTTAGCTTCTTGTTACTTTGATGAACGTGTATTAAAAATTCTCCAAAAAAAATTTTCAAATTTTTTCTCTTTTAAAATTATGGTCATGTTATGGCAAGCGGTCTCGTCGCCGAGGAAAGACGCTACCGTCGTCAGGAAAACGCGCTCCGGTCGTCGAAAAAATAAGGTCCCAAGTAAGAAGTGCCGAATCAAGGTTCTTACTGACATTCATTGGCCTCATAGGAGATTTTGACTTCTAAGATCCAAACAGCCCCTAAGTTTTTCAAGACTAGCCATCATAAAAACCATCTTAAGAGTAAAAACTCATTCTTCAACATCAAACACCATCACGGGTAGATCTAGGCGTACGCAAGGGTGGACAATTGCCCCACCTGAAATTTAAAAGGCTTCTAAGATCCAAACAGCCCCTAAGTTTTTCAAGACTAGCCATCATAAAAACCTTCTTAAGAGTAAAAACTCATTCTTCAACACCAAACACCATCACGGGTGGATCTAGGCGTACGCAAGGGTGGACAATTGCCCCACCTGAAATTTAAAATATCTTCAATATAACAGATCCAATTAAATTTTGCCATCAATAAAAACTTACATGTGCATATGATATATCTAACCGTCCAAGCTTGTATAGTACATCTAATGATACCTCGTAACCCCAAATTAGATACCATATCATAATTGCATTTACATAAGTATTAACCCAAAGATAGACTATATCTTATGAAACAAATTTTGAAATCTCCTAATATGGATCCGACAAAATTAACTATAAAACATGTGAAAATAAGGGGAAAACAAGAGAAAAAAAATATGGCATCCCTTCAGATCTCTGAGTCAAAGAGCAACAAAGGAAAATTACAAATTTCTGCAAAGAAGAAAAGTCATGTAGGAAGGTCCCTCCATGGTGGTCCTTGAAACTATCCAGTCTATGTATGTAATTTTTAATTTTAATAATTGTTGTTTAGTTTTCATTAAAATTGTTCGATCTAATTTTGTTTCTGAGCTCTAATATTTTATATAGAAAGTTCCCTAATCTCAAATCAAGTAGGTCATGTAACTGTTTTCCATGAGACTTGGTCTCATATAGTTATGGCCAACTACTTCTTCAGCACTTGTTCACATTCCCTTTGGTTTAGGGATGTGATCAAGTGGTTGCTAAGAAGTAGACAACAAACTTTGACAGAATATAATATTTTTTTATGAAAAAGTGCCTATAAATATCTTGTTATGGTCCCCTACTCTCTCATTCCATTCCTACAGACTACATCTACAGAGGAACGAGAAAGAGAAGGAAGAACCAGAAAACGGACAGAATTGTACGAACGCAGGAAGAAATCCAATCGCCTCAGCGTAATGTACATTAAGACTAAAGTTAGTGATGGTATAACGTGGTTCAATCGAGCAGTACGAGAATGTCCATGAATTGCTAAAGGCTATTGATGAGCAATTCGTCACTTCGGATAAGACCCTAGCCGGGTGAAAGAAGATTAGTGGATCGAGTCACGGGGGCGTATTATTCTTTCTATTTAAAACGGAATGAGAGAGTAGGGGACCATAACAAGATATTTATATGCACTTTTTCAGAAAAAAACCATCATATATTGTCAAAGTTTGTTGCCTACTTCTTAGTAACCACTTGATCACATCCTTAAACCAAAGAAAATGTGAACAAGTGCTGGAGAAGTAGTGGGCCATAACTAAATGAGACCAAGTCTCATGAAAAACAGTTACATTCTCCCACTTGATCCACACTTCGAACTTAATGTCGTATCTTTAAACAAAGATAGCTTTTATTCAGTAATAAAATACATGAATTATGACGATAGATCCTCTATACGATGAGTATTATCTTTCATGTATTACAATATATTTATTTCTTAATATTACACTTTATGTGGCAACGTAACTTAAATGAATAAACCATATGTTTATTCTAGGCTTAATGAAGATAATTTTTCTCAAATTAAATAAAGTGCACATGAATATGAGAAAACCTCGTAATAAGAGTTTCATTAATAACTTTATTCGTACAATAGAAACTACATAAGGGAACTAAATCCTATGTTTGCTACATAATCCTTGAATTTCAAGGGTGGCATGCCCTTAGTCAAAGGATCAGCAATCATCAATTCAGTGCTAATATGTTGAATAACAACTTTCTTTTCCTTAACACGTTCTCTTATGGCTAGATACTTAATGTCGATGCGTTTGCTTCGACTTTCACTTTTGTTGTTCTTCGCCAAAAAGACAGCAACTGAATTGTCACAATATAGTCAATGGCTTAGAGATAGAATACATAATTCTAAGCCCGAAATAAAACTCTTAAGCCATACACCATGCAAAGTCGCCTCAAAACATGATACGAACTTAGCCTCCATAGTAGAAGTAGCAGTTAAGGTCTGCTTAATGCTCCTCCAAGATACAGCTCCACCGGCCAACATAAATATGTATCCCGATGTTGATTTACGTGAATCAACGCAGCCAGCAAAGTCGGAATCTGAGTAGCCAACAACTTCTAAATCGCTCGTTCGTTTGTACATAAGCTTGTAGTCTTTGGTTCCTTGAAGGTACCTTAACACTTTCTTTGCAGCTCTCCAGTAGTCATACTTGGATTACTCTGATATCGTCCTAACATTCCAACAACAAATGCAATGTCAGGTCTTGTGCAGACCTGAGCATACATTTTCCTACAACAGAAGCATATGGAATGTTCTTTATTTGTTCCCTCTCAAGATCGTTCTTCGGACATTGGTCCAGGTTGAACCTATCATCCTTCACTATGAAGAAACAATAGGTGAACAATCTTTCATCCGAAACCTCTCTAAAAATTTATTAATATAGGTTTCTGAGACAGACTCAAGATGCCTCGAAATCTATCTCTATGGATCTTAATGCCAATGACACAAGATGCCTCACCCATATCCTTTATGTCAAAAAATTTAGAGAGAAATTGTTTCACCTCATGAAGTAAACCTTATCATTGGTTGCAAGCAAGATATCATCCACGTAGAAAACAAGAAAATAAATTTTACTCCTACTGACCTTAAGATATATGCATTGATCCATAACGTTTTCTATAAAACCAAATGAAAAATTACGTTATGGAATTTCAAATACCATTAGCGGGAAGCTTGTTTTAAACCATATATGGATTTCTTAAGCTTGCAAACCAACTGCTCATTATCACTAGAGGAAAATCCTTCAGCTTGTTTCATGTAAACTTCCTCCTTTATATCTCCATTAAGAAATGCAGTTTTCACATCCATTTGTTGCAACTCCAAATCAAAGTGGGCTACAAATGCCAAAAGATGCGTAAGGAATCTTTCGTAGATACAGGAGAAAATGTCTCTGTGTAATCGATTCCCTCTTTTTGAGTGAATCCCTTTGCAACAAGTCTGACCTTATACTCTCAATGTTGTCCAATGAGTCTTTCTTTGTCTTAAAGATCCATTTACAACCAATGTTTTTGCTCCATTGGACAACTCAACAAGGCCCCAAACATCGTTGCACCTCATGGAATTCATCTTATCCTTCATGGCATTGTATCATAATTCTGATTCTTTGCAATTCATGGCTTGTAAAAAAGATTCAGATCATTTTCGGCTCCTATATTATAATCAGATTCTTGCATATACACTACATAATCACCAGGAATTGTTGATCTCTTAGTTCGAGTAGATCTTCTTAATGTTGCACCATCATCTACCTGGGTAGTATGAGGTTCAACTCGTTCATAAGTGACAAGAAAACTCCTGGTCAACTTGATCTACTGGAATGTTATCAACAGCTTGTGGAACTTCAATGACAGGTTGGACTTCAGTGATTTCTTGAACTTCAGCAATTAGTTGTTCTACACCCGTTTGTATTTGAGGTGTATTGTTAACAACAATCAACATATCGCTTGAAATATAAGGTTGAGATTGTATAATCAATATCAGAAATTATGTTCCTAATTTGATCGCTCCCACTGATCAAGTCATATTCAAGAAATTTTGCATTTCTCGATTCCACAATCCTAGTGCTGTGAGATGGACAATAAAATTTATACCCCTTAGATCTTTCAGCATATCCAATAAAATGTCCACTAATGGTCCTTGGGTCCAACTTCTTTTCTTGTAGGTTATTATTCTCATTTCATACGGGCATCCCCAAACGCGCATATGTCGCAAACTCGGTTTTCAACCTTTCCATAACTCAAATTGCGTCTTTGGGACAGCCTTGGTTGGAACTCGATTTAATATATCACTGTCGTCTTAAGTGCATTAGTCCACAAAGATCTTGGAAATTTTGAGCTGCTAAGCATACTTCTTACCATGTCCAGTAATGTTCGATTTCTTCTCTCTGCTACACCATTCTGGTCCGGAGAACCAGGTATGGTGTATTGACAACAATCACATGCTCTTGAAGAAACTTCGCAAATGGCCAGGTACTTGTCCATTTTTCGTGTATCTATCATAATATTCTCTACCTCTATCTGATCTCACAATCTTAATTTGCTTACCACATTGTTTCTCTACCTCTGCCTTGAAAACTTTAAAGACATCTAATGCTTCATTTTTGTTATGAAGCATATAGAGATACATATATCGTGATTAATCATCTATGAAAGAGATAAAATATTTCTGACCATGTGAGTCCATATCGGGACTACATATATCAGTGTGTATGATTTCAAATATGGAAGAACTCCTATTAGCACTCTTTCCACACTTCGAACTTAATGTTGTATCTTTAAACAAAGATAGCTTTTATTAAAGATAGGATATTAAGTTCGAAGTGTGGACCAAGTGGAAGAATGTAACTGTTTTCCATGAGACTTGGTCTCATTTAGTTATGGCCTACTACTTCTCCAGCACTTGTTCACATTTCTTTGGTTTAGGGATGTGAACAAGTGGTTGCTAAGAAGTAGACAACAAACTTTGACAAAATATATAGTTTTTTCTGAAAAAGTGCCTGTAAATATCTTGTTATGGTCCCCTACTCTCTCATTCCATTCCTACAGACTACACCGAGGAACGAGAAAGAGAAGGAAGAACCATAAAACGGAGAGATCTTCCTTTTTGCAGCTAAGTGAACAAAACATCAATGGCTGGAGGTAAAGTTTCTTGGACATTCTATATATATTGTTATTTGATCCTTGTTATGATTCCGCATCTAGGATCAAATTTAATTACAGGTCACTAACTTGTTACATAAAAACTGATTCTTAAAAGTTTAAGAATGGTTGGAATTATATTTTCTCAGAAAGAACGATCATAATTTATTGACAAAATGTATTTAATTGAGTACAATTTTGTCCGGTTTACTTTTTTTGAGTTAAATTGAAACTTTTCGCCCCCACTAGCAAAAATTCTTACAACGTATAAAGAGACATGAAGTATATACACACGACACGGGGACTCCAAAATAAACTAGGACACAAAAAAAGTGGTCCACCTTAGGGTCTGCTTGGCAATTGTATGGATCACGGTTATGAGGTGTTTTTAGAGTACCGGTTATGAGCGGTTATGAAGGGGTCCGGTTTTGGGTGATTTTTAAGTAGTGGCTTTTAAACGGTCCAATACATGCTTGGTAATTCACTAACGAGTGGCTCTTAAAGTTTTTTTTTTTTCAGGAAAGGGTATTTGTAGTTATATTATATATTTTTGGTGAGAACATAAATGGAATAAAATAATAAAACCTCTCAAAACCCACCAATTTGGGGTGTTTATAAAGCCACTCAAAATTACATTATACCGGTTTTGGAGGGTTTTTTAACCGACCAAAACAAGTGCCTCAAAAAATTAACATGCAGAGATTTTCATAAACGGTCTGTTCAAAAACGCCCTAGGTGAAAACACCGTTAACAAGCAGACCCTAAGGAATAATGGACAACACTCAAAAAAAAAAAGTTCATGTGTCCGTGTCGGACAAGCATCAAGACCGACATAGGACACTCCAAAATACTCTGGGCCACGCCAAAAACCGGTTCTGTGTCCGCGCCGTGCCGTAATTCGCAAATTTCGATGATCACATGAATGGATTTTCGTGAGCCGCCATAGGTCATCCCCTAATAGCCGGCCTGAGCTAATCGACTAATAGAACCGAAATGAACAAATTTTTATAATTATAAAAAAAGGTTCATTCTTCGACGGCAAGCATCGTATAAAGAAAGGGACACTAGTACAGCAAGGACACTCTCCGCTGCCGTGCCGGTGTCGGTGTCCGTGTCGGCGTCGGACACGACGTTACAAAATCCACAATTTCCGGATGGTCGCGTCGGGAAATCATCGCATGCTCATATATGCCATGATCTAACGGTCAGATGGAGCTAAAGAATCGGATCCATGATTCCGAAACATCGGCTCGAAAGATCGGATCGGATCGGATCGGATCGGAAGAGAAAGAGATCTCGAGAGAGAGAGAGAGAGAGAGAGAGAGTACCTTGAAGGAATGGAGATCCGACGAGGAAGACGACGAAGAGGAGGGAGAAAACCCTAGCTCCCATGGCGGAATGAAGTAGTTGGCCGGCGCTCGAGGGAAACGACGATGGTTGCGGATCTTGGCTATTAATATATATAGTCCCATCCGTTTTCCGGAACGGGCCGGGTTCGGGTACATGTGGACTTGGTTGCTAATGATCAAAAAAAAAAATAAATAATAAACAACTTTATATACGGACAGAATTGATACAGAATATCTGGAAAAGTATATCTGATGCTTATTTCTCCATATAACTAAGCACATTGTTTGCTTGTACCTTTACATCAAAAGTATGCCTTTGGGTTGAATTTGGTTAATATTTATCAAAAAAATTACTTTATACACAAGATTTTGATTGCAAGGATATAGCTCCATCTAAGATACGGTCTTTTAATTTTATGCAAAAGTGAGCACTAATCGAAATTCTGATTTCATGTCTGCATCGGTTGTAATAAGAAAATGGAACTTACTTGATGATGGGAAGAGAATAGAGGATGCATAAAAATGTTGATGATATAAATGATAGAGGAGAAATGATTGTCTATATAATAAAAGCAAAAAAAATATTAAGAAAAATAGTTTTAGTCCCCTAGATTGGTATATTTTTGGATAAGTTAAATTATTGGAATATTTTAGCAGCCCTAATCAAATATGAAAAACTAAGAGATGTTTTCACTATTTTAAAATTTTAAGAAATATTTCCATATTTAATTTTTCGTTAAAGAATTTAACAAATGACCCCACTATTTTTGTTCGGTGTTCACAGGAGACGTTGAAATGAGGGTATTTCTTAAATTTTTAAAATTGTGATGACATCTCTTAGTTTTTATTTTGGATAAGAATATTTGCTAAAATATTCCTTAAATTTATTTGTCGAACTTTTTTTTTTTTTTTTTCTAGCGAAGTCTAGACCTCAAACCAGAACGTTCTAAGAATCTAAATAATCCTCATTAGTCCCAACCACCGGATCATCTTTGGTTCCAGTATTTATGTTGATTTAGAAGATTTGTTAGCAATTCATGACATTTAGAAAATTTTACTAAAGATAAACTAAATTTGAGAGACCAAAAATAATCCTACATGTTATTGAATAAAAAATTTGACCCTTCTAAAAATGAACAAAAAAAAAATCCTTTTCAACTCTTTCTTTAAATCTACTTTTGGAAAAGTTTCTTACTTTTTATGTAGATGAAAATAAATAATCACCACCTAAGAAGAAAAACATCAATCCAATGGCAATTAGGAATAAAGAAGATTATGAGAAAAATGTTAAAAAAATTGTACCAGCAAATATATAAGCTCTTAAATGTTTGTTAGAAAAAGCTATAAAACTCCATTTGGTAAATATAATTATTGAAAAGCTTCTTCTTTAGCTACAAGATATTTAGCTAAAACATATAAGAAGTTATTCCAAAACAATCCCTTTGTCGGGCCGTATCTCATTTTCGGTTGAACCCGCAAATGGGATGACAATGAAGTTGATAATTTAGTCCACATTGGATAGGAGGTGAGATCATGATATAGGGGTGAACATTATTCGATTTTGAAACGAAAATCGAATCGAAGCGAACCAAACCAAACCGAACGGAATAAGATATTCGGTTCGGTTCCAAAAAAATCGGTTCGATTCCGGTTTTGAAAATACTAAAATTTTGTATCCGGTTTCGACTTTTGGTTTCGGTTTCGGTCCAAAATCGAATAAGACTTGTACAATTATCTAAATACTCTCAATTCTATGCATATTTTGTAACTAAAAACGTGTATCTTGAAAAACAATAATTTTATGTATATAGTTTGAAGTCCAACTTTGATAGTTTAACAACTAGTTTAACTTTGTGCACAACTTTAAAATTCAACAAATGTGTGTATAAAAATTATAACTATTAATAGTTTAACCACGATTCCAACTTTGGGACTGACCCATTAAACAATTGAAATTGTCCAACCGAACAAACCGAATTGATTATTCGGTTTGGTTCAGTTTCGGTTTCCGTTGCGACTTATTCGGTTCGATTTCGGATTTGAATTTTTAGAATTTTGGTTTATTCGGTTTTAACTATTTGGTTCGGTTTAAACCGAATAAACCGAATGCTCACCCATATCATAATGTAGATCATTGGGATTTGTTCAAGTCTTACATAAAAAATTTCTTTTAAGGCATATGGGCACAGTCTAATATCGCAACTCATGGACCAACTCCGGTTCGAATCACATCGCATTTCCAACACCTTTTCACTTTAATAGATTAAGTTTTTTTTTATAAAATCATCTTTTTTTCAAGAACGAAGCACAATTATGTATTGTTTAAAAATATATAGAAACTATGACAAGTTCACATATATCTTCCAACAAAACAGACCCAAAAGACTTCATAAAATTTTTAAAAAAAAAAATACAGTAATTAGTACAAAAGAACCCAATTTTTTTGGCAAATCCTAGAAAAAAATGACAAACCAAACTAACAATAGCAACTTGAAGGAATTGATTCATTACAAACAAATAATAAATAAATAAAAATCCACATGAGCCATCAAAAAGCACTCACACACACTCTCTCTCTCTCTCTCTCTCTCTCTTATAACATGTTAAGATCGGACGACAACCTCCGGGCAGCGCACGAAGGTAACGTGGGCGCGGAATTAGCATCTAAAATTAGGAGTGGTAAACTTCAAATATAATTTGAGTGACACGATAAAACTAGATTTTTTTTAGGGGCACCACCACTTCTACAAGGGGTAGCCCAAATTTTTTTGAAAAAATTACAAGTTTGCCATAGGTTTTTGTTACTAGGAAACAACCCAAAATTGACTATAAAAGTCAAACTTCTTTTATTTCTTCTCTTCCTCCACTCTTTACTTCTCTTCCTCCACTCTTCCTCCACTCTTTTTTTCTCCTCCTCATAGAAACCTAGAATTAACCTAACCTAGGTGAAATTGTCCCCCCACCTAAATTTGTTAAAAAAATTTGGTGAAATATCTAGTAATAGTGTCAATCACTTCTCCCATTTATTTGTAAGTCGTCGAATTTATTTTGTGTAATACTTTAACCTAAATTTTACATATAAAAGTTGAATTTTGTGTTTAATGTAGAAAGAAATAGAAAATGGAACAACCGGAACATCAAATGCTGGATACTCTCCTCCCACAACGTTCGAAGAACACTTTGATGCATCGGAAGGCCTCGTGGTAACTACACTTTAACTTTATTTCGGATGAAAAATCGAATTTTGACACGAGGACTGCCACTTCTCTGGCAGTCCCTCTCATGGATTTGGACTGCCACATATGTGGCAGTCCTATATATGTGAGGGACTGCCACATATGTGGCAGTCCTATAGATGTGGCAGTCCTTTTGACTTTTAACTTCTATTGTAGGAGTTGCGATCTTCCGATGTTGCGGTACATGCTCCAATTGCAACCGATGTAGGACATTTATTTTGGACCGATCTTTCGTTTCAATCAAGCGACGATGCGGTACAATGGTGTCGAGAAGTTGGACGGGAAAACAACTTAGTTCTAGTGATATCCAGATCATGCCGAAATCGTCCGAGACGACACAGTGTGATGGTTGGCTGTGAAAGAGGTGGTGTGTTGAGATCGCACAAGAAAGACACAGTTATCCAAAATAAAGTTCCAAGAAAGAAAGCTGGAACGAGGAAATGTGGTTGTCCATTCACGATCCAGATTAGAAACGAAGAAGAAGGGAAGTGGTCAGTACAAGTGAAGAAAGGAACCCACAATCATGAGATTGTCCAGTATATATATGGAGTAAATTTTGTATACAGTGAAATATAAAGTTCAGTATGTTATATGTGTTTGCCTGTGTGCTATCTGTGTTATATGTGTCTACCTGTGTGCTATTTATGTGTTTACATGTGTACTATCTGTGTTATATGTTTACCTGTGTGCAAGTATGTGTGGCAAAATATACCAATTTGTTAAAGTATCAGATCCAGTATCAGGACTGCCACCCCCCCGGCAGTCCTACATTGAATTAGGACTGCCAGGGTGCTGGCAGTCCTAATTGAAACTTGTTGTTATATAAATGACCATTCTCCTATATTTTAGCACGGAGAATGGCCATTCTCCGTGTAATTTAGCACGGAGAATGGTCATTCCAGTGTTAAAACGCAGGAGAATGACCATTCTCCGTCTTAATTAACACGGAGAATGGCATTCTCCGTGTTTCTAACACGGAGAATGGCATTCTCCGCGTAAATTAACACGGAGAATGGCCATTCTCCGTGAAAATTACACGGAGAATGACCATTCTCCGTGCTAAATTACACGGAGAATGGCCATTCTCCGTGTAATTTAGCACGGAGAATGGTCATTCCAGTGTTAAAACGTAGGAGAATGACCATTCTCCATCTTAATTAACACGGAGAATGGCATTCTCCGTGTAAATTAAAACGGAGAATGGCCATTCTCCGTAAAAATTACACGGAGAATGACCATTCTCCGTGCTAAATTACACGGAGAATGGCCATTCTCCGTGTAAATTAAGACGGAGAATGGTCATTCTCCTGCGTTTTAACACTGGAATGACCATTCTCCGTGTAAATTAAGACGGAGAATGTCCATTCTCCGTGTTAGGAACACGGAGAATGCCATTCTCCGTGTTAATTTACACGGAGAATGGTCATTCTCCTGCATTTTATGGTCAGTTGAAACTTTGGAGGGCCATTACTTTTGACTGGGAGGTCGAAACGAGGCCCGGTTTGTCGCAAAATGAGCGTATTTTCGAGGAGCCTGAGATTAACCGTTTCACAGTTAGACGGCCTTCCGAAATTTTAGAATCGTAAAAAAATGATGTTTGGACTTCCGTTTTAGCACTTTTGCCGAAATTTTAGAATCACAAACAAATATTAATTCAATGACTTACAAATATGACTGCCACCCCCTGGCAGTCCTACACTTATGAAGGACTGCCAGAGTGCTTGCAGTCCTAATTGAAACTTGCTGTAACAGCAAGTTTCAATTAGGACTGCAGCACCCTGGTAGTCCTCCTTTTGTATAGGACTGCCAGGGGGTGGCAGTCCTAATTGAAACTCTCTGTGACAGAGAATTTCAGTTTCAAACTCCCATCACAGAGAGTTATAAATAGGACTGCCACCCTCCTGGCAGTCCTATACAAAAGGAGGACTGTCAGGGGGTGGCAGTCCTCTGATACTAAATCAAGGATATCAGGAATTGGCCAACAACTTAAGTTTCCAAACGTAAATAACAACTACATATCAGACAACTACATATCCAACATGTACGTAAATAACAACTACATATCAGACAACTACATATCCAATATGTACATAAATAACAACATAAATCACAACTGCATATCAGACAAAATATCCAACTTCAAAAAAATAACATAAGTGTCAACTACATATCATTCAAAAGTCTGCCCAACAACTTAAGTTTCCAAACAACAAATATATTCTTCAAGTTTCAAACAACAAAAACATCTTTACAAAAATATCCAGATTACATCCAACTAATGATCATTCCACATCCAACTAATGATCATTCAAGTTGTCCGAACGAGATGTTCGTTCGGGACATTCGAAGTCATGACCGACTAAGCGTGACGCGTTCTAAGGCTTTGCGCGATCGCATCGCCTCGCCGACATACTCGTAATCCTCAATATTTGCTCGAATGATTTCCAAGAAAAATCCATACACCACTCGGATTCGAGCCATATGATCTAGCCTACAATCATGTTCGCGTCATTCGCTAAGACGTCCTTCGGATTCGTTCGACGAATCCCTAGCGTAATCGCTTACGTCGCATCGACGTACTAAGTTGTTCGCACTATTTCCTCAAAACCCAAGTTAATCCTCCGTGTACGCTTAAGCGTTAACTCGATAGCATTCCTATCGATAGACACTCTAAGTGTAGCTCGTTCCCGACCGAGCGGTACTTGGTATCGCTCGCACTCGTTTGTACCAAAAGTCGAGGTGCGCAATACGCGACGCAACTTAGCCAAAAGGCCGTGCGCATGGCTATCCCGTACGGACTTTTATTCGAGTTTGCATGCTCACATGCTAAGGTCAACGTTGGACTAGTTAGGCATGAACGCGACTCTTAAGGTCGACGCAGGACTATTCGGGCACACGTGCAACTTGTTAACTTTAGCATACATTTTCATTCAAGACAAGTTAACACCGTTCGGCACAAAGGCCATTGCCTATCGATGCGTTTGGTTGAACGCTTGTACGAGCTTTCGAAAATATTTAGACTTATTGTATGGACATGCCGAGGGACAATCGAGAGAGAGCGCGTACTTCATTATCAACGATGAGCTTTCAAAACTGATAATTCGATTTGAAGTCCAAGGACGTAAAGCCGTGCTCTGATACCATTATGTCACGCCCCGCTCCCGTAGGAGCGATCGTCCTCGCTAAGGCGTGATACCGCACGAGCCTAGATTGCGCTCGTGCAAGGCAGTTCCATAACGGCCGATTACATCGGCGGCGACGGGGTCGTCGCACAGAAGTCCCAAGCAGAAACATTGAATCATTGCAGCGGAAATTTAAAGAAGAATATATATGAACACAAGTAACTCAAAAGAATCTCTTTATTGATATTGAATACAGGATTACATTTATGGGCGCAAGGCCAATTACAAGTCTCTCAGGCTCACTTTTCGCTCATTTACAAGTCACTCTGCTCTTCTCATCTCTCGATACAATGCTTGAATCCAGCGGAAGCTTCGGAAGGCGATGTCCATACATTATGTCCTTTATAAGTCTTCGGGTCACGCGGCCGCACGCTTCGACTCGCCAAGGAACTCCATGCCTCGACGCATCCAAGCGAGCTCCGCGCCACGAGCTTCTACCTGTGCCTGCACATGAAACACTGTGTGGGTGTCAGTACCACTGTACTGGTGGAGTGAGCTTCTCGCCCACCCATACATAACCGACACGTTCATTTACTTTTGTGCAGCTTAAGCCCCTTTCGATTGTCTTCCTAGTCTTACCTTAGGATGCATTTTAAGACTTGACGTCTCGACGTGCAACGACATGGTCGTGCTTCAATACCAGCGTGTGTTTCGATCGAGGCAGTGCCTCATCGCTTAGATACTTGACCAGACTTCAAGGCGGGACGGCAGGGTCGTGCCACATTCTATTCCAAACTTAGACTTGTTCAAGACTGTGCTTTGTCGAGGGTAATTCACGTGAACTCGGCCGTGCCAGGACCCTTTGATTAAACTCAAGCGCCGCTAGACCAATTTGTGCTAACGATTCATGTGCCAAGGAACGGTAACGGGACGACTCGTGCAGGTCGTGCCTTAGACTTTACTTAGACTAGTTTGCACATTCAAGACTGAGGCCGTGCCTCGCTATCCAGACTTATCCATGCTACCGCCTTGCGGCCATCCTGTTAGAGTCATTTGCTAACTTAGACAAGACTTGTCAAATACAATCTCGACTTCATGAATATCCCGATGCCATCTATCGTGCTAAGTACGGTGCCTATGCTGCAGCCCAGTCTTAGGCCCAGACATTCGTTTACCGACTAGACAAGCATTCAAGTTCTAGACTCAATCCAAAGGCATACACGCGGAGTCGCCGCTATCTGCCGACTCATCTACATGAGGAGGTCACTAGCAATTTCAAGCTATTGGACATGGCTCGTGGGATATCCACCTGTACCAACAGGGGAGCTAGCCCGGGGGGTGGAACTCTCCCATGCGGTCATCCAGCATCCTACGTTGAGCCACACTTGCTTCTCCCGGGCCGAGTGATTCCGGCGCCCCGATAATCATTCGAGAAGACTACACCTTGTGACAAGTTGTCCATGACCATGCAAGACTCGATCTATCCAATCTATCCAGTCTTTCCTTAACATGACCATGCATTCCTTTATTCTATCGAGACTCCCAAGCCGTGGGACCGATCTCGTGTGCGGGACTTATCAAGTATTCAGGCAGGACATGACCGGGCAGGACCGGCATGCTTATTCAAGTATTCAAGCAGGACATGACCGGACGGGACCGGCATGCTTAAAAAGTATTCGGCCGTGGCTCGTGCCTTAGACAGACATGATTCTCTAGGCGACGCTAACGCTCAAGTCATATACTTTATACGACGAGCCTTATTCTCAAGGAACTACTTGACTTGACAACCGCAGCTAGAGCGGGACAGCGCTAGGAATGGCTTCGTTAGCCTAGAGTAACTCTTGTTGACTTGTACGGGCAATGACTCGACGAGCGAAGGCTATGCCGAGCTACGCATCGAGGGAACGTGCTAGGCACGGGGTCGACTTAACAACCAAGTTCTCGGGTGCCTAGACTTAAGCCAACAAGCCGTACAAAGATGACTTAACTTGCGGGACGTGCGAAGGCTATGCCAAGCCTTGCGGGACAAGACCGTGCATGCTTTGTTAAGCATTCGTGCGGGCGACGCCTAGGACTTAGGCTTTTTCAAGTATCGTGACAAGTCGATAGGACTTAGGCAAATTCGAGTGTCGGGACGAATCGACGGGACCAACAGGACATGCGAAAGCTACGCCAAGCCTTGCACAACGGGACCGTGCCTGCTCTAGCAAGCAATTACGTAGGCGACGCCTAAGACTTAGGCTATTTCAAGTGTCGGGACAATTTAGAAACTTAGGCCAACTTCCTTCTCCCAAGCCAGGGATCGAAGGATCGAGTGTCATTTTAAAGCACGCTGAGCCGACTTCTATGTATACCGTGGGACCATTTTCCATGTTCTAGGACATTCCGACCCGACGGGATTATTCCCTTAGCTATGTTGGTGCGTAGCTTTTAGATTAGCCTACCAGTGCAAGTAGAAAACATTGCGAGTTATTATGTGAAGGCTAAGATGAAGCAAGTTCACCGAAACTCCCCCACCTGTGCGAGGAGTCGCCTCGACCGAGCGAGCCTTCGGCAGCCGTTGCAAGGCTAAGTTCCAACGTCGTCGACGTTTTGGTTTCTCCGATTGACTTTGCGGGACGGGGCACTACAACATACACCACTCAGAACAAGTCTCGTCCTCGAGACTTTCCTGAGGGCAAGCCATCCTACCATTTCTATGGCCAAGACTTATCGTACACTTCGCCTACGCGTTCCATCGATTCGAGCCACGCTCTACAACTATCAATTTTCTTAACGATTCAAGATCTCGACACTCTCCCATTCAAGTCTCATTTCAATTAACGTATCACTTGGCTGGATCGTGCACGCATTCCAGCGTCCCCAAAATACATGCATTCAGCCAAGCCGCATGATAGAGAATTTGTCATTCTCCTCGAGTCGCATCGTGCACATACCCAGGCGTCCCTGAATATATGCATATCAGCCGAGTCTCGTGAGCAGGGTTTCCTATATTCGTGATTCACGCCATCCATCCATGCCAATCCTCAAGATCAATCCTTTCGATTGCTAACACTTGCAACAGGGGCGTTTCGCCTAACCGCTAGGCCAATCTTTACGAGGCTAAGTCAATGTCAGGATTGGAATCATAGTTCCCCAACAATAATGCCAATACTGACCCCAATCCTAGGGTCAAACCATAGTCGGTAGTACGGGATTTTCTCCAAGCTCGCGTCACTCAGATTTCTAAACATCGAGCACGATCACCTATTCGCATCAATGCATGCGTTGCACATATTCGATTTTATCCAAATCACCAACTCTAACCAATTCGTGCATTCGATCACGAGGTCATCTAGCTCGACAATACGTTGCGCCCCAATCTCACGCGAGTCGATTATCCACGGTGGTTCGTGAATCACCACGCAACGCACTCGCAGAATAATCATTCTCATCGGGGCGTAACTCTTGTTTGAGTTTAGACTAACTCATTTTCGATACGCGGATTGGACCTACGCAATCCTCAAATTCGGTTCTTCAAACACCATTCATTTTCGAGTCACCTTCGCGTCAAACCACAAGTCGAAGCATACAAATTATCACGCCAAGCTAGGTCAATCACCCCCGCTGTATGAATCACCATACCAGCGCTCACGCGGAGTGATCGTCTCAAATCGGGCGACGCATGTGCGAGGCTGGAGTTGCGCTCGCATAAGACAAGAATGTCGAAGTTGTGGTTATCGACGAAGTAAATCCAAGCATTTCATTTTCATCCAATCAATTTCGATAGTCCGACCGTCATTCATTCAACTAGAAAATCCTCGAGCCAAGTTTATCATTTCCTCGACACGTTTCAATTTCCCGAGTATAGAATTTATCGGAACAATGACATTTGCACGATCGTTATTCCTCAAGCTCGTTTCAAGATCATTGTTCGAAACTCAAGTCACATTTCATTTGCATCAATCCGATATCGTACGCGCGATCCTCTAAGTTTCCTCGATCAAAGACCATTCATTTTCATTCATCGATTCGAATCATTTTTTCCAATACGCGTTGCCTATTCGCAAGTTGTCCGAACGAGATTCGTTCGGGACATTCGAAGTCACGACCGACTAAGCGTGACGCGTTCTAAGGCTTTGCGCGATCGCATCGCCTCGCCGACATACTCGTAATCCTCAATATTTGCTCGAATGATTTCCAAGAAAATCCATACACCACTCGGATTCGAGCCATACGATCTAGCCTACAATCATGTTCGCGTCATTCGCTAAGACGTCCTTCGGATTCGTTCGACGAATCCCTAGCGTAATCGCTTACGTCGCATCGACGTACTAAGTTGTTCGCATTTTCCTCAAAACCCAAGTTAATCCTCCGTGTACGCTTAAGCGTTAACTCGATAGCATTCCTATCGATAGACACTCTAAGTGTAGCTCGTTCCCGACCGAGCGGTACTTGGTATCGCTCGCACTCGTTTGCACCAAAAGTCGAGGTGCGCGATACGCGACGCAACTTAGCCAAAAGGCCGTGCGCATGGCTATCCCGTACGGACTTTTATTCGAGTTTGCATGCTCACATGCTAAGGTCAACGTTGGACTAGTTAGGCATGAACGCGACTTTAAGGTCGACGCAGGACTATTCGGGCACACGTGCAACTTGTTAACTTTAGCATACGTTTTCATTCAAGACAAGTTAACACCGTTCGGCACAAAGGCCATTGCCTATCGATGCGTTTGGTTGAACGCTTGTACGAGCTTTCGAAAATATTTAGACTTATTGTATGGACATGCCGAGGGACAATCGAGAGAGAGCGCGTACTTCATTATCAACGACGAGCTTTCAAAACTGATAATTCGATTTGAAGTCCAAGGACGTAAAGCCGTGCTCTGATACCATTATGTCACGCCCCGCTCCGTAGGAGCGATCGTCCTCGCTAAGGCGTGATGCCGCACGAGCCTAGATTGCGCTCGTGCAAGGCAGTTCCATAACGGCCGATTACATCGGCGGCGACGGGGTCGTCGCACAGAAGTCCCAAGCAGAAACATTGAATCATTGCAGCGGAAATTTAAAGAAGAACATATATGAACACAAGTAACTCAAAAGAATCTCTTTATTGATATTGAATACAGGATTACATTTATGGGCGCAAGGCCAATTACAAGTCTCTCAGGCTCACTTTTCACATTTACAAGTCACTCTGCTCTCTCTCATCTCTCGATACAATGCTTGAATCCAGCGGAAGCTTCGGAAGGCGATGTCCATACATTATGCCCTTATAAGTCTTCAGTCACGCGGCGCACGCTTCGACTGCCAAGGAACTCCATGCCTCGACGCATCCAAGCGAGCTCCGCGCCACGAGCTTCTACCTGTGCCTGCACATGAAACACTGTGTGGGTGTCAGTACCACTGTACTGGTGGAGTGAGCTTCTCGCCCACCCATACATAACCGACACGTTCATTTACTTTTGTGCAGCTTAAGTCCCTTTCGATTGTCTTCCTAGTCTTGCCTTAGGATGCATTTTAAGACTTGACGTCTCGACGTGCAACGACATGGTCGTGCTTCAATACCAGCGTGTGTTTCGATCGAGGCAGTGCCTCATCGCTTAGTACTTGACCAGACTTCAAGGCGGGACGGCAGGGTCGTGCCACATTCTATTCCAAACTTAGACTTGTTCAAGACTGTGCTTTGTCGAGGGCAATTCACGTGAACTCGGCCGTGCCAGGACCCTTTGATTAAACTCAAGCGCCACTAGACCAATTCTTGTGCTAACGATTCAAGTGCCAAGGACGGCAACGGGACGACTCGTGCAGGTCGTGCCTTAGACTTTACTTAGACTAGTTTGCACATTCAAGACTGAGGCCGTGCCTCGCTATCCAGACTTATCCATGCTACCGCCTTGCGGCCATCCTGTTAGAGTCATTTGCTAACTTAGACAAGACTTGTCAAATACAATCTCGACTTCATGAATATCCCGATGCCATCTATCGTGCTAAGTACGGTGCCTATGCTGCAGCCCAGTCTTAGGCCCAGACATTCGTTTACCGACTAGACAAGCATTCAAGTTCTAGACTCAATCCAAAGGCATACACGCGGAGTCGCCGCTATCTGCCGACTCATCTACATGAGGAGGTCACTAGCAATTTCAAGCTATCTTGGACATGGCTCGTGGGATATCCACCTGTACCAACACGGGGAGCTAGCCCGGTGGGGTGGAACTCTCCCATGCGGTCATCCAGCATCCTACGTTGAGCCACACTTGCTTCCCCGGGCCGAGTGATTCCGGCGCCCCGTAATCACTCGAGAAGACTACACCTTGTCGACAAGTTGTCCATGACCATGCAAGACTCGATCTATCCAATCTATCCAGTCTTTCCTTAACATGACCATGCATTCCTTTATTCTATCGAGACTCCCAAGCCGCGGGACCGATCTCGTGTGCGGGACTTATCAAGTATTCAGGCAGGACATGACCGGGCAGGACCGGCATGCTTATTCAAGTATTCAAGCAGGACATGACCGGACGGGACCGGCATGCTTAAAAGTATTCGGCCGTGGCTCGTGCCTTAGACAGACATGATTCTCTAGGCGACGCTAACGCTCAAGTCATATACTTTATACGACGAGCCTTATTCTCAAGGAACTACTTGACTTGACAACCGCAGCTAGAGCGGGACAGCGCTAGGAATGGCTTCGTTAGCCTAGAGTAACTCTTATTGACTTGTACGGGCAATGACTCGACGAGCGAAGGCTATGCCGAGCTACGCATCGAGGGAACGTGCTAGGCACGGGGTCGACTTAACAACCAAGTTCTCGGGTGCCTAGACTTAAGCCAACAAGCCGTACAAAGATGACTTAACTTGCGGGACGTGCGAAGGCTATGCCAAGCCTTGCGGGACAAGACCGTGCATGCTTTGTTAAGCATTCGTGCAGGCGACGCCTAGGACTTAGGCTTTTTCAAGTATCGTGACAAGTCGATAGGACTTAGGCAAATTCGAGTGTCGGGACGAATCGACGGGACCAACGGGACATGCGAAGGCTACGCCAAGCCTTGCACAACGGGACCGTGCCTGCTCTAGCAAGCAATTACGTAGGCGACGCCTAAGACTTAGGCTATTTCAAGTGTCGGGACAATTTAGAAACTTAGGCCAACTTCCTTCTCCCAAGCCACGGGATCGAAGGATCGAGTGTCATTTTAAAGCACGCTGAGCCGACTTCTATGTATACCGTGGGACCATTTTCCATGTTCTAGGACATTCCGACCCGACGGGATTATTCCCTTAGCTATGTTGGTGCGTAGCTTTTAGATTAGCCTACCAGTGCAAGTAGAAAACATTGCGAGTTATTATGTGAAGGCTAAGATGAAGCAAGTTCACCGAAACTCCCCCCCTGTGCGAGGATCGCCTCGGTCGAGCGAGCCTTCGGGCAGCCGTTGCAAGGCTAAGTTCCAACATCGTCGACGTTTTGGTTTCTACGATTGACTTTGTGGACGGGGCACTACAATAAGTTCGAGACTTAATTCGTATTCGAGTTCGGATAATGGCAATGATTGCAACGAGTTTGAGCTTATGAGAAAGGAAGATGTTCAAGTTATGCATATCGACGATGGTATTGAGATCAAAGATATGCAATAACTCGGGGATACTCTAATCGAATGAACGAAAATTATTTGAGCATTGTTGTTGGACGAATAAGAAGCAAGTTAAGTTGAAGGTAGTTTGGATGATAACGGTAGGAACGCTTCGGAGAATTTGAGAGTGAATGGATGTTGCTCGGATGAAATCGAAAGTGTCTGGATTGCTTCGCGGATCACCACTATGTTGACATTCTTGTCTTGTGCGAGCGCAACACCAGCCTTGCACATGCGTCATGTCAAATTAGGACGATTATTTCCGCGTGAGCACTGGTATGGTGATTCATCCAGCGGGGATGATCGAACTTGCGAGGCGTGACAAATTTGATATGGACTTGTGGTTTGATGCGAAGGTAAAATTGAGGATTGTGTGATATTGTCAACGATAGTGCCTAAGTGACTCGAGTAGTAATGGCGCATCAGTTGCGCAGGGATAGATAAATCACGGATTGGTAACGTATGTCGGATTGGGTAAAGTCCCATAGGAATTTTCGGAATTGATTTGGCTTCGCGATAGGATATAGCATGGTTCGTTGTAACTGTCCCTCGTTGACGATCTTCAATTATCGAGCGTAGTTTCGGGGCAGATGACCCTAGAAGACTTGACCGCCAAATCAAGTGAATGTTGGAGTCCCATAGGATGACCCTAAAGTAGTCGCATAAGAAGGATAAGGAATGAGGTAGTGCATGTTGAGGATAAGTCTAAGCGAGTGGGTATCGTGTCTCGAAAGTTAGCGAGTACTAGAATCGATATGGTTAAGAAAAGTTATGTTGAATCGAGTAGATGTGAGGAACGTGCTTAGCATAGTAACGCGGTAAGGCGATTGCAAGGGTTCTGCAATGCGCAAGAGCAACGGATAGTAGAACGACCTAAGAGTGTATCGTAGATCGGGTTGAGTAACGGTTAGGCTATGTGTGTTGAGCGTGCGATCTATGTTACAAAACGAACTAGTCAGGATTGAATCGAAGTTTGAGTAAAGGATTTGTACTCGGTCGAGAATAGGAGATGGGCGTATCGTAAGAGACCTTGGGTCGGAAAGATTGTTGCCTTTGAGCATCGTAGACTCAAGTTGACCTCTCATGTCGGGAGAGTGCGAGCATGACGTCTGGATAAGTTACCTAACGGGGGTAGCCCCAGACGCGATGCGTAGGTAATTCGAGAACGTAGATCGTGTTGAGATAGTTGCATCGAGACTTAGTACGGATTGTAGACAAAAGAATTTGTGACATGTCGACGTAGTCCATGTTGTTAAGGCCAAGCGTTATGAATGATTGGATGAAAGACTGAGTTATATGAGAGATAGGCAAACGGTTGGGCAAACAAGCGTTGCAGAGAATTATTGTGATCGGATGCGCAATGGCTTAATGCAACGCATGCGTTAGGTGGCCGACGAGAAACTTATGAGATTGAAGTTATGGCTTAGATTAAGTTATGTGTAAGATGTTGGAAGATGATCGCATGTTATGGGATGATGCAAACGAAGAGTATTTTGGGAATATGTGCTAAGATTTGGCTAAGTCGAGTACGGATTGATTGGTGCTTGAGGATTAAGTTGAGCTTGTTAGTTTGTTCCGGTATCCTACAACTGAGCTTGGCTGAAATGCATATATTGGTGGAACGCCTAAAATATGTGTATGATCCAAACTAAGTTGTATGATTCTAACGATAGTAGCACGAGATCGTGAAGCGATCTATGCGAGGCACTTGGATTAAGTGTTGGTTTCGGTTCGAGGACGAACCTGATTTTGAGTGGTATATTATGTAATGCCCTGCTCCGCATCGGCGTATTACGATGAGTCGTTGACTCGAAGAGTTGCGTTGACCCAATGAGATATCGGTGTAAATCGATACAAGTGTTGCGTTGGCCAAAGGTAAGCTTTGAGTCGGTTGGGATCTATGAATCGAATCGATGCAAAGAGTAAGTCCTGTTTGAGCAAGTGCTGATTTTAGTTGATCTGGTGTGCAGGCTATACCTTTATGCTGGATTACGGAACGTGGTATGGGCACGATAGGCCAAATCAACCGAGTAGTTCAAAGGAATGGCTAAGTCCGGGAGTTAGCTATGCGATCGAGTTATGGAAGCGAGACGCTTCAATCGGCGAGACGGCAAGGCGTATCGGCTTAAGGTGGGCGGGTTCTTGACTCTCTCTCCCTATTCCTTCACGTCTAATAATATATGGTATTGTATGCGTAAGTTGTTATCGAGTTAGCGAGCGTGGCTCGGCGAATAAGTGTCTAAATATGCATTGAACACTAAGATAGAACATTGAACAATCGAACAATTGAAACGACGTGCATCGAGTACACGAGTCGCAGTAAGGCAATGATGGTAGAACATTGAAAGATGATAACGAGATGTGCATCATGTGCACGGCTCCGAGAACATTGAAAGCTAGGCGTAGAACATTGATTATGATGCTGAGCGTGCCTTTGTGCACTTATGCTACGAAAAGACTAAGTAAATACGGAAGTAGGCTATGCGATTAACATTATGAATGGGACACGTGATTATGAGTACGAGACGACTAAGCCGTTGGGCGTCGTGCATCAATATGGATGTGTTGGGGCATAACGCCGACGGAGCTCCCCATATGTTTATGGTGGATTATGTTTATGGCACGGGGAACCGTTTATGGCACGGGAAACCGTTTATGTGCGAGACTATGTTTATGGAATACGAGATCGGTTGGTATGCTATGGATTGTATGATATGGAACGTATTGCATGGTCAATGGACTCGGATTGCCCGTGCACGGGTGCGGCTTCCCTCGAACGGTTACGCCGGGGCGCCGGGACCGTTCGGCCTAGGAGGGAATTATGTGTGGTATTTATGGTGCACAACATTCGGACGGATTGCGACCGTCCAGTGCTGTGATAAGCTATGATATCCGTAAGTTTGGGATCCTTCGGATACTGGGCTAGCAACCCGTATCGAAGTGATTGTAGGCTTACACATATGAGATGCCAAGTCCATTACGGTGCGACACACCGTGACCTTCATATAGATAGGGCCGGTGGGCTGAGATGAGAGCTGGGTGCAGGCGCAGGGCCTGCTACACATTATGCATATGTTTACGTTTATGATCGGTCGGTTGTACGAATCGTATGTTTGCTTATGTTAAGTTCTAACCACTGCAGGCTAAGGAAAATGGGACGGCATGAGCACGAACACTATGTTTACGTTTATGTTATGGCTAACTGTATCTGCTGCAGGAACACGGGATGTGGTGACACATTATAATATGTGCTATGTATAAGTTTTGCCATGAAATTGATCCTAAGGCTAAATAGAAAGACCACAAAGTAAGATGCATGTTTCACTAAATGAATAAGTGTTTGGTTTGGGTGCGAGCGGGTCTTGATCAGTGCGAAGCGAGGACGAAAGCACTAAACCCCCACTAGTTTATGTGTAGGTTCAGGTTCTGAACGGCTCGGGGCGGAGCTTGGCTTGGACGTGCCGAGGCATGGAGTCCTTGGCGTTTAATAGGAGCTTCCGTATATGCGTTCGGACTTGCGACATGGAGATGTTCGGCCGAAGACTACTTGGTGGCTATAAAGAGGCATAATGTATGGAGCAATGTAATCCTTTGTGAGCTAGAGAGATCATGAGCGTTGTAGCCAATTGGCATTTTATGTTGGGCTATTCAGAGCCTTTGTAACCTTCAGTTCAATATGAATAAAAGAGATTCTTATGTTTTACTTTGTCTTCTGCCGCTGCTTATGTTATCGATTTGAGATAGTTCTATGTGAACCTGTTATCTTGCCTTGCACGAGCGCAACTCCAGGCTCGTGCGGCATCACGCCCCAGCGAGGACGATGACTCGGGTAAAATCTAGCGAGGACGAACGATTTCCCGGGTCGGGACGTGACAGTCTCCGTGTCCCAGACCGACCTTGGCGCGCCAGTTCGAAAATTGTAATCGGACGCTCAAGAGGACGTTCCGCGCGTTCCTTCCGCTTTGACGCGGTGGGGCGTATTCTTTTTGGTGCGTCCGGAGGACTGTTACCCCTATAGAACAATGGATTGTGCGACCGTACAGTTAATAAATAATGCAAACTAAAATAGAACTGTTACCCCCTATCCCCCACCCCCAGACCACAACTAAAACTGAGTACAGTAGGACTGCCAGGCATGTGGCAGTCCAATTGTACACAAGGACTGCCACAGTCCTGGCAGTCCTCTATTGAAAGAGGACTGCCAGGACTCTGGCAGTCCTTGTTTACATATGGACTGCCACATGCTTGGCAGTCCTACTGTACTCAGGGCCAACAGACAAACGACTCGCTAGTTTATCGTTTTCTAGGGTTAGGGTTTGAAGAAAAATTGTGGATTTGTCGTGTTCGAAAATGTCATTCATAAACCCTAAAGACATTCTAAACCTAAATTATCAAAAGTTTTTAGACAATTAAAACTATTCTAGGGTTTCGAATAGAATGTAGAAAATTATAGAAGAAATTAGGGAAGAACGTACCTAGAATCCGATTTCTTCGACTTGCGTGTCATCTCGTCGAATGTAGGAGTGTTCTTGAAAGAAATTTGGTGGAGGAATTAGGATTAGAGTGATGGAGGAGAAGAGACTAGGGTTTTGGGAGAGGGAGAGAGAGCTCTTCTTCTTTTTTTTTTCTTTTGGAGGAGAGAGAGAGGAAATTGGGGTTTGGGGAGGAAATGAGAGTTTGGGGGGTTGGGCTGCCCCTAGTAAAATGTGGGCTGCCCCCTAGTAAAATCTCCACTTTTTGGGCTGCCCCCTAAGTAAGGGCTGCCCCCTAGTAGAAGTTGTGGTGCCCCTAAAAAAAAACCATAAAACTAGCGTCTCTGTGTAAAGTATCAACTTTTGAGAATTTATTTATCACTTAATTGTTGCACACTTCAAATCCAAATAATTTTTTTTTAATAAAAAAATAAGTTTATTTTCATAATTTTGTACTGGGCTATAGCGCCATCCCCTTGTGTAGCTCCGCCTCTGATTGGACCCAAGGACAAATCGACCTGTGGCAACGCTAGGAGCAGCACGATATCAGGACTCGGTTAGGCAGCTCCAAGAGGATGTCGGCCACCTCTACTTCCTTTTTTCGAGGAGGAGGTTGTACGTATGTGCTGTACTCAGGATTTTTCTAGGGTTTGAGAATGAGAGAGATGTGTACACATTAGATGTGAAGGGAGGAGTTAATTATGATATTATCTATAGTGTCCATTTTTGTTCCCACGATAAATTAAAGGTTAAAACCACTTTGATGGGTGAAAAAATTACTTACAAAGTGGTTTGTCTGGAATAAAAATACCACGTGTCCATTTTTTAGTTGGGGATGAACATCCCACCTAGCTTTGATGGGTGAAAAAAAATGAACTTATTATAGTTTGGATTGGAATCATACACAAAATTAATTGTTCTTATTATAGGAAACATGACTATGACAAGTAAACTTTAATATGGAAAGGACTTTGATAGGAATCATGTGTATGACCCTTGTTAGCAATTCGACAAACTGAAAAATTCGGGACGCAAAAGTACGAGTATAAATCGATAAAGTACAAATAAAATACGTTCAAAATTCGCTCAAATATTCGAAAAATGATAATATTAGGGTTAGGAACTTCACATTCTTAAATATATATCGTCAAATTTAGTTCATTAAACAGCTTCCCACCTTTTTTTGTGCCAAATTTTTCAGTAATTTATACAAAATACGTTTAAAATTTCACATGCTTAAAATTTATGTACCGATTTGAATATGTCAAAAGTATACAAATATTATACTAGGGGTGAGCATTCGGTTTATTCGGTTTAAACCGAACCGAATAACCCAAAACCGAATTGGACCGAAACCGAATAAGCAAAACCGAAACCAAACCGAAACCAAACCGAATTGGTCCAAAACCGAATCAAACCGAACCGAATTAAATCGATTCGGTTTTCGGTTTATTCATATATTTTTAATTTTTTTGAGCTTTTTTTGTTAATATATATAGTAACTAAATATACATAGACATATTTAGTATATACCTATATATATTAATACTTATATATATAGTACACACACACACACACACACACACATACATATATATATATATATATATATATATATATATATTTTTTACATACATATATATATATATATATATATATATATATATATATATATATATAAATTAATTAAATTTTTTTATTCGGTTTTCGGTTTTGGACCGAAACCCAAATCCAAAACCGAAACCGAAACCGAATAAGAAAATTTAGTATTTTCAAAACCGAAACCGAACCGAATTTTTTAAAACCGAACCGAACCTCTTATTCGGTTCGGTTCGGTTCGATTTTCGGTCCAAAACCGAATAATGCTCACCCCTATATTATACATTTCTGAAAATTATAAAAAAAAAATTGCGTATAATATGAGTTTTATTCACGTGATTGCTAAGATGGCGTATGACTACTTTCTTTCTATATCTAATCTTTCAAAGATTCTCATGATATATGCATTAATGATAGAAATCTCAGAAACACTACTACTATTGTCTTCTTCTTTTTTATATGGATTATTTTAGTAAATATTTTTATTCAAAATATATAAACTAGCATACTCACTATTTTACAAAACTAAAAAATACTCCCATTTTTTACAGAACAGTTACAAAAAATTAAAATATATCACTATTTTTTATGGATATTTTGACCGTTTCGTACAAAAACAAGGAGGGTATATGCTAGTTTTCATATTTTGAATGAGGGTATTTGCTAAAATCTATACTTCTATGCTAGTCCATTTTTGTTCATCCACCAAAATTAGTGGAAATGTTTATCCTTTCAGTCGAATGTTACAATATATCATCATTTTTACCCAACCTAAAACTACTTTAAGGCCACGTTTGGGTCGCGGAGAATGGAAGGGAAAGGAAATCAATTCCTTGACATTTTCTTTCCTTTGGGAAATACAATTCTCATTGATTTTTTTTTTTTCTTTTCCGATGTTTGGAAATGCCAAAGAATTTGGAAAGGAAAGTGAATACTTCAATGTGGAAAAGTGATTCATTGCTTGTTTGGATGGAATCATTTTCATCCATAATTTTTCTTCCATTATGAATTACTTTCCTCCATAATTTTTCTTCCATTAGGAATCACTTTTCTTTACTTATCAATTCCTTTGACACCCAAACATAAGAAATTAATGGCTTTCCTTTTCCAACCGCATGATTCCGCGAACCAAAACGAGGCCTAAGAGCATCTCCAACCCTATTGTGAGTTTGGGAAAAAAATGGTTGCCACATAGGAATGACAAGCATTTTTTTCAAAAGTACTTCTCCAATGCAAGTGTGAAATAAATTGTGAAGTTGACATGGCAATGACATGGCAAGGAGAATGTGAAGTTGGTTGTCTAGATCTAGACAATGCACTTCACAATAACTTTATGTCCACATCATGAATTATGAATAAAAATATATATAAAAAAAAAGAAGTGAAAAAGTTGTCTTGGAAGTTGAAAAAAAATAATTTTATTGTCTTCTCAAACTTTTGCATTGGAGAACATATTTTTATCTTATTGTTTTGTGTGAATGTCATCTTGCCACATAGGAAAGACATTGTCTTATGTCTCAAGTGTTGGAGTGGGTAGGGTTCCCAACCTATGTGGAGAAGATCCCGGAGTGCGACGAGCGCCGTCCGATGTCGGAGAAGCTCGGGAGTAGTTGTTATTGCTGCTGCTGCCCCAAAGGGGGTTCTGGACCAAGTCTGCCGAGTTCGGGCCGAACTCGGTCCCAGGCCG
The DNA here is from genome assembly GCA_029216955.1 of Iris pallida. Classification (NCBI taxonomy): domain Eukaryota; kingdom Viridiplantae; phylum Streptophyta; class Magnoliopsida; order Asparagales; family Iridaceae; genus Iris; species Iris pallida. The sequence continues at coordinate 12,444,174 of JANAVB010030816.1, read as the reverse complement.
AGTTCTGGCCGAACTCGGTCTGGCCGTTCCAGGGTTTGGCCATCTAGTGCTGGTTGCCCCACACAGAGTTCTGGCCGAACTCTGTGTGTCGGGGGCTGAAGCGGATTTCAGGATGAGTTTTCATCATTGGATCTAATCCAACGGTCCAGGTTGGTTGCGGGATTAGGGAGATATATTGAGTTTTCTCAACCCTAATTCAGAAGCGCAACATAACACAAGTTTGAGAGAGAAGGAGGCAAGAGTGCCATTGCAACTTCGGAGAAGAAGACGGAGGATTGAAGGTCATTTTCGAAGGAGATCGTGTTTCGGGTAATCTCTACTCGTCGTTCTCGTTCTTCGTAGCCTTGTAATCATTGTTCTTATCTCTGAGTGTTGTGGGGATCCGATTTGGATCGGGAGGAGTTTGTAGAGGGTGTAATTCTTCTATTCCATTAGTGGAGGCTTCTCAGGGTTGGACTCCGATCGTCCCGTGGTTTTTCCCGCAAGGGTTTCCACGTCAAAAATTCTCTGTGTCTGCGTGGTTGTTTTTGTGTGGCTATTTTTGGGTTCGTGCGTTGTATTGCTCGGTCCTCTCGCAGGTACTCTCCGGTTTGGGGAAAGGTTTCCGCGCTTCTTTCCCAACAGAGTGGTATCAGAGCTTTGGGTTCAAAGGGTGTCAGGAGTTGACAGAGGAACCAGAGAGGAGAGATGGACGCGAAGCCGGTGCGCATGGTGAACCTCAATGGCACAAACTATCATTATTGGCGGAGCAAGATGAAGGATTTGCTATTTGTCAAGAAGCTGCATCTACCTGTGTTTGTAACCGAGAGGCCCAGTGATAAATCCGAGGAGGACTGGAAGTTCGAGCACATACAGGTGTGTGGGTACATACGACAGTTTGTTGATGAGAACGTGTACAATCACGTTGCCAATATTGAGCACGCGAAGACGTTGTGGGATAAGCTGGAATCCTTGTATGCGAAGAAGACCGGGGTAAACAAGTTGTTCCTGATCCGAACGATGATGGGTCTGCGGTACAAGGATGGGGCGTCTATTTCGGATCACTTGAGTGAGTTCCAGGGCGTGGTTGACCAGCTATCTTCTATGGGAGTCAAGTTCGACGACGAAGTTCAGGGACTGTGGCTGCTGTGTACCTTGCCAGACTCGTGGGAGACCGTACGAGTATCTATGATCGCTTCTGCTCCAGAGGGCGTGGTTAGTCTGGAGTTTGCCAAGAGCGGGGTGTTGAATGAAGAGATGCGGAGACGTTCTCAGGGCACTTCATCCACATCCCACCACTCAGAGGCACTTGTTTCAGAGAGCCGCGGAAGGGGCAAAAGCAGGGGTCCAGGTGGTGGCAGAGACAAGAGCAGGAGGAAGTCCAAAGGTCGGTACGAGGACTCAGAGTGTTATCATTGCGGTAAGAAGGGCCATATCAAGCGGAATTGTTTCGCTTGGAAGAGAGAGAAGAAGGGCGACAAGGGGAAGCAAGAAGAGAACACTACAACGGCGGCCTCGATGCATGGAGGCGATGTGATCGTCGTAGGTGATGAGGTCATTACTAACCTCGCCTGCGATGACAATTCTTGGTTGGTGGACTCAGGGGCTTCAGCACATGTATCTCACAATAGGGCACTGTTTGCCACTTACACGACAGGCGACTGTGGCGTGTTGAAGATGGGCAACGGAGATGTGTCGAAGGCGGTTGTCGTTGGAGATGTGCATTTGAGAACGAAGACGGGTGCGGTTCTTGTTCTCAAGGATGTTCGTCATGTCCCTGATATCCGTTTCAACCTGGTGTCGGTTGGAAGGTTGGATGACGAGGGATTCTTCAGTCTCTTCGGGAATAGTCAGTGGAAGCTTTCCAGAGGTTCGATGGTGATTGCCAGAGGAAGCAAGAAGTCCGGTCTCTACTATATGGAGGGGAGCGCAGAGGGGGCACAGGAGGTGAACGCAGTCAGTGATGCGTCTACCGAGTTGTGGCACAGGCGGCTCGGCCATATCAGCGAGAAGGGGATGAGCTACTTGGTGAACAGGAAAGTGATTCCGGGGCTCAAGTCTACAAAGTTGGAGAAATGCACGCACTGTTTGGCTGGGAAGCAAAATAGGGTGTCTTTCCAAAGTCACCCAAGTTCGAGGAAGCCGGCGTTGCTCGAGTTGATTCACTCGGATGTCTGCGGTCCTATGAAGGTAAAATCTCTTGGTGGTGCTTCTTACTTTGTGACTTTTATTGATGACTGTTCCAGGAAGGTTTGGGTCTATGCCTTAAAGACCAAGGATCAGGTGCTGTCTACTTTCAAGGAGTTTCAGGCCTCCGTTGAAAGGGAGACGGGCAAGAAGTTGTTGTGTGTTCGGTCCGACAATGGCGGCGAATACATCGGTCCCTTTGATGCGTATTGCAGAGAGCAAGGGATACGACATCAGAAGACTCCGCCAAAGACACCTCAGCTCAATGGTGTAGCGGAGCGCATGAACATGACACTGATGGAGAGGATGCGGTATTTGCTGTCAGAAGCAAACTTGCCGGGCAGTTATTGGGGTGAGGCTCTTCTCACAGCTGCTTATATTATTAATTTGTCTCCTAGTGCTCCTTTGCAGGGTGATGTGCCTGATAAAGTATGGTACGGCAAAGAGCCGTCATACAATCACCTGCGGGCGTTTGGTTGTAAAGCCTTCGTGCATGTACCGAAGGACGAGAGGACCAAACTTGAGCCGAAGACGAGGCGATGCGTCTTTGTCGGCTACGGTCGGGATGAGTTTGGCTATAGACTCTACGACCCAGTGGAAGGAAAGCTCTACAGAAGCAGGGACGTGGTGTTCGTCGAGGATCAGACCATGACCAACACTCAGGATTCCGAGACGCCTTCTGAGGCTGAGGAATTGCCTGAGTTAGAGTCATTTCGCTTCGAGCAGTTTCCAGAGGACATCGCGGAGGATCCAGTTATGGGGGAGCCGGTACATGGAGTTGCTCCCAACCTTGATCATCAGCCTGCTGATGGTGGTCAGGGTGTCCCTCAGGAGGATGAGCATGCCGGGGAGACAGTTCCTGAAGGGGCGGAGGCTGTCGGTATACAGCCAGCACCAGTGGCTCCACTGAGAAGGAGCAACAGGAATCGTCGACCATCTACGAGATACTCGCCGGATGAGTATGTGCTATTGACTGACGGGGGAGAGCCCGAAAGTTTCGCAGAGGCTATGGAAGACGAACACAGGCAGGAGTGGATGGTAGCTATGCAGGAGGAGATGAGTTCCTTGCACACCAATTCTACTTATGATCTGGTGCGGTTGCCAAAGGGCAAGAAGGCTTTGAAGAATTGATGGGTGTTCAGAGTGAAGCAGACGGATGATGCTACTCGCCCTCGATACAAAGCGAGGCTGGTAGTCAAGGGCTACGGTCAGCGGAAAGGCGTGGATTATGATGAAATCTTTTCGCCTGTCGTCAAGCATTCGTCTATTCGGGTGGTGCTAGCATTAGCAGCCAGTTTCGACTTGGAGGTCGAGCAGATGGACGTGAAGACGGCGTTCCTCCACGGTGATCTTGAGGAGGAGTTGTACATGGAGCAGCCGGAGGGATTCTGTGAGAAGGGCAAGTCACATTTGGTCTGCCGGTTGAGGAAGAGCTTGTATGGTCTGAAGCAGGCTCCGAGGCAGTGGTACAGAAAGTTCGAGTCGTTTATGGGGGAGCATGGTTATGCACGGACGACGTCGGACCATTGTGCATTTGTGAGGTATTTTGCCGATGATGATTTTATCATCTTATTGCTCTATGTTGATGATATGCTATTAGTGGGTCGGAATGCCACTAGGATAGCGGAGTTGAAGCGCCAACTGGGCGCGGCCTTCTCTATGAAGGATTTGGGCGCAGCGAAGACTATTCTTGGGATGGAGATCAGCCGAGAGAGAGAGTCCAAGCTGCTACACTTGTCCCAAAAGAAGTACATTCACCGGGTACTTCAGCATTTCGGGATGGACGGGTCGAAGAAAGTGAGTTCCCCCATCGCGGCTCACTTTAAGCTCACTGAAGAACAGTGTCCATCTACCGAGGACGAAAAGGAAGATATGGAGCGGGTTCCATATGCTTCAGCTGTGGGAAGCCTGATGTATGCTATGGTGTGTACGAGGCCAGATATTGCTCATGCAGTTGGTACGGTTAGCAGGTATCTTTCGAATCCTGGAAGGGTACACTGGAGTGCGGTCAAGTGGATTCTACGATATCTTCAGGGCACTGCTGGTTGGAGACTTTCCTTTGGTGGTGACGAGCCGAAGCTGGTTGGGTATACCGACGCTGATATGGCTGGAGATGTAGACACGAGGCGATCGACTTCAGGCTACGTGATGATGTTTGCGGGAGGAGCAGTGTCGTGGCAGTCGCGGTTGCAGAAGTGTGTTGCCTTGTCGACGACGGAGGCGGAATACATTGTGGCGACGGAGGCTTGCAAGGAGCTGTTGTGGATGAAGAAGCTGTTGCAGGAAATGGGACTGAAGCAAGAGCAGTATACTTTGCTTTGCGACAGTCAGAGTGCTATCCATCTTGTGAAGAATCAGACGTTTCATAGCCGGTCTAAGCACATCGAGACTCGGTATCATTGGATACGGGATGTGGTTGAGAAGAAGGACGCGGAGCTTGAGAAGGTGCATACAGATGACAACGGAGCTGATATGTTCACGAAGATTCTACCAAGGGGGAAGTTTGAGTACTGCAGGCAGATCGTCGGGATGACGACGTCCTCCCCATAGTTGTGAAGGGAGAGATTTGTTAGAGTGGGTGGGGTTCCCAACCTATGTGGAGAAGATCCCGGAGTGCGACGAGCGCCGTCCGATGTCGGAGAAGCTCGGGAGTAGTTGTTACTGCTGCTGCTGCCCCAAAGGGGGTTCTGGACCAAGTCTGCCGAGTTCGGGCCGAACTCGGTCCCAGGCCGAGTTCTGGCCGAACTCGGTCTGGCCGTTCCAGGGTTTGGCCATCCAGTGCTGGTTGCCCCACACAGAGTTCTGGCCGAACTCTGTGTGTCGGGGGCTGAAGCGGATTTCAGGATGAGTTTTCATCATTGGATCTAATCCAACGGTCCAGGTTGGTTGCGGAATTAGGGAGATATATTGAGTTTTCTCAACCCTAATTCAGAAGCGCAACATAACACAAGTTTGAGAGAGAAGGAGGCAAGAGTGCCATTGCAACTTCGGAGAAGAAGACGGAGGATTGAAGGTCGTTTTCGAAGGAGATCGTGTTTCGGGTAATCTCTACTCGTCGTTCTCGTTCTTCGTAGCCTTGTAATCATTGTTCTTATCTCTGAGTGTTGTGGGGATCCGATTTGGATCGGGAGGAGTTTGTAGAGGGTGTAATTCTTCTATTCCATTAGTGGAGGCTTCTCAGGGTTGGACTCCGATCGTCCCGTGGTTTTTCCCGCAAGGGTTTCCACGTCAAAAATTCTCTGTGTCTGCGTGGTTGTTTTTGTGTGGCTATTTTTGGGTTCGTGCGTTGTATTGCTCGGTCCTCTCGCAGGTACTCTCCGGTTTGGGGAAAGGTTTCCGCGCTTTTTTTCCAACATCAAGCAACATAGGATTCACAACACAAAACAAGACAATAGGGTTGAAGATGCTGTAAGTGTGGTTTGGTGAACATGTATTCATTAGTTTTGACCACCGGTTGGCAACATTTAAATGGAAGGGTGAACATCTCCCTACTTTTTGTGGGTAAACAAAAATAGACTCCTACTATATAATAAGAAAAGTACAATTTCACCGAAAATCCTTTGTTTCCAAATATACTCTTACATATTTTTACTAAATAAAATTGTTCACTAAATCAATTAGAGGAAAGGAAATAATTACTAGAGCTATCATTTTATCATTTGGTCTTTCCAGACAAGTATAAAATAATATATATAATAATATAATAAATAATTTAGAATAATTAAGACACATGTTTTTTAATCTTCTTAAATAGTTTTAATAAAGATTAAAATAATTACTGTCTTTTAGTTTTTTTAATAATAATTTATTAAATTCATGCAATGCACTTGTATTTATACCTAGACCTAGTTAATATTAATTATGAATAAAAACCACAGTTTGTATGAAAGGATTATTTTCCATCAATAATCATCTTATTTACATAAATATTTAGTTAGATATTTTTAAATTTGAATTGAGTTTCTTTATTTGAGGGCTAGTTTGTTGTTTTTGCAAAAAAAAAAAAAAGGGAAACATGATCGATTCATTGACAATCATAATTCATTTAATTTCTTGCCCTTCTTTACTTTGATGGAAGAATATCAGGTAGTCATGTACTAAAGGAGATGTTAGAAATATACACCATATCTGACCCTTAATCCAAGTCACAATTGTAGAAGAATTTTGGTGTAATGACTGAGACTTTAAGAGAAGAACAAAATCTAAGTCGACGAACGTAAATATAAAGATTAGTAGTGATTTATACTGATCGAGCATCAGCCCGAGGCTGGGTCCAATGGGAGGTCGTCACGTCAGTTCGAGGCTGACGTCTCCCCTCCCTGTTTGTTTTGCATAGATTTTTGTATAAAAATATTAGATACACTGGACTCTTTTCTTTTTTTACGGTGTCCGGTGCAACGCTCGATCGGGAGTTTTTGTGGGCCCTGTGCCCTCCCAACACCCACCATAAACGAGAAAAATAATATGCTTATGTGGCTCGATCAACTGATCTTCTGCCACCCAGTTAGACCATTTATGTCTATCTCCGCTGACCATAAGGGTCACTCGGACCAGATGTCCCTGATGCGATGTCCCAACCATATTCCCTTCTATGACATGTGGGCATTTTATTAATTTTTTATATGTATTGCCCACATGGCATAGATGATGGAACATGATTGGGACATCGGATTAGGGACAGCTGATCTGGTCCCCACTCAGGTTCGACAGATACACTGGACTCAATCATGTCATTAAACATTGGGTTTGACTGAAAAATTAAAACTATATAGATCGTCATTAAAACATAGGGTTTTTGAAACATGGATTTCACCAATCTCTTGATCTTAAATATATTGAATTCAAATTCAAGAATCGGAGACACTGGACTCAATCATGTCCCCTCTCTCAATTCTTAAAAAAAAGAAAAGAAACAAGAAGACTTTAGAATTTACGAAAAACTAATTAGTTAATAAACAAGAATATGTATTTTTTTTTTTAAAGAGTTGACAAACATGGGGATGCCACTTTTGAATTAGCATCCAAATCCTAGGGGAAACAAAAAGGTGACAAAACTAAACTAACAAACGTTACCAACAACTAAAAAGAATTCGAATTTTTTTTATAAATTACATGAAAATAGTTTTAAAAAAAAACCACATGGAACTATAATCAAGATTCAAGTGTGTCACTATTTCTCTTCGTCGCAAGCATCCTTAACCTCGCCCGTGCGGAGGCGCTAGGCGGAGCATGCTATCGGGGTTGAGCTCGGAGGTACGAACGTCGCCCCTCGTTCGTCATCGTCGACGGAGGATTCGACAACTGATCGGTCGGTGGCGAGAGCTGGAGGAGTACGCTTTCGGGACTCGGTTCGGAGGTACGAACATCGCTCCTCGACGTCGTCGTTGACGGAGGAGCGAGGGTGAGGGCCGGCAGCGCCAGGACAATGTTGGCCACGTGTACTTCGTCTTCCGAGAAGGACATTGTACGCAGTAGTTAATTAGGGTTTCTTTCTTTTAGGGTTTGAAGGAGCTGTGTAGGCACGTATATGAAGGAGCTAATTGTGACGTTATTTATAGGTTTTTTATGATGATTCTAAAGTAGGAAATATAATTATGATAAGTAAAGCCTTAATTGGAAGCCCACTTCCATCTAGGACTAAGCTTATTAATTCTCTCTAATCTTTGGAAGATTCTCATGATACATACATACATGCATTAATGACGGTAGTATCAGGAATAATGTCTAATATCTATTTATTTATTCGAATAATAATATTTATTTAGATTGGATTTGGAATTGTTTATTGCGGTTCCTGTTTTTTTGTCTTTTTTTTTTAAATAGCCCCAAAATGTTTATGATGACAGTATAGTTTAGGGGTGCAACTCGGACAGGCCAAACCAGAGTCTGATCGGGTAAACCCGTTAATGGGTTGGGTTAGGCCCGTTAGGGTTGAAGATACTCGGGTTCGGACTCGGATTCATGTGTCGGATTACCCGAAGAACCCGAAACCCGACTTATATATATATATATATATATATATATATATATATATATATATATATATATATATATATATGTCTCCTTATTAATCAAGATAAAAGCTGCATGTACTTCAATCATCACTGTCCAACAAAGAGGAGAGAGCCAATCGGATTGGGATAACAAGAGAGGAATTACCGGTGAAATATTTGGGCATTCCACTCTGTGTAAACTATGGAAGAGATTCGGAATGTCAGAGCTTGGTGGATTACGTCCAAAGACGTACGGAGGCTTGGCACGCTCAGAATTTGTCCTTCGGTGGCCGAATTGAATTGGTGAAGGCGGTGATCCAGGCTATTGCAGTGTTTTGGCTTCAAACTATCATGCACCCTACTGCAACTATTAAGAAAATTGATAAGATTTGTGCGGACTTTGTTTGGCGATGGGGTATCCATGCTATTAGTTGGGATACCTTATGCAGACCGAAGGAGGAAGGAGGAGTGGGGATCCATCCCCTACGGACTCTTCGGACGGTTGCTGCTCTCAGGCTTACATGAAAATTCATATACGGGTCCTCCCTATGGGCTCAATGGATGATGAATAAATATGTAAAGGAGGATAGCTTCTGGCGGGTGGGGAGAAATAGCAATGCGTCGGTCACTTTCAAGACAATCATCTAGCACAGGCAATGGATTAAACAGCATATTGTACGAGCCATGAGAGATGGCGAGTCCACTGACTTGTGGTTCGACCCATGGGTCGGCCACACGAGCTTTGCGGACATATTAGGTGATAGACTTCCTCCACGAGTGCAGCCGGGAGTTCGGGTTAGCTCCATTACTCACAATGGAGCTTGGCGGGCAGAATTAGTTGGCCTGATTGGTCAGTTCAGCCGCAAGATTATGGCGGTTACACTGGACAGAGAAAGGGTCAGCGACCGATGGGTGAGGAAGGACTCGAGTAGTGGAGAATTTGAACACAGGCGGGTCTTCAAAGCAGTTAGAGACTCTTTTCCCAAAATCAATAACATGATATTCATTTGGGTCAAAGGGGCGGCCAGGAAATGGTAATACTGTATGTACATGGTCATACTTGGGAGACTCATCACTCGAGATAGATTGAGGAGGTTCGGGGTTACAGTGGATAGTCAGTTGTGCGTTCTATGTGCGGAATATAATGAGAGTATGTCGCATCTATTCTTTCAGTGTCAGGCTTCTTGGGCAGTTTAGGAGCATCAGAAAGGTAAATTGGGAATGGCTGCTGGGGGAGAACGGGATCTAAACTCAGTTATAGAAGCCATCAGGAACGAACGGGGAAGAGAAGCAAGTTGGGGCTCGGAGGCTCGAATTCGGCTTGTTGCGGCAGTATGACATATCTGGAAAGAGCGAAATAACCGTATATTTGAGGGGTTAAATGCCCCCATGATTGGATTATTTAGCAATATTGAGCATGATATAAGGCTGATATCTGTACAGCGGGTCTAAACATGACCGCTGGTCTGTATTTTTCTTCTCTCTTTTAATGGAATTACCTTTTTCCATATATATATATATATATATATATATATATATATATATATATATATATATATATATATATATATATATATACTTCTTAAATAAAAAGTTTAAATACTAAATTTCTCCACTCAAACTCTTCAACTCATTATCCTAAATCTTATTTCAGTTTGTATTTTGTAATGATCAAGACTTGATTGCTATTTGATTATGTGTTTAATATTACTTTTGTTTAAAATTATTTCAAATATTATATTAGAACCCGATAAATTCGACCCAACCCGAGTTCAGCCCGACCCAAACCCGATCCTCCGGGCTCGGTCTTGGGCTTCACATGTTGAACCCGAGGTCGGGCCGGGCTTGGGCTCGGGCTCGGGCTAGGCTTATGATTCATCGGGTTGGGCTCGGGTTGACCTCAAGCCCGACCTAACCCGCCCGAGTTGCACCCCTAGTATAGTTCATAAACTATGAAAAATTTGTATACTCGTGGAAAATATAATTAATAAAAAAAAAGTTGGATGCACAGTTGTAAAATATAAATGCTCAAGATATTTATTCACATCACTACTATTATAATGCGGCTTAGAAACGACTCAAAAATAAACCGTCTAAACCGTGTGTATATCATCATTTAAATAAATTAAAAAATTAATAAGAAGATAACTTAATAACTACCTAAATACTTTACTAATTATTAAAAAAATTAGCCAAGCATCTAACTAGCTAATATGATATATTTATAACTAAACAACTTTAAATCAAGTGGTTTAGGTGGACAATTTTTTACAATAAATTTAAATTTATTTTTTTAATATTTTTTAGGCATTGCACGTGCACATTCTATTAAAATGGTTTAGGAGGGTAAGTACAAAAAAAAATCCACTATAGATTTGCCTCGAAAACAAAATAAGACTTGTTAGAAAACTAAAGCAATTGGCCCCTTCTTAGATTTTTCGTGTCAGCAAAAAAGTCCCTACCGTCTATTAGACGTTATAGATGATCGTTAATGACTTAAAAAAAAAAAACCAAAATATCCTCCCCTTTCTCACCAGCGGTGGCCAGTCCCCCTCCTCCCTGTGCTGGCCATCCCTCTCGACCCACCCCCTCCTCCCTTCGTTTTCCAAATATATATATACTTCTTAAATAAAAAGTTTAAATCGTAAATTTCTCCACTCAAACTCTTCAACTCATTATCCTAAATCTTATTTCAGTTTGTATTTTGTAATGATGACTTGATTGCTATTTGATTATGTGTTTAATATTACTTTTGTTTAAAATTATTTCAAATATTATATTAGAACCCGATAAATCCGACCCAACCCGAGTTGAGCCCGACCCAAACCCGATCCTCTGGGCTCGATCTTGGGCTTCATATGTTGAACCCGAGGTCGGGCTCGGCTTGGGCTCGGACTAGGCTTATGATTCATCGGGTTGACCTCAAATTTTCCATAGTTTATTAACTATGGAAAATTTGTATACTCGTGGAAAATATAATTAATAAAAAAAGAAGTTGGATGCACAGTTGTAAAATATAAATGCTCAAGATATTTATTCACATCTCTACTATTATAATGCGGCTTAGAAACGACTCAAAAATGAACCGTCTAAACCGTGTGTATATCATCATTTAAATAAATTAAAAAATTAATAATAAGATAACTTAATAACTACCTAAATACTTTACTAATTATTAAAAAAAAAATTAGCCAAGCATCTAACTAGCTAATATGATATATTTATAACTAAACAACTTTAAATCAAGTGGTTTAGGTGGACAATTTTTTACAATAAATTTAAATTTATTTTTTTAATTGTTTTTAGGCATTGCACGTGCACATTACTAGTCCTATTAAAATGGTTTAGGAGGGTAAAGTACAAAAAAAACCACTATAGATTTGCCTCGAAAACAAAATAAGACTCGTTAGAAAACTAAAGCAATTGGCCCCTCCTTAGATTTTTCATGTCAGCAAAAAAGCCCATACCGCCTATTAGACGTTAGAAATGACCGTTAATGACTTAAAAAAAATCCAAAATGTTCTCCCATTTCTCACCACCGGTGGCCAGACCCCCTCCTCCCTCCGCTGGGCAGCCGTTTCGACCCCCCCCCCCCCCCCCCCCCCCCCCCCCTCCCTTCGTTGCCCGGCCCCCCCTCGACCTCCACCCCACCTCCTCCCTCCGCTGGACGACGCCTCTCCCCCCTCCGCTGACTGGCCACGCTCGACCCACCCCCCTCCTCCCTTCGCTGGCCGGTCACCCTCCCCCCTCCTCTAGCCGGCCTCGCTCGACCACCCACCACCGGAGAGAGAGGGGAGGAGAGGATGGAGGAAGGTATAAAATCATCATTTCAGACGTATTTTAACGTCTATTGACGACATGGGTTGTAAACTGATCCAAAATGAAATGAATGGTTTTTGAAAACTAGGGGTCTTTAAATACAAAAATGCAGAACTAAGGAGATTTGTTTTTCCACTTTACCCTGATTTAGGATATGTTACAATTCTGGAATACTTGTAAAGAATTTGGGAAAGTTTTATTGAAACCTCTTTTTTTTAGATTTTGAACATGACTTATTTACACCAAACCAAACCAAAATACCAAACTCCGATCAGGATCACAATGAAACAGAGCCGGACTAAATAAAGTTTACTTTCATACATTTTAAAAAATGATTAATGATCAAATGTATATACAACTACAAGTTGCCATTTTTAAAATTACAATTTTGTTAGTAGAGCTGGTTCCAAATATATATATATATATATATATATATATATATATATATATATATATATATATATATATATATATATATACTAGCAAATATAAAAAAAATGGCGAGTGCTCCTTGCGATTTTCCTAGGGTTTCCCTGGCGATGCCCCCCCGCCCCCCGGACCCTCTCGAGGGAGGGTTCCGGAGGAAAGGTGGGAAGGGGGGGGGGGGGGGGGGGGGGGGCGGCCCTCCTGGCCGGTCGGCGGAGGAACGACGACCCCCCCAGGCGGAGGGGGGGGGGGGGGGGGGGGGGGTCGGGCGACAAGGGCAGGGGGGGTCGAAACCCCCAGGCGGAGGCGGAAGCGGAAGCATGGCGTCCACCCCAGGCGGTGGGGGGGAGGGGGGGGGGGGAGGGGCGGGCGACAAGGGCAGGGGGGGTCGGACCCCCCAGGAGGCGGCGGAAGTACGGTGACCCCCCCCCCCCCCCCCCCCCCGGGGGAGGGGGGTCGGGCGCCGGCGGATTGGGCAAGGGGTCGGGCGGCGACGGGAAGCACCATGACGGGAGGGGGTCGTCTGGACTCATCGGGACCCCCATGGTTGGGGGTTCAGGAGCGGGTGGAGATACGACACCGGTGTTTGAATTCGGATTGGGATCTACGCCGGTGGCGGACGGGACTGGAGAGGCAGGCTGGCAGACGGTGGTGAGACGACGGGCCGGAGGGCGACGAGGGGTTCAGAACCAAGGGAATTCTGGGAGCCGGCCGCCAAGAGGCATAGTTGATCCACATCGCCGAGGGGGTAATACGGTCCGCACTGTGCCTGGGTGGCGGCCTAAGGCGACGTCGGCTGAGAAGGGAAAGGGTATTGTCATCGATACTGGTAGACAGGGCCCGGTAGCTGCGAAACCTCCAACCAGGACCCCCTCTGAGGAGCAGAGGCCTCGGTCATGGAAGGAGGTGTGCACTCCAGTGGAGTCGAAAAGTCCGCTATCTATGGAATATGTTACCCCAATGGCGGTTGGAGGAGGACTCAGGGCTTACTTCCCCGCCGAGGAAATAGCGGAGGTCTCTGATTTCTGGAAGAACACCTTGGTGCTATATGTATTAGGGAACAAGCCGTTCTATGGCCAAATCCGGGGTTATGCGGAGAGAGTCTGGAGACCCAAAGGCAGCATAGAATTCTTCTCTCGGGAGAATGGATTTTATTATGTCAAGTTTGGGTTGGCGGAGGATGTGATCAGGATTTTGCAGGGAGGGAGGGCCATGGTCGTTTGATGGGAGACTCATTATATTGAAGGAATGAACACCGGAGCTGAGGTGTGAGAAGGAAGTGTTGAATGTCATCCCTGTCTGGATTCGATTCCCAGAGTTCCCAGTTAAGTATTGGAGCATCCCTCTCCTTATGAGACTCGCCAGCCTCGTGGGGAAGCCGATCAAAGCAGATGAGGCCACTGCTTTTCGTACAAGACTAATGTACGCCAGGGTCTTCGTCGAGATCAAGGCAGGCTCGGAGCTTCCGAGCATGCTTGAGTATCAGGTTCCGTCTGGAGAGGTTCTGACGCAGTCGGTGGAGTATGATTGGGTCCCACCCATGTGTTCTTACTGCGAGTGCTTTGGGCACATTAACAGTGTATGCAAATACAAGGGGAAGGAGGCCGCCAGGCCACAGACGGCCCAGACGGAGGCACCTCGGATGGAGCCGGTTCAGACGGAGGTACCAGAGAAGGAGACGACTCCCAGTCACTTGCCTGGGGAGACGGCGGCGCCAGACAGACAGATGGAGGAAGACACAGTTATGGAGGTTGATAGGAGGCTGGAAACAGGATCGCCGCAGAGACAGGAGAGCATGCAGGGTGCGCTGGTTCCGTTCAGGCCACGGAGGACTATGGTGACCAGAGGTATGAGTGAGGCTGATAGTGGTCAGATGGTGGTGGCGGCCTCCCCGGCACTTATGGTATACAGCAGCAGGAAGAGGCACGCTCCGGCCACTATGGAGGATATTCCCCAGACGAGGGATATGGATGACCAGACCGAAGCCAATCCTGACTGGGCACTTACTCTTAGCAGGATTCAGGCACATCTTGCCCCTTCCTCCATGGTAGATGCAGTCTTAGATCAGGCGGATGAGACATTTCCCTCGAGTGTTGATCCGGATGAGTTCCAGGGGGACCCCTCATCTTTTATTTAGATGTCGGTCCTAGCATGGAACATTAGGGGGGGTGTTCCATTGGACGATGGAGGGAGATTAGAGAGGTTCTGAGGAGAGAGTCTTGTGACATTACTATTTTGCTGGAGACGAATATTCGAGGGGCCGTTATGCTCTCGCGTCGGACTCCGGCAGCCTGGGATCACATTCATAACTTAGATCTTTGCGGTATGGCAAGGATCTGGGTTAGGTGGAATACAGGTAGCTGGACGGGGGTGCAGATTCATAAATCTGAACAACTCATCGGTGTTACTTTCGAGAACAAAGGTGGGTTCCGATTTATCTTGGGTACGGTATATGGGCACAATGATCGGAGACTCCGGGGGGCTTTATGGGAGGATATTGTGCTTCTGGGTCATATGGCGGACAACATGCATCTTTCTCTGCTCATCTTGGGGGACTTCAATGCTATGTTGCTTCGTCAGGAAAAGGTGGGAGGCCGTCCTGTCCCGGACTCTATTTTATACGACTTCCAGAGGTGTCTGCTTAGGTCAGGCATGCAGGGGCTGGAGCGCGCTGGACATATATGGACCTGGCACAACAAGGCTACTCATAATCGTATTGCTTGTCAGTTGGATCGGACCTTGGGCAATAGTGAGTGGTTCAGGTGCTTTCCGAACTCGGTGGCGGAAGGGTTGGCGGCGGGTACTAGCGACCATTCTCCTATTCGGGTTGGCCTCATTGAGAGACCCATTCTGCGGGCGAGGCCGTTTCGGTACAACAACAGCTGGTATCTGTCGGCCGGATATGAGGAGGTGGTTACGGGAGAGATGCAACACTTCCGGGAAGGCACGGCTCAGTTCCGCATGGTTCACAAACTCAAGCAGCTCAAGCGGGCTATCAGGGGGTGGGTGAAGACGAGACCGCGGACCTCCCTGGCGGATAAGGAAGCTGAGCTTCGGGACACTCGGGTGGCCCTGCAAGTTGACATTCTGAACGGGGAGCTGGCAGCTAGGGAGAAGACCCTGATTGAGGAGGTCAGCATCATGAGACTTCAGGAGGAGATCAGTGCGGCACAGAGGGCTAAATGCACCTGGCTCAAAGATGGCGACCGCTGCACCAAATTCTTCTACGATGTGATCCGCACCCGACAACACCGGAACAGCATCCCCAGACTTCTGACCGCGGAGGGACGGCTTGTAGGGGACCCGACGGAGATTCAGGAGGAGGCCGTCAGGTTTTATAATGACCTATATCAGCAGACGGACTACTCTAGCACGTTCCCAGCCCTTGTCACGAAGAGACTGGTGTCCCGCCATGGGAACAGTCTGCTTCTGGCACCTGTGAGAATGGAGGAGGTAGAAGACATTGTGATGAAGGCCAATCCCAACAAAGCCCCCGGGCCTGATGGTTTCTCCCCTGGGTTCTTTAAGCGACACTGGGGTGTGCTTAAGACCCATGTCCTGGCGGCGGTTCAGGAGTTCTTTGTGGAGGGCAGGCTTCTGAAGGAGATGAACCACACATTCTTGACGTTGGTTCCTAAGAAGGAGGGAGCGACCTCACTTGCAGATTTTCGGCCCATTGCTTGCTGTAATTTTCTTTACAAGATTATCACTCATCTTATGTGCAGACATATGGAGGGGATTATGCAGGAATTGGTGTCCCAGAATCAAGCAGCGTTCATCAAGAGCCGGTCGATAGCGGAGCACAGCCTTCTAGCTCACGAGATGGTGAGGGAGTTCAGTAAACCTGGGGGGATGAAGGCTTGTGTGAAACTTGACCTCCGAAAAGCATATGATACGGTCAACCGGGACTTCCTGTGTCATTTGATGCTTGCCATGGGGTTCGACGAGAGATGTGTTGCGAGGGTGAGGGAGTGCATTTGCTCCCCTACTTTCTCAGTCCTCATCCAGGGCACGCCGCATGGCTACTTCAGTAGCAACAGGGGATTGAGGCAGGGAGAACCCTCTCCCCGTATCTCTTTACCTTGGTGATGGAGTACTTTACTTGTATGATGGATACGGCAGTGCATAGCAAGAGGATCGTTCCCCTTTTCCGGTTGGTGAGTCCAGTTGTTTCCTATTTGATTTATGCTGACGACTTATTGGTGCTACTCCAGCCTTCCATGCGGGGAATGAGAGCGCTCTCTGACATTATGGAGGAGTTCGGACGGCTTTCTGGGCTCCAGCTTAACCGAGAGAAGAGCAGAGTCTACTTCAGCTCCCGGTGTACACTTCAGGAGGAGAGAGCCTTCGCTTTAGGAGTGGACAGAGGCGAGCTACCAGTAAAATACCTGGGGGTCCCGCTGACGGTCAACTATGCCCGTGAGCAGGACTGTCACAGCTTGGTGGACTTTGCTCAGAGGAGAGTGGAGGGCTGGCAAGCGGCGGGGCTATCATTTGGCGGACAGATTGAGTTGGTGCGTTCGGTTATTGCAGGCATCACGATGTTCTGGCTCCAGTCTATCCAGATCCCTACGGCTACTATTCGGAAAGTGGAGGTCATTTGTGCTAACTTCATCTGGAGGGGAGGGATACATGCGATATCCTGGGACCAGTTATGTCGGCCTCGGGAGGAAGGAGGAGTTGGGTTGAGGCCTCTCCATGCGGTTAGGAAGGCAGCTTGTGTGAAGATGGCCTGGAGATTCATCAAGGGGGGGTCGCTCTGGGCGGATTGGATGGCAAGCAGATACTTACGGAGGACCAACTTCTGGGCCTGCAGGATAGACAACAATTTCTCGGTCACATTTAAGGCCATCCTGAGATGTAGACCGGTGCTCCAGACCGCTATCTGCATGCACATGAAGGATAGGACGACTACCGACCTTTGGCTAGACCCTTGGTTGGGTTCCAGATCCCTACTCGAGATATTGGGAGGGCAGCTGGACAGAGAAGCGAAAAGGGGGCTCACATGTAGTCGGATCATCAGAGATGGAGTTTGGAGGCCAGAGGGATACCCATATACTGCTCAGCTTGCAGTAGAGATCCACCTTATTACTATCGACGCTAGCCAGACGGAGGATACTTGGAGCTGGGCCGGCCCAGGTACGGGGGGCGGGTCAGGTCTATTCTGCTTTTGTAGCTGCTACGATTTGGTTCGGACCCACCACGACCAGGCTGAGGAGGTGGACTTCATTTGGGGCAAGGACATTGCACGAAAAATGCAACTATGTGCATATCGTCTTCTCCGGGGTAGACTGATGACGAGAGACAGACTCCTCCGGTTTGGGATGCAGATCCAGGATGCCAAATGTGTGCTATGTAATAAGGAAGATGAATCTATGGGACATCTTTTCTTTGTTTGCCCGGTGACCTGGCACATCTGGACTGAGTAGTGTGCACAGCTGAGAGGAGGAGTTGGGGTGGACCGAGACATCCGGAGCATTCTCAGCTGGATCCGAGATCACAGAGGCCGGGATCCGGGATGGGCTAGAAGAGCCAGAGTTCGTCTTGCTGCGTCTGTTTGGCACATCTGGAAGGAGCGGAACAGACGTATCTTTGAGAGCTTGACTACCCTCTATTGGAATCCTACATAATATAGAATTCGATGTATCTGTAATGGCCCCATAATATTATTATTTGGGACATGGAGAGTTGTGATGTTGTACTTTAATACCTTTTCCGCTATATGCGAGGAATAAATTCACCCTTATTCCAAAAAAATATATATATATTCTAGCAAATAACAAGTACTTCTCTCAACCGTTATACATCATCATCAGCATGTATAGATTGCTACTACATTCCAAGTTCCATCAAGCAAATTAAAAGAAATGAGACAGCTAATTTGTTTGACATTGCAACCACATTGGACTCCTCAAGGGTTGTCAGCTGTGCGGCAAGGTTCCACGCCTAGGCATCCGTCTATGCTGTCTCACCTCGTCATTGCTGTCTCACCTCAATCTACATCGTCAAAACTTCGTTGACCGTCTACTCCACCGCCCACGACAAAAACGGTACAGATAGCAGCCGACTCGTGCCTAGGCGCCGCCTCGACGGCCATTTAGAATATTGTTGTCCGGTTCCAAGTAATTAACATTACAGATGAAACTCCCCGTCTATGTCTACGTCTACAAAAAAATCTTCAATTAGTCGCATCCAATGCGATAGTCAGAAAGTCGAGCCAGTTCAGAGGCATTATCGAGATAATTCACAGCTGAGCAGCTCTGGATGACTTACAAGGCACAAGTATAATTAATTAATCTGCATTGGAACCAATACAATGTGAATGAGTCAGAATCATGTACAAGAACACAGAATAATTTAGAATTTAACGTGATTCACTTCTCAAATCGAGAAGCTACGTCCACGGCCGTTGAGGAGAAATTTCCACTATATTCTGAAAATACACTACTGAGTTGCGTCCTAATACTTCTTTTATAGGAGTAGGATATTAGGACGACTTAATTACATGTGAAATACCCAACATATCCTTAGAAGAAAAATTCGGGAGTTACCGCCCTCGAACTCCCCTTCGGACAAGGGGGCTACCGCCGTCGACCTTATCGCGAAGGTCGATCCGCAGTTAGAGGGCTAAACGATCTAGTCACTTGAGCGATCAAGCTAGGAGGGTCCAGCCCATTACGCTCCACATAATCTAACAAGATGGACTTTGTTCCATTTCTGCAAATCCATATGCTGTTGTGCATCCCATTTCTTACAAAATCTTTTAACTAAACTTGCAGTTTTCAAACACATCTGGGCTGTTGTCCCCAACCCTCTGTCCCGCCACCTACATCCCGATTCTTTGGAGGATATTTATGGTCCTGAATTTTGCCATGGTGTCCCATGAGTAATGCTACAGTTACAACCAAATGCTTACAACCCTCTTACAACTTTCACCCATTGCTGACAGCACATGGATGAGTGGTTATAAGAGGGTTGTAAGCATTTGGTAGTAGACTTAGCATTATTGGGTGTCCCATGCACCATTCTTTAAGGAAAATGCCAAATCTACAACCAAATACTTACAATCTCTCTCTCTCTCTCTCTCTCTCTCTCACCCCTTGGGTCCCAACGGGTCCCACCTCCCCTCTCATCCTCCTGCTATATGGGTTCCACCCGACCCCATCACTTCCCCCCCCCCCCCCCCCCCTCCAATCGAATCCCGACACGTGGCAGTTGTTAGGGGATTGTAAACATTTTGGTTGTAGGCATAGCAAAGCTTATTCTTTAAAGACTCTTTGCTGACTTAACAAAGAGTCGAAGACCTCTGACATTGCTCATAAAAATTTCCCCTAATATATAGACCTAAATGGCATGCCTGCCATTCATTTCCATAAAAAATTGCATTGGAAGAGAAAATGAAAAAGGAAAAAAGAAGGGGGAAAAAACATAACGCTGTTCCTAAGGGGCACTAACAAATAAATTTTAGGTTACATCATGGCTCTATATGTACACATAGTAGTCGACACCAAGCTTCTCAATCAAATAAATTAGAGAGCAATGGGACTCCTTTTGTTCTCTCAAGTTCCAAGCAACCAACAAAACAAAACGAACTGGAACTCCTGCCAGAGCAATGGGAAGAGCAGTGGAATGGAAGACGGAAGGAGACGAAAGAAACTGTGTGAACTATTCATCTAGAGATTTGCCGGCATTAAGCCAAGGGAACAGCTAACCCCAATCCCTCTCAAAAATAATCAGCGCAGTTAAATATATGGAAAAATTTGCCATGGTAAGTTCAGTTCCCATGACAGTTCAAGAAAGCATGGTGTAATTTACACTAGCCAAATGAGAAGGGCACAGCAGAAATTGTTAGAGGCATCACAATTTTTGGCAGCCATGTGCATATATATCCAGGAGTCCATATAAAATCAGGACTGTCAAAATTTTGGCAGTCCTAGAATAGCAAAGACTGCAATTTTTTTTGGCAATCATGGATATGCACAGGACTGCCAAAAGTGTTATTAATTTCTGTAGTGCCCTTATAATTTGCCTTTACACACTATAGACAACTAAATTAAACCAATAGGGATTCATGACTATATATATACCCAACCTAAGAGCCTGTACTGCTACCACTTAATGAGCCATAATTTTGTTTAAAAGGAACAATTAGAGAGAGAGAAAAAAAATCTAATGAGGATAAACAAGCTTCAAAGTGTCTTTATGTCTGTCGATAACACTAAACAACGACGTGTTGACCGCCCACAAAGAAGGATCATGGTAACTGTATTAACACTGAAATTTTTTAACCCACAATCTATAATTTTATTGAATACTTTAAATTTAATCATGCCTAACAGAATGTTTTACTTACAACAGTGATATCAGATATTGTCATTAATAAAATTATGAGGGAAATTTCCATGCCTTGAAATCTTTTGCTATTTCTATGGTGCATACAGGGGAAGCATACATGAACATTAAACTGACACTTACCTGTATCCCCAAAACAATAGCGATTACTCCTGAGAAACAAAGATCAAACTATAGAGTTCCGGGCTTCAAGCAGTATCGGCATGGATCCATCCATTCAACACCTTGCCATTAGCCACTTCACATCCAATGCTTTCAGTAACAGTTTCTCACTCTAAGTTAGATGCTGAGCTCCAACTATTAAGGTTAGTAAGTAACGGCAGAGATATTAGTGGGCTAAGGTGGGCTGATATCCAGGTGAAAAAGAAAATTAACACTATATACTTAGCCCATCGGACCACTAACAATATATACTTGGGATTGGGGCGGCTGCTGCAGCTACTGGACCTGGTTTCTTTAATCCCAAATCACTTCAGCAGTTCATCGAGACTTCCCTCTTCGGCTTCGGAGTTCAGACCTTAGGTAACCCGTCTCCACTTGTTTCTTTAATATTTTTTCCCCTTCTAGATTGATGTTTAATTTACAGTAAAATGACATTCTTTTGGGTTCTTGCACATATTTCTCTTGATTGGGTTTTATTTAACATGTGTATATGATGACAATGTTCTGCAACGGGGTTTGACGCTTTGGGGTCTAATTTTAGGGATTGTCTAAATCTGAATTTGTGTTTTACTCTTTTGTTTAAATTCAAAATGGAATGGTAGATGATATATGAAAATTGGACTTCAATTGTGTTCTTGAGTTACCAGATTATAGGAAAGTTCTATATAGTTTTTCTAATATTTGGTAATTGGTAAAATAAAAAAATATTGTAGAATCTACTTATGCTTCACAAGCCATAAAAAGAAATTAATGTTTTAATTAATGTTTTGACAATATAAAGTGTGCCAGTTGATTGGAAATTCTTGAAAGTTGAAACATTTGCTTTGTATAGGTTAAGAGGGAGTAGGAGTAGTAGTCTCCGTGAAACATTTGGAAACTTATGCCTGGCCCATAGCAAAGGGTTTGAATTGAAGAATTTTGAGGTAATCTACAGATATTTAGCCCTTTTGTTTTTTTCCCTCTTTTTTTCCTTACTAGCCAATGGCAATCAACTTATGCTTTTGATACTAATTTTGTTCATTTTTCCATCAGTCTTGTTCATGTTACTTCTTATTTTGGGTTTACGACACAATTCACTGCAACTCTTCATAACGCTGCTTGTGCTCTTCCGATATTTTAGTCTTTAAGAGATTTAAGTAATTCTACTTGTGAAATTCATCCAATGTCATTTTGATAACTATTTTTTGTTGAAAAATGATATTTGATTCACACATTTGGATTATGATGACATGCTAAGAAATTAAGTGTTGAATGTTTAGCTTAACTTATTATTAAGTAAATAATTTTTTTCATTAAAATTTTTTTAGGACGTTTTAAGTTCAGTCCGGGGTAAACTAAGATCCTGGCTCTACCCCTGTTAGTAAGGATGGTAAATTGTTAACATAATGGCAATTCTAAATAACACAATTTCCTTATTCAATACGCTAATGGGGGCTTCGTAACAAAATAATCACCAATAAGGGTTCCAAGCTTCACACAAGATGGAAATTGTGATCTATCCTCCAGAATTTACCACCATATCGTAGATCTATAAAGCTGTATACATGACTGTGCAAAATTCTGCAAATTTTGGATTGCCTAAATCCACCATTTTTGGCTATCCAAATTCGGAACAAACCAAATTTGGTTTGAGGGATCAAGAATGTGTTTTACCCCGGACTGAACTTAAAAAGTCCTAAAAAAATTTAACACAAAAAATTATTTACTTAATAATAAGGTAAACTAAAATCCTGGCTCTACCCTTGTTAGTAGGGATGGTAAATTGTTAAAATAATGGCAATTCTAAAGAAACAATTTCCTTATTCAATACGCTAATCGGGGCTTCATAACAAAATACTCACCAATAAGGGTTTCAAGCTTCACACAAGATGGAAATTGTAATCTATCCTCCAGAATTTACCACCATATCGTAGATCTATAAAGCTGTATACATGACTGTGCAAAATTCTGTAAATTTGGATTGCCTAAATCCACCATTTTTGGCTATCCAAATTCGGAACAAACCAAATTTGGTTTGAGGGATCAAGAATGTGGTTCCTGGTGGGTAGGTGATTCGGGTAACTATGTTTCATCCAAAAGATCTTGCATGTTTCCAGTTTGTGGAAAAATAATATACTTGGCCTAAATTGACGACAATGACACGCTACGCTATTGTGAAAACCTAGATTTCATGAATTCCTTGAAGAATCTTTTATCGCCTTGCAATTTCCATGCATGCCGCATCCCGTTCTTTACAAAATCTTTGTTAACTTGCAATTTTGGACACACCTGGGCTGTTGACTCGTACCCTCTGTCCTGCACCTACATCCTTGCAACATATGTGACTACCTTGTACCTATTTGAAAATATATGCATCCCGCATCCTTGCCCGTATCTTTGTCTGTATTCGTGCAACAGGGGTCAACATTAAGCCAATGGATCAACTGACCTCAATCCCTCTCAAAATATAATCAGGGAGTTAAATATATGGAATTTTTTGCCATGGTAAGTTCAGTTCCCATGACAGTTCAAGAAAGCTAGGTGTAATTTACACCATAGACAACTAAATTAAACGAATAGGGATTCATGACTATATATACATGCCCAACCTAAGAGCCTATGACTGCAGAAACTGAGCCTACAATTTTGTTTAAAAAGAACAATCAAGAAAGAAAAAAAAAATCTAATGAGGATAAACAAACTTCAATGTGTCTTTAAAAAAGATAATGATAGTTGTTTTAACACTGCAACTTTTACAGACAAACAATCTATAATTATATGGAGTAATTCAAATTTAGTCATGCCTGACAACATGCTCTGGTTACAACAGTGATATAAGATGATAAAATGTGAAGATTGTAATGCGAAAAATATAATTATGAGAGAAAAAAAAATTCTATCCCTTGAAACCTTTTGCTTTTTTCTATGATGCACATAAGTGTGCAGTGTACATGAACATAAACTGATGCATACCTGGATTTCCCAATACAATCGCAATTTACTCCTGAGAAACAAAGGTCAGAAGACTACAGAGCTCCTGGCTTCAAGTGGAACCAGCATTCTGTCTATGCAGCTACTCAGGGCCCGCCCACGAGGTTGGGTTGCCCTATCCAGAGCTAGTTTTGGTTGCCCCTTGACCCTTATTGTAGGCCGATCATGGAGGGTCACCCGCAACCCTGACCTCTATTGGAATCACGTTGAGCCTGGAGGTTGCCCAAGCCCGAAGTCTTGTCTGGCTTACCCCGGGGCCGGCTGCAGCTACTCACCAGCTTAACAAACTGATGTGTGCCACTTCACATCCAATGCATCCAGTTAACAGTTCTCACTCTAAGTTAGACACTGAAACTCCAATTATCAAGGTTAGCAAGTATGGAAATTCTAAAGCAACACTTCTGTTCAGTATGTCAATGGGGGTTTTGATTAGAGAATAACCACCCCCTATTATAGATCTATTCAGCTGTATACATGACTGTGCAATCACCCTACAATTCTGTATTGCCATCTCAGCAACAGCATAACCATGGCTCGTGGTGTCCGTGCTTCCCGGTTGCGCTCAACACCGAAAGGCAACTAACAATGTTGCACCTAACAGATCAAATCTGCAGCATCCGCGACTCTAGAGGTGTACAAAAAAAAAACCTCTGTTCTTTACAACGATGCTGCCAAGTCATTCTCGGCAGCTTCAACAGGCCGCAACTTAAGCAGCTCCCCGACCTCGCCAAGAACCTTATACATCTCCTCTATTTCGGGTTGAGATCCATCGCCCACCGAAAACTTGTGAACCACCACATTCATGTCTATCAACGTACAATCCGGCAATTTCTTCAAGCCTCTGGCCTTCATATCATTCTGCAGCTCTTCATACTTGTCCCATCTTGGCGCCGCAGCATAAATATTCGCTAGAGGCACGTACCTACGACTATTATCCGGCTCCAACTCGATCAATCGCCTGCCCAAGTACTCCCCCACGCTAATATCGCCACGGACCCTGGCAAGCCAAATAAGCGCGCCCCAGATCGCAGACTCGCTGTCCAGCGGCATGCACTGAATCGCCTTCAGCGCGTCGTGAGGACTCTGAATCCGAACAAACAGATCGACCAGGCACCAATAATGGGCGAACGTCGGCTTGATACCAAACTCGGAGCTCATCATCTCGAAATACCGAAGGGCCTGCTCGATCATCCCGGAGTGGCTGCACGCGGAGAGGACGTTGACGAAGGTGATGTCGTTAGGCGTCACGCCCTGGTCCCTCATCCGTCTGAACACCTCGAGCGCGTCCCATCCTCTGCCCCTCCGTCCGAGGCCCGCTATCATCGCGCTGTAGCAGACCAGGTCCTTCTCCCGGGTCGCCTCGAAGACTCTCGCAGCGGAGTCTAGGAGCCCACACTTTCCGTAGAAGTCGACGAGCGCGGAGCGGATGTGGTCCGGAATCTTCGCCCACTTCCTGACCAAGTAACCGTGGACCGACTTGCCGTACAAGCCTAACCTAAGATGCGAGTAGACGAGCAGCAAGGAGACGATCGAGCAGCCCCCCGGCTCGAGGTTCTCCCTCTGCATTGCGCGGAACAAGCCCATCCCTTTCTCGAACATCCGGCTCCTGACGTAGCCGTTGAAGAGGGTGGAGAAAGACACCACATTTCGGTACGGGGAGCGGCGGAGGAGGTCCTCGGCTAGGGGGAAGTCGGCGCTCCGGACGTAGCCGTCGAGGAGGGAGTTGTAGGAGACGGCGTCGCGGTGCGGCATTTCGTCGAACAGCTGGCGGGCGGAGTCGAGGGCGTCGGCGGAGGCGTAGAGGTGGATGAGGGAGTTGGGGACGTGGAGGTGGGAGAGGAGGCCGAGCTTGACGGAGAGGCAGTGGAGCTCCTCGCCGCGGTGGAGGGGGTTCGGGGAGGACTTCGCGGCGGCGACGAGGAGGGGGATGGAGTGTAGGCTGGGGCGGGGCCCACCCATCCGGCGGAGGTTAGGGCTTAGGGTTTTGGGGGTTAGGGTTTAGGGTTTTGGCTGGGGGAGGAAGAGTTTGGAGAGGGAGAAGGGAGGGTTTATATTAATTCAATACATCTGCACTATTAATTGGATTTTTGGCAATAACATAAGTTATAGGTCATATGTTACTTGCACGACACGACACGACACGGACACAACATACAAATGCGACACCAATTATGGCATCTTATAAATTTAATAGTGTGTCTTTTATGCATATCTAAAATGTTCTAGGTTACGTTCGGTATCGTTCCTTCTATTCAAAATGTCCATCAAATGAACTGGCTTATTTAAAATAAAAATAGACAATAATAGAACATGTTTTGTTATTGTTTTCTTCTTTTTTTTGAGGGAAAATTCATTTAGTAAATCAAATATCAGTGTTTACAACCAGAGAACAATCCTTTTGTAGGGCCTGGGCAATACAAGGAGGGGGAGAAAAGAGCTTCTCAGAAGAATTGTTCAACCTGGCTTGCCCAGCTAAGATATGGGCAACTTTATTACCCTCTCTTCTAACAAATAATAACTTGATATTATGGAAATCAGATAACTTCTTTTGGATGGATTTAACCAAACCCGAGAGTCTCCATGGAATAAGACGAGAGTCCCCTTTAAAGATCCTAAAAGCTACCATAGAATCTCCTTCAATGCAGATATTGCATTTATTCAAGTTCCGAGCTAAACCAATCCCAACATTAATGGCCTCCAGCTCTGCTTGGAGGCTTTGATCAATAGGATTATGACATACAAAGAATTTTGTTTCAGCCGCAATAAATGAACCCGCAGCATCCCTAGCAACGGCTACGACTGCCCAGGCTGACGAATATGTCGCCCCATCGACATTAATCTTAATGGACCCAATGGATGGCGGCTGTCAAGTAGCGACATCATTGGCCAAGCGCCTCAGTTCGCAAAACTCGTTGGAGTTGTTATGGTGCTCCCCTGCATGTATCGATATGAGACTCAAAGCATGATTGATAATTCTCTGAGGACAGGGAGCTTTTTTCCGAAATACACAATCTCCTCTCGATTTCCAAATGGCCCATAAAATCGAAGCACCCATGCGGAGTGCTTCACTAGCATAATTATCATTTATCCAGAAAATCAAGAGGGAGTGAATATTACCGCAGTCATCAGTACGCAGCCCCAGGGGACTTGAGAACCAAGCCTCCCTGGCAATACTGCATTGTAGGAACAGGTGATCCGCATTTTCTTCATGGAGTTGGCAAAATGGACACAGAGGGCTAATCTGCACATTTCTTTTGTTGATAATAGAGAGCAGAGGAAGCCCATTGTGCCACAATCTCCAAATGAACATCAGGATGCGAGGGGAGATGTTTGGCAGCTTCCAAAGACGATCCCACTTGAGATTGGAAGCAGAGGCGGTCGAGCTAGAAGGACTGCTGCATCGAATAGATTTGTATAAAGATTTGGACGAAAACTCTCCCGTTTTGGAGCACGTCCAGATGAGTTTGTCGACACCATCTCCCTCCTGGAGATCAATAGCAGTGATTGCCTTTGCTTCCCAGGGAGGAAAGAGAGAGTTGATCAGGGAAGTATTCCAGTTATCGCCAGAAGAATCCATGAGTTCCCTGACAAGTCTAGGATTGGGTATATTGCCATTGATGACACTAACCCTGAACCCATGTAAGCCAGGGACCCAAGGATCATTAAAAATGTTTATCCAACCGCCACCCACCTTCCAAAGAATCTTCCCCTCCAGATGACATCGGATATCAAGAATACTAGTCCATGTAGGGGATACATTCCTGTATTTAGCAATATGCCATATAGATCTATTTTGAAGATATGTGCCAATAAGTACCTGAGCCCAAAGTTGGTGTGGATTAGTAATGAGCCTCCACAAGAGCTTGCCAATAAGAGCTTCATTAACCCAGCGGGGATTACGAAATCCCAAGCCACCCTCCTTCCTGGACAACATGAATTTTCTCCAAGCAATGTGATGCAGTGCCCTATTCGAGCTATCATGGCCCCACCAAAAGTCCCTGCAATGGCGATCGATAGAATTGCATATACCTTTGGGAATTTTGTAGGTCGACATAGAGTAGATAGGAATGGATCCCAATGTGGATTTGATCAAGACAGAGCGCCCCGCATGAGAAAGCAATTTCGATTTCCAGCCCTTAAGCCGAGAAGAGATTTTCTCAAGAAGATTGTTATAAGTGCTGTTCCTTGATTTTGGGAGAAGAAGAGGATGTCCCAGATACTTGTCACAGCTACGCATAGAGGAAAGTTGAAGAATGTTGGAGAGCTCACTTCGTTCCTGGGGGGAAATACTGTGGCTGAAGTGGATGCTCGATTTCCCGAAGTTGATCATTTGCCCGGACCATACGGAGAATCTCTCAAGGATTCTTTGAACAGTCGATATGGAAGTTGAGGAAGCATGGCCAAAAACAAGTATATCATCTGCAAATAGAAGATGAGAAATAGAGGGGGTATATCGGTTGATACGCATACCTCTATAAAGATCTTCCTGTTCGAATCGGTAGAATAATTGAGAGAGAACTTCTGAACATAGAATGAACAAGTACGGAGATAGGGGGCAGCCTTGCCTAATCCCACGCTTAGCTTGAAACCAACCTTCCGGAGAGCCATTTATAAGAATCGAAAAACTTGGAGTAGTAATGCACTTCATAATGAGGTCGTTAGAGTGATCACGAATCCCCAATTCGTTCAACACGGATTTAATAAACGGCCAAGTAAGGCGGTCATATGCCTTTGCCATATCAATCTTCATAGCAAAAGTTTTTCTTTTCTTAGAGCGATTATTCATGGCATGGAAAATCTCATGTGCAATAATACAGTTGTCTGAAATCTGTCTGCCAGGTACAAATGCATTTTGGAAAGGAGAAATTAATTTGTCCATTAAAGGACGAAGCCTGGAAGCAAATATTTTGGTGATGATTTTATACGAAACATTGCACAGAGCAATAGGCCTGAAATCTGCAGCAGTTTTTGGGGTAGCACATTTAGGAATCAAAGCTAGATGGGTATGATTCATGCCCATGTAAAGCTCACCATTAGCAAAAAAAATTTGAATAGCAATAGTGAGATCCTTCCCAATCACTGACCAACTTTTCTGGTAAAATAGAGCCGAGAACCCATCAGGGCCAGGAGCCTTGAGAGCTCCCATACTACGAACAATTTGTTCAATTTCAGAATGGTCAGGGATCAAGCCCAGAAAAGTGGACTCTTCTCCTGATAAAATACTTGTTGAGAAGCCAAAATCCGGGTCCATAGGAAGAGAATCATCCGTACCAAGGAGGGTGGAGAAATGACTGATAATAGATGAAGAGATTACCTCAGGATCAGAGGTCTAAGCTCCGTTGGGCAGCTGGATCGATCGGATATCATTCCTTCTTCTCCTGATGGAGGCCTTGATATAAAAGTATTTGGTACATCTGTCTCCTTCAGTAATCCATTTACATCTAGCCCGTTGGCACCAGTAGGCTTCTTCGAGCATGAGAAGGCCATTAAGCTCTTTCACAACATCTCTCTCGGCAAACATAAGGGAAGAGGTTGGTGTACTCTTCTGAATTGCCAGCAGCTGGTCTTGAAGAGAGTTGATACGGGATTTAATAGCAGTGAAGGAAGCCCGACCCCACCTGTGGAGTTTACTCATAATAAAATGTAAGTTACCCATGAAATTAGCACCAGGGATAGATTTAGCCGCCAACCAAGCGAAGGACAGAGTATCATTATAATTATCATTCTTGAGCCAGAAACTCTCAAAGCGAAGGGGTCGCTTTTTCCTCGGAGTACGGTTATTAGTGTTGAGCAATATAGGAGCATGATCACTGTTATATATAGGAAGAGTGTGAACAGTGGAGTATGGGAACTTACTGCACCATTCGCCAGTCGCCATGGCACGATCCAATCTTTCCTGGATAAGGTGAGACAGGTTTCGACCATTGGACCAAGTAAAAGCCGGACCAATGCACTCAAGATCAATGAGCCCGCAGTGGTTGATCATTTGAAGGAAGGAGGAGTTCGATTGCCTATCATATCCCCGGCCCCCGAATTTGTCCTCAGCAATAGTAATGGCGTTAAAGTCACCAATGCAGCACTAGGGAACTGAGAATGATTCTGATAGTGTCTTGATGGACTCCCAGAGCAGAGGACGATCCTTTTTCCGTGGGCAGCCATAAACACAGAGGAGATTCCAAAGCAGAGTATCATCATCACTTCTAATAGAGAGAATAAGGGGATTGGGAGAAGAAAAGGATACTGAGGCATTAATTTTCTCAGTCCAGCCTAGCCAGAGACCACCCGATCGGCCAGTCGGGGGGACAGAATGAGTATTTGGGAAACCTAAAGAAGGCAGGATTTGAGAGGAGTATTGAGACGGAGAGAGAGTTTTAGAGAGGAAAAAGACTGAGGGATGGGTTGCGGAGAGGAATGAACGAAGCGTTTGAACTGTCGTAGCATTCCTTAGCCCACGACAATTCCAGGAAAATACTAACATTTGTGAAGCAGCTGTTGAACGACAGCCACCGTTTCTGTAGTATCTTGAGGCAGGATGAAAAGAGGATCAGTCGATCATTTCGCAGCTCTGGGATTAATGATAGCAGGGGGATGGCACTTTTTTGATTTCATGGATGGTACTGTGGAGGGAATGGGTGTGGCCTGTCTCATACGAGCCCGACGCTTCTAAGTCAGTTTACGGGGGGGGGAGGATTCTTCTTCGGAGAGGGGGTAGGCGAAGGGGGGAGTTCGATGATGGGATTATTGAAACAGGGAGGCAGGGAGTGGGGGACTAGGTCAATACATAGAGATGATGGCATGGGTTTATCAGAAATAATGTGTGGAATAATGTCGCAGGAGTGAGACACACAGGATGACTCCTCACAGTGTTCAGGACGAGTCTCATGATATGGAGGGAGCTACACTATAATTCAAACTCCCCATTATCATTCTCCACATGGTCGCTGTCCATAGGGTCCGGACCAATGTCGACCACAGCATTTATATGGAGAACGTTGGAAGGGCCAGATGTAAGGAAAAAATGAACAATTGGGGGACCGGATACTATTAACTGGGGAGACATACCTGCTGAGGAAT
This sequence comes from Iris pallida, assembly GCA_029216955.1. Classification (NCBI taxonomy): domain Eukaryota; kingdom Viridiplantae; phylum Streptophyta; class Magnoliopsida; order Asparagales; family Iridaceae; genus Iris; species Iris pallida. Next base: position 12,413,212 of record JANAVB010030816.1, on the reverse strand, counting down.
CAGGGGAAAGAGCTTCCCTATTTATGACTGCCAGGGAGAGGTCAGCTAAGGGGTCGGAATGCCGGAGATGGGGGGTGTACGTTGTTGCCTGATGATAAGGAGATGGGGAGTTGCCAGGTTCACAAACAACTTTGGGCATAGCTTGAGGCTGAATGTGAGATAGGTTATCCCTGGTTTGAGTAGGAGGAAATGCATCTGCTCTGGACCCTCTCGAAGCGTCTACCCGGGGAATGAGTGCAGGGGCAGCCCCTCGATCCTCCATGAATCGACGATCCAGTGGTCGATGTTGGATTGCCCTGTAATCTTCCTCCTTGATTCTGGGTTGCAGCAATACCGCAATCCTATCCTTCTCCGCATCAGACCAATCTTCTCCAATAAGAGATTTAAAGGACTCTCTTTCGGAGCAGTTGGATATAGAATGGCCAACCTTAGCACAGAAGGTGCATAACCTGGGCAGGCGTTCATATTTGATAAAGACCGAGCCCATCGATTGCCCATCAATCAAAGTGGAGATAGCTTTCTTCAGGGGCTTGGTAATATCAATCAGGATTTTAACCCTAGCATAGGTTTTCCACTTCACTTCCACTACACCAAAAAAGGCATTTAGGAACAATTTTTGTATGTTCCTAATATTTTTAGGAACATTTTATAACCGTTCCTAAAAGTGGCGTTGCAATTTTTGGAACGGTTATAAAATGTTCCTAAGTTTAGTCTGGAACGTTTATCAGATGTTCCTATAATTAGATTTTGGAACTCATATAATGTGTTTCTAAATTATTTTTGGAACTCCTTTAAAACGTTTCTAAATATCATTTTGTAACATTTAACATGAGTTCCTAAATGTAATTTGCTACGCTTTTGCATTGTTCTTGTGGGTAGTTCTGAAATGCTTAATTAATGATCCTGCATATTTTTTAATTTAAATTTTGCATTTTTTAGTTTAACGTACAAATCTGGTGATTCATAGACTGGCCATTCAAACACATAAAAAGTGGTGCAAGTTTTTTCACATTCCTTGGATCAACATTCAAGAACTCCATTAAATTAGCAAAAACGGTCAACTTAATACAAGATAACTAATAACACACCGCAAAAGTTAATCTTTATAAAATGTCATCAAAAGTATATAAAGTAAAAAATACAAATAATCATCTGTATCTTAAACAAATTTCTGCAGTTGCATGTTGCATTATGCTAGACTTTTAGACATTTGACAAATAAATCCAAGTTTTTATCGATACACAAACACAAGCTCATGCTAAACAATCATGGTTATGAAAAGTCTTGTTCAATCTGTCCACTTCAATAAGATCCTTGCAATTGCTCTCAGTGTAAACTGGCATCTGAATTACTCTGTATTCTTTAAATACAACCCCTGTTACAGAGAGAGAAAGTGAGACCCTGCAATTACAAAAGTAAAAAAAAAAAAACACATTTCAAACTCAATCCTAGTATTGGTTTGTAATATAGTTCACCTTAATGTCTACACGCATAAATGGACTAAAAAACTTAAAACACAATGACGTTAGTTGGATTGAAGTGCACCTACAGCTAACATGCCTATTATTTCAAACATGGTTTTGATGATCTATATAAGAGCAATGGATAGCACGATACCAATTTTCCAACATTACTTTGGGTTTTACAGAGAAATTGCGACAATGAGCAGTAACCATTACTATCCCTGCTGAAGTAGCCTAAGATTTTTCTCTGAATGCATACTAAGTCTGAGCATCAATCAATCATCTTACACTCATGAAACATGAATTTGCAATACCGAACATTTCATCCAATTTCTATAGCTATTGAGAAATGTTTATGAATCTTTACTAGTTAGAACTGGCTTCCAACAATAAGAAAAGTAATGCATACAAATCTAGAAACCTCGAAGGGAAACAAATTCAACAGACATTAATATAATTTTAGAAGTGCAGAAACAACATAACTATATAGAAATATCCATGTGTCATGCAACAATACTGCTAAATAAAATTAATTAGAAATTAAGCTTTACCTTCCAAATTTCCACCTTAGATAACCACTTTGTGAGCTGTGTGGCCAGGGAGCAAAAAACAGCTAGTTTCTTCATTGACCATAAAACAAAAGTCTGGATCGATCATTCATCTCATACCCCCATAGATTGAATTGGGTAAATAAAAAAACAAAAGTAGTTAGTTTTTTTTCCAATAGTTCTTGTTACAAATAACATTTTAAGTAGAACCGTGATGATCCGCATATAAAAGTGTTTAAGAAATTAAGTATGCTGCATAAGATAAGTTTGAGATGTTTGGGGAATCAAGTGAGGCATATCAGTACCCTTGGTCCAACTAAGCAATAAAATAGAGCCATAAATATTATAATGAGGAAAACAAATCTAAAAATTGTTTAGAACTAGTTGTTTGAAATATCGGACAACATGTTCTTTTTGACGTATAGTAACCAAATGCTTATACACGATTGTTACCAAGTCTTGAACAAACTACAGGATTTACATTTAAATGGAGAACTAAAATGTAATTTTGGACATGTATGTAGTTGAAAAGATTCATGTAAGTGCGAATCTCTACATTTGTTGTAGTTGACGTATGTCTGCAATTTTACTTAGAAGCATCAGGCTAGAGGATATCAGGGCAATCAATAACTAGGTACAGCCTAGAAAATCTTCTAGTTAACTAACATTGAAGCTGATAATGTCCATGAAATATTAAACGAAGAGAAACTTCACAAAAGTAGAAAACAACAGAGAAACATTCGGCAATTGTAATTAATAGAACATACAGCCCAGTTATGTGTTTTGGCAAGCCTTCTAGCAAGAGCATTATGCAATATGCAACGTCTGCTCGAGGTCTTCCAGCTGAAACAGCCTAAAAATAGCTGCATCAAAATATTACTGTAAGCAAAGCCTAACTAGAACTAGGAAAGTACAAACCAAAAAGAATATTAATAGTCCATACCACGGAAGACTACTGAAACATAAAAAGATTCACCCCAACTTAAAAATGACAAGGATGGAAAAAGTTGACTCACTGCGTATATGTTTCAACTTTGCCAGCAGTTCGACATGGTTGTTGGCCTTAACAATTGCAACATCTAGTTCCTGGAAAAATTAAAATAGTGTAAGATTGATGCACCGACTTAAACCAATTTACACATTAATAATCACCAACGAAATGTTTCCAATATGGTAAATTTGTGTTAACCTGGAATCAAGCTAGAAAGACAAGAAACCACTATATGTTAGCATGATTCTTAGTTATAGCAGAACCTAAAAATATTTTGTTTGCTCATCCAATCGCTGATATATCTCTCAAACGCAATCCTCTTTGACCTATCATATTTTGGCAACACTGGAACCAACATCAATGACAACCGAAAGCCACCGAAGACACTAGCAATGCATCCAATTTTCTTTCTCTTAATTTTGTAACTAAAGCTCTCCCTTCTTTTTTTTGGTTCTTTTTCATCATCTACATATCCTCTATAGCCCAGTGGCAAAGAAAATTATCATGTAAGAATGTCGAAGTGTGCGTGAATAATACATAGACAAACTTATCTGATGCATGTATGTCATGTACATAACATATGAGTAGTCAAGTAGAGCACCAGGTTTGTCAATATCCCATAATAGCCCATCCTTTCCAACACCTTATACACTGCAACCAAGCACAAGTTCAGTATCTATGAACTGTGTAGTAGTAATACTAAGAACATTTGTGAGAAATATAGGAGAACAATATATACCTACTACAAATGAGCAAGCAGTCCAGCCTCAGTCTTGGATCAAAGGACTGGATAGCCTTTGAGATTCACAAAGCCATCCTTGGTGTAGCCCACCCGTTACTGCACTCTCAGCCATTTTCTTTATGTTTGATCACTTTGCTCTTTCTCTGTCATGTGCTATATTTATAGGTAAAGTGCCAAACGTAGTCCACAGGAGCTTCCATGGTGAAAAAAGAATTGTACTAAAGATAGTATACATGCTCTCATCTAAGGGAGCCTACTACCAAAGGAAGCAAAAGCAAGAACTGCTCCATCTTCCATAAAAACATATAGGACTTTGGATGACTAATCCCTTTAGACTGAAACTGTCGACAAAGGTTACAAACAAAATAATGATGAAATTCGGTTGTTAAGATCAACAACCTCCCTTGTCCAATTATGTGAAAGGCAACCTTTTTATTCTGGACTATAGTAAAGAGAATCTCAGAACCTACTCTCCATCGACACCTTTTTATCCCGGACCATCCTACTGATGAAGTCAGGCCAACATCCCCAGTGTACCACAAAAAAAAAGAAATTTGAACAACTACTGCACCGTATCGGAGGAAACCATCAATAACCACAGTGGATGATATCTACGAGGATTCGTCAAGTCCAGGGCTCACATCAAATTCAATGGGTACATCTCGAACGAACTTTACTAATTTTAATACGGCTAAAAGTATATATCATTGTTCTGTTGTAGAAATATTGCCTCGTGAAAGATGAAGTTGGCCTTCGAACAATGGAACAGCAACACTGAAAATGGACAAGTTATTAAGTGGAGTGTAGAAAGACAGTATGGATGAAGAGCTAATTAAAAAATGGAAAGAGGTAGAGAGTATGTTGAATAACCTCTTTGATGAAGATCGTGAGTTGGATAACCTGCATAATAGAAATTTAAATGTTCATAAAATTCTTGAGCAACAACATATGGAAAAAAAATGTACACAGGAGAAGAAAGGACACTGGTTCTTAACAAAGCTCACCTTTTGTCAAATAATAGGAAAAAAATTGCAATATCATTTACGTAAATCTTATGAAATAGCACTGTAAAAAGAGTGACATTATTAGAAGAGGTCGTTAACATAATTCAAAATAATAAGAGACTTCACATGATATTTAGGACTATGCTTATACTGAGTAAGAAGTAATGCTCTGTTAAAGCATCATAATAGTATTTTATATCAAACACATACAAAATATACAAAAAGTCAAAAGAAGTGCCTCAACTAGGTTTTACCATTATAGCATAACGTATTGATGGAAAGCTACAAGTTATCATTGTAAAACTTATTTATATCGACACAAACAAGTTATCGTTGTAAAATTTATTTATATCGACACACATAAAAACTACATAAAGTCAAAAAGAAGTGCCTCAACTAGGTTCTACCATCATAGCATAAAGTATTGCTCTTCTGGAAAGCTTAAGATGGAAATCATGGAATGGAATAAGCCTTTAAGTCCCTTTTTATGTAGCTTTTTGATCTAATATGATACCCAGGCTATACCAGATTTGGGTTTGAATTTTCCTAAATCTAGAACTAACGAACTTCATCCATTTGAAAAAAAACCAAATAAAAGAGGAGCCACAAACGGTGATGTACCAGAGCCAGAGGTCCAAAGATGAGAGCCTGATGAATGAGATGTGGGCGAGTGGCACTGGCGAGTGAAGGGTTTTTGTCGGATGGTGATCAGGCAGCATCAGGGTCCAGGGAGCAAAGCATTTTTATTAGAAATTTGGAAGCAACAGCCAGTAGTGCCTTCTCACCTGGTCTCCTTCACAAGTGGAACCTCTGCTGCTTTTTGCTGGCCCTTATTTTTGTTAGAGACTAACAGCAAAAACAGCTTTTTGCCTACCCTGTAGCCAACTGAAAGGTCCAGAGTGTCCCAAAAAAAGCATTCAGAATATCACACATTGACCAAAATTCTCTTCTCTTCCCTGATCAATATCCATTGATGCCTAGTTGTAGATAATATTTCCTTCTGAATTTTCTAGTATACTATGTTCTAATGCATCTTCAGCTTTAGTTGACAATGAAACCTATTTCATACACAAATTAATGAAAAAGAATTACGTGAAACCACTATAGATGAGTCTGCTAACTTCCAAACGAGTACATAAGAACTGAAAAAATAGTTACTCTTGAATTATGTGATATCATGTGCTGCAAAAATTTTTAACTGATATGGTTTTCTAAATTCAAAGAGTGTAATATATCTTAGAAGCAACCAACCCATACAAAATATCTAAACAGTAACTAAACACATACTATGACGTCCACAAAAGTAGGTTTCTATATTACCCCCACCATTAGGGTCTTTTTTCATTAATAACTGATTTTTCTGTCAAGATGCAAACATCAAGAGACTGATAATGAGATTAATTACAAATATTAACCATAGATAAAGATTAATTACAAATATTAACCATAGATAAAGATCATTGATAATGCATTATATATAGACCCAAACATATGCATGCAATACATAAGTACATAGATATAAATACATGCACAAACAGATTATCTCAATGTATATTAGCCTTCAATAAGTATTATTTTGGTGAGTTGCTCCAAACTTTCAGTAGTTTCTCCGAATCCTTTAGTACAAGCTGAATAGATTATCTCAATGTATATTAGAATGATTTTAAAGTGTGGTCCTAGGTTATATTATTTTCTCTTAGCATTTACATATTAGGAGTGTTAAAAAGTAAACAAAAGGCACATCTCAGTATGTGTTGTAGGCTCTAGCCCATTCAATACATGATGATCAATGTCACTTGCATATCGTTCATTAAGAAATTGACTGGTGCTGCAGTCGTAACATAAAATAAGTAGGCAAGAACATAACATGTTCTTTGATGCAAGTTCAAGAGCAATAAGTGTATCCATATTCAAAAACAACAAGTCTGCAGCCAACATGAAAGAAATTAAGCAGCCACACTGGAAAAACTCACAAAAAAAATACTCTGGTTGCTCGGAATGACTGGATCTCCTAGCTTTAAAGTTGAGCTTTAGAGAAAAATGAAATAGCCTGCAAACAAGAACCAAGAACCTTACATGTTTAGCATAGGAAAGAGAAAGTAATAGTCATAATATCATATGTTCCTCTTTCTAGACTATAAAGTTGTACAACCTTACTATAAAGTTCTAGAGTTTCAATTATCGAAGGAAATTCATATATTTTTAATCTTTACATAAGTTCTCAATCTTCTAAGCTCTAGTTATTTTGCTTAATAAGCTAACTGAAGAAATAGACAAGTATCATCTGCACAAGCTTAAACAAAGATCATTAAGCAGGTTTCTATCACATCAAAATGAATAAGATTGCATAAGCTAACCAATTTTAATCTACTTATGCATTTCAACAAACAGCTTGTGTGTACAAACTAGATGGGATGATGGATATGTTCCTCCTCGCCAGCAAAAATTCCTTCTACACACACCAAATTCTCTATAGCGACACCAACATATCCATCGACGACAACGACCTCCCTCTCATCCTCGGGAACCTCGGGATCGATTTGTTGCTCGAGTGTGAAGCGGTCGACGGGATCGGGAGATGCGACCTTGGTGTCTCAAACACCTCCTCCTCCTCCTCCAATAAATATTCAACAATCACATGAAGGAAATACGAAAAAAGAGCAAAACCCGAAAGAAAATTTTACATGAATAACTTCAGTAACACTTTCAGGAATTGGGAAATGAGATCTCACATGGAATACCTTCCATTTCAATGGTTTCCTCGAAAGTGATGGCATCATCGGCGTCGTAAATGAACTCCGAGTTCACCCGACAGTCCTCCACCTACTCCCTCGCCACCCTCGGCCCCATGAACATCGACAAACTCTTCCGCACCGTCGATAACAACACCGTCACCCCAACTTCGCCCAGGCCCCTAAGACCGAGTACTGAATCATCGACATCAACACCTTCACCCCTATGCTCTCGTTTGTACCGAAGGGAAGAGGACGTGATGAACTCACTGAGGAGGAGGTCGACACAGTCATCATCGCTTCGGCGTTTGGTTCGCTAGTCGATGTGCTGCATCAAATTTTGAGCGGAGGGAGGGGGAAAAGTTGACCTAAAATGAGAGGATTAGGAAAAATGAGAGAGAGAGAGAGAGAAAAGGGAAAGAGAGGGAAAAATGAAAAATGAGTGCGGGATAATTAAAAAAATTTCCCTTCGCAATCAGAGGTAGTCGTTGGGTGGGGGGGTGCGAGTTTGTATGCCAACTGGAACATTTTTTTTTATCAAAGTACGTGATTGAACATAAATAAGAACGTTTATTGACTGTTTCAAAAAATTTAAAAAAAGTCAGAAAATTTAAGTAAATTAATTTAGGAACTTTTTAGCAGTTTGGAACTGATAACAAGTGTTCCAAGGTCTAGGAACACCTATATATCATTCCAAAGTCCAAAATGCTAAATGTTTCAAATTATCATTTTTGGTGTAGTGTTCATCTGCCATGGAACATCGTCTAGGGGAGCCAATGCCTTCTGTAATTCTAGTAACAGCCTTACAATTTAGAAATTTCGATGGCAACCGATGGAGTTGAATCCAGAAATCAGCAAATTGAAATCGATACTCCTCCGGGAGTTTTCCAGGATCACATCTTTCAATAGCTAGGAGATCATCGTTGATACTCCATGGCGCATCTAGGAAGATACGATCCACCACCGCCGGAGAATCCAGTCGCACCAGGAACGTTCCAGCATCTATGTCCAGATCCGAGACCTGAACTTGATCAGAAGTTTTCCATAACTTTGGAAGAATGGAACCCAAAGAGAGGCTCGTGAATCTTTGAGAGGAAAAGGGTTTGATGGCGACGGTGGCAGCCCAGTGATCTGCCACCTGACTTTCTCTCACGGAGAGAGAGACGACAGACGCCAGGCCTTGAAGGTTGAAGAGGGCCGCCATTTGTTCGACAACATCTCTGTAAGAGGCCATGGGAGAGGGGATAATGGAGGGAGAGAGCGGGTGATGACCAGGGTGGTGGAGAATGAGGGAGAAAAGGTAAGGGAGACGGGGGCGGCGAGACCCAGAGGCCTAGCTGCGGCGGGTCGGTGCAAACCCTAGGGGTTTGGAGAGGAATCGTCAGAGATGACAAACCCTAGGGGTTTGGAGATGAATAGAGTCCAGTCCGTTTTGTTATTGTTTTCCGAAAAAGCAAAGAAAACAACTCCATATAAGATGTACAAAACCAAATATGTAGGTGGAACCCACAAATTTATATGATGACGTATCGGATAAGTGTTCGATAATCATGGGTTACGTAATTTTAGAACTTTTTATTTTTAATTTATTGATTACATTTTTGGATATGTCATATTGTAATACATATAACCTTTAAAATTCCATCAAACCCATTAAACACTAAAATTCCAAGCCATTAACAACCTAACATGCCAATTAGATCCAAAACTTAAAAGGAAAAATAAAATAAGAAAGAAAGAAAGAAAGAAAAAGAAAATCGACTATCATTTGTCGCAAGAGTTATAGTCTCCATCATTTTTTCCAACTTAATCTCTATTCTCATTAGGGCAAGCCCAAAGGGTGGGCGAGATAGACAAAACATGAACCAAGGTTACTTAGAGCATCTCCAACCCTATTGTGAGTTTGGAAAAAATGGTTGCCACATAGGAATAACAAGCATTTTTTTCAAAAGTACTTCTCCAATGCAAATGTGAAATAAATTGTGAAGTTGACATGGAAATGACATGGCAAGGAGAATGTGAAATTGGTTGTCTAGATCTAGACAATGAACTTCACAATGACTTTATGTCCACATCATCAATTATGAATAAAAATATATATATATAAAAGAAGAAGTGAAAAAGTTGTCTTGGTGTCACGCCCCAGAACCGGAATACCGGAGAGCGGGGGAATGACTTAGCAGCTACGTATTACGGGTAGAAGAATACCGTATAATATGATCAATGATGTTTAACGACGAGGGGGTGCATACTACATGAAAGTCTCACTATGGTCACTCCACATCTATTGTCTCAATCATTCAAACAAGAAGCAATAATAGAGAACATGTAAGATAAAGCAGTAAGGCGTCCCAAACGCTCAGTCAAAATATTCTTGAGATCTGGCTGTACAAAACATAGCCAGATGATATAGCAAAGTATACACAATTGTTATCAGCTGTAGTCTGACTTAGTTACAATTATGTAAAGGTAAGTACAAGACAGTTCGACTAACATGTCGGTGCCAAGCGGCAATAAGTAAAGTAAGTAGTAAAAACGAGCAGGAAAGCAAGGGACCCACTCGTGTCCTCCTGCGATCATTCCTCTAGTATTGACCATCTTGGAGATGAAAATAAGCTGAGTCCTCGGGAGCTGGCTCTAAATCTGGCCATGCAAAACCAGAGAGGTTAGACCTCTAATAGCATGTACCGCAAGGAAGCACGATATAAAGAATTAGAACTAGTGATAAGAGTTAAGAATATGATAAATGGATCTCTGCTTACTACTGGGGTTCGTACAACATCATGACACTTCAAGCCAACTTTCCAACTAAATAAGGACAGAAGTTGACCCGTCATGTCCTGACATTCTGCTCATCTCAGTAGTTAACAGAGTAGGTACAGTACACAAACAAATCAATTTAAACGGCCATGCAAGTACTACGGCTTGCTACTGTGAGTTCCAAGTTGTCTTGGAAACATGCAATATGAGATTCCTCAGTTCTTACAATGTACAAGCAAGGCTAGTATATCCAATAATCAATTACGCCAATCATGAATTAGACGTGTCCCAGCGGGACGCCCGTCATCAATATACAGTAAATATAAACAGATACCACTCCCTACCCGTGCGACAGATTTGCAGTATCCGTGGGAACTAGCCGGCATGTCGGGGCACTAATTGTCCCGAGATGGCTGTCATGTAAGAACTCGAGAATCTATTCTCTCCATGTAATAGTTATTTTTATTTAGCTTAGTATACCCTATGTTAATTGAAATCTCATACCGTAGATCATGATCATTCTGAATGAGTACTTTCGTACAAAGTACGATATGAATAACTCTACAATGATGCCCGTACGGCTAGGTTGTAAGTCTTACATAGCGTAATGCAACAATCAAGCCTAGCCACGGAATAATCATGCCTTGACCGTAAGGTACACATGCGGCTTTTGTATAAAAAATCGAAGTCAACATGTGTCCATATGCTAATGTTCGAATCGGCTAGTCGATCGCAATGGTTCATGGTTCATACATGAACGTGTCTCATTCAATTCCATAAGACGACTAGCCAGTCTTCTAGTTCTGTAACACCCAGTTTTTCAGAAGAGGATAATTTTAAAATTTTGTAATTATAATTATTATTTAATAATATTTATTCATATTATGATTTTTAGTGATTTTTAATTATTTTTAAACTATTTAAATTCATGACTTGTGATTTTTGGTGTTTTGCTAGTGAACAGTAGAGACTGCCTACCCTAGAGCCTAGCCATGTGATTAGGGTATTTTTGACATTTTAGGGTTATTTGGATTTATTATAATTTATTTGAATTTATGAAAATTTTTAGAATTTATTTTGGAATTGTTTGAATGAGGGTTGACTAGTGTTGACTAGGAGACTAACCTAGTGACTAACCTAGGTTAAGACCACTTGGTTAGGTTAAGTAAACTTGGTTTGACCTAATTTAGTGAGGTTTAAGTCATTAGAACTTGTTTGGAGAGTTTTGGAGTTGATTAGGCTAAAATGGCTTATGACTTCATAAGTCATGATTAATGACTTGAGACTTAAAGCCCATAGGCCCACACCATGTAGCCAAATCCTAACCCTAATCAGCCCATGGCAGCCAACCTAGGGTTTCCCACCCTATTTAATGTCTCTTCCATTTGTTCTTGTCTCTTTTATTATTTTTCTCTCAAGCTTTGAAAAAAGAGGTATAGCCATCTTCCCCAATCCATAACTATTCCATTTTAACTCCTTTTTGGCTCAAACCACTTGCATTAGATTCTAATTGTCTCCCTCTTGCTGTTTATGGAGAGTATTCTCAGGCTTGGGACAATTTGGAGAGTTTGGCTAACAAGAAGAAACCCCCTTTTTGGAGCTTTTCATTGGAAATTGAACATATAGGTAACTTCCTATTCCTCCCATAGATTTTCGATTTCTTTGCATGAATAGGAAGCCCTAGGTGACCCCTAGCCATAGGTATTGGTTTGGTGACGAGTGGTATCCATTTCGTGTCCGTATCGGACACGTGTCAACGTATACGTGCATGTGTTTGTTGAAATGCCACAATGAATGATTTTATGTTATTTTCGAAATCTTTCTGATTGAGATTGTTGGTTTTGATGTGTCTTCTATTTTTCCTAAACCAAAACCATGTTTTTGTGTCGTGTCGTGTCCATACAATGGCGTGGACACAGCCCCGTGCGCGGGCTAGGGTATCCCCTGCTACCCGATACTGAGATCTTGATGCACAGGACACCAGGACACGTGAAATTTTGTGGAGTCATTGGGGCAACGACTGACACTATGCTCCCAAAGTTTGGGAGCATATCGTTCACCACGCGAGGAGAAATCTTGCGCGCACGGATCACACATTGTGTGCACGCGCACGATAGTGCCTCACTGATACGCACGTTTATCTCGGACATGACACGATTTTGACCCGATTCAGGGTGCTAGACACCTAGACCTACCCTAGACGAACACGCAGGCACGTGCACGTGACACATGGAGCACTGTGTCGTGACCACGAGTGATGTGCACGACACTGTCATTGCACAGTTCGTGTCTGTGTGTGCTTAGTGTAGTGGACACGAATGTGTCGACTTGTTTGGACACGAGGACACCTCTAACATGTGCACACATGGTCGACACATCCCTGACACCACTGTACACGAATGTATTAGTTTTGATTGGGTTTTGAATTGAATTTGGTCGGGTGGGATAGCCAATTTTCTGATACATTGGAACTGTCAGTTGAGTTTTAGGAAGTTTGAATAATTTTAACTGTTGATTGTGGGTTTATTTTGAATGAAGGTTCACCAACATACACCTGAAATTAGCTAATGTGTTAGGTTGAGTTTAGCATGGATCCTTGTTTTCGAAATTTCATTGGTTGGTGTGAGCTGTCAAGACTGATACATAGTTCCCTGTTTCCTGATTTCTTCCATTCGAGTTTTGAGATACACTGAACACTAGGACACTCTGTGACACTTGACACACATTGACACACTTTAGACACTGTCACTCTGATATTAACTGAGATTCTTTTGTAAAAACTGATTTTGGTTTTGGTTTTAGGACTTGTATATATGTAGGTAATATATACATAAGTATTTGTACAATGGTACTTGTATGAGATCCCAACTGATAAGTAATTTGATATGTTATTTGATATTAACTAGGATTGAATTTTGGGTTCAAACTGAAATGAGAAATGATTTTTGGAATGTTAATTTGATATATGTAGTAATCTGTGAATTGTTCCCTGTTTTCTGAGTTTGATTCAAAACTGTGAACTGAAATTTTGATATCCTGTGCTTCCCAGTTTTTCATATCAAGTTTTAACAGTCCATTTCACCCTTTTAAATGCTGATTAATATTGGTTTAAGTCCCTAAAACAGTTCTCCTACTTATAATCTAACCATGGTTTGATTTTTGGTTGATTTGGTTGTATATTGAGTTTGGAATGGGTTTTGGAATGAATGACCTGAAAACTGTCGATAACTGAACTGTTTTGGTGAATGTAATGAATTGGTTTTCTTCCTTTCCTCTGTTTCCTTAACAGCCACTGAATTGATCCCCTTTTCTATTTTTCTAAAACTGAAATGACAGGACACTCTTCACTGTTAACACTGTACACACACACACCTCACTGTTCCTATGTCACCTCTCTCACTCACTTTTCCCTCTCACACAACATCCACACACACATTGTAGTTCCTGTACACAGCAGCACATTGATACATCCTCTAGCACACACACACATTCATCAAAACACACACACAGGTACACCCTTTCACTGTCATTAACTAAAATCTGGTATTAGTATAGGTTCCATGATTGATTTCCTTTCCCTTTTTCCTTTTCCTAAAATCTGAGAACTACATCTAGTAAATTACTGTTTGGATGATGAAATCTGAGATTGCCTTACTTGTCACATTCCTGGAAATGGATTTCTATTCCATTTTTGCTCTGTCACATGCCTACCCACACATACACACAAAACTGAACTCTAAAACCACACCATTCCCTGTTATTCTTGCACTAATGACACACACATGTTTCAGTCCTCACTTACTCTCTATTTCTATCCCTCTCTACATATATCCTATTTCCTATGTAATATATGTATATATGTAATGTAGGTATATATGTAATGTATACTTAATATATGTATCTATATATATATGATATAGGTTGTGTATTATATATATAGGTATCTAGTATGGATATGCAATGGGTGTATAGGTTATCTTAGAATATATGCTAGTATCAAATAAAATGTGTATATAGATATACATAATAGATATGTAATGTATATATATATATGTATATTATGGTTGTGTAATCTATATACATGTGTCATGTATTAGATATAGGTAATGTCAGATTGTCAAATTGTGATTGGCTAATAGGCATGGTATAGCCTATAGCCTATGGTGTGTCAGTTAGACTAGTTAAGCCTAGTTAGACTTGCTAGACCTAGGTTTGACTTCTTGGTTGACCAGGGTTGACCAAGAGTTGACTTTGATCTAGTTTGACCTAGACTCATGTAGAATGCATAATAGAGCTTCATTTTATCATGTTAGACTTGTTGTGACTTGTACTGTTCTGATTAGGAGCCAGACACCACTTCTCGGATAGTACTTTTCAGTTGGACACTCAGATACCAGGCGAGTACATTCTCTGATCATTTCATAACTTGCTTAGAATTATTTCTTGTATTAAATTACTTTACTTGATACTGTCACGTTGGTCACACGGATTAGTACTATATGGATCCCTTCTTGAGATGTTATCCCTTCAGGGAGCATCGGGTACTCTATGTTCTGTGCGTTTCACTTACATGACGTATCATATGCTTCTTTGGTTCTTTGATCACTTGTGACATATACCCTTATGATCACAGAGTCTTCTCTGAATCCTTATTCCATTATTGGGTCTATCAGAATCCCCATTTATGGGACTACTATGTACCACCCTTCGGGGGCTTATCACCCTTTGGGGGCATATCACCCTTCGGGGGCTTATCACCCTTTGGGGGTATATCACCCTTCGGGGGCTTATCACCCTTCGGGGGCTTATCACCCTTTGGGGGCTTACCACCCTTCGGGGGCTGTTACATAGAATCATAACATAACCTGGTTGGATCCTTGTGTATTAATTAGGGGTACGGGGGAGTATAAATAGCCATGTGAACAATTCCAAAGTAGAATAGCCATGTACGCCTCTTTAGTATAGCTATGTACAAATCAAGCCGTTCACATGTCGACTTTGTACTCTAAATCACTGGTCACTGGTAGTTCTCTACTTATAGTAGATATTTCTGTTACAGTTCTCTCTCTGTTTACGTACTGTATTTCCTTCAGTATCTATATCTTACTTTACTGCATGATTATATTTTCTAACCTGCTATGAACTGTTGAGATGTATTGTGCTCGCTTCCGTCCTGACTGGACCTGTTAAAAATTTTACAGAGGATGATGAGGAACCCTGCACCCCTTACTTTGGAGCTTGCCTAGATGACACTCGCGACCTGGACCCCTGGGGAGGTTCAGGCAGCTGCTGAGGATGATACCCTTGCTTAGTGTAGATAGCTTAGACTATTTCTTTCCATGTTTTAGCTGTTGTCTTTATTTTCAGAGTTGTATATTTTAGATGTTGAGACTGGTAGTTGTTGAGACTTGTATTTCATTTCTGTTGTACCTCAGTTGAGGATTTCTTATCTATTTCATCGTGCTACATTCTACCTTAGATTATGATTGAGTTGTACCTCTGTGTTGGCCTCCTTATGGAGAGTATTCATATTACGTTAGTTATAGTTCATGACCTAGAACATCGTTCTACCGCCGACACTGCGGCGTAAGCTGGGCGCTGTTACGTTTTCGTACCCTCACAGTGGGTGCGGGTCGTGACACGTTTTTAGTGGTGGCCCATGCAGGTCGAGTTTGTGTAGTGGTATTCGAACTAGAGTACCACTACAGCCTGCAGTAGGATTAGGATTATTTTTGAGGTACTCAATCACATTAGGAAAAACTCTTAACTGGATTCTTGCCATCTAAATTTCTGTTGAAGATTGCTTCCTTGAATAACTGTCCTCCTTTGAATTACCGTTTCTATCTCAGTATTGATTCCTTGTTTGATCTGTCTCCAGGATGGTGATCGAGACACGATCGCATCGCTCTGGCCCAACAGACGCTGGTGAGAGGCCTACCACCCCTCGCCCGATTGTGGACGCTGGGACCACAGCACCCCCTATTTCTGCTCATATAGGAGCATCTGCAGCTTTTAGGAGTGCACCTCCACCTGTCCGGAGGTCTTCCCCCGTCATTCCAGATATGTACCAGCAGTTACCGTCAGGGACAGTAGATGCGGCTCAGATGTTTACCCTCTTCCAGTAATTCTTGGAGTTTCAGCAGCAGATACAGCAGAGCCAGTCTGCTGATATCCGACAGAGCATACAAGATACTCACCAGTTGGTCAGGACGACAGTGGAGCTGGTGGCTGCTCAGCCACAGGGAGGCCAGATGCAACCGTATCAGCCGAGGACTCCAGACATCCATTCCTTCAAGAAGATGGGACCCCGAGACTTCAAGGGTACAGAGGGCATCATATACGCTGACGATTGGATAGAGCACATTGAAGAGATATTCCGATTGGCACAGATACCAGCAGGATTACAGATCGAGGCAGCCGCCAGTCAGATGCAGGACTTGGCCCGTACTTGGTACCAGACGGACCCGAGGGTTGGTACCGCCGGTCAGACTTGGGCAGCGTTCAAAAAACTATTCAAGGAGAAATTCTTTCCTGATACAGCACTCCGTGCTTTGGAGGCGCAGTTCGAGAGTTTGGTTCAAGGGAACCAGACCGTTGAGGAGTACGCTGGAGAGTTCAGCCGTTTGAACAGATTCATCGAGAATCTTACCAAGGTCGGGAAGGCGAGGAGGTTCCGCAGGGGTTTGATCGGAGAGATCAAGTCATATACCAAGAGCGATCGCAACGCCACCTTCGAGCAGATTCTGGTAGGAGTCATGACAGCGGAGGACGATCTTGGGCTGAAGGAGAAGAGGATGCGAGACACTCAGGGAGCTGGTGGCAGTACGGGCCCGGCCAAGAGGCCCCACCTGCAGATTCAGCAGCAGTATCCGTATCAGATGCCCCGCTTGCAGATTCAGCCACAGTATCCACAGCAGATGCTACTCCTACAGTTTCAGCAGCAGTATCCGCAGCTGATGCTACCTCTACAGTTTCAGCAGTAGATGCTACTTCCACAGTTTCAGCAGCAGTACCAGCAGCCGAGGGTCTACCTTCAGCAGCGGCAGTTTCAGGACCGCGTACCCTTTCAGCAGGCGCAGCAGCCGCAGAGGCAGCAGCAGACCCCGGGACAACAGCTTGTTATCATTTGCCCTTTTTGCAAGAGACCAGGACACGATTGGAGCGAATGCCGGAAGAGGCTGGACAGATGTTTGCTTTGCGGAGGATCCGATCATCGTCTGAGAGAGTGTTCCGAGTCATCGGGACAGACAGTTCAGGGAGCAGGAGCTAGGGCCCCGGTAGGCCAGCAGAGGGGATTACCCTTACCGACTCAGCAGCAGAGGTACATGCAGCATCAGCAGTAGGCCAAGGGAGGCCAGCAAGGATGAGCTTTCGCCAGGACAGTCGAGGATGCTCAGGCCGTTGGAGATCTAGTTGCAGGTTCCGTTCTTTTGACTCAAATTCTGCAATTGCCTCTTATAACTGCCTTGAAATTTCGATTCCCTCTGTTTCCTTGTTGATTTATCAATTTTGTCCTGTTGTTCTTGTGTTATGTTTAATTTTCTTCTGAGATAAATCATATGGGCTAGGTCACCCAGTTATGGAATCTAGAATCTTCGATAGTCGTGTTTAGCTAGCATAGTGAGGACATATAGTCAGATTTAGGACGTATTTCTCGGGTGTGGAAATTTAAGGTTTTCGCTGCCAAGCATGCGACAATACGAAAATTTTAAATACCATGATTCTAGAGGTATGTGCCTTAGTCGAGGACTCTGTGATTATCGTAGCCTTGCTCACTAGCACGACGAAGATTCTGAGTATCATGATTTTGGACAGACGCAATGATTATCTGACGGTATGTTTGAGACTTTGTTTGTGGGGTGTTTGACCTAGAAGGCCTGCTACCATCTTAATTTCGAGGACGAAATTTTTATAAGGTGGGTATGATTGTAACACCCAGTTTTCCAGAATAGAGTAATTTTAAAATTTTATAATTATAATTATTATTTAATGATATTTATTCATATTATAATTTTTAGTGATTTTTAATTATTTTTAAACTATTTAAATTCATGACTTGTGATTTTTGGTGTTTTGCTAGTGAACAGTAGAGACTGCCTACCCTAGAGCCTAGCCATGTGATTAGGGTATTTTTGACATTTTAGGGTTATTTGGATTTATTATAATTTATTTGAATTTATGGGAATTTTTAGAATTTATTTTAGAATTGTTTGAATGGGGGTTGACTAGTGTTGACTAGGAGACTAACCTAGTGACTAACCTAGGTTAAGACCACTTGGTTAGGTTAAGTAAACTTGGTTTGACCTAATTTAGTGAGGTTTAAGTCATTAGAACTTGTTTGGAGAGTTTTGGAGTTGATTAGGCTAAAATGGCTTATGACTTCATAAGTCATGATTAATGACTTGAGACTTAAAGCCCATAGGCCAACACCATGTAGCCAAACCCTAACCCTAATCAGCCCATGGCAGCCAACCTAGGGTTTCCCACCCTATTTAATGCCTCTTCCATTTGTTCTTGCCTCTTTTATTATTTTTCTCTCAAGCTTTGAAGAAAGAGGTATAGCCATCTTCTCCAATCCATAACTTTTCCATTTTAACTCCTTTTTGGCTCAAACCACTTGCATTAGATTCTAATTGTCTCCCTCTTGCTATTCATGGAGAGTATTCTCAGGCTTAGGGCAATTTGGAGAGTTTGGCTAACAAGGAGAAACCCCCTTTTTGGAGCTTTTTATTGGAAATTGAACATATAGGTAACTTCCTATTCCTCCCATAGATTTTCGATTTCTTTGCATGAATAGGAAGTCCTAGGTGTCCCCTAGCCGTAGGTATTGGTTTGGTGATAAGTGGTATCCATTTCGTGTCCGTATCGGACACGTGTCAATGTATACGTGCATGTGTTTGTTGAAATGCCACAATGAATGATTTTATGTTATTTTCGAAATCTTTCTGATTGAGATTATTGGTTTTGATGTTTCTTCTGTTTTTCCTAAACCAAAACCATGTTTTTGTGTCGTGTCGTGTCCATACAATGGCGTGGACACAGCCCCGTGTGCGGGCTTGGGTATCCCCTGCTACCCGATACTGAGATCTTGATGCACAGGACACCAGGACACGTGAAATTTTGTGGAGTGTTGGGGCAACGACTGACACTATGCTCCCAAAGTTTGGGAGCATATCGTTCACCACGCGAGAAGAAATCCCGCATGCACGGATCACACACTGTGTGCACGCGCACGACAGTGCCTCACTGATACGCACGTTTATCTCGGACACGACACGGTTTTGACCCGATTCAGGGTGCTAGACACCTAGACCTACCCTAGGTGAACACGCAGGCACGTGCACGTGACACGTGGAGCACTGTGTCGTGACCCCGAGTGATGTGCACGTGTGTACGACACTGTCATTGCACAGTTTGTGTCTGTGTGTGCTTAGTGTAGTGGACATGAATGTGTCGACTTGTTTGGACACGAGGACACCTCTAACATGTGCACACATGGTCGACACATCCCTGACACCACTATACATGAATGTATTGGTTTTGATTGGGTTTTGAATTGAATTTGGTCGGGTGGGATAGCTAATTTTCTGATACATTGGAACTGTCAGTTGAGTTTTGGGAAGTTTGAATAATTTTAACTATTTGATTGTGGGTTTATTTTGAATGAAGGTTCACCCACATACACCTAAAATTAGCTAATGTGTTAGGTTGAGTTTAGCATGGATTCTTGTTTTCGAAATTTCATTGGTTGGTGTGAGCTGTCAAGACTGATACATAGTTCCATGTTTTCTGATTTCTTCCATTCGAGTTTTGAGATACACTGAACACTAGGACACTCTGTGACACTTGACACACATTGACACACTTTAGACACTGTCACTCTGATATTAACTGAGATTCTTTTGTAAAAACTGATTTTGGTTTTGGTTTTAGGACTTGTATATATGTAGGTAATATATACATAAGTATTTGTACAATGGTACTTGTATGAGATCCCAACTGATAAGTAACTTGATATGTTATTTGATATTAACTGGGATTGAATTTTGGGTTCAAACTGAAATGAGAAATGATTTTTGGAATGTTAATTTGATACATGTAGTAAGCTGTGAATTGTTCCCTGTTTTATGAGTTTGATTCAAAACTGTGAACTGAAATTTTGATATCCTGTGCTTCCCAATTTTTCATATCAAGTTTTGACAGTCCATTTCACCCTTTTAAATGCTGACTAATATTGGTTTAAGTCCCTAAAACAGTTATCCTACTTATAATCTAACCATGGTTTGATTTTTGGTTGATTTGGTTGTATATTGAGTTTGGAATGGGGTTTTGAATGAATGACCTGAAAACTGTCGATAACTGAACTGTTTTGGTGAATGTAATGAATTGGTTTTCTTCCTTTCCTCTGTTTCCTTAACTGCCACTGAATTGGTCCCCTTTCCTATTTTTCTAAAACTGAAATAACAGGACACTCTTCACTGTTAACACTGTACACACACACACACACCTCACTGTTCCTATGTCACCTCTCTCACTCACTTTTCCCTCTCACACAACATCCACACACACATTGTAGTTCCTGTACACAGCAGCACATTGATACATCCTCTAGCACACACACACATTCATCAAAACACACACACACAGGTACACCCTTTCACTATCATTAACTAAAACCTGGTATTAGTATAGGTTCCATGATTGATTTCCTTTCCCTTTTTCCTTTTCCTAAAATCTGAGAACTACATCTAGTAAATTACTGTTTGGATGATGAAATCTGAGATTGCCTTACTTGTCACATTCCTGGAAATGGATTTCTATTCCATTTTTGCTCTGTCACATGCCTACCCACACATACACACAAAACTGAACTCTAAAACCACACCATTCCCTGTCATTCCTGCACTAATGACACACACATGTTTCAGTCCTCACTTACTCTCTATTTCTATCCCTCTCTACATATATCCTATTTCCTATGTAATATATGTATATATGTAATGTATACTTAATATATGTATCTATATATATATGATATAGGTTGTGTATTATATATATAGGTATCTAGTATGGATATACAATGGGTGTATAGGTTATCTTAGAATATATGCTAGTATCAAATAAAATGTGTATATAGATATATATAATAGATATGTAATGTATATATATATATATATATATATATATATATATATATATATATATATATATATATATATATATATATATATGTATAAATATATATATATATATGTATATTATGGTTGTGTAATCTATATACATGTGTTATGTATTAGATATAGGTAATGTCAGATTGTCAAATTGTGATTGGCTAATAGGCATGGTATAGCCTATAGCCTATGGTGTGTCAGTTAGACTAGTTAAGCCTAGTTAGACTTGCTAGACCTAGGTTTGACTTCTTGGTTGACCAGGGTTGACCAAGAGTTGACTTTGACCTAGTTTGACCTAGACACATGTAGAATGCATAGTAGAGCTTCATTTTATCATTTTAGACTTGTTGTGACTTGTACTGTTCTGATTAGGAGCCAGACACTACTTCTCGGACAGTACTTTTCAGTTGGACACTCAGATACTAGACGAGTACATTCTCTGATCATTTCATAACTTGTTTAGAATTATTTCTTGTATTAAATTACTTTACTTGATACTGTCACGTTGGTCACACGGATTAGTACTATATGGATCCCTTCTTGAGATGTTATCCCTTCAGGGAGCATCGGGTACTCTATGTTCTGTGCGTTTCACTTACATGGCGTATCATATGCTTCTTTGGTTCTTTGATTACTTTTGACATATACCCTTATGATCACAGAGTCTTCTCTGAATCCTTATCCCATTTATTGGGTCTATCAGAATTTCTATTTATGGGACTACTATGTACCACCTTTCGGGAGCTTATCACCCTTTGGGGGCATATCACCCTTCGGAGGCTTATCACCCTTTGGGGGCTTATCACCCTTCGGGGGTTTATCACCCTTCGGGAGCTTATCACCCTTTGGGGACTTACCACCCTTCGGGGGCTGTTACATAGAATCATAACATAACCTGGTTGGATCCTTGTGTATTAATTGGGGGTACGGGGGAGTATAAATAGCCATGTGAACAATTTCAAAGTAGAATAGCCATGTACGCCTCTTTAGTATAGCATGTACAAATCAAGCCGTTCACATGTCGTCTTTGTACTCTAAATCACTGGTCGCTGGTAGTTCTCTACTTATAGTAGATATTTCTATTACAGTTCTCTCTCTGTTTACATACTGTATTTCCTTCAGTATCTATATCTTACTTTACTGCATGATTATATTTTCTAACCTGCTATGAACTGTTGAGATGTATTGTGCTCGCTCCCGTCCTGACTGGACCTGTTAAAATTTTTACAGAGGATGATGAGGAACCCTGTACCCCTTACTTTGGAGCTTGCCTAGATGACACTCGCGACCTGGACCCCTGGGGAGGTTCAGGCAGCTGCTGAGGATGATACCCTTGCTTAGTGTAGATAGCTTAGACTATTTCTTTCCATGTTTTAGCTGTTGTCTTTATTTTCAGAGTTGTATATTTTAGATGTTGAGACTGGTAGTTGTTGAGACTTGTATTTCATTTCTGTTGTACCTCAGTTGAGGATTTCTTATCTATTTCATCGTGCTACATTCTACCTTAGATTGTGATTGAGTTGTACCTCTGTGTTGGCCTCCTTATGGAGAGTATTCATATTATGTTAGTTATAGTTCATGACCTAGAACAGCGTTCTACCGCCGACACGACGGCGTAGGCTGCGCGCTGTTACGTTCTCGTACCCTCACAGTGGGTGCGGGTCGTGACAAGTTCCAACTAGGAATGCATAATCAATCATTAGTCAAGGTAACAATTAATGTCAATTCAGGACAAGAAACAGCCAAAAGGCGGCAGTAGATGGATGTCCATCTATGCGGCAGGGTAAGTCAGAATCCCATGCTGCAGTAGATGGATGCTCATCTATGCGACAGGGTAAGGGGGTACCCATCTATGCGTCAGGGTAAGTCAGAATCCCATGCGACCCGGGAGCCAAGGGCCATGGCCTATGCGGCGAAGGATTGTCATGCGGCAAGGAGGAAAACAGGGGCCATGCGACAAGGCTAATGCGGCAAGGAGGGTGCCGCATGAAGATTGGAGTGCCTATGCGGCCAAAGAGGAGCCGTATGAAGACTGGAGTGCCTAAACGGCCAAAGAGGAGCCGCATGAAGACTGGAGTGCCTATGCGGCCAAAGAGGAGCCGCATGAAGAATGAAAAGGCCATGCGGCAGGCACTGTTCTTCTCCTCCAACTTTTTCGAGAAGAAGAACCTGGGAAGTTGGGGGTTCCCTGACTTCCCAAGCTTCAATCCAAGCCCAAATCTGGACTTCCATAGGTCAAAATAGGGTAGAATAAAATTCTCTACAACGTAGAACAACTAGATTTTTGAAAACGAAGAAGTTTGATAGGTCAAAACCAAGAAAAAAACTGAAAGTAACATAAACTTAGATCTACAAACATACACCCATGAAAACCAGAAACTCCAAGTTCTAAAAAGACTTAAAATCAAGTAAGAAAGAGAATAGAACAATAAAATTTGAGATCCATCATGAAGCAAGTTGTACTTTCCTAAGCTCTCTAGGTTGGTGGAAGAGTAATGGAGGATGAAGAAGAAGTAAATGAGAGTAATGAAGAGAGAGAAAAGTAAAGGGGTATAAATATCAAGCCCAAGTCAAAATCTCCCCCACCCATTCCTTCCTACAAGATCTAGGCCACCCACCCCTGATCATGATGAACCGAGCTAAACCAAGTTGGTTCAACATGAACAAAATAAACCAAGAGCTTAAGCAAAAGTATAAAATAATATACAAAAAAATTAATTAGCATGAAATTACAGAATAAATATATGATAAGTATTAAATAAATACATTCAAGCAGTACATGTATAAAAATACGTATTCTGGGAACGGAGAGTGACATCTCTACCCTCCTTAGAAAAATTTTGTCCTCGAAATTTCAAATCCAAGCAGGACAGAAACATCAAATCTAGACTAACCCAAGTATAAGCAATTTTAGCGAGCAAGCAGTCATCTTACAATATCAACAGCAAGTAATATATTTATATTTACCTATCTACGACATCAAGCAAATTCTATTCATAGGGTGTTAAGCATGAGGAGTCAAGACAATCAAGGTACACGGAAAGAAATATACCTTGTTAGTCAAATAGGTGCGGATACCGTGATCGGATATCATCCTCACGTTCCCATGTTGACTCTCCTAAGGTGTGATGAACCCAAACAACATGGATAAGGTTAATTGTTCGTTTCTTGAGTATCTTCTCTCTTCGGTCCAAAATGGACACAGGCTGTTCCTCGTAAGATAGGTTGTACCAACAACTAGCTCAGAATGATCGAGGATATGGCTTGGATCCGATACATACCTACGCAACTGAGATACATGAAACACATCATGCACCTCTCGTAACGAAGGTGGAAGGGACAAACAATAAGCAATATCGTCTACCCTATCGAGGATAGCAAATGAGCCTACGTATCGCGGACTCAACTTCCCGTGAACGCCAAATCTAATGACCCCACGAGTAGGTGAGATCCGCAAGAACACGTGGTCCCCAACAGAAAATTCTAGCGGCCAACGATTCTGATCTGCCCAATGACGATGCCGATCTTGCGCAACTCGAAGCCGCTCCCTAATCCCCTTAACCACTTCAACCGTCTGAACAATCATCTCTGGGCCTAACATCTTCCTCTCCTGTGAAACCCTGATTTTCAATTTATTGGATTTTGTCAGTTAGCGATAATTAGTTTAGTTATTATTTATTATTATTATAATTATATATTATTATTAATATTATTTAGTCGGATTTAGGAAAAAAATATTATTTTAAAATTATCGCTGATTTTTGATTGTGGCCCTGCCCCGATCCCGAGACCGGACTCCGAACCCGAGTTCGAACCCGGTTTTCGGAAACCCAATCCCGTTTCCTGAACCCATTCTTAAATTCCTTTTTCTAATATATATATATATATATATATATATATATATATATATATATATATATATATATATATATATATATTGGTTTTACTACAAAAGAATGGGAAAAAAAAACCTAATCCTAATATACCCCCACGACCAGCAACCCACTCCCTCTCCCTATTCTTCAGCAACCTATTTTCTCTCCCCCTCACTCATGTCCTCACCACTCTTTTCCTCCTTTCCCTCTCCTCCACAAGAACCATTCTCCTCCTCCTTCTCCTTAAGAACCCAACACCAGCACCCCACTCCATCTCACTCTCAATTCTTTCCTCCCCAACTCCAAAAGTTCTTTCGAAACCCTCTCGTCCCCATCCGAGCCTCTGCCCTCCCGTGCGACTCCGGTGGCCTCGCCACTCCGCCGCGCGCCGCCTCCCAAGGCCGCGTCCGCCCACGCCGGTCGCCTTCGACCCTTGCGTCGGCTGTCCAGCCGACGCCGCCTCCCGCGCGCCGCCACCGGCCGCGTCTAGCCCAGGCCGCGCATCCACGGCCGCCCTCCATCGTCGACCAGCAACCAGCGCACCTCCAGCGCCTCCTTGCCGAGCTCCTGTGCTTCCTATGGCCTCGATTTTTGCTGTCCAGCACTGTTCGATCTCCCGATCCGCGGCCCTCGTATTTCTTTCTCCCATTTTCATCTGAGAGCTCTAGCCGAGCAATCCGAGGATAATTTCGTGTCCCCGTGTCCCTTCCGTAGTGTCAATGATGATACGGTTCACGGTCCCGTCCCGGGATTCGGTTGCGTTTTCGGTTTCTTCGGATTCTGAACTTTCCTTCGAAAATATTCTGTGGTTGTTGTCTGTGAGAATTTCGAGTTTAGTTTCGGAATTTTCAAAACTGGTACATTTGGGTTCTGTGATCATTTTTTCTAGTCGTTCCGTGGTATTTTCGGGTTTTCCGAAATGTATTTCGGAAACATTCTGTGAATGGAATTTTCATATATTTTGTGGACGTAAATTATTTTCAGTGGGTTTTTTCTGGTTTGGAATAATTATTTTGTTGTTTGTTGGCATTTTTCCAGTATTGGGTTGTCCCAGTTATAGAGGAAATGATGTCCAAATTTTTTTAAAAAGTTTTGAAATATTTTCCAAAACCAGTTATTTTGCAAAGGAATTATTTAGTTGATTTTTGTTTTTCGGGCGACGACCGTACCGGTCTGTGGGCCCTAGTAAAATGCAAACGAAACCGGTATTGTCCGGACGTTGAGACATTAGCTAAAAAATGATATTTTGAACCAAGTCTGAGACGCATTTAATTATTATCTTTAATTTATAATTATTAATTTTAGTACGGGTACTGCTGTTAGTATTTTTGGTGCAAGGCTTCGGCCAGCTGAATGGACCGCTTCCCGGCGTTCAGGATTCACCCGAGTTTTATTATTATTCTTAAAATTTATTTATATAAATAATTGTAAGAGCATAAGCCCAGTTTTCTATTTTTTTTGTTGCGACCCTGTATTGTGTAGCATAGCTTTTCTTTATTTTCTGAGTTATTGTTTTGGCTTTAAACGCGTAGATTATTAAAATGAGTATTTATTTTAATATAGAAAATTAATAAGATTTTTCTCAAAGTAAATAAATTAGTAAAATTACAAGTTTGTTATTTAAACAAATTTACGTTCTTCTCATCTAAAAAAAGTATTAGTTTTATATATGATATTACAAAATACAAAGTTTTGCCAAATTAACCGGTAATTGCCATTTTTCCAATTAATCAATAACCGACTTATTTTAATTAAATAACAACGAACGTAGAATTGCGACGTTAGACGTTTTCCGGTAGAATAATTAATAAACTTAAAACTGAATTAGGACCAATTTTAGAGATTGTAACTAGCACACCTAGAATGGTTTCATATTGGTTCTAAGTCAAGGTTCTCAACTGTAGGATCTCGGAGACGAACCTGACATCCTCCTCGGAACCGACTTTACCGATCCAGTCATAACAATGGCAAGTTACGGTTATGTTTTCCTTGTATTTTATTTAGTAATTATCTAGCTGCATGTTCAAGCCACATTGTTACACGGGACCCTCTCCTAGGGTTCAAATATTGATTGATTGATTGTGTAGATTGGGGAAATAGTGTAACGTTTATGGCCAATACCCCTCATATTGCATATTGTGCGAGCTTACCTCTCTTACACACGGGGATAAGCCGTATCGCGTCGCTAGAACGCTATTGTATAACCCAAGCCGGTCATAGACGATTACACATTCAAATCACATTGTTTTTAATTGTATAATGCTGAAAAATATTGTTTAAACTGTTTAGCCTGCACTTTTCCATTATTACTTGAAATATGAGATACATATTCGTACTTGCTCCTTCCTGACTGGAGACAACATTTTTAGGTGATATTGAGGATGCTGAGCTATTGTACAATAGCTATTATGAGCCGGTTCTGTACCCTGTGGTGTTGCCAGAGTCCTCCTCGGAGGACGCAGGACCTGAGGCCGACGCGCCGACCACTTAGCTAGTTATTTCCTGTTTCCAGTTTTGTTGTTTTGAATTTTTGTTAATTTGAATTCAGCTTTTCATTTAAGTTCTTACTTTCCAGTTGTACTTTTCAAATGTTGAAATAAAGTTTTAAAATTTTTGTATATTGAGTTGTGACAAATGTATACATGTTGTTGTGAATTTCTGCATATAGAACAGCTTACTGCCGCTGTCTCACAACGGTGCAGGCTGGGCATGATCCGGTTCGACCTAAATATTTGGGATCAGGTCGTGACATATTTTTAGTGGTGTCCCATACAGGTCCAGAAACAACAACTTAGGAAAATATACCTATAAACAATTAGAACACTAGAACATTGATTTGTCACAACATATGTCCGAATTATATATATAAATATTTTTGTTTGATTATAGACTGGTAGGATACCTTGCTTATGTATTGCATCCTAAACCTTCCAGAGTATAGCCAAAGGAAAGACCACCCGTTCCGACCCTGCTGAAGATGAGGTGTCATCTACCAATCACACCCCACCTCCTCATGCACGTCGGGACCCACCTCCTTTGCAGCTGACTGACCGTCCCCATGCTGCACTAGCACCCCGCCCCGTTTACGCTACTACAGCGCAAACGGCAGAACCGGCACTTCCCCGGACTGAGCCGCAGTCCCCTGCGGTAGTGCCCGTACCAGCTATCCCACCAGTGCCCGTAGATCCTACCGATCTCATGGGCATGCTACGAGGAGTGCTTGAAGCCCAGAGAGCCCAAGCAGAAGCTCATCGTGAACAGACCGCAGCCCAAGCTGAAGCCCATCGCGAGCAGACCGCGATCATGAGAGAAGGCATGGAGAATGCCCACAACGTGGCTATGGCTGCCCTCGAGAGAGGAGGAACAACTTTATTGGAGCCACGACTTGCCAAGGTAAACATAAATCCTGGAGTTAAGTTATGTATCATTTAGGCCATTCTTTTGACAAGAGGCGTATTATTATGTGAAGGTCGGAGATATAGAGAGTTTCAAGAAGCAGGGCCCTCGACCTTTCAAAGGAACCGAGGGTATCATCTACGCCGATGAATGGCTAGACAGCATGGAGCGTCTCTTGAGCGTCGCTCGACTCCCTGAGGACCTCAAGACCGAAGCAGTAGGACTCCAGCTGCAAGATGTGGCAAGCACCTGGTATCAGAACGAACCCCGACTCCAGGACAAGCAGCTTGATTGGGATACCTTCAAGAGGCTGTTCCGCAGAAAGTTCTTCCCAACATCAGAGATGCGGGAGATGGAAAGACAGTTCCAGGACCTGAAGCAGGGGAACATGATGGTTGGAGAGTATGCGGCAGAGTTCGGCCGACTTAGCCGCTTTGCCCAGAACTTGGTTGCTGACCCTAAGGATCGTGCTGAAAGATTCAGGTATGGACTAAGGGAAGAAATTTGCACCCCTGTGATCGCAGGCGGCGCCAAAACATACGAGAAAATTCTGATACGAGCTCAGGACGTGGAGAAGAGCCAGCCTTTTCGTTCAAAAAGGGAGTATCCTGGAACTAACAACTTTCAGGATAACCAGAAGAGGCCCAACAATAACAACAATAGGCCTTCGCACCACCAACAGCAGCATTATCAGGCAAGGACCAGTGATAGAACGCCTCAGAAGCAGATCCATGTCTGCGACTACTGCAAGAGGCCAGGACATCAGACGAACATCTATAGGAAGAAACTGGGACACTCCCTAGTTTGTGGGTCTGCCACCCACCAAGTGAGGGACTGCCCTACCGCATTCAACCGGACCGGAGCAACTCAGCAAAGAGCTCCTCTACCTGCTCAGCAACAATGGTTCGGGCAACATCAGCAGAAGACCGGGCGAGCTTTTGCCCTAGCAGCAGACGAGCAAGAACCAGAGCAGAAATCTACCGCTGATGTCAACACAGGTTTTATTTATGTGTTTTCACATCCTGCTCTAGCAATATTTGATTCGGGTGCATCACACAGTTTCATATCATCAAAGTTTATTTCTGCACACCACCTAGATACGGGACTTAGTAAAATAATTAGTAGAGTTATGACCGGTGGTGGACCCATACCCATCACCGAGGCTTTTAACTGTCCCATAACTATCTCAGGCCGCAAATTCTTAACACCCTTACTTGTGATGCCCTTGCCCAACTATGATGTAGTCCTAGGGATGGACTAGTTAAGTGAGCAGCATGCGCTGCTAAATTGTCACAGAGGATGTGTAATCTTCAGCCCACCAGGAGAACCGGAGTTTGAAATCTCTCGAGCTCCGGAAGACATGAAGAGTGTTACCTACTCCTCTATCACCGAAGAACCAGGGCCTCCTCACCCTATCATAGCGGAATTCATGGACGTCTTTCTAGATAGTCTTCCAGGATTACCGCCAGATCGAGGTATGAAATTCACTATCGACCTAGTACCCGGCTCTTTCCCTATTTCTCGGGGATGCTACAGAGTCAACCCTAAGAAGGCAAAGGAGATGAAGGACCAAATTGACGAACTGAAGGCACAAGGATTTATCAGAGACGGGGCTTCACTCTGGGGAGCACCAGTTTTGTTTGTGCCCAAGAAGGATGGAACCGTACGGATGTGTATTGATTACCGGATGCTGAACAACATCACCATCAAGAACGAGTACCCTCTGCCCCGGATCGACAGCCTGTTTGATCAACTGAGTGGAGCTAAGGTATTTTTGAAGATATATCTCAGGTCTGGCTATCATCAAATCAAGGTCAGGAAGGAGGATATTCCAAAGACGGCGTTCAACACCAAATATGGTCAGTATGAATTTTTGATTATGCCGTTTGGACTGACAAATTCCCCTGCAGTATTCATGAACCTTATGAACAAGGTCTTCCATGAATATCTGGATCAGTTTGTGGTTGTCTTCATCGACGACATTCTGATCTACTCGAAGACTGAAGAAGAGCATGAAGAGCACCTGAGGAAAGTTCTGGAAACTTTAAGGAAGAAGAAGCTCTATAAGAAAGTGGATTTTCTTGGCCATGTTGTCGCAGAAGAAGGAATTTTGTTGGATCCAATGAAGATAACTGCTATTGAGAAGTGGACTGCACCAAGTTCAGTTGCAGAAATCAGAAGCTTTTTGGGTTTAGCTGGCTACTACCGGAAGTTTGTAAAGGATTTCTCCAGGATTGCTGAGCCGATGACGAAGCTCACCAGGAAGAATGAAGAATTTGTTTGGTCGGAAGATTGCCAGTCAGCTTTTGAGGAACTGAAGAAGAGGCTTACAACGGCGCCGATACTTGCGCTACCCTCAGGTACCGACGGTTTCTCAATTTATAGTGATGCTTCCAGTAAGGGATTGGGCTGCGTTCTTCAACAACACGGGAAAGTAATTGCTTACACATCTAGGCAATTATGGACTCATGAGAAGAACTATCCCACGCATGATTTGGAGCTTGCAGCGGTAATATTTGCATTAAAGCTATGGAAGCACTACCTTTATGGAGAAAGAGTAGAAATATTTACAAACCACAAAAGTCTTAAATATGTTTTCACTCAGAAGGAGCTGAACATGCGACAGAGACGATGGCTGGAGCTGATGAAGGATTTCGACATCAACCTGCAGTATTATCCGGATAAGGCTAATGTTGTTACAGATGCACTTAGTCGATACCCGATGGCAATGTTCTTGACTAAGGAGCATCATTTGCTAGAGGACATGAAAAATCTTGGACTGGAGATTGTACTACCCGAAGAAAAAATAAAGAAACTGGGAAGAGAAGCCATTATACCAGGAGCTGATTCAACAATGATGCAGTTGCAAGTGCGTTCAAGTCTAATGGACAGAGTCAAGGAGGCACAATTCCAAGACGAGACGCTTTGCAAACTCAGAGATCAAGTCCTGGCAGGAATACTTGAAGGATTCTCAATCGCTAGCGACGGAGCACTGAAGCATGGTACGAGGCTGTGCATACCAACTGGCGAACTGAGGAATGAGCTAATACAAGAAACACACCAGTCGCAGTATTCTATACATCCAGGAGCCAACAAAATGTATCGGGATATGCGTACTATAGTATGGTGGTATGGAATGAAGAAGGACGTATCCAGGTATGTAGCTAGAGGTTGAATTTGTCAACAAGTGAAAGCTAGCAGACAGAGACCAGCAGGACTGTTGCAGCCGCTAGACATCCCGGAGTGGAAATAGAAACACTTGACGATGGACTTTGTGTCGGGACTGCCTCGATCCCAAGGAGGAAAGGATGCCATTTGGGTTATCGTGGACCGACTGACGAAGTCAGCCCACTTTATTTCTTTCAAGATGGGCCTATCTACTGAGAAGTTGGTGGCACTGTACATGCGGCATATCTACCGGATTCATGGAGTTCCGGTAAGTATTGTGTCTGAAAGGGATACCAGGTTCACCTCTCACTTCTGGAAGAGCTTGCATGACAGTTTGGGAACGTAACTGAAGTTCAGCACCGCTTACCATCCCCAGACTGACGGACAATCAGAGAGAATAATCCAGATACTAGAAGACATGCTGAGATCCTGCGTCTTAGAATTTGGAGGGTCTTGGGAAGATCATTTGCACTTGGTAGAGTTCTCATACAACAACAGCTACCAAGCTAGCATCGGTATATCCCCGTTCGAGGCACTCTATGGACGTCGTTGCCGCACTCCACTTGCTTGGGACGACGTAGGAGAACGAGTATTGCTTTGACCTGAGATGGTGACTGATGCAGCAGAGAAAGTAAAGATGATCAGAGACAAGCTCAGGATTGCCCAGGACAGACAGAAGCATTGGGCCGATAGCAGCCGACGGTCGTTGGAGTTCGAAGAAGGTGACAGTGTGTTAGTGAAGATCTCTCCTACTAGAGGAACCATCCATTTCGGCAAAGCATAAAAGCTAAGCCCCAGGTATATTGGTCCTTTTGAAGTACTTAACATGATTGAAGAAGTGGCTTATCGGGTGGCTCTACCCCCAAGTCTCGAAGGCGTCCACAACGTCTTCCACGTTTCGCAGCTGAGACGCTACATCCCGGACCCGAACCACATCCTGGACCATTTTGAGCTAGAAATTGGACCCAGCCTCACAGTGCCAGAGAAGCCAGTGGCAATATTGGACAGAGGAGAGAAGAGAACCAGGAACTCTGTGACGCCGATAGTCAGAGTTATGTGGCGGCACAACTCACCAGGCGAGTCTACCTGGGAGCGAGAAGACAAGATGCGGGAGCAGTATCCGTATCTGTTTAAGAATTGAGGTAACCCCTAACCCTGCCGTTAATTTCGAGGACGAAATTTTCTAAGAAGAAAAGATTGTGAAACCCTGATTTTCAATTTATTAGATTTTGTCAGTTAGCGATAATTAGTATAGTTATTATTTATTATTATTATTATTATATATTATTATTATTATTATTTAGTCAAATTTAGGAAAAAAAATATTATTTTAAAATTATCGATGATTTTTGATTGTGGCCCTGCCCCGATCCCGAGACCGAACTCCGAACCCGAGTTCGAACCCGGTTTCCCGAAACCCAATCCTGTTTTCTGAACCCATTCTTAAATTTTTTTTTCTAATATATAAATATATATATATATATATATATATATATATATATATATATATATATATATATATATATATATATATTGGTTTTACTACAAAAGAATGAGAAAAAAAACTAATCCTAATCTACCCCCACGACCAGCAACCTATTTTCTCTCCCCCTCACTCATGTCCTCACCACTCTCTTCCTCCTTTCCCTCTCCTCCACAAGAACCATTCTCCTCCTCCTCCTCCTTAAGAACCCAACACCAGCACCCCTCTCCATCTCACTCTCAATTCTTTCCTCCCCAACTCTAGAAGTTCTTTCGAAACCCTCTCGTCCCCATCCGAGCCTCCGCCCTCCCGCGCGACTCCGGCGGCCTCGCCACTCCGCCGCGCGCCGTCTTCCAATGCCGCGTCCGCCCACGCCGGCCGCCCTCGACCCCATCGCCGGCTGTCCAGCCGACGCCGCCTCCCGCGTGCCGCCTCCGGTCGCGTCCAGCCCAAGCCGCGCGTCCCCAGCCGCCCTCCATCGTCGGCCAGCAACCAGCGCGCCTCCAGCGCCTCCTCGCCGAGCTCCTGTGCTTCCCGCTGCCCCGATTTTCGCTGTCCAGCACTGTCCGATCTCCCGATCTGCTTCCCGCGTATTTCTTTCTCCCATTTTCATCTGAGAGCTCTAGCCGAGCAATCCGAGGTATACTTCCGTATCTCCGTGTCCCTTCCATAGTGTCAATGATGATACGGTTCACGGTCCCGTCCCGGGATTCGGTTGCGTTTTTGGTTTCTTCGGATTCCGAACTTTCTTTCTGAAATATTATGTAGTTTTTGTATGTGAGAATTCCGAGTTTAGTTTCGAAATTTCCGAAACTGGTACATTTGGGTTCTATGATCATTTTTCCTAGTCGTTCCGTGGTATTTTCGGGTTTTTTGAAATGTATTTCGGAAACATTCTGTGAATGGGATTTTCATATATTTTGTGGATGTAAATTATTTTCAGTGGGTTTCCCTGGTTTGGGATAATTATTTTGGTGTTTGTTGGCATTTTCCCAGTATTGGGTTGTCCCAGTTATAGAGGAAATGCTGCCCAAATTTTCTTAAAAAGTTTTGAAATATTTTCCAAAACCAGTTATTTTGCAAAAGAATTATTTAGTTGAATTTTGTTTTTCGGGCGATGATCGTACCGGTCTGTGGGCCCTAGCAAAATGCAAACGAAACCGGTATTGTCCGGACGTTGAGGCATTAGCTAAAAAAATAATATTTTGAACCAAGTCTGAGATGCATTTAATTATTATCTTTAATTTATAATTATTAATTTTAGTACGGGTACTGCTGTTAGTATTTTTGGTGCAGGGCTTCGGCCTGCTGAATGGACCGCTTCCCGGCGTTCAGGATTCACCCGGGTTTTATTATTATTCTTAAAATTTATTTATGTAAATAACTGTAAGGGCATAAGCCCAGTTTTCTATTTTCTTTGCTGCGACCCTGTATTGTGTAGCATAGCTTTTCTTTATTTTCTGAGTTATTGTTTTGGCTTTAAACGCGTAGATTATTAAAATGAGTATTTATTTTAATATAGAAAATTAATAAGATTTTTCTCACAGTAAATAAATTAGTAAAATTACAAGTTTGTTATTTAAACAAATTCACGTTCTTCTCATGTAAAGAAAAGTATTAGTTTTATATATGATATTACAAAATATAAAGTTTTGCCAAATTAACCGGTAATTGCCATTTTTCCAATTAATCAATAACCGGCTTATTTTAATTAAATAACAACGAACGTAGAATTGTGACGTTAGACGTTTTCCGGTAGAATAATTAATAAACTTAAAACTGAATTAGGACCAATTTTAGAGATTGTAACTAGCACACCTAGAATGGTTTCATATTGGTTCTAAGTCAAGGTTCTCAACTGTAGGATCTCGGAGACGAACCTGACATCCTCCTCGGAATCGACTTTACCGATCCAGTCATAAATAAAGGCAAGTTATGGTTATGTTTTTCTTGTATTTTATTTAGTAATTGTCTAGCTGCATGTTCAAACCACATTGTTACACGGGACCCTCTCCTAGGGTTCAGATATTGATTGATTGATTGTGGGGATTGGGGGAATAGTGTAACGTTTATGGCCAATACCCCTCATATTGCATATTGTGCGAGCTTACCCCTCTTACACACGGGGATAAGCCGTATCGCGTCGCTAGGACGTTATTGTATAATCCAAGCCGGTCATAGACGATTACACATTCAAATCACATTGTTTTCAATTATAGAATGCTGGAAAATATTGTTTAAACTGTTTAGCCTGCACCTTTCCATTATTACTTAAAATATGAGATACATATTCGTACTTACTCCCTCCTGACTGGAGACAACATTTTTAGGTGATATTGAGGATGCTGAGCTATTGTACAATAGCTATTATGACCCGGTTCTGTACCATGTGGTGTTGCCAGAGTCCC
Source organism: Iris pallida (assembly GCA_029216955.1). NCBI lineage: Eukaryota > Viridiplantae > Streptophyta > Magnoliopsida > Asparagales > Iridaceae > Iris > Iris pallida. Next base: position 12,377,471 of record JANAVB010030816.1, on the reverse strand, counting down.
CCTCGGAGGACACAGGACCTGTGGCCGACGAGCCGACCACTTAGCTAGTTATTTCCTGTTTCCAGTTTTGTTGTTATGAATTTTTGTTAATTTGAATTCAGCTTTTCATTTCAGTTCTTACTTTCCAGTTGTACTTTTCAAATATTGAAATAAAGTTTTAAAATTTCCGTATATTGAGTTGTGACAAATATATAGATATTTTTGTGAATTTCTGCATATAGAACAGCTTACTACCGCCATCTCACAACGGTGCATGCTGGGCATGATCCGGTTCGACCCAATTATTTGGGATCGGGTCGTGACATCTCCCCGATATCATCCCATGCCAGTGGCGACCTACACTTTTTTCCGTATAGTGCTTCGAATGGCGCCATCTGGATACTGGCTTGATAACTATTGTTGTACAAAAATTCGACTAAGTGCAGATGACTCTCCCAAGACCCTCCAAAATCTAGGGTGCAATCTCGTAACATATCTTCTAAAGTCTGAATTGTTCTTTCTGATTGCACATCCGTCTGTGGGTGGTAAGCCGTACTAAATCTTAACTTAGTACCCAGACTATGATGTAAACTCTTCCAGAAATGTGATATAAAACGGGTATCTCTATCTGATACAATACTGACAGGGATCCCATGCTGCCTGACTATCTGCTGCATATACAACTTTGCCAACTTTTCTGTAGATTGTCCTACTCTAAAAGGAAAAAATGTGCCACCTTCGTAAGATGATCCACTATCACCCAAATAGCATCCTTACCACTTGGTGATCTCGGTAAACCGGTCACAAAGTCCATGGTGATATGTTCCCACTTCCATTCCGGAATAGAGTTGTAATAATCCAGCTGGCCTCTATTGTTCTGCCTTCACTTGCTGACATATTAAGCATCGGGAAATGAATCTAGCTATCTCTCTCTTCATTCCGTTCCACCAGAAGTGCTGCTTGATATCTTTGTACATTTTGGTCCCTCCGAGGTGTATAGAATACTGAGAACTATGGGCTTCTGTCATAACCTCTTGTCTGATATCTCCACTTGGCACACATAGATGTGATCCAAATCTAAGTGTACCATCTTCGTAAATTTTTATCTCCTTCCTGAGTCCTGACTCACATTCTGTCCTAAGCTTCTGAATCCTTGGGTCCTGTGCGGGAGCCGCCTTGATCCTGTCTACCAAGTCGGATTTAACCCGTAGACTTGCCAGAATTCCTACATCACTAGAAAGTATAACCTCGATGCCCATCGCTAAAAGTTCTTCTAAAATATGTTTTTGTGATGTCAACATAAATGCGCCGCCACTCCTGCTAAGAGCATCTGCTACCACGTTAGCCTTGCCTGGATGATACTGAAGCTCCACGTCGTAATCCTTGATCAACTCTAACCATCTTCTCTGTCTCATGTTCAGTTTCTTCTGAGTAAAGATGTACTTCAGACTTTTGTGGTCTGTGTATATGTCCCCTCGATCACCGTACAAGTAATGCCTCCATAGTTTCAAAGCAAATACTACTGCCGCCAACTCTAAGTCATGAGTCGGATAGTTCTTCTCGTGGTCTCGAAGTTGCCTAGATGCATACGCTATTACCTTCCCATGTTGCATTAGGACACACCCAAGTCCCTTTCCTGACGCGTCACAATATACAGTAAAACCTCCGGGTCCAACTGGTAATGTAAGAATAGGTGCCGATATCAACTTCTGCTTCAAATTCTCAAATTATGCCTGACATTCTGCCGATCAGACGAATAGCACATCCTTTCGTGTCAAGCGGGTCATGGGTGCTGAAAGTCTTGCAAAGTCCGATACGAACCTCTGTAATATCTTGCCAATCCCAAGAAACTCCGTACATCTGCTACGGTCTTAGGCATTGGCCAACTTTCTACTGCTTCTACTTTCTTGGTATCCACTGCTACTCCAGCCCCTGATATGATGTGCCCCAAGAATGAAATGTGATCCATCCAAAACTTACACTTGCTGAGCTTGGCGTACAACTGGTTCTCTCTCAGAGCCTGTAACACTTTCTTGAGGTGATCTTCATGCTCTTCTTCACGAGCTGAGTATACGAGAATGTCGTCGAGGAACACAACGACAAATTGATCTATGTACGGTATAAAGATGCGGTTCATCAAATCCATAAATATTGCTGGAGCATTGGTCAAACCAAACGGCATTACTAAGAATTCGTAATGCCCGTACTTTGACCTGAATGCCGTCTTGGGAATATCCTCTTTCCGAACTCTCACTTGATGATACCCTGATCGAAGATCTATCTTCGAAAAAATCCTTGCTCTGCTCAACTGATCAAATAAGTCGTCGATCCTTGGTAGTGGGTACTTGTTCTTTACTGTTGTCGCGTTGAGCTTTTTGTAGTCAATGCACAATCTGGATGACCCATCCTTCTTCCCTACAAGTACTACTGGTGCTGCCCATGGTGATTCGCTAACTCGAATGAACTTCTTCGCCTTCAGTTCCTCTATGTGCTGATACACCTTGGCCTGCTCTGAATCCGACATTCTATAAACTCGATCCGATATCGGTTTAGTTCCAGGTGCTAATTCTATACTGAACTCAATATCTCTAATGGGTGGTAGACTTGGAAGTTCCTCGGGAAACACGTCAATAAATTCTTCAACTACCTGCGGGACTTGAACTTTTTTCATTACCGCTACTATTCCTTCTTCTTGTTGAGTTGCCACTGATCTGACTAAGGTAAACCGCTTCATGCCGGAAATATTAAAAGATACACTCCCTCTACGACAATCTATTATCGCATGACTGTCTTTCAGCCAGTCCATGCCTAAGATAACGTCGAAATTACCAACGGGAAAATTCTATCAACCTAGCGGGTAAGGAACGCCCGCACACTACAATTCTACACGCTAGAATAACTCTACTAACTCCTACGAGCCCATTACCAGTGAGTATATTCAACCTCCCTGGCAATGCTTCAAATTCCACTCCTAGTCGTGTCGTAAATTGTGCAGATATAAATGAGTGTGATGCTCCCGAATCAAACAATGCTACTGCGGGATATGAGGCGACAAGAATGTTACCTGCCATAACATCTTCCGATGCCAATGCCTCTTCCAAGGACAGATTGAATGCCTGCCCTCGGCCTCCATGTTGATTCCCATGCTGCGGCCTAGCCTGGTGTTGTTGCTGGCCCTGCCTTGGTGATGCTGGGGTGGTCTTTGTTGTTGCTGCTGCATCGGCGGTCCCTGCTGCCGAAACATCTGAGCCTATGACATCAGCGGGCGTTGTGCCAACGGTCTTACTGCCACCGCTGGTCCTTGGTACTGGCTTGCCTCTGGTGCTGGCAGAGCAGAAAATTGTTGTACTGGTCCTCCTGACCTCGAATTCATAAGACAGGTGAAAACCCGATGATTTGGACTTCCATATATCAAACATTGTCCGTTCAATGCCCGACACCCATCTCTAGTATGCCATGCCTTACCATAATAAGTGCATCCCGTTGGGGGTTGCTGGTTCTTCCTCTGTCGCTATTGTTTCCTTGCTGGGGGTGCTGGCCCTCGCATTGCCACATCGTGAATGCGAATGCCAGGGGTTGCTGTAACTCGGGGCGCTACTCCCCCTCCTCCTTCAGTCTGATTGTGAGATCTCTTCTGACCTCCAGTCCTAGATGTGATCCTCTGGATTGTGATCTCATGCCTCCGAGTTGCCGTCAATACATCATCGAAAGTCTGGTAGTTGTGCCCCTCTATCAATTACAAGAGTTCAAGATGGAATCTTTGCTGAAATCTCATAGCCCTCTGGCTCTCCGTTGCTACCATCTCCGGGACGAACCTACTCAGTCTGCAGAACTCTGCTGCATAAGCATCCACTGTCTTGCCAACCTGCTTGAGGTTGATAAACTTCTGTTGTAGCTCAAACTGCGCCACAACTCCATAGTACTTCGTCTTGAATCTCGCAGTAAAATTATCCCAAGCTATAGGACGTCTGATGCCCACTTCTTCTGATTCCCACCAATCACGTACGAGGTCCTGAAGTAACAGCTTCACTTGATCCATACGTTCTTTCGTCGGTACCTTAGCCGCTGTCAAAATAGTCTCGATGTCCTTAAGCCATGCATCTGCTGAAATGACATCTTCCGTGCCCTCGAAACAACGGGGGTTGTACTTGCAAAATCTGGTCAACGCCCCTGAGTCAGTCCTCACTCCCCTTTCCAAAGATGTTTTCAATCCTTAGTTGAGCAATATATTCTGCTCTTGCAGCTGAGTGTGCATGCGTTGCTGGGCCAACATCTGATATTGCTGAGTAGCCATCATCCCGCTCATGATCTCCAGAAGGGCTGGTGTGTCTACTTCCACGGGGGTAGATGGAACTGTTGGTGGCGTTGGAACCTCCGGATATTGCGGTCCAGCTGCTGGTTCCACTATCACCTCTTCTTGGATGGTCTCTTGAGGTAGCATTGGCCTTTATTACTGAGCAACATGGTCATCTTGTTCGTGTTGCCCTTGTTGTTGCTGTCCAGCTCTGATAGATGCGGACGAGGTGCCCCTAAGAAAAGGGACAAGAGAGCAATCAAACGATCGGACAAGAAAGATCAATGAAGTCAAAGGATACCGGAATGTCAATCTAGGGTCGAGAGTAACGAATCATGAGATCAAGGAGAAACATGTGTGATTGAGACATCCTATAAATTAAAATACCCCACAAGTCTGAAATCAGACCTGCATGGGCCACCACTAAAACCTTGTCACGCTCCAGAACCGGAATACCGGAGAGCAGAAGAATGACTCAGCCAGCTACATATTACGGGTAGAAGAATATCGTATAATACGATCAATGATGTCTAAAGACGAGGGGGTACATACTACATAAAAGTCTCACTATGGTCACTCCACATCTATTGTCTCAATCATTCAAACAAGAAACAATAATAGAGAATATGTAAGATAAAGCAGTATGGCATCTCAAACGCTCAGTCAAAATGTTCTTGAAATCTGGCTGTACAAAACATAGCCAGATGATATAGCAAGGTATACACAATTGTTATCAGCTGCAGTCTGACTTAGTTACAATTATGTGAAGGTAAGTGCAAGACAGTCCGACTAACATGTCGGTGCCAAACGGCAATAAGTAAAGTAAGTAGTAAAAACGAGCAGGGAAGCAAGGGACCCACTCGTCTCCTCCTGCGATCATTCCTTTAGTATTGACCATCTTGGAGGTGGAAGTAAGCTGAGTCCTCGGGAGCTGGCTCTAAATCTGGCCATGCAAAACCAGAGAGGTTAGACGTCTAATAGCAAGTACCGCAAGGAAGCACGATATGAGGAATTAGAACCAGTGATAAGAGTTAAGAATATGATAAATGGATCTCTGCTTGCTACTGGGCTTCGCACAACATTACGACACTTCAAGCCAACTTTCCAACCAAACAAGGACAGAAGTTGACCCGTCATGTCCTGACATTCTGCTCATCTCAGTAGTTAACAGAGTAGGTACAATGTACTAACAAATCAATTTAAACGGCCATGCAACTACTACGACTTGCTACTGTAAGTTCCAAGTTGTCTTGGAAACATGCAATAAGAGATTTCTCAGTTCTTACAATGTACAAGCAAGGCTAGTCTACCCAATAATCAATTGCGCCAATCATGAATTAGACGTGTCCCAGCGGGACGCCCGTCATCAATATACAGTAAATATAAACAGATACCACTCCCTACCCGTGCGACAGATTTGCAGTATCCGCGGAAACCAGCCGGCATGTCGGGACACTAATTGTCCCGAGATGGCTGCCATGTAAGAACTCGAAAATCTATTCTCTCCATGCAATAGTTATTTTTATTTAGCTTAGTAGACCCTATGTTAATTAAAATCTCATGCCGTGGATCATGATCATTCTGAATGAGTACTTTCGTACAAAGTACGATATGAATAACTCTACAACGATGCCCATGCGGCTAGGTTGTAGGTCTTACATAGCGTAATACAACAATCAAGCCTAATCACAGAATAATCATGCCTTGACCGTAAGGTACACATGCTGCTTTTGCAGAAAAAATGGAAGTAAACATGTGTCCATATGCCAATGTTCGGATCGGCTAATCGATCGCAATAGTTTATGGTTCATACATGAACGTGTCTCATTCAATTCAATAAGACGACTAGCCAGTCTTCTAGTTCCAACTAGGAACGCATGATCAATCATAGTCAAGGTAACAATTAATGTCAATTCAGGACAAGAAACAGCCAAAAGGCGGCAGTAGATGGATGTCCATCTATGCGGCAGGGTAAGTCAAAATCCCATACGGCAATAGATGGATGCCCATCTATGCGGCAGGGTAAGTCAGAATCCCATGCGGCCCGGGAGCCAAGGACCATGGCCTATGCGGCCAAGGATCGCCATCCGGCAAGGAGGAAAACAGGGGCCATGCGGCAAGGCTAATGCGGCAAGGAGGGAGCCGCATGAAGACTGGAGTGCCTATGCGGCCAAAGAGGAGACGCATGAAGACTGGAGTGCCTATGCGGCCAAAGAGGAGCCGCATGAAAAGGCCATGCGGCAGGCACTGTTCTTCTTCTCCAACTTTTTCGAGAAGAAGAACCTGGGAAGTTGGGGGTTCCCAGACTTCCCAAGCTTCAATCCAAGCCCAAATCTGGACTCCCATAGGTCAAAATAGGGTAGAATGAAATTCTCTACAACATAGAACAACTAGATTTTTGAAAACAAAGAAGTTTGATAGGTCAAAACCAAGAAAAGACCGAAAGTAACATAAACTTAGATCTACAAACATACACCCGTGAAAACCAGAAACTCCAAGTTCTAAAGAGACTTAAAATCAAGTAAGGAAGAGAATGGAACAATAAAATTTGAGATCCATCATGAAGCAAGTTGTACTTGCCTAAGCTCTCTAGGTTGGTGGGAGAGTAATGGAGGATAAAGAAGAAGTAAATGAGAGTAATGCAGAGGGAGAAAAGTAAAGGGGTATAAATATCAAGCCCAAGTCAAAATCTCCACCACCCATTCCTTCCTACAAGATCTAGGCCACCCACCCCTGATCATGATGAATCGAGCTAAACCAAGTTGGTTCAACATGAACAAAATAAACCAAAAGATTAAGCAAAAGCAAAAATAAAATACAAAAAAATTAATTAGCATGAAATTACAGAATAAATGTATGATAAGTATTAAATAAATACATTCAAGCAGTACATGTATCAAAATACGTATTCTGGAAACGGGGAGTGACACTTGGAAGTTGAAAAAAAAGTAATTTTATTGTCATCTCAAACTTTTGTATTGGAGAACACATTTTTATCTCATTGTCTTGTGTGAATGTATCTTGCCACATAGGAAAGACATTGTCTTGTGCCTTATGCCACATAGGATTCACAACACAAAACAAGACAATAGGATGGGAGATGCTCTTACTAGCTCAACCAACCCCTACAATGGAAAGATCCAAACAGACTCTAGATTCACTTAAGTAGTACTTTGTAGTATGGGTCTACAAATTGTCATAAACCTATGGGAAAAAAAGGGACAAACATTTTTATCGAAGGGGACAGCAAGATCCTAATTGACACAATCAACCACAATGATCTGGACATTCTATGTCGGATCTGTCACTCTATTGAAGAAGCTCGAGCTACTACCTTACACAGGGCTGGCCCTAGGGTAAGCCTGACAAGCCATCGGGCTTGGGCAACCCACCTGATTATGGCAACCCCCCGGCCCCTAAGTCCGCACCTCTCCACAAATAGAGCCTCCACGTACGGTTCACCCCAACTCCTTTCCGTCGCTTGCACTAGCAATCCCCTAGGCTTATATTTTGAGTTCCCACTAGGAAGACCTCAACTAGAATAGCTCATGGGAGTCGGAAGAGAAACTCAAAATCCGAGCTCCAAACCGTTGTTAGAACCGGCCGAGATATTTTTTTCTGGAGTTGATATCACTTCAACATTTATATCTTTTAGCTTGTTATAAATTTATTTGATATCTTTTTTTGGAGTCAAAGGACAAAGGACAACCAAAATTAGCTCTGGCTAGAGCAACCCAACCTCCCGGGTCGCAGGGGCGGAGGTACATTCAGCTTGCACTGGGCTACAATTAGCTCTGGCTACCGGGGCAGAGGTACATTCAGCTTGCAGTACAAGCCCAAAAAAAGAGCAAATTTTTTTGGGTAAATGACAAAAAAATCCTTCCTAGATTGGCCATTTTTGCAAAAAAAGACCCCATGCTCTTAAATTTTTCACTATTTATTTTTTGTTGCAAAAAATTTCCAAATGTCAATTTTACCCCTCCCTCCTCCTTCCTCGGCCATTGGAGGAGGGGTTGGGTGGCCAGCGATACCACGGGGGGCCGGCGAGTGCGGAAGAGGGCCGCGCGGGGCCGACAAGATCAGGGGGGAGGCTCGCGGGGGACGGGCGGGGCTGGAGCTCGCCGCCTGGGGGAGGGCCGGTGGGGGAGGGCAAGGGGGTCGGGCGGGAGGAGGGCAAGGGGGACAGGGCCGGCGGGGGAAGGGCAGGGGGGTCGGGCGGGGCTGGGGGCTCGCCGTCGGGGGGAGGGCCGGCGGGAGGAGGGCGGGGGGGGGGAGGGGGGTTGTCGGGCGGGACTGGGGGGTCGCCGCCGCCGCCGGAGGGAAGATGGGGGCAGGGACATTTTCGTGATTAAAATTTTTAAATTTGACTGGAGGTACCTTATTGAGCGGTTTGTAATATAAGGAGGGACGAATTACTAAAAATGACTAATAGGTCTTAATTTGCAAAAGTCGGATATCTAACGAGGTTTTTTTTGTCATTTACCCTTCTTCTTTTTATGGAAAATGTAAGGGACCTGTAGCCCAGGTTGCCAGCCCAGTTCTCAACTCCCTAATCCAAGTTACTCCCGACCTCATTGATTTCAGTCATCCCAATAACAAAAAAAATTACTCCCTGACCTAATGTGATTGGGGTGAAGCTTCAGATTAGTAAAAATGGACTTGGTTTTTCAAACTTTCAGTAAAAATGTAGTTTTTCAAATATATAATCCATGTAATCTCCATCAAACCCATCATTTGTTGCATTGTCCACAAGTTCTTACTCCGAGAGAGGGATAAGATCTCCAATGGTTATGGCATTTATTCCTTATGTAGTTCCAGTCCATGATGATGAGAACGCCTAACAGCTCATCGTGATAGCATAAATAGCATGAATAGCATAAATAGCTATTAAGTCTTTATGTGGATTTTATCAATGATAAATTTTGAGTTGCACTCCACTTTGTTTACCCAAATTTAAGGTGCACCCATGTGCTTTACCTAAATATAAGTCCACATTTCAAGAATTTCGTCCAACATTGACGGTCAACTTGGTTGACCCAATTTTTTAGACCAAATTACCCCTATCTTCTTTCCAAACCGCAGGCAGCCACCTGCCTCCCCCGTCGTGCTCGGCACCCCCTCTTCCGTCTCGCTCAGCCCTCTGCCATCATCACCACCACCTTCACCATCACCACCAACCCCGTGCCCCCACCCCCTCTCCCCCACGGCGCCGCTCCCCTCTCCCGCTTCCCCACGACGCTACCCCCTCCGCCCTCCGCCCTCTCCCCCATGGTTAAGTATATCAACTACTAATTAATTTGTTCTTGGTATGTCCAATAATTAAGGTATTGTTGTGATGTTTGCAAAAGGTCTTCGCATGGCAAGCTGAGGTACTGATGAAACTCCACAGGCGCGGTGAGGCCAAGACGGTGCTAAAAGGCGGGCCCAAATTCGACATGGATGCATCCGGAGAGGTCTTCGGTGCTGCCGTGAGCAGATACGTGCTCATGATCCAGGCTCAGTTCGACATGGCCTCGAGAAGGTCAGTTTCCCTCTTATTATGTGCCTCGAGTAGAAGGTCAGTTTCCCTCTTATTATGTTCCTCAAGTCCCATACCTGGAAGGTTCGATGAGGCAGTCGCGGCTGCGCAGAAGGCAGCACGGCTCGAGCCCAACAACTAAGAGATGAGCGTCCTTGCCCGGAGAACGCGGGCGGTGGCATCGTGGGGGAGCGGGGCCGGAGGCGCAGGGGAGGGGGACGACGCTCTGGGCGAACGGGGGAGCGGGGACGGCGGGGGAGCGGGAGCAGTATTGTATACGAAAAGTTTGGAAAGAAGATGGGGGTAATTTGGTCCAAAAAATTAGGTCAACCCAGTTGACTGTCAATGTCGGACGGAATCCGTGAAATGTGGGGGGTGACTTATATTATGGTAAAGCACCAGGATGCACCTTAAAATATGACTAATAAAATGGAGTGCAACTCAAAATTTCTCTTTATCAATCAATCTAGGAAGCACTCACTACTAAAATCTGCTCCATTAGCGACGTAAATTTAGCGACGTTCGTATAACGTAGCTAAATTGTGCACATTAGCGACGTTTAATTGAAACATCGCTAACAGTCGCTACTAGCGACGAAAATAGCGACGTGACAACGACGTATATTAGTTACAAGAGCTAGTTGTCGCGAACGTCGCTAATAGCGACTAATTTAGCGACGTTAGGATGAACGTCGCTAAATTCTAATTAAATTAAATCACCCACGATTTATTTCCTCCCATTTTACTCTCTCACTCTCTCCCTCCGGCGCTCTCACTCTCACTCTCTCCCTCCCGCGCTCTCACTCTCACTCTCTCCGGCGCTCTCACTCTCTCCGGTGACTCTCACTCTCTCCGGTGACTCTCCTCCCTCTCCGGTACGTGACTCCCTCCCTCCCTCCCCCTCTCTCTCTCTCTCTGTGTCACTCCCCGTTCCCGGAATGCGTATTTTTATATATGAACAACTCATGTGTATTTATTTAGTATTTATTATGTATTATTCTGTATTTAAATTCCTTTAGTTTTATGTTAATTAATTATCTGCTCGTTAAAATTTTCATGTTAATTAATTTCCTGTAATTTTATTTCTGCAATTATATTTCTGCAATTTTATTTCTTGTATTTTATTTGCTGCTTTAGTCTTATTGGGTTTCGGTTTGCTGAATCCCCTTAAACTCGGCCCAACACCCCACCTACCACCATCTTCCTATTTAAAGCTTCCATCTCTTTCTCTCTCCTCATTACTTCATTCTCACCATTACTTCTTCTTCTTCCTCTCATTACTCCCCACCACCTACCAGCAGCAGGAGAAGGCAAGTGCAAACTTGCTTCTCAATCACCCATTTTTATGGTTCATTTGCCTTCTTCTCGTGATTCCAAGAGAGATTAGTTCTTAGCATTTTTGATTTCTCCGGCTGGTTTTCTCTAGATCTAAGTTGTAGTCTTTCGGCTGTTCATGGGTTCTTAGTCCATCAACTTTGGGTGTATTTCTCTGGCACTGGAGCGAAGGCTCCATAGTACTTGGAGTTCGGGAAATGTTGTACGCACACGTTCTTACGTGCTCGCGTAAAACATCAGCCTAGTCACGCACGCGTCTTTACGTGTTTGCGTGTATTTTCAGTCACACACGCGTCTTTACGTGTTCGCGTGTATTTTCAGTCACGCACGCGTCTTTACGTATTTGCGTGTATTTTCAGTCACGCACACGTCTGTACGTGTCTGCGTGTATTTTCAGTCCCGCACACGTCTGTACGTGTCTGCGTGTATTTTTTTAGTCACGCTAACGTTCTCATGAGCGTGCGTGTATTTTCAGTCACGCACACATCCATGAGCGTGCGTGTATTTTAGTCACGCACATCCTTGCGTGCGTAGATTTCTTGTCACCTTTTCACGCTCACTAGAGTCTGCGTGAATTTCCCTTCACGATCACGCTGTGCTTGCTTGCGTAACTTTTCACGCTCACGCTTGCCAGCGTGTATCACTTTTCACGCTCACTATTCACGCCTATTGTCCACGCTCACCCCAGCTAGACTTAGCGTGACTTGTTGGTCTTAAGCACAGACTTCTTGCGTGACTTTTGGCCTTAGCTTAGACTTGTCAGCGTGACTTTCTTGACCTGGGTATTTTTAATTGTCCTATAACTTATTCATTTTATGGTGGCATGATAATTCTTCTATTATATCCTTACGCCTTTTTGCATGAACTTGATAAATCATGATGTTAATATTGTAAATATAGATTGTTGTGTAGAATGTGTCATGTGTCTTGATTAATCCATGGATACCCAGTATGACTAGAACTAAATTCTGAGGAGTTATGGACCCGACCCTATGTAATATTGATGACTTTCATGCCTTGTCACCATTGATAATGATTATGACATGGACTAAATAATTGATCATGCGTTCCTAGTTGGAACTAAGAGACTGGCTAGTCGTCTTATTGAATGAAATGAATGAGACACGTTCATGTAATGAACTATTATACTCGATTAGCCGATCCCGAATATTGGCATACAGGCACATGCAGGCTTCAAAGTAATTATTAATTATTTAATTTTCTATTTATCTTACAAAGACAGCATGTGTACTTTATGGTCAAGGCATGATTATTCCGTGGTTAAATTGATTGTTGCATCACGCTATATAAAACCTACAACCTAGCCGCACGGGTATCGTTGTAGAGTTGTGCATATCGTACCCCGTACGAAAGTACTCATTCGAATGACCATGATCCACGGCATGGAACTTCACTCAACGTAGAGACCATTAAGTTAAATAAAATAATGATGGCATGGAGAGAATGGATTCCCGAGTTCTTACATGGCAGCCCCCTTGGGACTATTAAGTGCCCGACGGGCCGGCTGGTTCCCACAGATACTGTAGATCTGTCACACGGACAGGGAACGATATCTGCTTATATTATTGTACATGCTATAACGGCGGGCATCCCGCTGGGACTCGTCTAACTACATGATTGGCGCAATTGATTGATTGGATAGACTAGCCTTGCTTGCACATAGTAAGAACTGAGGAATCCCTAATTGCATAATTCCAGGATAACTTGGGACTCAGAATAGCAAGCCATAGAATTTGATTGGCCGTTCAAGATGATTTGTTTGTGTACTGTACTACTCTGTTACCTAACTGGGATGATCAGAATGTCAGGACATGACGGGCCAACTTCTGTCCTTGTTTGGTTGGGAGGTTGGTTTGAAGTGTCGTGATGTGATGTGAATCCTAGTAGCAAGCAGAGATCTATTATTATATTCTTTTACTTACTGGTTTATGTGCTTCATATCGTCCTTCCTTGTGGTACTTGCTATTAGAGGTCTAACCTCTCTGGTTTTGCATGGCCAGATTTAGAGCCGGTTCCCGAGGATCCAGCGTACTTCTACCTCCAAGATGGTCAATACTAGAGGCATGATTGCAGGAGGACTCGAGTGGGTTCCTTACTTCACCGTTCGTTTTGTTATTTACCTTTATACTTAGCCGTTTGGCACCGACATGTTAGTCGGATTATCTTGTACTTACTTTTACATGATTGTAATTAAGTCAGACTGCAGCTGATAACAATTGTGTATACTTGCTATATCATCTGGCTATATTTTGTAAAGCCAGATCTCAAGAACATTTTGACTAAGCGTTTGGGACACCTTACTGCTTTATCTTACATGTTCTCTATTACTGTTTCCTTGTTTGAATGATTGAGACAATAGATGTGAAATGACCATAGTAAGACCTTTATGTAGTATGCACCCCCTCGTCTGGTTAGACAGCATTGATCGTATTATACGGTATTCATCTACCCGTAATACGTAGCTGGCTGAGTCATTCCCCCGCTCTCCAGTATTCTGGTTCTGGGGTGTGACAAGGTTTTAGTGGTGGCCCATGCAGGTCTGATTTCAGACTTGTGGGGTGTCTTGATTTATAGGATGTCTCAATCACACATGTTTTCCCTTGATCTCCTGATTCGTTATTCTTAACTCTTGCTTGACATTCTGATATCCTTTGACTTCATTGATCCTTCATGTCCGGTCGTTTGATTGTTCTCTTGTCCCTTTTCTTAGGGGCACCTCGTCCGCACCTGTCAGAGCTGGACAACCGCAGGAGCAACATGGACCACCTGACCCTGTTGGTCAGCAACAAGGGCCAGTACTAACTCAAGTGGCAACCCAGGAAGAAGTGATAGTGGAACCAGCGGCTGGATCGCAGTATCCGGATGTTCCACCACCACCGACAGTTCCACCTACCCAAATGGACACACCAGCCCTTCTGGAGATCATGAGAGGAATGATGGCTACTCAGCAACATCAGATGTTGGCCCAGTAGTGCATGCACACTCAGCTACAAGAGCAGAATGTGTTGCTTAACCAAGGATTGTAGACGGCTTTGGAAAGAGGAGTGAGGGCTGATTCAGGAGCATCAGCCAGGTTTTGCAAGTACAACCCCCGCCGTTTCGAGGGCACGGAAGATGCCATTTCAGCAGATGCATGGCTTAAGGATATGGAGGCTATTCTGACAGCAGCTAAGGTACCGGCAGCAGAATGTGTGGATCTAGTGAAGTTGTTACTTCAGGATCTCGCACGTGATTGGTGGGAATCAGAGGAAGTGGGCATCAGACGTCCTGTGGCTTGGGACGATTTCACAGCAAGATTCAAGACCAAGTACTATGGAGTTGTGGCGCAGTTTGAGCTACAACAGAAGTTTATCAACCTCAGGCAGGCCGGCAAGACTGTAGATGCTTATGCAGCGGAATTCTGCAGATTGAGTAGATTCGCCCCAGAGATGGTAGCAACAGAGCGCCATAGGGCCATGAGGTTTCAGCAAGGGTTTCATCTTGAGCTCTTGCAATTAATAGAGGGGCACAATTACCAAACTTTTGACGAAATATTAACGGCAACTCGAAGGCATGAGCTCACCATTCAGAGCCTTGCGACCAGGACTGGGGGTCAGAAGAGATCCCACAGTCAGATTAAAGGAGGAGGGGGAGCAGTGCCCCGAGCAACAACACCATCCACTGGCATTCGTATCCACGATGTGGCGATACGAGGACCAGCACCACCCAGGCAGCAGCAGCAACAGCAACAGAGGAAGAACCAGCAACCCCCGACGGGATGCACTTATTGTGGGAAGATGGGACACACTAGAGATGTGTGTCGGACATTGAATGGACTATGTCTGATATGTAGAAATCCAGACCATCGGGTTACCACATGTCCCATGAATTCGAGGTCAGGAGGACCAGGACAGCAGTTCCCTGCTCTGCCAGCACCAGGGGCAGGCCAGTATCGAGGACCAGCAGTGGCAGTAAGGTCGTTGGCACAGCGTCCGTTAGTACCGCAGGCTCAGATGTTTCGGCAGCAGGGACCGCCGATGCAGCAACACCAGCATAGACCACCCCAGCATCATCAAGGAAGGGGCCAGCAGTAGCAGCATCAGGCTAGGCCACAGCATGGAAATCAGCAAAGGGGTCGAGGGCAAGCATTCACTCTGTCCTTGGAGGAGGCATTGGCATCGAGAGATGTTGTGGCAGATAACATTCTCGTCGCCTCATATCTCGCAGTAGCATTGTTTGATTCGGGAGCATCCCATTCATTTATATCTGCACAATTTGCGACACGACTAGGAATGGAGTTTGAGGCATTGCCAGGGAGGTTGAATATACTCACTGGTAATGGGCTCGTAGGGGTTAGTAGAGTTATTCTAGCGTGTAGCGTTGTAGTTTGCGGGCATTCCTTACCCGCCCGGTTGATAGAATTTTCTGTTGGAAATTTTGACGTTATCTTAGGCATGGACTGGCTGAAAGACAGTCATGCGACAATAGATTGTCGTAGAGGGAGTGTATCTTTTGATATTCCAGGCATGAAGAGATTCACCTTAGTCAGATCAGAGGCAACTCAACCAGAGCATGGAATAGTAACGGTAATGGAAGAAGTTCAGATCCCGAAGGTAGTTGAAGAATTTTTAGACGTATTTCCTGAAGAACTTCCAGGTCTACCACCGGTTAGAGATATTGAGTTTAGCATAGAATTGGCACCAGGAACTAAACCGATATCAGATCGAGTTTACAGAATGGCGGATTCAGAGCAGGCCAAGGTTTATTAGCACATAGAGGAATTGAAGGAGAAGAAGTTCATCCAAGCTAGCGTGTCACCATGGGCAACACCAGTGGTACTTATGGGGAAGAAGGATGGGTCATCCAGATTGTGCATTGACTACAGGAAGCTTAACGCGGCAATAGTGAAGAACAAGTACCCATTACCCAGGATCGACGACTTATTTGATCAGTTGAGCAAAGCTAGAGTTTTCTCTAAGATAGATCTTCGTTCGGGGTACCATCAGGTGAGGGTTCGGAAGGAAGATATTCCCAAGACAGTATTCAGGTCGAAGTATGGGCATTATGAGTTCTTAGTAATGCCGTTTGGTTTGACCAATGCTCCAGCAATATTAATGGATTTGATGAACCGCATCTTTATGCCATACTTAGACCAGTTTGTCGTTGTGTTTCTTGACGACATACTCGTGTACTCTGCTAGTGAAGAGGAGCATGAAGACCATCTCATGAAAGTGTTGCAGGTTCTGAGAGAGAACCAGTTGTATGCCAAGCTCAGTAAGTGTGAGTTCTGGATGGATCACATTTCATTTTTGGGTCATATCATATCAGGAGCTGGAGTAGCAGTAGATCCCAAGAAGGTAGAAGCAGTAAAAAGTTGGCCAGTACCCAAGACCGTAGCAGATGTGCGGAGTTTCTTGGGATTGGCAGGATATTACAGAAGGTTTGTGTCAGATTTTGCAAGGCTTTCAGCGCCCATGACCCGCTTGACCCGGAAGGATGTGCCATTTGATTGGTCGGCAGAATGTCAGACATCATTCGAGACTTTGAAGCAGAAGTTGATATCAGCACCTATTCTTACGTTGCCAATTGGACCCGGAGGTTTTACAGTATATTGTGATGCGTCAGGTAAGGGACTTGGATGTGTCCTTATGCAACATGGGAAGGTGATAGCATATACATCTAGGCAGCTTCGGGACCACGAGAAGAATTACCCAACTCATGATTTGGAGTTAGCAGCAGTAGTGTTTGCTCTGAAGTTATGGAGGCATTACTTATATGGTGACCGAGTGGAGATGTACACAGATCATAAAAGTCTGAAGTACATCTTTACTCAGAAGGAGCTGAACATGAGGCAGAGAAGATGGTTGGAATTGATCAAGGATTATGACGTGGAGCTTCAGTATCATCCAGGCAAGGCTAATATAGTAGCAGACGCTCTTAGCAGGAGAGGCGGCGCATTTATGTTGACAACACAGAGGCATATCTTAGAAGACCTTCAGGAGATGGGCATCGAAGTTATACTTCCTAGTGATGTAGGAGTTCTAACTAGTCTACAAGTTCAATCTGACTTGGTAGATAGGATCAAGGCAGCTCAGGCACAGGACCCAAGGATTCAGAAGCTTAGGGAAGAATGTGAGTCAGGACTCAGAAATGAGATAAGGATTCACGAAGATGGTACACTTAGGTTCGAATCGCGTTTATGTGTGCCTAGTGGAGATATCAGACAGGAGGTCATGGCAGAAGCTCACAGTTCTCAGTATTCTATTCACCCTGGAGGGACCAAGATGTACCAAGATATCAAGCAGCATTTCTGGTGGAACGGGATGAAGAGGGAGGTAGCTAGATTCATTTCTCGTTGCTTGGTATGTCAGCAAGTGAAAGCAGAACAGCAGAGGCCAGCTGGGTTATTACAACCGCTTCCTATTCCGGAATGAAAGTGGGAACACATCACAATGGACTTTGTGACCGGTTTACCGAGATCACCAAGTGGTAAGGATGCTATTTGGGTAATAGTAGATCGGCTTACGAAGGTAGCATATTTTCTTTCTTTCAGAGTAGGGCAATCTACAGAAAAGTTGGCAGAGTTGTATATGCAACAGATAGTCAGGCAGCATGGAGTTCCTGTCAGTATTGTGTCGGATCGGGATACCCGCTTTACATCACATTTCTGGAAGAGCTTACATCATAGTCTGGGTACCAAGTTAAATTTAGCACGACTTACCATCCGCAGACGGACGGGCAATCAGAAAGAACGATTCAGACTTTAGAAGACATGTTGCGAGCTTGCACTCTAGATTTTGGAAGATCTTGGGAGAGCCACCTGCACTTAGTTGAGTTTTTATACAACAATAGTTATCAAGCCAGTATCCAGATGGTGCCATTCGAAGCACTATATGGTAAGAAGTACAGATCACCGCTTGCATGGGATGATATCGGAGAGAGGAAAATGTTAGGCCCAGAAATGATTGTTCATACGGTTGAAGTGGTTAAGGGAATTAGAGAGCGACTTCGTGTTGCGCAGGATCGGCATCGTCATTGGGCGGACCAGCATCGTAGGCCGTTAGAGTTCTCTGTTGGGGACCACGTATTCTTGCGGATCTCACCTACTCGTGGGGTCATTAGATTTGGCGTTCGCGAGAAATTGAGTCCGCGGTACATGGGCCCATTTGTTATCCTTGATCGGATAGGCGATGTTGCTTATCGTTTATCCCTTCCACCTTCGTTACGAGAGGTGCATGACGTATTTCATGTATCTCAATTACGTAGGTATGTATCGGACCCAAGTCATGTCCTCGATCATTCGGAGCTGGTTGTTGGTACCAACCTGTCTTACGAGGAACAGCCTGTGTCTATCTTGGACCGAAGAGAGAAGATACTCAAGAACCGAACAATTAGTCTTGTCCGTGTTGCTTGGGGTCATCACTCCTTGGAAGAGTCAACGTGGGAACGTGAGGATGATATCCGATCACGGTATCCACACCTGTTTGACTCACAGGGTATATCTCTTTCTGTATACCTTGATTATCTTGATTTCTCATGCTTATCGCCTTATGGATAGAACTACCTGATATCGTAGATTGATGGATTTACTTATATAGTACTTGCTTTTAGTATGGTAAAATGATTGCTTGCTCACTAGAATTGCTTGTATTAGTTTAGCTCTGATATTTCTATCCGGCTTGGATTTGAAATTCCGAGGACGGAATTTTTCTAAGGTGGGTAGAGATGTCACTTCCCGTTCCCGAAATGCGTATTTTTATATATGAACAACTCATGTGTATTTATTTAGTATTTATCATGTATTATTCTGTATTTAAATTCCTTTAGTTTCATGTTAATTAATTATCTGCTCTTTAAAATTTTCATGTTAATTAATTTCCTGCAATTTTATTTCTGCAATTATATTTCTGCAATTTTATTTTCTGCATTTTATTTGCTGCTTTAGTCTTATTGGGTTTCGGTTTGCTGAATTCCCTTAAACCCGGCCCAACACCCCACCTACCACCATCTTCCTATTTAAAGCTTCCATCTCTTTCTCTCTCCTTATTACTTCATTCTCACCATTACTTCTTCTTCCTCTCATTACTCTCCACCACCTACCAGCAGCAGGAGAAGGCAAGTGCAAACTTGCTTCTCAATCACCCATTTTTATGGTTCATTTGCCTTCTTCTCGTGATTCCAAGAGAGATTAGTTCTTAGCATTTTTGATTTCTCCGGCTGGTTTTCTCTAGATCTAAGTTGTAGTCCTTCAGCTGTTCAAGGGTTCTTAGTCCATCAACTTTGGGTATATTTCTCTGGCACTGGAGCGAAGGCTCCATAGTACTTGGAGTTCGGGAAATGTTGTACGCACACGTTCTTACGTGCTCGCGTAAAACATCAGCCTAGTCACGCACGCGTCTTTACGTATTTGCGTGTATTTTCAGTCATGCACGCGTCTTTACGTGTTCGCGTGTATTTTCAGTCACGCACACGTCTGTACGTATCTGCGTGTATTTTCAGTCCCGCACACGTCTGTACGTGTCTGCGTGTATTTTTTTAGTCACGCTAACGTTCTCATGAGCGTGCGTGTATTTTCAATCATGCACACATCCATGAGCGTGCGTGTATTTTAGTCACGCACATCCTTGCGTGCGTAGATTTCTTGTCACCTTTTCACGCTCACTAGAGTCTGCGTGAATTTTCCTTCACGATCATGCTGTGCTTGCTTGCGTGACTTTTCACGCTCACGCTTGCCAGCGTGTATCACTTTTCACGCTCACTATTCACGCCCATTGTCCACGCTCACCCCAGCTAGACTTAGCGTGACTTGTTGGTCTTAAGCACAGACTTCTTGCGTGACTTTTGGCCTTAGCTTAGACTTGTCAGCGTGACTTTCTTGACCTGGGTGTTTTTAATTGTCCTATAACTTATTCATTTTATGGCGGCATGATAATTCTTCTATTATATCCTTACGTCTTTTTGTATGAACTTGATAAATTATGACATGTTAATATTGTAAACATGGATTGTTGTGTAGAATGTGTCATGTATCTTGATTAATCCATGGATACCCAGTATGACTAGAACTAAATTCTGAGGAGTTATGGACCCGACCCCATGTAATATTGATGACTTTCATGCCTTGTCACCATTGATAATGATTATGACATGGACTAAATAATTGATCATGCGTTCCTAGTTGGAACTAAGAGACTGGCTAGTCGTCTTATTGAATGAAATGAATGAGACACGTTCATGTAATGAACTATTATACTCGATTAGCCGATCCCGAATATTGGCATACAGGCACATGCAGGCTTCAAAGTAATTATTTATTATTTAATTTTCTATTTATCTTACAAAGATAGCATGTGTACTTTATGGTCAAGGCATGATTATTCCGTGGTTAAATTGATTGTTGCATCACGCTATGTAAAACCTACAACCTAGCCGCACGGGTATCGTTGTAGAGTTGCGCATATCGTACCACGTACGAAAGTACTCATTCGAATGACCATGATCCACGGCATGGAACTTCACTCAACGTAGAGACCATTAAGTTAAATAAAATAATGATGGCATGGAGAGAATAGATTCCCGAGTTCTTACATGGCAGCCCCCTTGGGACTATTAAGTGCCCGACGGGCCGGCTGGTTCCCACAGATACTGTAGATCTGTCACACGGACAGGGAACGATATCTGCTTATATTATTGTACATGCTATAACGGTGGGCGTCCCGCTGGGACTCGTCTAACTACATGATTGGCGCAATTGATTGATTGGATAGACTAGCCTTGCTTGCACATAGTAAGAACTGAGGAATCCCTAATTGTATAATTCCAGAATAACTTGGGACTCATAATAGCAAGCCGTAGAATTTGATTGGCCGTTCAAGATGATTTGTTTGTGTACTGTACTACTCTGTTACCTAACTGGGATGATCAGAATGTCAGGACATGACGGGCCAACTTCTGTCCTTGTTTGGTTGGGAGGTTGGTTCGAAGTGTCGTGATGTGATGTGAATCCTAGTAGCAAGCAGAGATCTATTATTATATTCTTTTACTTACTGGTTTATGTCCTTCATATCGTCCTTTCTTGTGGTACTTGCTATTAGAGGTCTAACCTCTCTGGTTTTACATGGCCAGATTTAGAGCCGGTTCCCGAGGATCCATCGTACTTCTACCTCCAAGATGGTCAATACTAGAGGCATGATTGCAGGAGGACTCGAGTGGGTTCCTTACTTCACCTTTCGTTTTGTTATTTACCTTTATACTTAGCCGTTTGGCACCGACATGTTAGTCGGATTATCTTGTACTTACTTTTACATGATTGTAATTAAGTCAGACTGCAGCTGATAACAATTGTGTATACTGGCTATATCATCTGGCTATATTTTGTAAAGCCAGATCTCAAGAACATTTTGACTGAGCGTTTGGGACGCCTTACTGCTTTATCTTACATGTTCTCTATTACTGTTTCCTTGTTTGAATGATTGAGACAATAGATGTGAAATGACCATAGTAAGACCTTTATGTAGTATGCACCCCCTCGTCTGGTTAGACAGCATTGATCGTATTATACGGTATTCATCTACCCGTAATACGTAGCTGGCTGAGTCATTCCCCCGCTCTCCAGTATTCTGGTTCTGGGGTGTGACAAGGTTTTAGTGGTGGCCCATGCAGGTCTGATTTCAGACTTATGGGGTGTCTTGATTTATAGGATGTCTCAATCACACATGTTTTCCCTTGATCTCCTGATTCGTTATTCTCAACTCTTGCTTGACATTCCGATATCCTTTGACTTCATTGATCCTTCATGTCCGGTCGTTTGATTGTTCTCTTGTCCCTTTTCTTAGGGGCACCTCATCCGCACCTGTCAGAGCTGGACAACCGCAGGAGCAACATGGACCACCTGACCCTGTTGGTCAGCAACAAGGGCCAGTACTAACTCAAGTGGCTACCCAGGAAGAAGTGATAGTGCAAAGATTTCAGTTGGAGGCGAGTTGGAGCCCAGGAGCTAGAGCCTGCAGGGCGGATCCAAGGCCCGCGTTGGGTGAGCTGTAGCCCATCCAATTTTTTTTTTTTTATAACTAGAGCCTGCAGGGCGGATCCAAGGCCTTCGGAATAAGGATGTCGAACTCGCTGACTATCCATTCTGCTACCTGATCCTCATCACTAACGTATATCTCTGTACCGACATCAAGGGAAGGCCACCATCTCTTAATTGTATCCGACACGAATTGGATGGAGCACACAAACATGACTAATCTCTCTTACCTGCGTCAAACATTGATAAACTTAGGATACTATAATAGAATAACATTGGAGCATAATTAGTTACATTTGTATCTAATAATTCTTATATATATGATTGATGATATATCAAGACAGATTCGATAATAGCTTACTAGGATATGATATTGCACAAGTACTACTGTAGAGGATCGTATCCGTGCCCGTATCTGTATCCGACACGATACCTGTTTTACTTGATGCATACCCTTTTTTCTTGTAATATCGAAAATTATCTGGTTAGTTAACACATTATGTGACTTGTTACTTGTAGTGAACTTATACCAAAGGAGAATCTTTGGCCTTTATCAGATTACTGCAGTTGTATCCACAGATACAACTGATCGATACATGAGAGCCTTTCGAGGCGAAGGCTTTGCTTCCGTAAGAGAAGAGTATATCTTACTTCATGTTGCGGATATTCAGTTGAAAGCATAGTTTACAGTATCGGCCGATACCGATCCGATATGGCCGATACCGATACGGTTTGGCATGTTCCGATCCGATTCCGACCGATACCCGATACTGACCGATACTGACATTCGGGACCTCTTTTTCGGTCAATTCGGCAAAAGAAAATCGAACGAAAAAGACAAATCAGCAAGGGTTTAAAGCATAATAAGGTTGTAAAAGCATGTAAAAAAGAAAATTTATCTATTGCATGTAAACCAATCGGTAATTAAGGGTGACTACTATTTCATTTAATTTCAAAACTACTAAGAAATAACACTGAAAATACTTAAAATTATGCCTAAATGTATAAAATATTTTTTAAAATATTAATAATTTAGTAATAATTATTTGTTTTCCGATACCAAAAAAATCCGAAACTTCGATCCGAAACCGGCGATACTACCGATATAGCCGATACTGATACCCATAGGAATGGTCCGATACCGATTTCGATACCCCAAACTATTTCAGCCGCATTTCCATCTTCTCGTTAGCATCAATTTGTGTTCTTTCAACAGGGTGGTAGCGAAATGATACCATTAATTGTACCAACAGTTTAGACAGCCGCAGATACGAGTTTGGAGTCCTTCATTTCAGAAAGTCAAAGAATAATAAAAAAATTCTAAAAAAGTATAAAATATTGTTCACTCGAAGCTAATGAGAAACAACAAAATATAACATAAAATTGCAGTTATATATATATATATATATATATATATATATATATATATATATATATATATATATTGGAAATGGTAATTAACTTTCAAAATCGTCCTCAGAGCCACATGTCTCCATAATAACCACTTGGACTAGCGGCAATCATTAGCTTTTTATATATATATATATATATATATATATATATATATATATATATATATATATATATATATATATTGGAAAAAGGTAAATTTATTCCAATCAATGATAAAAATAGCTTACATCTTCACTCTTACATTAATGAATCAAAAACCCATACCAAATACATCATTATCAATATTATGCAAAATGTCCATCAGAGAAGTCTGAATACCATCAAAAGTAAGGTAATTTCTTTTCCGCCATACATCCCAAACGGAAGCCGCGAGTCGAATCCCGCAGTACTAAACCAACCCACACCACGTCATATATATAGATATATATTTTATTTTTTATTTTTATTTTTTTTATTTTATATATATATATATATATATATATATATATATATATATATATATACATAAAATATATATATATATATATGTATGTCCGGCGCTCCTAGCGTAAGTGGCAGGAGGAGGGGGGAGGGCTCTCGACGGGGAGACCCGGGATCGAGCCCCCCCTCCCGCACAAGTCGGCTGGGTGGCAGTGGCCACGGGCTTGTGCGAGGATGACCGGACACCCAAATATATATATATATATATATATATATATATATATATGACGAGGGATCCACATTCCCTCACTTTTGCATCCCCATGCATCCCCTCTTTCACATCCATTGGATCTTGCTCAAGTCATCTAATCTTAACCGTTTATTTTTCAACGGTTAAGATTAGATGACTTAAACAAAAATCCAACGGGTGTTAACATGGAGATGTATGGGGGATGCAAAAGTGAGGGGATACAGATCCCTCCTCTCTCTCTCTCTCTCTCTCTCTCTCTCTCTATATATATATATATATATATATATATATATATATATATATATATATATATATATGCAAATGACCTCTAGCCTAGTGGTTAAGAGAGATGCATGCGGCCCGAGTGGTCAGGAGATCGATTCCCGGTGGGAGCGTTCGCCACAATTACTTTCTTTCAAAATATATATATATATATATATATATATATATATATATATATATATATATATATATATATATATATAGATTCGCGGACAACCACATGGATTTTTCGGGAGCAACCGGGGCTTGCGACAGGGTGACCCATTATCTCCGTATCTATTCACCATAGTCATGGAGTATTACACTTGTTTGATGGATATTGCAGTTCATAGAGGTCAGATTACACCTCTCTTCCGTCGGGTTGATCCGGTGGTATCCCATCTCATCTATATGCCGATGATCTGTTCGTCTTTATTGAGCCAGCCAGCGGATCGATCGAGTCACTGAATAGGGTTATGGCAGAGTTTGGTAGCCTTTCGGGACTTCATCTTAACAGGGATAAGAGCCAGGTTTATTTCAGCATAACCTGCAGGGATACAGAACTGTGGTCGGATATTCTTGAAATTGAGAAGAGGGCAGCTGCCGGTGAAATATCTTGGGCTCCCACCGTCAGTGTCATATGCTCGGGATGTAGATTGCCAAGACCTTATTCAATATATTCAAAATAGACTTGAGGGTTGGCAGTCCCAGATCCTCTCGTTCGGCGGGCGAGTTGAGCTTGTTCGGTCGATTGTTATGGCAATAACGGCATATTGGCTTCAGGCCATCCATATACCGGATAAGACTATCAAACGTATCGAGACGCTTTGTGCCAACTTCGTTTGGCGAGGTGGCCTGCACCTTATTTCATGGAGCGAGCTGTGTCAGAGTAAGGAGGAAGGAGGAATTGGTTTATGATCCATACAAGTGTTGAGGGAGGTGGCGGTCCTTAAGTTGGCGTGGAAATTATTGGTTGGAGACTCGCTTTGGTCTAGATGGATGAAGAATAGATACTTGCGGGGCTCGAACTTCTGGACTCTGAAAATCGATAACAACTTCTCTGTTACTATGAAGAATATCCTGAGGGCTCGTCCGAGGCTGAAGAGAAACATTAGGCGGGTCATTCACAATGGGGAGAAAACGAACCTATGGCTCGACCCTTGGCCGAATAGCCAGAGCTTTGTCGAGTGCCTGGGTTGGCATGCCTTCGAATTAGCAGGGCGAGACGACCGGGTTAGCGCGATCTTAGCTAACGGAGCTTGGAACTTGGCCGCGCGGTCGGTGGCTCTAACATTCGCGGATGAGATTG
Organism: Iris pallida; assembly: GCA_029216955.1. Taxonomy (NCBI): domain Eukaryota; kingdom Viridiplantae; phylum Streptophyta; class Magnoliopsida; order Asparagales; family Iridaceae; genus Iris; species Iris pallida. Next base: position 12,351,667 of record JANAVB010030816.1, on the reverse strand, counting down.
CAGCGACCAAGCTGGACCAAGAGGCTGATAGCGACTATTGGGAGTGGAAAGATACATCGTCGGGTGGATTTGATAGTAAGAAGGTGTACGAGCGGCTCCGTCCTCAGCATCCGAAGGTTGATTGGGCGGACTTGGTATGGGCTAAGGGCAGCGCAACTAAAATGAAGTTGTGTGCGTACAAAGCCATCCGAGACAGACTGTTGATGAGGGATCGTTTGCTGCGGTTTGGCGTTCAAATCGAAAGTGCTATGTGCGTGTTATGCGGATCGGAGGAGAAGTCACAGGATCACCTGTTCTTTCAGTGTCCCATGTCTGGCCATATATGGAGCTCCATCAGTAGTAGGGCAGGATTAAATATTGGATCGGGCGTGGGAATGCCGGTGATAGTTGGTGAAATCTTGGCTTTGAAGAATCAAGAGCAAGAGCGGTTTTGTCAAGCACGGTCATGTTTACTGTCAGTTGTGTGGCATTTGTGGCGGGAACGCAACAAGAGAATATTTGACGGGGTAGCCATCTCTATTTCTGGTATCATCAACAATATTATGAGAGATGTTGAATGTATGCATAGTTAGTAGCTAACTGTGGGCAGATAGTTGTCGGGTGGTCTGTAAGCTTGTCTGGTTGTTAGTTCTCTAATAATATTTACCTTTCCATTCAAATATATATATATATATATATATATATATATATATATATATATATATATATATATATATATTTGAAGCAATGTGTAATTGTGGCGAACTCGCCTCCAATGGGGCTCGAACTCCTGACCACTTGGGCCGCATGCATCTCTCTTAACCACTAGGCTAGAGATCATTTGTATATATATATATATATATATATATATATATATATATATATATATATATATATATATATATATATATATATATATATATATAAATATATATATTGTTGTAATTCATCATCATGGTGACTCTTCACCTTTGTAACTCCCAAGTGACTTTTTATTTTGTAACTCCCAACCTCTCTCTTCCTATATAAAGAGAGGTTGGGATGGCTTGTAGAAATATATTGACATATATTGATATAAAGAGAGGTTGAGCTAATTGTCTACAACACGTTATCAGCACTTTGCTCGTGCAACGCCGGAGACCCGACGTACCGCTAGCCTCGACGTCCGCCTACCGTTGCCCCGCGCGCACCCCGTCGCTCGTCGCCGATCCCGCGTATCCGCAATCGTCTTCCCACTTTCTTCAACCGTACGGTAAGAAAGGTAAAAAAAAAAAAATTTGCTTATTCTTTTGAATTTATTTTTCACACTCTGTACCATTCCAGTATAGACATTACAATAGAAAGATTTTTGAATTTTTTCACAACTCTGAAATCTATGTGCTGTTTTCTTTACTACGGAAAAGAAAAAAAATAATAATAAATTGTTACAATCTCTTAGACTAGATTTTTTTTTCTGCTCTGTTTGTTTCTGCTCTGTTTGTTTCAGAGTCAAATTGCACATAGATTTTTTTTCATACCATATTATAATATGGTTTAGTATTATTCTATTTTTGTTATAAAAGCCAATATCAAATGCATGTTATTCTATTTGTGTTTCAGAGTCAAACTTCCTGGTAATGTTGTGTCTGTTATTAAGAAGTAACAGGAGCCAATATCAAATGCATATTATTCTATTTGTGTTATGAAAGCCATTTAATTACAGTTTAGTATTACATTTAGCTTCTGGTTTTGATTTTGTTTTATTTAAACTCTTAAAATTGGTTTTGACTTATTCTATCTAACCAGAACACAAAAGAACACTTCCTGAGTTCAAGCCCAATGTTGGGAGTGGGTTGTAGATTTTTATGTATAATTTTGCTATAATCTAACCTTTAGCATACTAGTTTTTTTTTTTTTAAAAAACATATTTGTTAGTTAATTTCTGAGAAAATAAATTTTTGATAGCAAATTTTCATGTTGAAAAAGAGAATTTAGATGCTAACTTTTTTTTGGTAATGATGGATTTGGAGCGCCCCGGCGAGCGTCTGCGTCCCGACAAGCAACTCAGTAGCAATTTTGTTTATGTTACTTAGTGAATTATTGTAACAGATGGGTAGTAAAAATTGTAATTTTTTTTTCTCGCTATTTTTTCGGCGTCGCTTCATTAGACGTCGGAAAAATAGTTGATATTTTTTTGGTGCCGCTTGCTTAGGCACCAATTCTTTTGTGTGTTGTTGCCTACTTATGTTGTACATTTTTTTTAGCGTAATGGCGTAAAAATTGAAAAATTGGTTTTGGCTATATAAACAAATTCTGGCACCGCCAAATTTGGGCCTCCCAAAATAACTTTTTGGTTAATAATTTTTCAAAGGCAACGCTCATTTTGAGCACGCACTAAATTGTCACCTATTTGCACAGTTCGCAAATAGCGTGAATTTCTTGAAAAATCTTATTTATTCTTACATTTGACAAAAATTTTACGAAGTCTCTCCGAATAGGCTCACCTACTTGGGTATGATGTCAGAAAGAACTTGGGGCTTGGTTCTTAAGAGGTCCCCGGTGACCCTCCTCCCCCATTTTCCCGCCTGGTCATATTCACGTAGAGCTACTGAAAGGGGTTGACCGAATATTATTTTTTGCTCAAATTGTATTTATAATTATGCATTTTTGCAAGAAACTTATTGACCTCTCTATATCGGCCCGTCGATCGATATAAGATAATTTTTAAACAAAAATCGTTTTTTCAAAACCGTTGTTTTTATTTACGATTGTTTGTTGTTGCTTATACAAACCAAATCCATATAAACCTGTCGTTTTATATGTTGACTGATCAAGATTTTTTCTCCTGTTGTAGAAAAATGTCGATCAAGATTGATTTTCCCATCCTTGAAGCCTCTGGCAAGAACTACTTGGACTGGACGCAAGACATCCAGAACCATCTAGATGCGCAGGGCCTCTTGGACGTCATCTATAACGAGGAAGAGCGTGAAGTGGAAGTCACTCGCTCAATGAACGCCAAAGCGATGATTCTATTCCGCAGGCATTTATCTGACGCCATGAAGGCGGAGTTCATTGAAATCTCCTCGCCGAAGACGCTATGGGACTCTCTGAAAGAGCGCTTCGACTACCAGAAGACCATATGGCTACCTGAAGCACGCCATGACTGGTTGAACCAGCGCTTCCAAGACTTCAAAAGTGTAACTGATTACAACAATGAAGTCTGCAGGATTCGATCACTTCTCCAATACTGCGGTGAGATATTAACCGACAGTGATCTATTGGAGAAAACATACACCACATTTCCTTCCACTGACAACTTGCTCCAGAAGCAATACCGTCAGTCTAAGTTCACCAAGTTTCCCGAGCTCATCACCCAGCTTTTACTAGACGAGAAGAACAGTCTCATTTTAATGAGAAACAACAATTCTCGTCCTGCTGGAACAAAGGCAATTCCAATGCCTGATGCAAACGCTCTCCGTGGACCAAATCTACGGTGGAAACGAGACAAGGGCCAGTCGTCCCAGCCAAGGAACAGAGGCGAGTTTAAGTCTCGCCATCCAAAGCGAGGTTCTAACAAGAACCAAGGACCTTTGACTCCTAGGCAGTCTCATGGTAAGAACCAACGGACCAGTCGTCCCAAAGCGAGAGTGGAAGGCCAAGCGCCTACTCTTTGCTACAAATGTGGTGCTTATGGTCATATGCAACGGACTTGCAGGGCGACCCCCCAAGAAGTTAATAACTATCACAAGGGGCGCCGGGCCGAAGCAAATCTGGTCAACGAGTGCGAAAATCTAAATCTTGAGACCCCCAATTTTGTAGCAGAAATGGAAGAATGAATCTCCATTTTCTCTATATTTGATTTAAGTCATGAAACTTTTGGTGGTTTGTATTTTCTGTTTTCTCGATAAATTAAAGTTCTATTTCGAGCACTTTCCTCAAACGTGTGACAAACTTTAATTTTTTCTTTACTTATAGGCATGGACCACGGGGCAGTGGATTGTCTGGTTGATAGTGGAACGACTCACACTATCTTGAGAGATAAATCATACTTTATCTCCTATACGCCTAAAGTAACCTCAGTGACAACCATTTCGGGACCCTCAACCCTTGTTCAAGGTTTTGGCAAAGCCCATTTTTCGTTGTCCAATGGTACTCCCGTTGAAGTATCAGAGGCCTTATATTCTCCAAGGTCCAGTCGTACCTTACTGAGTTTTAAGGATATTCGAGAAAACGGATTTCATGTTGAAACTGCTCGAGAACATGGCTTCGAGTATCTTTTCATTACCTCCACTCAGTACGGCCAAAAGCGTATCTTGGAGAAGTTGAAATGTCTTTCAAGTGGTTTGTATCTCACTACGATACAACACATCGAGAGTAATCTCATCATTCGCCGAGCGCCAGTTGATGAGAGGACTTTTATGCTATGGCATGACCGGCTGGGTCATCCGGGTCAAAATACGATGCTTCGTACTATGAATGCATCACATGGGCATCCTCTTGGAGGAAAGAATTTCGTTATAAATCCGAAAAGCCTATGCCAAGCTTGCTCGATTGGGAAGACGAATCTCAAGCCACTCCATGTGAAACCTACGAGATTGGTTTTCCAATTCCTTGAGAGAATTCATGGAGATATTTGTGGACCAATCCAACCAACATGCGGACCATTTAAATACTTCATGGTTTTGGTTGATGCATCGACTAGATGGTCACACGTAGTGTTGTTGTCCACCCGAAATGCAGCGTTTCCTAAACTCCTTGCCCAGATCATTAAGTTAAGGGCTCACCATCCGGATTATCCGATAAAGTCTATTAGACTTGATAATGCCGCGGAGTTTACATCGAAGACTTTCGATGACTATTGCATGACTTTGGGAATAAATCTTGAACATCCTGTTGCGTATGTTCATACCCAAAATGGCCTAGCGGAAGCTTTTATAAAGCGACTGCAAGTGATAGCGAGGACCTTGGTTATGCGCACCAAACTCCCACTATCTGCATGGGGCTACGCAATTTTGCACGCTGCAAATTTGGTCCGTCTGAGGCCCATGGCCACCCAACCACTTTCCGCGTACCAGCTGGTTACTGGATGTGAGCCTGATATCTCACATTTACGCGTGTTTGGGTGCCTAGTCAATGTTCCAATTGAGCCGATAAGGCGTTCAAAATTTGGACCTCAGAAGCGACGGGGAATATATATCGGTTATAACTCCCCGTCCATCATTCGCTATTTAGAGCCCTTGACAGGCGATCTCTTTACCGTGAGACACGCGGATTGTGACTTTGATGAGGCAATCTTCCCGTCGTTAGGGGGAGAAATGCACGCTAACGTTGATGAGGAACGACGTGAATTAGCGTGGCATGTGCCCGCTTTTGCTCATCATGATCCCCCCTCTGCACATAGTGATAAGGAAGTGCAGAGGATTCTAGGTCTGCAAGATATTGCAAATCAAATGCCAGATGCATTTAGCGACCTAGCAAAAGTCACGAGATCAATTATACCTGCTGCAAATGTGCCTGCAAGGATAGACGTCCCTGAGAGACGCCATGTTCCTGTGAAACATGTTGCTCCGGTCGAACCCGCCGAGCAAAGGACGCTGCCATCGGCCGTCCAGTCCGCCGCTATTCCCAAGAAGAAGGGAAGACCGGTTGGTTCCAAAGATGTTCTGTCCCGGAAGCGGAGAAATCTTGTTAAAAGCATTTTGCCACATGAGATCATTAAGGATCACGGCGATGTATTAGAAGAGCGCGTTCCAGATGAAACGCCTATTCCTAATCATGCCGATAACCTCGAAATATCCGTCGAGTATGCTAGCTTAGACGATATTTTGAAGCGAAACGAAACTGTCATCGATGATGTGTTCATATACTCAGTGGCCACTGACATTATGAACAATGATGACATGGAACCTCGTAGTGTTGCCGAGTGTCAACGACGAACGGACTGGTCACAATGGAAACAAGCAATCCAGGCTGAACTAGACTCCTTAGCGAAAAGAAGCGTGTTTGGACCTGTTGCTCCAACACCACCCAATGTTAAACCAGTTGGTCACAAATGGGTTTTCCTAAGGAAGCGTAATGAGAGAAATGAGATTGTGCGATACAAGGCTCGCCTTGTGGCGCAAGGCTTCTCACAACGCCCTGAAATTGATTACGAGGAGACGTATTCTCCCGTAATGGACATCATAACGTTCCGCTACTTAATCAGTTTAGTAGTTTCCGAAAAACTGAATATGCAGCTCATGGATGTGGTCACAGCCTATCTCTACGGGGATCTAGACACAGAGATATATATGAAAGTCCCTGAAGGACTAAAGATGCCTGAATCAAGTAGTTCCCGACCACGGAACGCGTTCTCGATTAGACTGAGACGTTCGCTATATGGATTGAAACAATCCGGGCGAATGTGGTATAACCGCCTAAGCGAATACTTGATCGGTTTGGGATACGTTAATAACGAACTTTGCCCATGCGTGTTCATAAAGAAATCCACTTCAGGATACGCAATCATCGCGGTCTATGTAGATGACATGAATCTCATAGAAACCGAAAAAACTTGTCAGAAACTGCTGATATCCTGAAGAGGGAATTCGAGATGAAGGATCTTGGAAAGACACGGTTTTGCCTCGGCCTGCAGATCGAGCACCGTAAAGATGGAATTCTTGTCCATCAAGCAAACTACACCCAAAAGGTGTTGAGACGCTTTAGTCATTTTGACGTTAAGCCGTCCGCTACTCCCATGATCGTCCGCTCTCTAGACATTACTAAGGACCCATTCCGTCCAAAGGAGGACGACGAAGAGATATTGAGTCCTGAGTGCTCTTATCTGGGTGCAATAGGCGCTTTATTGTACTTGGCCCAATGTACTAGACCGGACATTTCGTTTGCTGTGAATTGTCTAGCTCGACACAGCACCGCGCCAACACGCCGCCATTGGAATGGCATAAAAGACATTTTTCGCTACCTTAAGGGTACTACGGACTTGGGCTTGTTCTATCCCTACGCGGTTTTGAGTGAGTCCAACGCTCTTGGCACTCGAAGCAACGCGACCCTTGTTGGCTACGCCGATGCGGGATACTTATCTGATCCGCACAAGGGGCGTTCCCAATCTGGTTACGTCTTTACCATTGGAAATACGGCGATTTCTTGGAGGTCTCGCAAACAGACCTTAGTGGCTACTTCAACGAACCACTCTGAGCTACTCGCGCTTTATGAGACGACTAGAGAGTGTGTATGGCTTCGAGCTGTTATTGGCCATATTCGAAGTACATGTGATCTTCCATATGACCCAGATGAACCTGTTGTCATCTATGAGGACAATACCGCTGTTATTGATCAAGCGAAACATGGTTACATAAAAGGGGATGCTACCAAGCACATATCGCCCAAGTTGTTCTTTACACATGAACAACAAGCACTTCAAAAGATTGAAGTGCAACACATTGGATCGGAGAATAACCGTGCAGACTTGTTCACCAAGTCACTGCCAAAACACTCGTTCCAGAAACATGTCAGAGCGATTGGACTTAGGAAGCTTTCAGAGCTAGCCTAAGTGGAACATGTTTCCTGCACCCTGTTGTGTGCATGTGAGGGGGAGCGCCCCAACAAGCGCCTTCCAACGCCCTGTTGTGCGTATATCCCGCACCCTGTTGAGTGCGAGTGAAAAGGGAAGCATCCTGATGTATGCTCGTGTACTCTTTTTCCCTTCGACCAAAGTTTTTCCCACTGGGTTTTCTTTGGCAAGGTTTTTAACGAGACACAGTTCAAATCCCTTATTCACTAAGGATTATTATAATCAGGGGGAGTATCCAGTTGTATACTTCTAAACCATCGTGTACTCTTTTGTCATTCGATCAGCGGTTTTTCCCACTGGGTTTTCCCTGACAAGGTTTTGACGAGGCACCTTTGCAATGGTTAAGTTTACCCCATCACACTGACCTGTGTGTACTCTTTTGTCCTTCGACCAAAGTTTTTTTCCCACTGGGTTTTCTTTGGCAAGGTTTTAACGAGGCACAAGTAGGTGGTCATTTTTGAATCTGCAAGCTACAGACCGACAAAGAAGCTCAGAGGTGTTTACAAGCAGAGTTTGTGAAGAGCCAAGGGGGAGTGTTGTAATTCATCATCATGGTGACTCTTCACCTTTGTAACTCCCAAGTGACTTTTCATTTTGTAACTCCCAACCTCTCTCTTCCTATATAAAGAGAGGTTGGGATGGCTTGTAGAAATATATTGACATATATTGATATAAAGAGAGGTTGAGCTAATTGTCCACAACATATATATATATATATATATATATATATATATATATATATATATATATATAAAAGAATTCTCACCAAAATCAGGAAAACCGACACTGATAGTCATTTACAAGTAAACTTTTAATACAAGATAAGTTAAATAATTTACATTTATTACCTTTAGTAAAGTGCCTTTTGGCAGGATTGTTAGCAAAATTCAATACAAAAATATTAACGATTTTGGTCATAATTGTTCTTATAATGAGTTTCCATTCACTCATGGAAGTTGATGGAAAATAAAATGTACTAATCCTACAAGGTTCTTAAACCTTTTTTTTTTTCCCTTTCTTTCGTCGAGCAAAGCCAAAGGTGCTCTCTTGAAATATAAACTACTTAATAGTTTTAGTTTTCATCAAAATTTATGGAAACTAAAGCTAATGAGAAGCAAGGAAGACTTAATTTTTTATTTCTATTTTTCTAATAAGCCACCACGTTTTAACCCTGATGCTATTTCTATTACTATATTGTTATTAAATGCAAGTTTATGTGAATTGTTTCTTCGAAACAAACAATATTTAATTTTAAGTTAATAAGATTTCTCCTAGAAAATAATTTTCTAATATTCTAAATGTTTTGGTTAATTTGCCAAACGTAATTATATGGATTCTAAACTCTGTCAAATCCTTAGTTAGAGCATCATTAGTAGTTGAGTCTCTCAAATACAATTTGGGGCCCAAAATTTTCAAAAAATAAATAAATGTAGAATGAGTTGGATTTGTACGAGAATAGTAGAAAATGATAAAGTGAGCTCCGGTCCCAAGATTGTGTGGTCAAAAATTGATGTGGAAAAAAAAAATAATCACTATCAAAATAAGTCATATTAGCGACGTCTAAAAACGTCGCTAAAGTGAAATAAACTCTTATTTTAGCAACGAAATTGGCGATGAATTTTTCTTGTCGCGAATTTCCGGGTCGCTACCACAGAATATGTCGCTATTCGTCGCTATGGCGACGTTTATTTGCGACGTAGTTACGTCGCTACATTTTAAGTGGGTAGCGACGTTTATCGGCGCGGCGTTGCTGACCAGCGATGTACCTATTCGTTGCTAAACGTCGCTGTCAGTTCAGTGGTTAGCGACGTTTAAAACTGACATCGCTAATCTGGTCGCCAATATGACTTATTTTGGTAGTGAATGTAAATCTAGAATTTAGAAAGTTGCGCTCCAAATTGGGACTTACTATTCTACAAAATGAGTTCCTACAATCTAGAATCTAGAAATTGGGAGGCCCAATCCTTAACACCTATGGATGGGATGAGACCGAAATTGTAGAAATTGAAACTATAAATGAGACTTACTATTCTATAAAATGAGCTCCTACATTCTAAATCTAGAATCTAGAAAATGGGATGAGCCTTACTAATGATGCTCTTACGAATCTTACTTGAGCATCGAAAGGGTCTGCTCGAGGGCAAGGTTCGTTGGAGTTGAGCTTCCAATCCAAGCCCAGCCCAACCCACTCCACCATAGTAAAACCATGTTGTTCAAGACTCAAAACTCTAAAGAGGACTAGTCGCGAATCTTACTTGAGCATCGAAAGGAACTCCACGATCCATTGCCTTGTTTATATCGTCGTGGGCAGGCTTGTTGGAGTTGAGCTTACAGTCCAGTCTAGTCTAGTTTGTCCTAGTAAAACGACGTTGTTCAAGACTCAACTCCAAAGAGGACTAGTCGTGAATCTTACTTGAGAATCGAAGAAACGAATTGTTTATCGGTTCGGATTCAGTTATGGGTAATTTCAATTCAGTTTCAGATTTAGATTTTTAAATCTTTGGTTTATTCGATTTTAACTATTTCGATTCAATTGAAACTGAATAAACACTCACCCATACTCCTCGGCCCTGCTTTTGTCGTGGGACCGGCTCGATGGAGTTGAGCTTCCAGTCCAGTCCAGTCCAGTCCAGTCCAGTCCAGCCCAGCCAAGTAAAACCATGTTGTTCAAGACTCAACTCCAAAGAGACAGGTTAAGAAGGTGGACATAGATGAATCATATTAATTTTGCAGTAGGAATATATAATCCCTTTCATAACTTCTAGCAAGCACCACTAACATTATGTTGAGACTTTTTCCCGTGTTTCTTTCTTCTTCTTTTGTTCTCCTGCTCTCTCTGCTGCAATATATTGTTTATTCTCATGCCTTCATCTCATCATCATCATCATCATCACCAAGGGAGACCAGCTTTTCTACTACATTGCCATGAATCATGATGATGATGTTTCGAAGTGTGTACATGCAAAAGCTTACAACGAAGAAGAAGAAGATGTTAGCACCAACCTCTGCTCCTCTTCTCCTCTTCTCTTAGGCTTCGTTTGGTTCACGGATTCAAGTAACCAAGAAACGAAAGTTGTTTCTTTCCTTTGTTTGGTAGTCACAAATTTGAGAATTAATTTTCTGACAAGAAAGAAAATTGGTGGGAATATGGTTCCACTGAAGATCCATGGGATTGATTTTTACTCCTCCTTTTCCAACATTTATTACAAAAGTTATGACAAAAGTAATCATGTGTCATTGCTTATTTTACCATTAATATTATTTTTAATAATATTATTTTTATTTTAAAAGGTAAGGATATTATTAGAACATTGTTATATTTTGCTTTCCTTTCCTAGGTAGTTTTCTTGTTTTACCAAACAACGGAAAGTAAATGTGACAGGAATCCTATTTTTCCATTCCCATGGAAAATACAAGGGAATTTATTTCCTTTCCGTGAACCAAACGAGGCCTCAAGGTATTGGATTTACCTTCAGGCCTCGTTTGGTTCGCGGAATCTCCGGGTTAGGAAAGGAAAGTGATTACTTTCCTATGTTTGGGTGCCAAAGGAATTGAGGAGGAAAGGAAAGTAATTCCCAATGGAAGGAAAATTAGGCCTCGTTTGGTTGGCGGAATCTTCCGGTTGGGAAAGGAAAGTGATTACTTTCCTGTGTTTGGACGCCGAAGGAATTGAGGAGGAAAGGAAAGTGATTCCCAATGGAAGAAAAATTAGGGAGAAAAGTGATTCCATCCATCCAAGGAAGGAATCACTTTCCCACATTGAAGTATTCACTTTCCTTTCCAAATTCCTTGGCATTGCCAAACATCGGAAAGGAAAATCAATAGGAATTAAATTTTCCCAAAGGAAAGGAAATGAGAAGGAATTGATTTCCTTTCCCTTCCATTCCGCAAACCAAACGAGGTCAGGGAGGAAAGTGATTCCATCCATCCAAGCAAGGAATTACTTTCCCACATTGAAGTAATCACTTTCCTTTCCACATTCCTTGGCATTTCCAAACATTGGAAAGGAAAATCAATAGGAAATAAAATTTTCCAAAGGAAAGAAAATGACAAGAAAATTGATTTCCTTTCCCTTCCATTCCGCGAACCAAACGAGACCTCAAGGTAAGGTATGGTTACCTAGATACTAGGGCTAGATACTAAGATATTGGTTATCTAATTGCTTGGGATAGAGGAAAAAAAATAAGCAGAGGTAAGTGTGGTTAAATGATGGGAAGTTAAGTGAGGGGGAGTAGAGTTAACACATAGAACATTGTTTGGATTGGAGGGAGAGTTAAGTGGGGTGTGTTTAATAACTCTTACTTGAATTGGAGGTTTGAGTTAGGGGATAATTAATAAAAATATAATAGTTACCAAAATAACCTTATTACATACGTCATAAAATTAAATTTGATTGAAATTTTAATTAGAACTTGTTAAAAATATCTTCACAAATTAGAAAACTACGGATTAACATATTGAGAACAAAAAAATGGAGAAAAAAAATCATGATATTTTATAAAACAAATAAGGGATATTTATGACTTTTTAAACAAAATTCCTCAGTCACCCTCGTTAATCCTCCGATTTGGGGGGTTAAAAAATGGACAAAAGATGGTGAAATAAACCCTCACTTAATCTTCTATAACCCTCTCTCCTAAACCCCCACCCTCAAACCAAGCATGATTTTATTTTCCTCTCACTTAACTTTTTCTCACTTAACTCTCTTAACCCTCAGTCCAAGTAGATCCTTAGTTTGTTTTAATGGACATCTGCTCTCTTTATTTAAGATGCAGGGGACTTTGTACAAGCTGTTAGGATCATATACTTCTCCTCGGTAATCACAAGAACCACTCGAGTTCGATAATGGATATCTATTTTATAGCAAAGATTGTATTAGAAATAAGTAGCATGTTGATGTGTGGAAAACAATGTTTTAAAATTCGGACCGGTGATTGAACAGTTTTTTTTTGTACAAGTCGAAGCGAGGTTCAATCAGAGTTCAAATAGACTTGGTTTGGTCCGGTTCAAATAGATAATATATTTACAGTTACTTCTTGGTTTGGTTTGGCTCTTAACATGTTTGTTTTGGTTCTTAACATATTTGGTTTGGTTTAATTTTACAACTATAAGGTCTCTCAAAACCAAACCAAGAACCAAATAGTTCAAATCTAACGCGATAAATATTTTTTAGTTTTGTTTTTAAAAAAACCAAATTTGGTCGGTTCAATTGTGAGCCGGTTCGGCCGGTTCACCGGTTAAACTCGGTTCTTGAAAAAATCGACGGTTCTTTTAAAAAATTCCGGTTCAAAGTCAAATCGGACCGATTTTTTTGGCAAAACTAGTCGGACCCGGTCCATCCGTTGGTCCGGTCCGGTTTTGACAACACGGATGGATAATCAACGGTAGTTTTCTTTTATGTTTTAGATAAAATGGTCCGAAAAGTCCATGCAATCTACCTATACTACTATATAATAAGATAAGTTGGATTCTCGACATTTTTTTCTTCTAAATATATTTTTATCTAATTTTACTAATTGAAATTGTTTATTAATTTTAATGAGGAAAACTAGGAAACTACGTATAAATAAATGGTGCATTTTGCTTTTTCCAAGAACAAAAAAAGTTAATTAATAGACTTTTTTTACAGTGCCCGATGTAATTTTGAAACTTTTTGTACACACTGCATTGTATATCTTGTGGGCCCACTGTTCCCATGTCCACCATAAATGGAAGAAAAAATACACTCATGTGGCTCGATCCACTTATCTTCCGCCACAACCAGAACTTTTATTCCTCTTTTCGCTTACCACAAGGGTCATTTGGGTTCACCGTCAAAAAAAATATATGTACATTGTACGTGCATATATAATTGTATTATATCCGTAGAATGATTTTTTTTTTCAAAAAAATTCTTATCTATGTTTACTAATTAAAGTTATTTATTAAATTTAACATGGACTGTTATGTAATTACGTATAGAAGAAAAAATAAATAAATAAAATACTATTGTTTTCTCTTTCTAAATAGAAAAAAAATTAAAAATTTTGTTCGATCTTTTCAAATAGTAAAAAAAAAGAGACTTTATTTTTTTTCAAATAGTAAAAATATTAAAAAATTATTGTTTGTTCTTTTCAAGTATTATAAAAATACGCTGCAAACCACGTACATTTATAGTAACGTAGGATAGAAAAAAAGATAGACTATGATAAGTCAAATGCTTGTCGGAGCTAGAAACTATCGTAGTTATGAATCTAAGTCTGGATGCACATCGGTATCTTACAATATTTTTATTGTCAACATCATATCTCCATCCCAAAGTAACAAAGTTCGTAGCAAAAAAAAATTTAGTTTACTCGTAACGACTTGTATATGCTCCCCTTAAACTAGAACCGGTCCCATGTCTCTCCAATGGTAGTTTCCAATCATCACACTTTCTATCTATAGATTGAGCCATTACCAACCAAAGATCTCGTTCGTTAGAAACTCAATTGACCACTTCTATAGGTAGCGAGACAACACACTCAATTCACTTTTCTTTTCTTTTTTTTTTTTTTTTTCTTTTTTTTTCTTTTTTTTGTTTTGTTTTTTTTTTTTTTACGATGTCCGACGTAACGTTTCGGACTTTAAGTGTGTCTTAATTTTCCGTCGGTTCTTACGTTATGATGGATAAACAATGATGATCAAGTCGAGTATTTCTGAGTCCAAAATCTCGACCGATTGTTACGGATAATTGTCATCACTAACCTATAGTAATAACAGAAAATTTCCTATAGCATACCCGACTTTGACAAAATTGGAAAAAAAAGATACATGTTTAAGAAAATTTTGAAATTAAGACCTTTCCACCAGATGGACTGTCAGACCGTCTGGCGGAAATCCAATATGTTGTTTTTGTTTTTGTTGAGTTTTTTTGTTTTTGTTTTGGTTTAGATGTTTTGTTTTGATTTTTTATTTGTTTTGGTTTAACATTAGGTTGGATCAAATACGTAAAATGTCAACTATCAGTAGCAACGTCCATCACCATGCATGCATGTACCGCTTATAACCTCGTAAGGACCCTTAGCTTGGTTGTGTTTGTTGTCTAGGATGTAGTAATAGTAGTTGTTGTCGAGTATTATCGGGTTGTCGCGGTCGTTGTGGACGTAATGAACGACGTCCTTCGCGTCAGGCATTGCGTCAGGGCACTTCTTGGACAACCAAACAAAAAATAAAACTAAAAGCAAAACAATTAAACCAAACCAACAGAATCCAAACAAAATTAAAACACAAAAAAACTGAGAAAAAATTGAAACGTTGGATTTCCGCCAGATGATCTGGCGGTCCATCTGGCAAAAAGATTTTGATTTCGAAATTTTCTTTTATATATATATATATATATATATATATATATATATATATATATATATATTCCTCCAATTTTAACCAATATTGTAAAAATCGGACCGGACCGGCGGTTGGACCGGGTCCAACCGGTTTAAACCAAAAAATCGGTCCGGTTCAACTAAAACCGGGTCTTTTAAAGAACCGTCGATTTTTTGTCAAAACCAGGTTCAACCGGTGAACCGGCCGAACCGGTTCACAATTGAACCGGCCAATTTTGGTTATTTTTTTATTGTAAAAAAATTTAAAATAAATTATTATGTGAAATTTGGACCATTTGATTCTTTATTTGGTTTTAATCGACTTTATAGTTGTAAAATTAAACCGAACTAACATACTTATGACCAAACCAAACTAAACCAAGAAGTAAATATGGATATTTTTCCTATTTGAATTAAACTAAACCAAGTCTATTGAACTCCAATTGAACCCCGGTTGAATTCTGGTCCGATCTATATCAAAAAATTTCGGTTCGATCATCGTTCCAGTTTTTAAAATATTGATTTTAACAAAGTTGAGTATGGTATGGAATATTTTATGTAGTAATAACAGAAATTTTCGTACAAAGGGACGAAATTATACCAATTTGCATGTAGAGGGAGAAGTTTGGAGTAATTCCAAAGAAAGGGATCCAACTCCATTAGAGTTGGCGGCACGGGCGTGGAGTGGGCCACCTGGCTCCGAAATTTTTTTTTAATTTTTTTTAATGTGGTGCCGCCAACTCTAATGGAGGCATGGGTTTGAAGTGGGCCACCTGGTTTTTTTTTTTTATGTGGTGCCTCCAACTCTAATGGAGGCATGGGTTTGGGTGGGCCCACCATTACTAAATTATTAATTAAAATTATTATAATATATAAAATATTAACTATAATTATAATTATGATTAAATTATTATTAATTAATATTATAATAAAATTGTAATTAATAAATTATTAACTAAGATTATAATTATTAATTAAGATTATAATTATTATAAAATATTAAATAATATAATATTAGTTACAGTTATCTAGTTCCAAATACGGTTTACCAAACAAGCCCTAAGTTAAATGGCAGGATAGTTCAGGACTAACCTGACATTTGTTAAACGATTTATTTTTCCAGAAAAAATTTAAGATGAAAACCTACTATTTAGATTATGAACATTTATTTTCGAAAATGACGTCAAGCATGAGAATTCTATCTTTTTAAAACGGGAGGTTATTTTTAATAATCTTTTTACTATTTTGTTTTTTGTTTCCATTTTTTTATTTCTTATTTCATATTTTTTTCATCTTTTTAATAATCTTTTCTAGTTTTTTAAGAGTGACTTTTATTTTCAAATTTGTATAGTTTTTGTTTTTGTCTTTTTTCATTGTTTAAGATTTATCCTCATTTTTTGGTTTTTTGGAATATTTTGTCTATTTTTTATTTTTTTTCCATATTTTAATAGTATTTTTTGTTTTTTATTTGGTATTTTTTTTTCCAGTTTTTCATCATTTCTATTTTTTAAGAATTGATTTTTTTTGTATTTATCAGTTTTGTTTTTCCCAAAAATATTTATATATTTGTTAAATAAAAAATAATTTATGACAAAATAATTTTAAATAATATTTATCCACTTTTTTGACGGAACTAACCGTTTTTAACAAGTTAATATTAATTAAAATAATTTTAATAAATAACCCTATTCTAACCGTTTTTAACAAGTTAATATTAGATAGTCCAGGGGTAAAATGGTCAAAACAACCCCATTTTAACACCCGTTAACAGAAAAGTTAGCGGAGGGGGTGATTTGAGCATTTTCGTAATCTTTTGGGTTTTTCGGATCAGCGAGTCTTTATTTGCATTTTCGTGACATCTAAGGAGGGTTTAAATGCACTTTACCCAAAAAAGAAAGAAAGAAAGAAAAAGAAAGGAAAAAAAAAACCATCCGAGTAAAAAAAAAAAGAAAAAAAGAAAAAAAAGAAAAAGCATGTCTCCATTGGCTTTGGCGGCAACAGTGAGAGAAAAAAAAATAAAATAAAATAAAAACCATGACTCCAAGTAACTTGGCGGCACCACCTTAAAAGAAAAAAAAAAAATTCGTGAGCCAGGTGGTCCACTCCGTCCCGTGCCGCCAACTCTAATGGAGTTGGATCCCTTTCTTTGGAAATCCACCAAACTTCTTTCTATACATACAAATTTGTATAATTTCGTCCCTTTCGACGAAAATTTCTGTAGTAATAACCATTACTTGTCTATTCTTTTCTATCATACATGGGCCCAAATGGGGTCCCCCAAAATCATTTAAAATCGAACAGTTCTGCTGTCAGAGCGTGTGGTGTGGGCCTTCGTTTCTTCAGGCCTGTGCACGTGGGTGTGCTCGTGGTTGGGGAGACCAACAACACAACTCCAATGGCAGAGGAGAAGGAGGAGGGGGGCCGGCATGGGAGTTATTTCCTAAGAACCTAATCATCATCCAACAACAACATTTCTTGTCTTTAGTTTCTTTCTTTCCTTTTTCTTTTTCTTTTTTTTTTCCTTCTCTTTTGTTGATGATGAACACTAAAGTAATCAATGATCCACATTAATTTGTGTACATCCTCCATTTTTCATCTTTACTTTTATGAAGAAGAAAAAAAAAATCAAAATAAGTCATCTAAATCGTATGCATATTTTTATATAATTAAATTTTTTATATAATACAGCACTCAAAAGAAGTTTTATCCTCGACCAGAACCAATTGCTCCAAGTGCACAATTGACTACTGAAGAAACGGGTACTCCATTATGTAATCTTATCATGCTTGCGACTATAATCCTTTGTTCACCTAACATTTAATTTGCAAAAAATTAATAAGCAATATTAAAGAAGAATTTATGCAAATAAAAACAATCATGATGGCCCAAAGACATTTGTAGCCTAAAGGTTTCTCTGAATTGTCCACAATATCTCTGGTATTTAAGTAATTACTTTTGGTAATGTTAGTTGTACATGAATACCATGAACTGATGGGTTCTTTACTAAATCTTGTAACAAGATTCATAATATCTCTTCTAGACAATCCTCGGAGAGTTCTGCCAATAATTTTTGGAATCCATTATCTGACCAACCAAAACTACAGCTTAGTCCTGAAACTTTCATGATTGCATCCTTCATTTAATGTACTTCTCTAGAGATTACTTTGGGACAAAATTTCTAACGCATGCAAATCATAAGATCTAAAACTAAAGACAGGAATTGAGGTAGAGGATTCGAGGCACGTTATACGCTATCCTTAGAATAGAATTTTTGCCCTACGAATAGTGCAACGGGGTCGTGACAATCTATCCCCGAGATACAACGAGTCCCTCCTATCCACAACACCGTGGACTTAGTGGTGCATCCCATAACGATCACAACATTTGTCCGGAGGAAGAATTGAATGGAGGAGGAGAAGGTTCTGGTTGCTTTTTCTCTCCAGCACGAGATCTATACGTAAAAGAGATAAATTGTTTTTTAAATAAATCATCTGGATCGTGTCCTGGATACCCATTCTCTACTAATCTCGTTCTCCACTAATCCCGTAACGGGAGTATGTGCATGAGAACATGTCTGCGGAAGACCAGCAACTGAACCAAGATTTAAAACAAATAAAGAAATAAAAAGGAGTTAGAAAATTACCTTTAAATCATTGTTTAATCAGCAGCGCGCAAGCGTGCAAAGTGCATGACTAATAAATGTGTAAAAAATATGCATTAAATTGCGCACCCGCTCGGGGGTTGATGAGATCTAGTCCACCTCCCACAAAATCCACTTACCCACTAAGGATGGTAAAGTATTATATGCAAAGGAGAATGACTTCTCATTTCCAATGTCATACTAAAAGAAAGGAGCACTTTCTTGAATCACATGTGGGTTGCTCCAATAGCAACAATTCCGACCATCAATGGTCCAATTTCTTCAGCAATCGACTTCCCATCAATAATTGTAAGGGTCAGCTTTGTACCGTTTGTAAAGCACAAACTCACAAATGCTTAGAAGATGTTAGAAAGAAAACATATATTGTCCATAAGAAAATCTTCCAAATATTATAATTGGACTTTATCATAGAAGATTCCCAACATATCATAAGATTCACGTTCTTGAAAATTAACACTTCTCCAAGTCCAGACAGGATTCTAGGATTACTCTTTGGGACAAATATTTTTATACATACCTCCTCCGGTACTTATGTTATAGATACTGTATTTTCGTAAGATGATACACACTAGCTAACAATCATAAAAATAGAAAATAAGTAATTTGATTGGTATGATCCACGATTTTTTCTTACAGACATCAAAAAGTAGCAAAATTCTAAAAAGAAAAAATGAAGGAATGTTGCACAAAAGAACACAAAAACATCTGTTTATAACTACAAACTAGTACAACTCATTTTCAGGCATGAGGAAGCAGAATATAAACTGCATAATAACTGAATCTAAGAAGCAAACAAAATAGATCCTTAGCAAATCTCATTGAAAGAAGTGAAAGAAAGTTGAATACATAATAAATTTGTCAAAATATTCAAGGAGTTCAAGATTATCAGACTATAATATATAGTATAGAGTTAAGCAAAAGTTACTTATACCTATCATAGTTTGCAGTATTGGTCAATACCGATCTGATACGGTCATACTGATGCATGTCCCAATTCGATACCGACCGATACTAATAAGTCTCTATTGCTACACTCCCCAGATTCTTTTTTATTTTTGTGTGGAATTTTTGTTGTAAATACTTGTCAAAAAGTTGTAAACAAATTCTAGTAGGAAATACAAAAAAAAATTCTTTGTGAGAAATATTTTCTTTATAAAATAGTTGATTTCCGAAACCTGTTCGAAGTGCTCTTTCTTAGAGAGATTGTCCATCTTCAAGCCCTGACATTTTTGGGTATCAACAATTTCTTCAACTTGCAACTCTTGATTATTATTAAATATAGTTCTCTCTTTCGTGATTTTTTTCTCAACCTTGAAAATTTTCACGTAAATTTTGATATCTTGCTTGTAATTGACAGTGGTTGATTTGTTTCTCTTTTCTGCTAAGATCTAATTGATTGTTCATACTTTAGAAGTTTCTCCTAATAGAGACCATCAAAAGGGTCTTTAGGGAAAGCTTTGGGTACCTTAACCAACGTCGTAATCATATAAATTGACGGTAACACTCCAGCGTGTAGGACCGTTGAGCACCTCTAGATGGGGGGGGGTGAATAGAGTGTATGTGTGTGCAGCGGAAAATAATCACCAATTAAAACTAAACTTTAAAACTATGGCAGTGAAATAAGAGACAGTAAATATAATGCAGCAAGAGATAGAGAATTCAAACTCAGCGACACAGCGATATATACTGGTATCCCTCTGAGAGGACTAATCCAGTCTCGAGTACTCTTGCTCGATGTTAATCCACTATGGCACAAGCTTTAACTGAGAGCTTGCAGTCTCTTACAACACCGTGCTTGGTGACAAGCGCACGACCAGCTTCACAACACCGTGCTTGGTGACGAGCGCACGACCAGCTCCACAACAAGAAAAGTTGTTGAACTTGGAACGACCTCTTTACAACTTTTGGAATACCAAAAGACTCTAAATCAACTATGATAGTACTGGCTTTTGGCTAAGAGATGTATAGGTATGATTTGAAAATCTTGGATCGTTTGAAAACACTTGAATAGTAGAGAAGAGAAGATAAAGAGTGAATGAATGATTTGAAATAAAAACTTCTTCTCTATTTATAGGTGTTTTCTGGAACCGAACTCGGACAGAGTTCGGGCAGAGTTCGGATGCATATATCTCGCAAAGAGACGTTGCTCGCAGATTTGGAGGCAACAGAAGTTTGAATACAAACTGACCGAACTCGGACAGAGTTCGGGCCGAACTCGGACAGAGTTCGGGCCGAACTCGGGCCGAACTCGGACAGAGTTCGGGCCGAACTCGGGCCGAACTCGGTTATGAGTTCTGTCAGGAGATTTTCGAAATATTTTAACAGAAATTGTTTTCGAAAGTATTTTGGAATATTTTGTAAAATGATATATGAGTGTAACAAGAAATATGAGTGGTAATGGGTAGGCTTTTTAGAAAGTGGACTGAAATAATCCTAAGCCAGTATTACCAAAACTGATTTTACAAAATAAATCCTAGACTCAAATAAAATATAAAATACAGAATAAAATATAAAATAAGTCATCTCCAGATTTGATGATGTTGATGCTTCGTTGATGCAGTACAACGTCCGTTGAAATTGATTTCATATATCCTGAAATGATTAGCAGCATTTTGTATATTTTGTGTATTGACTTAAGTGCATGTTGATTATCGAAATCGGGTGTGACCATGGAATGGGCCAACAATCTCCCCCATTTTGATAATTGACAAACTTGAGTCTATACCAAAATATATCTTGATAAAATAGAACAAAATATAAGTATACCTGAAAAAAATGGTAGAGTTTGTTTTTGGATTTGTAGATATGTATGCTTTTTGGTATGGTACTCTTTTTCTCCCCCTTTGTCAAATAGGAAAATGACTTGGCTCTCCCGTAATGTGTGAAGCCAACAATAGGAAACAAAAGACAAAGTGAAGTAAAAGAGACATAATCACAGCATAAAACAGCTACAATGGAAAGAAAATACTGGAAATAAAAAATGTCATACTAATAAGTGCTGAGTACAATCATCAGAAAATGTCTAACTAGTGAGTTTAGACATAAAAAGAAAAGAAAAAAAACTACATCAAAGCATAAAAGATCATCATCTAACAAATATCCACTATCCAAAAGCTGAATCCACGTCACATAGTGGGGTCGTCAACACCAGGAGCCTCTGGAGGAAAGTAGGCTGCAGTGGGGTCGAAGTGCTGGAAGGAAATCTCATCTGTGAACCGAGGACCCGGAAAGCCTGGGTGAGGCTGGATGGTGACTGGATGGACTGGATCATGGGCTAGGCTGTTGTGGAGATCAGCTATCCCATTCCTCAGTACCTGGGCCTGAGAAATGTGTCGGAACTCCGAATCAAGATAACTTTGATGACGTTGTGCAGATAAAGCAACAAAATCATCAAAGCGCTGGTAGAAAGTCGGATCAAATCCCGGGGCAGGGGCTGGAGCAGGAGCAGGAGCATCAAGAACCTCAGCGTCAGCAGCTGGAGCAGGCTGAGCTCCAGGAGACAGAGGTGGAGCAGGAAACCGTCGAGATCTGGTAAGCTCGATAGGAGTAGAGGTGAATGCACAAGTTTGGAGATCAATCTCAAAACGGCGAAAGATAGACGCCAAGTGCATAGGATATACCAGATTCCTTCCTGTATTTCTGCAGTTCAGCATCCAGGACATCATGGTCTTTGGAATAGATAATGGAATGCCAAAATGAATGTGATATAAAGTAGAGAGTTCCAAGAAGGTCACTTCATCTGTGGATCCTTTCTTTGGAAGAAGGACAGAGAAAATCATGCGATAAAGTTCATAAAAAGATTTGTTCAAGTTCTTTGAATAAACCCTACGAGGAACAGGGTTTGGATGACAAATAAGTTCCCTAAAAGAGGCAAGGGTAACATCAGCAGGGAACTGGACATGGGTAATGTCAACCAAAGCGTCACCAAGATCAGGAACATGGAAAAATTCACTGATATCGGTAGCACTGAATTCTAGTTCTTGCCCAGCAACGCAAGAATAGAAGTTTATGTTAGGTTTTACTTGCAAGTTGCAGTAAAACATTCGGACAGCATTATCAAAAATATTTTCTGCTACCTCGAAAAAATCTCGGTAGCCTAAGTGGTCAAAAGTATGAGCATATTCAGAAAATAAGGTAAAGTTAACAAAAGCTCCATTGCAAATCTTACGGCCAGAAAAAGAATCGAACCAAAGATAAGAAAACTCTTTGTCCGGAAACAAAGTAGAATCATAGTCTTCTGCATCTATTGGTCGTGCTGGACTAAATAGACTAGCTGGTGTATAATCAGAAGAGGAGGAGGCACCTTGGGAAGATGATCCTCTATGACGTTTAGGAGCCATGGAGAAAGTAGAAGAGAAAGAAAAAGGAATACCTTTTTGAGAAAGGAGGAAGATGAGAATGTTGATACGCCCACCAGATCTCTTAGATTCCTTGCTAGGATGGAGGAGAAAGAACTTTCTAGGAGAAAGGAGGAGTAATCTCGAGTTGGTGAGTGAAAAAGAGTGGAGAAAGAGGGGTTTATAAAGGGGCTAGGGCCGGCTGTTCGTTTCTGGAACCATAACAGCACCGACCGAACTCGGTCCGAATTCGGTCCGAACTCGGTCAGAGTTCGGCCCGAGTTCGGTCACTTGTATTCCCGAGACAGTAAATACAGTTCTGGTTGGTTAAAAAGTAACTTTATGACTTTTGACTATAGTATTTAATAACTTACGTTATTTATGGGTTAACTGTAGAGGTTGTCCCAGCTAACGGAGGTTCACCGGGAAACTCTTAAGTACCGCTTCGCTTCGACCGTAGTCGTGGTGACAGACATACCCTTTTTAGGTTTGTACCCAAAAATAATTTCCGTTAAATAAATTCCAAAGTTGCAAGTCATAAAATTAATTTTAATTACCATATTGCATTATGAATCTGAAAATTCAAGTATACCGAGCTCACGCCTCATTATGTTAAAACGGTCTTCAGCCAATGGTTTTGTGAATATGTCTGCTAGTTGATGATCTGTGTCAATAAATTCTAAGCAGATATCCCCGTGTTGTTGATGATCACGAAGAAAATGATGTCTTATCTCTATGTGCTTTGTGCGTGAATGACAGATAGGGTTCTTAGTCAGATTAATAGTGCTAGTGTTGTCACAATAAATAGGAACATTAGTGTAGTGCAGATTGTAGTCTTCTAAGGTTTGCTTTATCCACAAAATCTGAGCACAACAACGTCCTGCGGCGATATACTCAGCCTCAGTAGTTGATAATGCTACAGAATTTTGCTTTTTACTGAACCAGGAGACTGAGGCCTTTCCTAGGAAATGACATGTGCCACTGGTACTTTTACGGTCCACTTTGTATCCCGTAAAATCTGCATCCGATTAACCTATCAGGTCAAAGGATTTGGTTTTAGGATACCATAAGCCGACTGTAGAAGTTCCTTTAAGGTATCGGAAGATACGCTTAACGGCACTAAGATGTGATTCCTTAGGATTTGTCTGATAACGTGCACAAATACAAACACTAAACATAATATCAGGACGACTAGCAGTTAAATATAATAAACTACCAATTATACCTCGATACTTACGCTGATCGACAGGTTTGCCACTTTCATCAGCATCAAGCTTTGTAGATGTAGCCATAGGAGTCCCGATTGGCTTTACATTCTCGAAGTCGTACTTTTTCAGTATGTCCTTCGTGTACTTAGCTTGGTTGATAAATGTTCCTTTTGAGTGCTGTTTGATTTGAAGTCCTATGTCACGCCCCAGTACCGAAATACGGAGACGGACTAGGCCAGCTACTCCATATGAGGTACGTAACGTCATACGGCGATCATGGCTGTCGAGAGACTAGGGGGTACATGCTACAATCAAGTCTCCTATGGTCCTACAGAGTTCTATGTCTCAATCAATCAAATCACATCAGCAAATAAATGAACATTAAAGATAAAGCAGTAAGGCGTCCCCGACGCTTCATCAAAATGATCATGAGAGACTAGCTTTATAATTTAGCTATCTCAGAGAGTCAGGAGTACAAAATTATACACAGCTGCAGTCTGTTTAATTACAATTATGTACTGACACAAAATATCAAGTAATCCGGCTAATAGGTGCCGGTGGCTAAATGCCGCACAAAAAAATATAAGCAGGAGTGGTGGAGAAGAAACCCACTCGAGTCCCCGAACTGCCATGCTCCTAGTATGCACCATGGATATCAGGGAGGAAGATCGTGTCCTCTGACTCTGCTACGAGATCTGGCCAAACAAAACCAGCAGGGTCAGCCCCGAATAGCAAGTACCGCCAAAGGGGCACAAGAGTTAAGATTAAAAAACCCATATAATAGAATGATTGATGATAGCAATACGTATACAACTATTATAGGGTAGCGCAACATCCTCGAACCCATATGGCACCCTTACAACCAAACAAGGACAAAAGGTGCCGCATGGAGTCGGGACGTGTCGTACCCTATAACTTTCATATAAGTAAAAATGTATAAACAATAAAATCTCCTGATCGTGACTTCGGTCGATAGCCTATCGCAGCACAATAACCAACCCAACAATCAAACAAGAACATGGGTTGGATCATGTACCATGATAGACCATGTTCCTCAGTCATTCACAGGAGTAGCACTTCACAACCAGAATAAGTCTTCCGTTCATAACTTCGGTCCACAGCCTGTCATAGTACGATAACCAACCCAACAATCAAACAAGAACATGGGTTGGATCATGTACCATGACAGTCCGCTTCCCTCAGTTATTCACGGAAGGTAAATAGGATACACGCAAGTCGTTTTTGCGGCCAATCAAGTCTACGAGTTTTTAGTGGACGAGGTCATCCTCGCATCATGTTATTTCAAAATCCTCAGATCGTATCCTTCCAGCATGGCTAGCCAACCCAGGGGTTCGCGTAGACAGGTGTCATTGAGCACAGGTCCCTCGTAAGGCCACCTTGCCAAGACATATAATATATAGCAAAAATTAATCGGATACAGTCATCCACTCGTTGCGGATGACACAGTATCCGTGGAGACCAGTCGGCACGTCAAGACAATATCTCAAGGCGGCTGGTGTAACACGATCTCGGGATTCTGCCCTTCCCATGCATCTAGTATATTTAGTTGCCTAGTTTAACCCTAGGTGAAATCTTGGACTCACATGCTGTGGCCTGCATGATTATCCTCCTAAATGTCGTACTCAAGTACGAGTACCCCAAAGAGGATCCATGTCAATCAGTATGTCAACATGTTCTACCCTCCTTGGTGTAATGCATCATTGCAAATATGCCACGTGGAGTTACGAGTCATTTGTCGAGCATGAACGAGAACTGGGACATTCAGGTACAAGTATCAGGTAGGAACACTTTGTTCACCGGGGTCACATTAGTGCTCATAACATGCTCAGGACAAAAGGCGTAAGGATATATAGCATACACAAACATTTACATATATATATACAACATAATATATATATATATATAAATATAAGGTATAGGGGAGTCCAGGTCAGAGCGCGCTAAAGTCAGGCTACGCTCAGGTTAGTGTCACCCCAGTTTTTCAAATTGGGGGTATTTTTGTCATTTTCAAGTTTTATAATATTTTAGGAATTTATTATGATTTTATGTGATTTTTAGGAATTTATTTGGGTTGGTTTGAATTTTATCCAATTCGGACCCAATTTGGAGACCCGGGTAGCCTGGGCCCTAGTGGGACCCCCATACTAGCTGGGCTTAGCCCATGTACCATCATAAATAGGCTAGAAATTATTAACCTACTTTCCATGACTTGATTAGTCATTTAGAGGCTTAATTAGTGGTTTAGAATCAAACCGAATCGAACCGAACCAACCCAATTTCATTTTGAACCCAAACTTAGGTTATTGGGTTGTGGGCTATTGGATCCCAACCCAATAGCCCACACATAGGTGGCCGGCCATGGTATGAACCCCCCCTCTCTTCCTTCATCACAAAGTCACTCCTCTCTCTCTCAAAATTTCTTTCTTCTTCCAAGTTCTCTCTCTCCATTAGGTATGACATTAAACCCTTCATTTAATTCCTCTCTTTATTTATGACCTTCACAATAAGTGTAGAGAATCTCATTCTCTACACTTTGCCCTATTTTATAGGATTTTTCCTAGAATTCTAGTTTAAGTGGTTAATAGGAGGAATTATAGACAAAGGGTGTATATATATGTATATATATATATAGATATATATATATATGTGTTTGTATTAGATATATATGGGAATATATATGTATGTATATATTTGTGTGGGTGTGTAGAGAGTGGTAGAGGAGAGGATGAGAGTGGTGGTGTGTGTGTGAGGTTGTGTGTGAGAGAGTGTGTTTAATTATGTGTATATATGTATATATGTATATACGTATTTGTATATATATATGTATATGTGTGTGTATATATATATATGTATATATGTGTGTGTGTGTATATATGTATATGTGTGTGTGTGTGTATATATGTATATGTGTGTGGGTGTATATATGTATTAGAGAGGGAAGAAGAGGATATATATATATATGATTATATATATAGATAGATAGATAGATAGATATAGATAGATAGATAGATATAGATGGATAGATAGAGAAGAGAGGAGGAGAAGCAGCAGCAGCAAGCAGCATAGCAGCAGCAGCAGCAGCTATGCAGAGCAGCAGCAGCAGCAGTTGCAAAGCAGCAGCAGCAGCAGTTGCAAGCTGCAGTAGCAGCAGCAGCTAGCAGCAAACCCCCCATTGTGACCCCCTATACACCCTAAACCCCCCCCTAGTACCTAGGTATATATATGTATATATGTAGGTAGATATATATGTATATATATGTATGTATAGATAGATAAATGGATGGTTAGATAGGAGAAGTTTAGAAGTTAGAATTAGGAAAGTTTAGGAATTAGAGAGAAGAGGAAAAAGGGAAAAAGGAAGGAAATAGAAGTAGGAAAGAAAAGTTAGAATAGGAAGTTGAGAAGGAAAGGAAAAGAAGAAGATTAGAAGAAGAAGATTAGAAGAAGAAGATTAGAGAAGTTAAGAAGAAGAAGAACTAGAATAGAGAGTTAAAGAAGAGGTTGGGTGCGAGAGCAAAAAGAGGAGTTTTAGTTAGAAATCGAGTTAGAGGGCGAATTTGAGCCCGGAGCATTGGATTGCGATGAAACTTGGCATGGAGTTCAAATATATGATTTAGATTTTGCGGGTAAGCTCCCGGGTGGAAATCGGGGTCATAGGGCGCCGGTATCGCGCCGTATCAGTGCGTATCTCGAGATATTCGAGATTTCTGCAATGGGCCGTAAGGTGGACCAAACGTCCACTTTACTTAGGTATTTTGGTAGATAACGAACCTATAGGATAGTACCCTACTACCCTAGGGAGATCGGGTCAAAATAAGTAGCGTAGGTAGGCTATCTAGACTAGCGCCGAGGGTAGAATTTTACCCTTAAAAAGGGTAAAATAGGGAATTGGCCTACGGCCGAGATTTGAGTTTCCAAGTCCAAGATGGACTTGGATATGGGTTGTATAGGTTGGTAATGAGTAGAATTAGCTGTCTAAACCTAGTCTTGGACCCGGTTGACCACAGTTGACTTTTTGGACTAAAAGTCAACTATGGGTCAACACTTTACCCAATTTGGTCCCAAATTCCATTAGACTTGTGCAGTTGACCGAAAGTCAACTGTTAGTCACCAGTGACCTAGAGTTGACCTAGGGTTGACCATAGTTGACCGGTTGACCAGAGTTGACCGGTTGACCAAAAAGTCAACCGTTGACTCAAATTGACCTAGATTGATTCCGTTTGACTTGCATTGACCCAGTATGACCCAGATAGACCTAAAATGACTTAGGTTGACCTCGTATAGTCTAGTTTGACGTGACTTGACCTAGAATGACCTAATAGGATTTAAATTGATTTGACTTTATTTCCTAGATTGAGTATTGATACGTCTTGTTCTCTATAGGTCCTCGAGACGCTGCATTTGCTCCGGTTGACATACCATATCATATTTCAGGCGAGTACATTCTCTGACACTTTTCCATTTTATGCTGACTGATATAATCCATGTATTTAGTGTAGATATGCTTGTTCTCGACACATTGGTCACACGGGTTGGTATTCATGGATCCCGACATGAGGTGTTATTCCTTGTTGTCTTGGTATGTCTTGTGCAAGCCCCCTTGTAGTTCTTGTGCAGTACATGGACGCCGATTCTCGAGGAGACTTGCTCCCTTCTCGTAGAATCCCGCGTCGTGACGTGTCTTGTTTGGATCCACTCTACCAGTCGGGGACGGAGAGTATTAGTGTAGACATGTGGTCATTATCCACCTTGTTACTCTTGTAGACCTTGTGAGTGTTAATCATACACTCCACGTATGATTAACCAGGCCAGTAGACCTTGTGCAAGACCCAAGCCGGCCACATATTGTAGCTAGTATTCACACACCTAGATATATGATTCTTGATTCTTGTACATGCCATGATCAGTTTACTTGCCTTGTTCTAGCTCTAGTTTTACAGCTTACCTTGCCATGATACTCGCATGTACATTCCATGATTTTCTTGTGTATACTCTCTATTTACAGATTATAGCTTTTGTCATATCTTGTGAAATATTGTTAGTGGATTGTACTCGTTCCATCCTGACAGGATATGTTGAAAATATTACAGATGCAGATGAGGGAGACTACAGTACCTACTACGGTCCGGATGACGTAGTGGGCATAGACTTGGAGACTTTGGTCCAGCAGGGCTTAGCTCCGCCTGGCGAGACCTTACCCCTTGCTTAGTTAGAGTAGCTCTTTTATACTGGACTTTGTCTCCAGCTACTTTTGAGTCTGTTATTACTATGGACTGTATTAGAGACTTGGACTTGTGTATATTCTTTGTGTTGGACTTGTCAGGTTATATATTATTTTATCGTCTTGTTGTCTTTTCATTTCAGTCTTTACCTTGTTATCTTAGAGTCGTGATTGAGTACTCGTATATATATTCATTGCTTGTCCTCCGTTCGGAGTTGACCATGGACTTGACAGGTTTTTGTTATATGTATAAACTGTTTAGAAGTAGAGAAATCCACAGCGTTCCACGCCGATTTTTCGGTGAGGGCTGGGCGTTGTCGCGTCACGTGCCCTTTTAGCGGGTGCGGGTCGTGACAGTTAGCCTACGCTCAGGTCAGCGTACGCTCAGGTCAGCGTACGCTCAGGTCAGCCTACGCTCAGGTCAGCGTACGCTCAGGTTAGCCTACGCTCAGGTCAGCCTACGCTTAGGTCAGCGTACGCTCAGGTTAGCCTACGCTCAGGTTAGCCTACGCTCAGGTCAATGTATGCAAGACATACGCTTCAAAGGACAGCATATGTACTTCATACGACTCCTCGTCACCCAAGTGAGCGTATGCAAGACATACGCTCCCAAAAGGCAGCGTATGGACTCCATACGACTCCTTGTCACCCAAGTGAGCGTATGCAAGACATACGCTCCCAAAAGGCAGCGTATGGATCGGACTGCGCTGCGCTAAAGAGCGTGCGCAACTTAGTGACGCAAGCTAAAAAGCTCGTGCACTGCTCACTGTCTTCTCCAAATCAGCAAGAACTCCATGGTTTGAACCCAAAGCTTCAAAAGTCCATAACTTGGTCAAAATAAGTCCAAATCCAACTTTTCAAAGGTCAAAATTGGGTAGAATAAAATTCTCTACAACATAGAACCAACAAAACTTGAAAATAATGAAGTTTGGTAGATCAAAACCAAGAAGATTCGAAAATGGTTAAAACCTAGATCTACAAAAATTAAAGCTTCAAAATGGAAAACTTCAAGTTCTAAACTAGTATAGAATGAGGAGAAGAACATATTTTGGCAAATAATTTTGTAAGAAAACATCAACATCATTTATGGATCCATCTCTTGAGCAAGTTGGTACTTGTCTTGGTTGGTGGAGGAAAGTAAATGAGAGAAAATAAATAGAGGAGAGAGAAAGATGAGTTATTATATAGAATCTTGAACCCATGGGTTCATGATGAACCAAAGGGTTCATGATGAACCATTGGTGGACCAAGAATATGTTACCCAAATGAGCCAAAACTGTAGGCCCAAATGCAGAAAATAAATTACGAAACAATATTTTGTCGAATATTTTAGTAAATGCATGAAGAAATACAGCATATAAATATCGTATAAATATAAAGTAAATATAATTGATCGATTTACGTATTAAAATACGTATTCCAGGATCGGAGAGTGACATCCTAGGAAGAAGTTTAGCTCTCCCATCATACTCATCTCAAATTTACTCTGCATACACTTAGCAAAATCTTGACAGAGTTTTTCGTTAGTAGAACCGAATATTATGTCATCTACATAAATTTGCACAAGAAGGATATCATCATTCAAGGATTTGATAAATAAAGTAGTATCAACTTTTCCTTTTGAAAATCCATTATCAAGTAAGAAGGCACTTAGGCGTTCATACCAAGCACGAGGTGCTTGTTTGAGTCCATAAAGAGCTTTCTTAAGCTTGAAGACGTGATCAGGTTTTTGAAAATCTTCAAAACTAGGGGATTGTTTCACAAAAACTTTCTCTTTTAAAAATCCATTTAAAAATGCGCTTTTCACGTCCATTTGAAATAATTTAAAATCATTAAAGCATACAAATGCACAAAACATG
Organism: Iris pallida; assembly: GCA_029216955.1. Classification (NCBI taxonomy): domain Eukaryota; kingdom Viridiplantae; phylum Streptophyta; class Magnoliopsida; order Asparagales; family Iridaceae; genus Iris; species Iris pallida. Next base: position 12,320,489 of record JANAVB010030816.1, on the reverse strand, counting down.
CGGATGGTTTCTAGTCTAGCAACAGGAGCATAGGTCTCATCATAATCAATTCCTTCTTCTTGATTATAACCTTGTGCCACTAGACGTGCTTTGTTGCGTAGAACCTGTCCATCTTCACTGAGTTTATTTCGGAACACCCATTTGGTACCAATTATCGATTGACCAATAGGTTTAGGAACGAGTTCCCAAACTTGGTTTCTCTCAAATTGATTAAGTTCCTCTTGCATGGCAGAAATCCAAAACTCATCAGTAAAAGCATCATCTACATTCTTAGGTTCTATTTGAGAAATGAATACTACATTTGCTGCTATATCAGAATTTTTAAGAGATGAACGTGTACTTACACCTTTAGATACATCACCTATGATGAGTGTTTCTGGATGATCTGGCTTGAATTTTAATGATTCAAACTGTTGGGTCATATCTTTCACAAAACTTTTCTCAGTTCTTGCATCTTGGGTCAGATCTTTCACAGAACTCTTCTCAGTCCTTGCGTGTGTATCTTCATCATCACTGTCGCTAGATCTGTGACTATTTAGCTCATCAAAAGTAAAATTAATAGTTTCTTCAACAATCATAGATCTTTTATTGAAAATTCTATATCCCTTACTCTTAGCAGCATATCCGAGAAATATCCCATCATCTGCTTTGGAGTCAAACTTTTCCAAGTTATCCTTGGTGTTCAGGATAAAACAGCGACATCCAAAAACTTTAAAGTAAGAAATGTTTGGAATCTTTCCAAACCAAAGCTCATATGGTATTTTCTTCGAGATTGGTCGAATTAATACCCTATTCAAAACATGACAGGCTGTACTAACAGCTTCTGCCCAAAAATATTTAGGAAGATTATACTGATTCAGCATGACTCTAGCCATTTCGCTTAGAGTACGATTCTTCCGCTCCATAACACCATTCTGTTGGGGAGTTCTAGGACAAGAAAATTTGTGGTAGTATCCACTATCATCACAAAACTTTTTGAAATCAGAATTTTCGAATTCGCCACCATGATCACTTCGGATACGAGTAATCATGAAGCCTTTTTCATTTTGTACCTTTTTGCAAAATATCTGAAATTCAAAAATTGTATCACTTTTGTTTGATAAAAATTAAACCCAAGTAAATCGAGAGAAATCATCAACAATAACAAAAGCGTAGAGCTTACCGCCAAGACTAGCGACTCTACTAGGACCAAATAAATCCATGTGAATCAACTGCAAAGGTCTAGAAGTACTTACAACGTTGATGGATTTAAAAGTAGACCTATGTGCTTTGTTCTTTTCACAATTAGCACATACCATATCTCTCTTGAATGGAATCTCAGGGAGTCCTCTTACCAACTTCTTTGTACTTAGTCGTGAGATAGTATCCATGTTTGCATGTCCTAGTCTCATGTGCCATAGCCAGCTTTCATCTTGATTGGCTACTAGGCACCTACCTGTATTATTAGTATTCTCCAAAAAGAAAACATAAATATTGTCTTCTCTAATCCCTTTATATATGGGATCACCAGATGACATATCATATATGGTACATTTATCTTTCACAAAATTGATACCATAACCATTATCTGCCAAATGACTTATGCTTAATAGGTTATGTTTCAATTCTGTTACTAGACAAACATCCTTTATTACTGGATAGGGAGAAATACCTACAGTACCATTACCAATTATATCACCTCTCAAGTTATTTCCGAAGGAGACATATCCTTCTTTCTTCATCGATAGCGTAGCGAATAAAGATGCATCACCAGTCATGTGTCGCGAGCATCCGCTATCGAGGATTCATTTGCTTCTAGCATGAGAGGGTTGAGGGTCCACCTACAAGACAAGTAGATGAATCCTTTGGTACCTATTTTCTGAAGGGTCCATTTTGATTAGCTTTAGGTCTCCAGATTAAAGTGTGATTATCAACAAGCTTTCTTGCTAAACAATACTGGGATATGTGACCGTGCGTACCACAATAAGTGCAAGTCAGTTTAGAACTAGATGTGGTCACCAATGTGTTTACATGCTTGTTTGGTTTGGAGAAGCTATAAGTGAAAGCATGATTATATACGTGTTTTTTCTGTGCTTTCTTGTTTTTAGTCCTCTTAGGTGTATGCTTAGCATTAGGACTAAAATTAGGCTGTGTCACAGGTATTTCCTGTTTGCCTAACTTGATTTCTAACTTTTTAGAAATCGCAATAGACTCTTCATATCTAGCAGTTATATCTGAGAGTCTTTGTTCTGTTACTAGGTGCTTCTTCTTCTCTATGTCATTTAGTTCTTGCATCTTGACATAGTCTCTTTCTTTCTTTTCAATTTTGAGGATAGCCTCATGATAGTCTACCTTGAGTTTGGCTATCTCTTCCGTGTTACCGGTAGTAGACGTCTTTTTAATATCTTCAATAAGATTGGACAGTCTAGCTAACTCGGTTGTGTATGCCTTAATCTCTTTTCGAGATTGCTTATACTTGTCAAGCACATTTTTGTGTTCTTCAAGTAAATCGCTAAAGGCATTTTCTAACTCATCGAAAGTAAAGTCATCATATAGAGGGTTTGAAGATACCTTATCAAATGCCATAAGACAGACATTTGCATTACCGCAGGATCTATCCTCTTCTTCTGAATCACTGGCATCACTTTCATGCCAGATACTTGTGTTGGTATACTTTCGACCGTTTGTTGCTTTTCTGCTTGATCTTGATCTGTCATATGGACTGCTTTTCTTGGTGGTTGGACAGTCCTTCTTCATATGCCCTGACTTCTTGCATCCAAAGCATATGGTTTCATCTTCATTGCTTTCTTGGATATCTTTCTTCTTTCTGCTTGTAAACTTTAGGTATTTTCTGAAGTTCTTCACAAGTAGGTCATGTTCATCACCACTTGATGATTCTTCATCAGAGTCATTGCATGTTGATTTTCTTGCTTGAGCTTTGAAGGCAATAGATTTTTCTTTTGGTGTTGCTTCCTTAAACTCTTGCAAATCAAGTTCATGGGTCATCAGCTTCCCCATCAGTGTTTCCAAGGACATAGTGGTGAGATCGTTTCCTTCAATAATTGCTGTAGATTTTGGATTCCAGTTCTTTGTTAGAGCCTGCAGCACTTTTCTGATCTTCTCATGATTGCTGTAATCCTTACCAAGAGATTGCAAAGGATTAGTTATATCAAGGAAACGAGTAAACATCTGTGTAATTGACTTACCGGGTTTCATCTTGAAAGATTCATATTCCTGAGCCAGTCTACTAATTTTGGATTCCTTCACTTGGGAAGTACCTTCATGAGTTACCTCAAGAAGTTTCCAAATTTCGTGAGACGTCTTACAGGTTGAAACTCTGTTGAACTCCGTTTTGTCAATTGTACAGAATAGTGCATTGATGGCACGAGCATCAAGACTAGCCTTAGCTTTTTCAGCTTCGGTGTATTTGTCATGAGGCTTTTCTATAAGAATACCTTCAACCACTGTGGGTGCTGGTTTCTTATAACCATTAACGACTATTGACCAAAGTTCAAAGTCAAGAGATTTTAGAAAGAAAGTCATTCGTGTTTTCCAATAGGTATAATTTGTTCCATCAAATAGGGGAGGTCTATTTGTGGATTGCCCTTCACCGTTGAATATTGATTTCACGGCTACCATATATACTCTCTGAGGTATGTTATATTTGAATATAACCTGCTCTGATACCAATTGTAGGACCGTTGAGCACCTCTAGAGGGGGTGAATAGAGTGTGTGTGTGTACAGCGGAAAATAATCACCAATTAAAACTAAACTTTAAAACTATGACAGTGAAATAAGAGACAATAAATATAATACAGCAAGAGATAGAGAATTCAAACTCAGCGACACAGCGATATATACTGGTATCCCTCTGAGAGGACTAATCCAGTCTCGAGTACTCTTGCTCGATGTTAATCCACTATGGTACAAGCTTTAACTGAGAGCTTGCAGTCTCTTACAATACCGTGCTTGGTGACAAGCGCACGACCAGCTTCACAACACCGTGCTTGGTGACGAGCGCACGACCAGCTCCACAACAAGAAAAGTTGTTGAACTTGGAACGACCTCTTTACAACTCTTGGAATACCAAAAGACTCTAAATCAATTCTGATAGTACTGGCTTTTGGCTAAGAGATGTATAGGTATGATTTGAAAATCTTGGATCGTTTGAAAACACTTGAATAGTAGAGAAGAGAAGATAAAGAGTGAATGAATGATTTGAAATGAAAAGTTCTTCTCTATTTATAGGTGTTTTTTGGAACCGAACTCGGACAGAGTTCGGGCAGAGTTCGGATGCATATATCTCGCAAAGAGACGTTGCTCGCAGATTTGGAGGCAACAGAAGTTTGAATACAAACTGACCGAACTTGGACAGAGTTTGGGCCGAACTCGGTTATGAGTTCTGTCAGGAGATTTTCGAAATATTTTAACAGAAATTGTTTTCGAAAGTATTTTGGAATATTTTGTAAAATGATATATGAGTGTAACAAGAAATATGAGTGGTAATGGGTAGGCTTTTTAGAAAGTGGACTGAAATAATCCTAAGCCAGTATTACCAAAACTGATTTTACAAAATAAATCCTAGACTCAAATAAAATGTAAAATACAGAATAAAATATAAAATGAGTCATCTCCAGATTTGATGATGTTGATGCTTCGTTGATGCAGTACAACGTCCGTTGAAATTGATTTCATATATCCTGAAATGATTAGCAGCATTTTGTATATTTTGTGTATTGACTTAAGTGCATGTTGATTATCGAAATCGGGTGTGACCATGGAATGGGCCAACAGAGCGTTAGTTATTGAATATCATGCGTAAAAGGGTATTGTTTGGAACTACGATAAAGCTTGATGTTTGCATTCTACATAATGCACATTCGAGTCATCGATACCTAGATGGTTAATACAATATATGCCAAACATATTATGCAACCAAATTATATATTGAGGCTCATTGTTCTACTATGCATTAGCATGCCTGGTACATGTTGAGCCATGTGCAAGGAGGTTCATAGAGAACCTTTGTAGTTTGTACTATATGTACTAATTAACCAAATCAATCCCTCACCAACCATTATCATCTCAAATCTATGTTTACCTTGCTAATTAATAACACCATAAGCATGCATGCTCACCATAGTCTATGCTAAAGCATTATTCAAAAGTGCTACTTTTACTTTCTCACCTTGAATGCATAGGAAAAAGAAAAAGGAAATAAAACTATAACATTAGGATCATTTTTCTTGATATTGTCAAGATATAAAGCGAATAAATTTGAGAAAATTTGGATTCAAATGATCCAAGTACAATAAAGTAAGATCAACTTTAGACGATAAAAAAAGAAAAAGAAATTGTCACATCAAATCACAACCCTACTATTTATTTCCCATCTGTTTGAAATATAAGATCCATGAGGAAATTGTACTTGATGCTACATAAAAAATTGGGAACCAATTTGTCTATTTGCAAATTGTTGCAAGTCACATAAAGCATGAACTTTTAGCTCTCCAATCCATAAAGAGCACATACTTTAATCTATTTTTCTTTTACAAAAAGAAAACATACTTTTCTGTGCACTTTTTCACAAGGAAACATACTTTTGTTTGTGCACTTTTTCACATGAAAAGCTTTTTCTCTTGTGGTCCTACTAACATTTGAATTTCTGATATTGGTCAGATATCTTACTTGAATTTCAGTAATGAGGTTGTAGTTATTTTTAGTAGATATTGAGTCTGGTGTTAGGTAGAGTCAAGAATGAGTTGGAATTATGCATAAATACTCTCACTTATTTCTATCAATGATTGAGAGTGCAAGCCCAATCAGTCGTGCCTAAACTAATATTTACCTATGATTAGAGGAGATATTATTAACCTATTAGAACATTCACTAGTCGAACGGCTGAAACGACTCGCTGCATGTATGAACAATGGCGGAACCAGAAATTTGAACTGGTGATGGATTGGAATGGTATATGAACTGACTCAAACGAAAAAAATACACATGAAAAAAGAGGTTGGGGTGGACAGGAGCCAACCCCAGTACAAAAGAAGTTTCGTCCATGTGCATGAGCGAGGAGTAATGCGAACATAAGATTTTTCAAGTTGAGTGTTCTTCGTTGTTTTATAAGTTTAGTGTAGACGTATAGTTTTTATATTAGTTAATAAGTATTTATTGTTTTAAATTTTTTTGGTATTAATTTTTTTGGTATTTTTGTAATTATAAATAAAAATTATTGACCTAGCTATTATATAAAGTATTTTTTTTTCAATCTGCCATACCTGTAAATATCTTAATTAGTTTGTTACTTTTATAAGTAAATTTTTGACATGCAGTTCACTCAAACATTTGTTGGAAAGGAAATGCAAAAATCTTTCACCCAAACTGATAGGATTTGGTGAGGACCAAAAAAAACCGCACAACCCAAGTAGCTAAAACCACAAAGAAAGTACAACGCAAACATCAAGACTTTTACGTAAAAAATCAAGAAAAAAAAAATCCAGGAGATGATTGGAGTCCAACCGGAAAAAGCAACCGCTATGAAATAAAACAAATATACCAAATCCTTAAAAACTTCTCCCCTGATCCACACGGATCACCGCAACACTTCAGTAGATAAAAATAGATTACAATGAGTATAAAATAGATTACCAAAGACAAAGATGACGATGAAGAACCAATGAAAAAACTTCTCGAAATGACCTCTCTTTGAAATAATCTCCGAAACTCCGAATCTCTCTTCCTCTCTTAGAAAGCTGCAACCTTGAGAAAGCTTTCACCTTTTGATCTTGTGATGATGAATTAGGATTAGAAAATACATATTTAAATACCCCAATTTTAAATAAATATGGACCGTTGATCACAATCTAATGGTATTAATAAAATATTTAAATTCGGCATTCAACCTCGACACTTGTATGTAGGTAGCAGTATATCTACGGTATACCCAAAAATTATCATTTCGTGTCAGAACTATTCTGAAACAAACTGTGTTAGACTGGTATACCGATGATAAATCAGCAGCGGTATAACACAGACTTTGATATTGCTTTTCCAAGAAAGTTATGATATGCTCAAATCGAGCCTCATTTGCCATCTTCGACTTCATGACTCTCCGATACATGAATGTCATTCGTCGTACTCCTAAATATTCTTCACATAGGTTGAAAATTCTATCCAACAACATCTAGTCTTTATTATAAGGAGACAGTATGTTCCATTTCAAATCTTTAAGTAGAGAGGGATATATAATGACCAAAATATTTCTAATTTCGGTATCTTAAATACATTTTTAGTCATATTTGAAATAATATAACATATAACTTTCAACACATGTCATCGCTTTAAAGTTTTTATATTACTCTATAAACATATTGTCCACTAAATCCCTCTTAAAATTTTAAAAATAATAACCTCCAAAACGTCCTTACAACTCTAAAATTTTGGATGTCATCATCCTCGAAATTTAAGAGTAATATGATGTTAGAACAATGTGTTTTAATCTCCTTTGATAAAAAAATTTACAAAATAATTACATTGTCGTATAAATTTTCGAATTACCTAATATTGTTGCGTATAAATGTACTATTTTATGTTTTGTGTAACGCTCTAAAATTTTGATACAATGACAGGAACAATAAGTAGATCCCATGACATCCTCTCTTTCTTTCGTGTCCCTACCCCCGCTACCATACACCGGACACTCCAAACCTCCATGGCCAACCTCCAGAATCAACTTCATATGTCCTACATTTATTTAAAATTATATTCTAAAATATATAAGTGGAAAAAAATAAGTCATTCTCACACCGGAGAAAAATGCAATTTAAACCGCAGTATCACGTGTTCTCCAACCATTGATCGGGACCGGAGACTCACATGTTCAGTCCTCCCTACTAACGTAAGACACTCGATTTCGACCAATGAAGTAGGAACACGTGGCACCACAATTTAAACCGCGCGCTCAAAAATAAAAATAAAAAAAATCTTCCGGCCCCAACCATTGATCGGTGCACCTATGCTCATCTGGAAATGTTCCCCCAACAAATAGAATTAGTCCATACTTCTATTATATATTTATTTCTCATTCTCATTCTAGTTTAACATGTGCTATATTATTGATGTCTCCCTGCCAAACCAAGACAAAGCCAAGGGGTTGAAGGAGCATGCATGGAAGGAAGCTATAGCCACCACCTATAGCTATAGCTATAGCTAGCTAGCTAAGATGCTCCATTGTCCTCATGGGAGAAGACATGTATCTAATTAACAAGTAGCAATACATGTGGAGATGCATGGAAGATGGTACGGCCTTAGTTTAGTGGTGTTACTATTTTATTATACTTTTGAGTGAAATGATTTCTCAAGGAGTCAAGGTACATACATACATAGCTAGTTTAGGCTATTGTTAGTATTTTAATATAGTATAGACATTGACCATGTTCTGGTAAGAAAGATTAATTGTAGATTAGAATGAGATTTTGTATCATTCTTATTCCAATTAACAATATATATATAGGGAGCGGATCAAAAGTCCTCTTTAGAAAAATTTCCTAAAAACTCCCCTCACTCTAGTTCGTAATATTTGTTGTGTAAACCTTATTATTCACCATTATGTCATGAGTTACACATGACCCTTGGGATCATGTAACTCATGACCCTTGGGTTGCCCCTTATCCCTATATATATATATATGGTCCTTGCCATATGATGAATGAGAGGAATAAAATACTATTCTACGATATATCGTCTCCCTTCAAACACGTTATCAGCACGATTGTTGAAGCAAGGAGAATCGACGTCATCCTTCCTCCTTCCCTAGCCGATCCGACGTACCGTTAATTTTTTTTTACCTTCTTCCACCGTACGATAAGAAAGGTAAATTTATTTTTGAAAAATTCATCTTATTCATGAGATGTACTACTTTCTGAATCATGTAAGTACTTGCTCATGATACAATATTCAATTGGATAGTTTTCTAGATGATATCTAAAATTTCATTCGAGAGTACGATACTCTAGAGAAATGATAAAACCCATTTCATATGCTATAATTCATAGAGCTCATAAATCGGCATATTCATGTGGTGTGTCTGGATATGTTTAGATTTTCAACAAATGGTTTGCAGTTTATAGCTTTATATTCGAAGTTGGGATCTTATATTTTCAACAAATCGTGTTATCTCTTGAGAACCGTCAAATCACTTAATTCTGATCAAGTGGTTTAATCCATTAGTCGAATGTCTGTCCAATTTAGAAGGACTCCACTTGACTGCATTATTGCTATTAATCATACTTGTGATTCGAACAATCGGTATATGGTCCGAGGGCATAAATAAATTGCCTAATATAACGGAGTAATCTTGCAATATGTTACAGTAATCATTTTGAAATATTGTATTTCAGTTTATGCGGTTTTGTGTAACATATATAATAGACAAAGGACCAACAAATTCGTTTGAAGCCATCCACCTTTAATGAAGGGTGGACCACACAACTAGCAACAATAGTGCTTTATGTTGGGTAGGCATTTTTTTTTACACCAAAGAAAGATGGATCAATTCATGGGAAAGATTGGATGTTATTTCCAACTTACAATCTAATTCCGAGACTTTCAAGCATGCATATATGCATGTTGGTACTAAATAGTAGATATCTGTCAAGGATACTAAATAGTAATGCTCTTAGCTTCTTCTTCTTTCCAACTTTCATAGTGTTCATTACAGTAGCATTTTGAGTCCAGCAGGGTCGGCTATCTCATGGAATGGATGAGGACATAATTGCATAAATGAGACTAAACTTTAAATATCTTGCTATAAGTATATCTTGTTTTAAACTTTAAAGTTCCATTGATTAAATGGTCTTATGTGTGCCTTTTGTCCACCCGCAACTTAGCTTTTTCTAAGCTATTGGCACAAATAATTAAGTTGCGGGCTCATTTCCCCGATAACCATATCAAAAAATTAAGACTTGATAATGCGGGTGAATTTACTTCACAGGTTTTTCAAGACTATTGCCAAGCAACTGGCATCGAAGTTGAACATCATGTAGCTCATGTTCACACCCAGAACGGGTTAGCAGAATCTCTTATTAAGAGATTACAATGGATTGTTCGTCCATTGTTGATGCAGTCACCGTTGACTGTGGAAGCTTGGGGTCATGCTATATTGCATGCCTATATTGCATGCCGCATCACTTATTAGAATACGGCCTTCTAGGGGTCATATTCTATCTCCGATGCAGCTCGCTTATGGTTCACCTCCAAATATCTCTCATTTGAGAGTTTTTGGTTGTGCTGTTTACGTCCCCATTGCCCCCCCCACAAAGGACCAAAATGGGTCCACAACGTCGATTAGGTATCTATGTTGGGTTTGACTCACCCTCTATAATTAGATACCTAGAACCCCTGACGGGTGACGTATTTAAGGCACGTCTTGATGACTGTGAGTTTGATGAAGGATTATTTCCTAAACTGGGCACACAGTCTAAGAAGCCAGAAGCTTCTAAGACAATTTTTTGGGACACAAAAACTTTGTCTCATTTTGATCCGCGTACAAGTCAATGTGAAGATGAGAACCTGAAGATATTACATCTTCAGAACACTGTATATCTACTTCCGGATATATTTACTGACAACCAGAAGATTGTCAGATCACACGTCCCTCCTGCCAACACGCCAGCTAGGATTGACATCCCCAAAGATGGATACAATCCGCCGGCAACCGAAATGGCAATACCTCAATTAAAAAGAGGACGCCCACCAGGTTCGAGAGACAAAGTCCCTTGTAAAAGAAAAAATCCTGGAGAAATTAAAAAGATCCCAACACAGGATTCTGAGCTCATATCAGCTACCTCTCCCCTCCTAGTTTCCCCTGAAGAGGAACAAACAGAAGAAATATCATTAAATTATGTACGTACTGGAGAGGTACTGAACAGAAAAAGCACAGTCGTCGACGACGATTTTACGTTCAATATTGCCGTTCACGTCACTGAAAATGACGATGACATCGATCCACGGTCTCTAGCGGAATGTAAACGCTGAGGCGATTGGCCAAAGTGGAACGAGGCAATAGGAGTAGAGCTGGACTCACTCTTGAAACGCGAAGTCTTTGGACCAGTAGTCCAAACACCTGAAGGTGTAAAACCTGTGGGATATAAATGGATCTTCACAAGAAAAAGAAATGAACACAACATAGTTGTGCGCTACAAAGCACGTCTTGTAGCACAAGGTTTCTCCCAGAAACCGGGAATAGATTATGAAGAAACATATTCTCCGGTCATGGATGGGAATACCTTCATATTCCTGATCAGCCTCTCTTCTCTGAAAAGCCTAGAAATGCAGCTCATGGACGTTGTGACTGCATATCTTTATGGCAATATAGATAAAGATAACTATATGAAACTCCCTGAAGGATATAAAATTTTACCAGAGAAAACAGATAGACCTCGGGACACCTATTCTGTAAGGTTACAAAGATCATTGTACGGTCTTAAATAATCAGGAAAAATATGGTATAACAGACTATGTGAGTTTCTTGCTACGCAAGGATTTACTAATGATAAAGTCTGCCCGTGTATCTTTATAAAAAGATCGGGAACAGGATTTGTTATAGACGCCATTTATGTCGACGACTTAAATATCAGTGGATCTCCTGTAGAGATCACTGAGATATCTGAAAGCCTTAAGACAACTTTTGAAATGAAAGACCTAGGCAAAACAAAGTATTGTCTTGGCTTACAGATCGAACACCTAAAGGGTGGTATCCTGTTACACCAATCTACATATACACGAAGATTACTTAAACAATTCCACATGGATAAATGTCATCCCCTTAGTACACCAATGGTCGTTCGATCATTGGACGTAAAGAAGGACCCTTTCCGTCCACAATCATTAGGTCCTGAAGTACCTTACCTAAGTGCCATTGGGGCACTACTCTATCTGGCTAACTGTACGTGTCCTGAAATAGCATTTTCAGTTAACTTATTAGCCAGATACAGTGCAGCGCCCACAAAGAGCCACTGGAATGGAGTGAAGCATCTTCTGTGCTACCTCCAAGGGTCTATAGACCTAGGACTATATTACCCGAATAGTGGGTCTTCCACTTTACTTGGTTATTCAGATGCAGGTTATAGATCAGATCCCCACACAGAGAAATCACAAACTGAATTTGTGTTTACTTTCGGTGGTACGGCTATCCCCTGGAGGTCCGTCAAACAGACCAGCGTGGCTATCTCATCCGACCATTCTGAACTCCTGGCAATCCATGAAACAAGCAAGGAGTGTGTTTGGCTTCGCTCCGTCATTCAGCACATTTTGGCATCTACTGGCCTAAAGACTGGTGAACTTGAGCCTACTACCCTTTTTGAAGATAATGCAGCATGCGTAGCTCAACTTCAGAAAGGATACATGAAGAGTGACAAGACGAAGCACATATTCCCCAAATTCTTCTGTACGCACGACCTTCAAGAGAAGGGACAAGTCAAAGTACAACAAATTTAATCTTGTAATAACTTAGCAGATTTGTTTACCAAAACACTGCCACGATGTACTTTTGTAAAGCTTGTAAGAGAAATAGGGATGAGGCAACTAAAAGACCTGCAAGCCTGAAGCTTGTATAGATCAGGGGGAGTAAAACTATAGGATTGTACTCTTTTTCCTTAGGAATGATGGTTTTTTCCACTGGGTTTTTCACATCCAAGGTTTTAATGAGGCAAACCAAGTTTACTCTGGATCCATTAGTATCCACCCCATTAGCTTATTGAACCCTGAAGTATTTCATAAGTGGATCCAAGAAAATTGATGAATAAGGGGGAGTGTTGTGTAAACCTTATTATTCACCATTATGTCATGAGTTACACATGACCCTTGGGTTGCCCCTTATCCCTATATATATGGCCCTTGCCATATGATGAATGAGAGGAATAAAATACTATTCTATGATATATCGTCTCCCTTCAAACAATATTAATGTTAATATTAATATTAATTTTTTTATTTTTTTATATTAATGTTAATGTTAATATTAATGTTAATGTTAATATTAATATTAATTTTAATATTAAGTTTAATATTAATTTTAGTATTTAATGTTAATATTAACATTAATATTTGTTGGCCCAATGATTGTATCATTTTTTTGAATATGGTTAATCTGTTAAGTTTAGTATTTCATTATCACTAATCTTCATACTATCGCTATAGCATTTCTACTTATGATTATACCTTTGGTGATATGTGCCTACTCATTTATATATTAGTGATATGAGCTTATCTATCTTAAATTTAATCGGGTTGCCAAAATTAAAACTATATTTTTGATTGTGGTCATTCAATTAAGTTTAATCATTATGATATCACTAACATTTATGCTATCACCTTAGCACTTATACTTAAACTTAGCATTGTCCTAATGTGTATTAAACTTATCATACTTGCTACTATGTATATTGCTTTGTTCGTCTAACATGTATATGCAGAAAAACAATAAACAAGATCAATGTGGACATATGCAATGAAGAAATCATGGTGGGCCAAAGACGACGGATCCCACAAAATTTCTCTGAACCACCCGACGACATCTCCGGAGCCACGCACTCGGGGGTTCCGCTGCCCGGTCAGCGGACGGGGGTCGAGAGGGCAGCGCCCCTCGTCGGGGGTTCGGGGGCGAAGCCCCGGAAAGGTATTTAGTTTTCACAAACTGGATATCTTTGGACAGCTGCCGCCAAGAAAAAAGCTAACATCTATCAAAGAAAAAAGCCATGCCATGCTATCATTCATTTCAAGACTCTGAAGAAGCCTGCACCTGCTACAGTATTTCTGGAGTCTGTAATGAGTCTTAGGAATATTTGTAAACACAAGAAATGGATGGCAAAATCGAAAGCTAGGGTAGAAATTAGCCCAGGATCATTTTCGGATGCAAACCGGCATACCGACGGTATACCGGTCTATACCGACGGTATACCGATTTTGTTCACAGAAAGTTTTTTATCTACAAAATCGGCATACCGACGGTATACCGGTTCAGTAACGTTAAAATTCCAACGATCGGATTTCGAGCATTTAATGATCCCAACGGCTATATTTCTAGCCGTTTTAATTCCAGACCGGCATACCGACGGTATACCGGTCCATACCGACGGTATATCGGTTCGCTGACTGAAAAGTTGCCTTTGGCTCTTTTCAATGCTTTGGTTATAAATAGCCTTGAACCCCTTCATTCAAGGTGGATGCTTTGAGCCTAAAAATTTCTAAACCACCAAAGCCTATCCACAAACAAATCTACAAAGCTTTCATTTGCCATCCACAAATTGTGTTAGAGTTATTGAGTTAAAAAAATAAGATCTTCATCTTATTTTATAAGAAGATCAAAACCTATTGTGAAAGGTTGAAGTTGGAGAGTCTTCGTATCCAAACTCTCAGTTGAAGTCGGAGAGGCCTTCGGATTAAAGCTCTCGTGTAAGAAGTTGGCGAGTTCTTCGGATCCAAACTCGTGTGTAACTATTTGCTCAAATAGTGGATTAAATCCGGAGAGAGTTCCGGGACTGGATTGCCTCTAGGGAGGATACCAGGATACATCGGGTGTCGGTATTGTTATTGCTTCTTCTCTTGCACTTATATTTTTAAATTGCCAATTAGCTTGTGCTAAGTGCTTGATTAGTTAGCTTGACCCTATTCACCCCCCTCTAGGGTTCCTACAATATTAACATTAAATTACGGATTAGAGTAAGGAAGGTTTTTAAGGGGTTTTCTAAGGGGGGCTTTTGATCCGCTTCCATATATATATATATATATATATATATATATATATATATATATATATTTTCTCTCTCTCCCTCTCTCTCTCTCTCTCTATATATATATATATATATATATATATATATATATATATATATATATATATATATATATATATATTTTTTTTTTTTTTCTCTCCCTCTCTCTCTCTCTCTCTCTATATATATATATATATATATATATATATATATAGAGAGAGAGAGAGAGAGAGTTTGTTTTTTTTCTTGGTGTGTGTGTGTGTGTGGGGGGGGGGGGGGGGGGGGGTCCATGCTCTTAAACACATTCGTATGTTTTTCCGAAATAATAGTCAATAGATTGTTCTTTTTGATCGTTCAGAGTAATCAATTTTTTGTGATAAATTGGATAGTTTAAGGATATAATCTGAATGGTATAAAAAAAACGACGTTAGTTTGAAAAACATACGAAATATCTAAAAGCGCAAATTCTAATTCTATATTTAAGTTCAATATATATATATATATATATATATATATATATATATATATATATATATATATATATATATATATATATATAGGCCTAATTGCAACTTGATACCCTCGACTATTTTCGTTTTTCAACTTGATACCCTAAACTTTTTTTTTCCAACTTGATACCCTGAAAAAAAATTGGACAACAATGTCCATGTTCAAAACTAAAAACTACTGTCAACCACCTCCCACTCCCCGACGCACCCCCCTCCCCCCAGCTCCGTCCACCCGCCCCCTCCCCTCCCGCCAGCAAACCCCCTCCGGCCACCCCCCCTCCCCCGCTCCGACCACCCCCTCATGCCCCGTGCTCCCTCCCTCCCGCCTCCTCCTCCTGGGGCTCAGCAGTGCGGGAGGAGGGGGGACTGGGGCAACGGGGCGAGAAGGGGGAGGAAAGGACAAGGGCATTTTTGAATTTTTTTTAATTTTAACTTTTGGGTATGTAGTTCAAAATGTATAATAGTTGATGATATCAAGTTGTTAAGTAAAAAAGCTTACGGTATGAACTTGAAAAATCGAGATAGTTAAGGGTATCAAGTTACAATTAAGATATATATATATATATATATATATATATATATATATATATATATATATATATATATATATATATATATATTGAAGAATGGGTACTTTATTAAATAATGGAAAAATACACAAAACTCAATTCTACACCAAACAACCAGGCCCTACTCCACTAAAATCATACATCGGCCATGGAATTGGAATCACTTTCAATATTATGCACGATCCCATGCACCGACATTATCTTGCCCTCGAGCACTCGCCTATTTCTCTCCCTCCATATGTGCCATACCGCCGATAAAAGCTTAATTCTCGCCTTGTTGTAAATTCTAGGCCCCTGGCTTTTCCGTAGCAGCGTCTCCTCCATTATTTGTTGAAGACCTCCATTTGCTGGCCCAGTCAGATCCAGACTAATCTTGCAGCTATTCCATATCTTAGCTGATACTGGACACTGGAAGAAAATATGATCTCGTGTTTCCACTCCTCCCTCACACAGAGCACAGGGCGATGATACAATTTGGATGCCAAATTGTACCATCCTTTCTCGGGTAAGAAGTCTGTCGCGAACCGCTTTGTACAAATACAGCTGCATCTTCGTTGCCACCTTGTTAACCCAAACCATGTCAGCCCATTCCAACTTCGGATGATGAGTTCGTGTCCTCTCGTAAATGGCACTGAACGAAAACCGTCCATCTATTGACCCCTCCCAAGTCCAACGATCTGCATCCCCCTCTGGATGGATATGCAGCTCTCTAATCTCCGCAGCATGCCACCGTCCCACCAGCCGTGACTCCGACGTCCATCTCCCATCTTATATCAACACCTCGACCTTCTCGTCCCGCCTACAAAGCTGGAACGTCGGCCAGCCCCACCGGTCTATCATACTTTGGTGAACCAACCATGGGTCCATCCAAAGATTCGTTAGGTTGCCATCATGAATCTTCCGGCTCATAAGTTGTTTCAGAATAGGCCGAATACGAAGGATATTCTTGTAAGTAACTGAGAAGTTATTATTCAGAGGCTGGGTCCAGAAATTCTCTCTTCTCCCATATCTGCTCGACATCCACTTGGACCACATGGACTCGCCTTCAAGAAGACGGCCAGCAATTTAATTAGCGATACCATCCGCAATTCGCGTAGTGACCGAAGCCCTATTCCCCCTTCTTCCTTCACTCGGCACAGTTCCTCCCACGCGATGGCGTGTACACCCCCCCCCACCACACAAAGTTGGCACACAACTTCTCTATTTTTTGTATAGTTTTGTCGGGGATGAATATCGCTTGAAGCCAATAGCTTGTAATAGCATAAATGACAGATCGAACAAGCTCCACACGACCACCAAATGACAGTAACTGAGCTTGTCACCCTTCCAATTTATTTTGCACATATTGTAACAACCCCGCACAATTCGTGTCTCTGACATAGTTGATAGATAGCGGTAGGCCAAGATACTTCCCCGGGAGCTGTCCAACCTCTATTTGAAGCAGAGCCGCCATTTGATCCTTCTCCGGACAATCGCGACTAAAGAAAATCTGACTCTTCTCCTTATTTAAATGCAACCCCGATAAGTCCGCAAATTTTGCCAAAACTTCGTTCAACCCATTCATACTCCTTTCTGAAGGCTCAAGAAACACAAGCAAATCGTCAGCGTAAATCAAATGAGTAACAGTAGGAGATACCTGGCGATATATCGGAGTAATTGTCTTCTTGTACACCGCAATCTCCATTAAGCAAGAGAAATATTCCATGACAATAGTAAACAAATAGGGTGACAACGGGTCCCCTTGACGTAATCCCCGGTTGCTTTCGGAATAACCACATGGCTGGCCTTTGATCATCACCGAGAATGTAGGAGAGGAGATACATTCTTTAATACGGTCCACCCACCACTGATCAAACCCCATGCTGAGTAAAACATGGCATACAAAGTCTCTATTAACCATATCATAAGCCTTTCGAATATCAAGTTTAATACAGCTCTTCTTGCCCCCCGCCTTATTGAACTCCCGAACAAGCTCCTGAGCTAGCAAACATTTTTCTGAAATTTGTCTCCCTTTGATGAATGCGGACTGGTTCTCCGAGATTAACCCCTTCATTATCGCCAGCATCCTGGAACTCATAAGGTGAGATATGACTTTATATATGAAGTTACAACAGACAATCAGTCTAAAGTCGCTCAGCTCATTAGCACCATCTTTTTCGAGATAAGAGATAGGAAAGAGTGATTCATCTCTTTCAGAAGACGGCCCGTCCTGAAAAATTCCTAAACTGCTAGAAGGACTTGCTGTTTAATATGATTCCAATGATGTTTGAAGAATGCTGCATTGAAACCATCAGGACCCGGAGACTTGTTCGGGTCTGCTTCTCTTATGATCAACTCTATTTCCAATATATCCACAGTTTGGCGAAGAGAGTTGTTCCCTTCTTCAATCACGATACGCTTTCAAATAATACTCGGAAAGGAAACTCTGTACTCTGATTGATTATATAGAGAAGTATAAAACGAAATAGCTGTTGCGGCAATTTCCTGGTCATTAGTAGTAATCTTCCCGTCCACGCCTATTAAGCTGGCCATCGAGTTCCTATTATTCTGGGCGCAAACTCTCGCATGGAAAAAAATTGTACATCTATCGCCCTCCTTGAGCCACGCACACTTGGCCTGTTGTTGCAATTTAACCTCCTCTTGGGATCGGAGGATACGGACGTCCTCCTGAAGCCGGGTCTCCTTAGACGCCAGCTCACTTGCCATAGGATTACCTTGGACTTGGGCTTGAACCTCTCTTAATTTCTCCTCCAGGATATAAAGCTTCGGTTGAGGTCTGCTGCAATTCCAAGTTCGAATAGCCTTCTTCACATTCTTTAGACGTTGAACGAAACCAAAGTGCGCCCGTCCTTCAATTCTCGAGTGAAGGCAAGGCAAGACCGCCTCCATATGGCCGTCTATCATCGGCCACTCATTACTGAACCGAAATGGTTTCCTCCTGTGACGACCTTCTACGAAAATCCTGATGATAATAGGCGTATGGTCACTAGTACCACACGCGAGCCCCTCAGCTTTAACTTCAGGCAGCACTTCGATCCATTTGTTATTATAGAGAGCCCTAACGTGTTGACAAACAACTCTACTTGTAGATGAGCTGTTACTCCACGACCACACATACCCCGAGCGAGCCATACACGACAGCCCAGAGCTAAGGAGACAGTTCTGAAATCTTCGAGGATCGGGTGTGGTACCTGTCTACCCCCAAGTTTTTCAGAAGTATAAAGCATTGCATTAAAATCACCACACATCACTAGCGGCATAGAATCAGAAATCTCTGTCTCTATTTTGACAATATCCTTTCAGAGTTGGAATCTCTTACGTCTGTCATTATGTCCATAAACAGCTCCTACGACACATTGGAACCCTCCTTTGTTTGTTAGATTCAAAACAATAAGTTGTTCAGATAAAAATCGTACCTGACTTGCCCAGGCGCGGCCATCCCACATCATCCAAATTCGAGCCAAACCACACTCCTTGAGGTTGTGAACCCCCTCCCAATGTGTAGGGATCCTCCTTTCCAGTTTCTTCTCATCCTTAATTTTACTCTCTAATACGGAAACAATCGAACACCTATTATGTTGCATCAGACTAGTAATCTCCTTCCACATACCTATGGAATTTGCCCCCCGGACGTTCCAGGTAAGTATAGTCATCGATTATGATTAATGGAGTCCTGATTAGCTCCATGGTGTTCCCCTGGACAAGTGGAAACAGCCATACATCCATTTTGTGTATCTTCTCTGCTCAAGACTGTATTAGCGCCTCCCCCATATTGTTCCACCATCTTCACCCATTGAGGATTAGGCTTGGTGAGCATCAAATCTCTGGAGACATTTCCATTATCTTGCTGTCTTGGATCTTCGATTCCTACTTCCGATTCTTCTCATTGTCGAACACTGGAGTTTTTCTTTGTGGCCCTTTCCAAGTCCTCTCTCCCATCCTCCGCGCTAGAGTCCTCCATAGCATTGGTATTCTGAGCTTCATTGAAGCCGCTTTCTGAGTAAGGATAACTCCTTCGCGCCCGATTTTCTTCCTCGACCACCACCAGAGCTAGCGAGGAAAAAGCCTTACCCTGTCTCATCTCCGGCTCGTTCCACTTTCCGAGTAACGACTGAAGCGCTGGCTCCGTCCTAGGCTGCCCAAGGCCATCGAGCATTTCCATATCCACCTGAGTTTCAGCCATCTCTTCCACCGTAGAAGTTACCATCTCTTGAGAGTCTCCTCTTTTATCTGCCTCCTTCAGAGCATTGTCTTCCATGTCCATCATTGGAGACTCAGGGCATTGGACTTTGGTGTGCCCAAAACATTTGCATCCAACACACGATGGAGGCACCAATTCATAATGAATATCCTGTACCAATTTGCCACCGTTAGGTAACAAAATATCTACTTTCCTGGGTAATTGATCTGTAACAGTAATCTCCATGAACACCCGAGCAAAAGAGAGGCGCTGTCCTCTAGCAGTCGGCAAATCAGTTTTAATAGTCACTCCTACCATAGTAGCTATCTTCATAATCGACGGGATGCTCCAGAGCTGGGGAGAGAGCCAAGGCAACCGTATCCAAACTAGCACTTTAGTTAATCTATCTTTCTCAAAATTAGACTCCGGCTTCCATCTTTTCAACACCACCAATCTGCCATCGAAAGTCCACGGGCCTCCTTCCAGTATGCGCTCCAGGTCTTTCTCTAGGGCAAATTTTATGAAGTAGAACCCATTCTTCCTTGAAAAGATCTCCATCTCACCTTTAGGCTTCCATTCGCGCAGAGCAAAGGCCTTCCACTGACCATAGAACGGTCGATTTTCCATTACGTAAAGAACTAACGTATTTTTCCAGTAATCCAGGGTTTCCTGGATATCCTCTTCAGTTATTTCAACCATCTTAGTCCCATTGACGACGCTAGGTTCCACGTACTGGAGATCAACCTCTTCAAGGATACTCGATGGGCGACAAATTTCTGCCCACGACACCGGACGGCTATATGAAGGGATGTGGCTCTTCTACCGGCCGCCATTGCACTCTTGAGACAGGACCGTCCACCCTAATATCCTTCCCCGTCTGATTTTGATCTCGGCCAATACTCTGTGTGGGTCTATTCCGACCTGGCTGCATCTCTGCCTGAAACCCATGCTGCCCATCCTGACTCCTCCCTAACGCGGCACCTCTTCTGACACGTTGTGTCATCCTCATGTCTCCAGTATGATGAGGTCGTTCCGCTGGTGAGTTATGGCCAGACTGAGGCCCTCGACTTCCTCCATTGGTCCCTTCCTCCTACCCCCATTGTTTCTAGGAAACCCTTGTCGTTGCCTTCTTCGCCGGCCCACCGTTGTCCACCCTCCTCCCATCTCCCAGGAGACCTCATCGGAGCCAACCCACGCCCCTCCTTCTCTAAGTAGGAGACCGCCGACGTCCTCAACATCAATATCCTGAAACCCTAAGTCAGGAGGAACCCCCGCCGCCGCCATATATATATATATATATATATATATATATATATATAGGAAAATTCTACAATACATCCGCTGGAAATGGATGTATCGATACATCCGAAATCTGGACCGTTGGATGTTAATCCAACGGTACAGATTTAATTCAGATAAAATAATACATGAGACATCATTTAATGCTGATTTAGACTTTTGACCTGTTGGTAAATTGCTTTAGCAGGTCATTCTTCACTTTAATTTTTTCACTGAACACCCTAAATTAACTCATATTTACTCTCTCAAAAGTCCATCCAATTTAATCTGAACCTTTTTTTTGGTTACAGGCCATGGTAGTCGTGGTAGTGCTGGTGGTGGTGGAAAGAGAAACGGAGATGAAGAAGGAAATAAGAAACGGTTCGGATCGCGTCGAACGTCGTCGAGCACCCCTAGAACAACGAGGAGTACCAGCTGCACCGAGAAGAATCGGTCTGCTTCGCGTCGGACGTCGTCGAGGCCTCCTCGAACAAGGAGAAGTACCAGCGGCGCCGCTCTAATTTTACTGCCCATGCCATTGTCTGAAATCTTATTTTTCATCTAATAATTTTATATTTTGTTAATAAAGCTACATGTCACGGTGGTGGTGGTGAACTGAGAAAACCTGCTTCTGAGGTCGGGCGGATTATTTTTTAACTTTTCTAAAGATAATATTTTCGAGGAGAATATTTTTTGGACAGAGAATGGCCATTCTCTTTGCTTTTAACACGGAGAATGTCCATTCTCTTTGCTTTTAATACGGCGAATGGACAGAGAATGGTACATTTAGGACGGAGAATGGTACATTTAGGACGGAGAATACGGCGAATGGTCATTCTTTTTGCTTTTAATATGGCGAATGGACGGTGAATACGGCTAATGGACGGAGAATGGCCATTCTATTTGCTTTTAATATGGTGAATGGACGGTGAATACGACGAATGGACGGAGAATGGCCATTCTCTTTGCTTTTAATACGGCGAATGGACGGAGAATGGTACATTTAGGACGGAAAATGGACGGAGAATACGGCGAATGACCATTCTCTTTGCTTTTAATACGGCGAATGGACGGTGAATACGACGAATGGACGGAGAATGGCCATTCTCTTTGCTTTTAATACGGCGAATGGACGGAGAATGGTACATTTAGGACGGAGAATGGTACATTTAGGAAGCCGATAAAAGCTCGTACTCTCAAATCTCTTCTTTGTGTAAATTAAATCCAAGGAGGACACAATCCCTAATTTTAGTTATTGCTTAGCAGAGTCTGTTTAGTTGTTGTAAAATTGTGGTGTTGCTTCTGTGATACTTTCATCTTTAATCTCATATTTTCTATGAATATGTGTTCTGTTTGATTTTGATTTAGTAATCTTTCTGTAATTAGTTTTTTTGTTTCATCTAACAATTTAATATTTTTGTTATAAATCTACAGGGCATGGTGGTGGTGGAAAGAGAAACGGAGATGAAGAAGAAAAGAAGAAGAAGTTCCGGTTCGCGGCGGACTTCGTCGAGTTCCTCAATCAAGCGGAATTAAACCTCTTATAGAGTTCCTTAATTGAAGTTGATCACGATAACCTTTTGTAATTTTCAAACGGATAGTAGAATCTTCCTCGAGCCCTCCTCAATCAAACGGCTAGTAGAATCTTCCTCGAGCCCTCCTTAATCAAACGGCTAGTAGATTGTTTGCTAGTCTCAAAATTTATTTGTCTTTCCATCTTCCTCACTTTTTGTACTGTGAGACTCGTCTCACAGTATCGGTATTTATATACGGATACGTATTTTGTATTGTATTTCATATTTTCTCGATTTTTGGAACGCTTTAATTTTTTTCCCAAATTATAGATTTTCTCCTTGGCCGGTATACCGACGGTGTACCGAAGTATACCAACGGCATACCGCTCGGACAGATTTTCCATATTTTAGATATTTTCGATTTCAGATATTTTCGTGAATAGTGTTTCTGATATTTTCATGAATAGTGTTTTGGATATTTTGATGAATAGTGTATAGATATTTTTGTGAATAGTGTAGATGCATTCTATTATCCAATAGACAATTGGTTTTCTTTCAATGGCTAGGATTGACCTAGAATGTGACATGGATCACGATCCAACGGCTAAGATTAATTCACCCCTTCTATATATATCCTATGAGTTTCTCTCTCCTCTCTCTCTTTTCTTTCCTTCACTATTTTCTCTTCACTCTCTTCCCTCTTCCTCAAGCTTAGGAAGGCTTGGCCTTGAGGTCTAGAGTGTGGTTTCGGAACCCCTCTTGGTGGTGGAGTGGAAGATTAGGCTCGGTTGCTAAAACCTAGGCAAGTACATCTTGCTCAAAAGTGACATGACCATACTTTATTTTTATTTTCCATAGAAATTAAAGTTTTATTATTCTATAATATGCTCCTCTAAATTGTTAACATCTTTAGTAAATAGCACTTTTGGTTTTGATCGATAATATTGCGTAGATCTGAGTTTCTAGATATGAGTTTTGAGTATTTCGAAGTTTTGATCTATCAAATGTTTTAATTTGTGAAAACTAATACTTCCATGTTGTAGAAAATTCAATTCTATTCAATTTTGACTTTTGAAAGTCCGAATTTCAATTTAAAACGAAATTTTTATGGCCGAAACAAGTTTTGAGTTCAAAAATTAACTTTCTGTGACGGTTCGGAAAATCCGTCGGAAATCCGCAGAAATCCGTCGGAAAATCCGAACTTGCACCACAAAACTTGCTGTTACACTTCGGAAAATCCGCCGGAATTCCGCAGTAATCCGCCGGATAATCCGGTTAGGCTATTTTAGGCGGTTTTTGTCTGTTTTTGCCCGTTTTTGATAATTTCTCGATTGTAATGGACTCTTAACATGATTAGATGACCTTGGATAGTTAAAAAATGATTGTACACTCTATATACATGGTACATGCTTATGTTCACGTATTGTTCTATGTCTAGATTATAGATAGTGGCCTGTTATGGTGCACTCCAGATTACTATATATATGCCTAGTTCGATTTAGTGGCTCGTAGTAGCGCACTCATGACTTGATTTTCTTATTGATTTCTAGACCCGAGATATGAGTACATGTTCTTTCTTGACACCGTGGATATAGCTTGTTGAATGTCTAATCTATTTGCATCTTGGCAATGGACAATCGAGTGTGAGTATTGTCTATTGTATCGCGCGTAATGTGTATTGAGAACATTTGCCAGAGATATCTCGCAAATGACTTGTACCCATGGCTCGTCATTATAGGATGATTCTTGAGTGTCCAAATGTTATAGGTAATTGACTAGTAAACTCATATAGATCATTGGGAGGGGAGGACACTTCATGCTACCGCGTACTCGGATCGCTATGGGCCCCCACAGTGGCAGGGATAACCCCGATTGGCGTGGGCCCCTGTCCACTATTGATTGAGTAGATGTTTATCTACTATTGATATGTTATTGAGTAGATGTTGTTTATCTACTATTGATATGTTTTATTTTTGGAGTAGATGTTATCTAATATTGATTGAGATTATTTGGTTGATTTTATTTCTTTTCTTCTACCATCGTCGCCCCCTTGGCCATCCGAGTTACTGCAGCGTAGGTGGTAGTGAAGTTTCTCAACTTGCATATTAGTAATTAGGATTGTGATAACCCTAGCTAGTTAATGATAGCAAGCCGTAGGTAATGATTGGCCGTGCACTTTTGATTGTGTGTTACCTTGTATGCTCTTGTGTCAGTGAGTGGCCAGAGGCTAAGTTCTGCTAGGAAAAAGATCTGTAACCCCGGTCCTTGTTTGGTTTAAGGGTTGTAGCTTCGATTCCTAGTAGTTCCTAAACCCCTTGTTGCTCATCGGATTATTCTGTTCCATAGCTATATTATTCAGTATTTCTATTCAGTCATTTATATTCTTGAGATACGTGCATTGGTACCGCACTAGTCTCGACCCGCATTTATTTACTTCTGTCATTATGTTATTGTGTTGTTGTTGGGTTTTGTCGTTCACCTCGAGCCTTCCTTGTGGTACTTGCTATTTGGGGTCTGACCCCACTGGTTTTACATGGCCAGGTTCCATAGTTGATCACGAGGATCTATCGTCTTCTCCTCCGGATGGTTCGCACTCAGAGGACCGATATGGATTAGCGAGTGGGTTACCTTTATTTTCCACTTTATCTTGCACTTTCATTTTGTGGTGTATTAGCCAAGGACATATGTTGGTCCTTGTTTCTGGGTTTTGTTCCCTCCGTCTTAGTACGGCGTGGATGTATATTCTGGACAGCTGCTAGTTGTACATTTACGTACCTTTTGTATAGTCAGTTGATATATCTTTTATTATGTCAGCTCTCATGATTATGTATGTACTTGTGTTTGGGATGCCTTACCCATCTCATATGTGATTTACTCTTTATTGTTTCTTATGTTGATTGGATTGAGATATGATTTGTTCGACCTTAGGAGTCGTCAGTGGCATGCTAGAGTCCACCCACTTGTCTTCTAGACAGCTTTGATCGTATATTGGGGTACTGGCGTACTCTAATACACGTAGCTGGCTTTGTTTCGCCCCTACTTTCCAGTATTCTGGTTCTGGGGCGTGACAGGGTTTTTTGGTGGCCCATGCAGGTCTGTCTTCAGACTTGTGGGGGATTCATCTTGTTAGAATCTCAATCCTATAATTGTCTTCATTTGATCTCCCTTTGCTTATCACATTCTCGTTTTCCTTGAACTGTAAACATGATTGACATATCCTTGTTCTATTCATGACCATTATTGATATCACATGTCCTTATCATTCAGGGACACCCAACCTTCTTATCTATTTCTTTCGAGGATTTTATTGCTCCGTCTTTTTCCTTGGTTCAGGCAGTATGTCGGCATCAGACCCCGCCTCCACAGAGTCAGGTACCAGTACCATCTCAGCATCTGGTGGCAGCTCAGTTCACTTCACTCTAGTCAGTTCTGCTAATAAAGTCAGCCTGAATCCCGTGTTCAGCACCTCCTTCCGACGTGATCTAAGCAGATTTAATGTCAGCATCCGGCGCAGTTGGCCCAGGTCCAGTAAGCCAGATAAAATCAGCAGCAGGTAAGAGCAGCAGTCCCGATGCATAGGCAGAGATAGTTTGCTATCATAGAGCAGATGTTGGCTGAGGGCAGTCAGATTGTTAGTAAGCTTCTGAGGTTTTCCTTCAGTCATTTCTATTCTTGGGTGTAAGCCCCCTGAATTTCAGGGCTGTTTTAAATTTTTCTAAATGAATTATTATCGATAAATATTTTAGTTATTTAATTGTTTAGATCATTAATGTACCTTTCCATGATTTTGATTTCTGGAGCGTCAGGGATACCAATCTCTGTAAACTCTCTTCACGAGTTTTGAAGTAGACAAGATTATCTTCGTTTTGATATATCATGTCCCACTTGAATTTGTTCCCTTGTGCTCTTTTTGTATCGCGCAACTTCGGGTCAACTTAGACCAATTAATCGTTGAATATTATTCCCACTTTTATTTTTGATCATCGTTTGCACGTTACCGTTGCTTTTAATTTAGGAGCACCAGATCAGCCATTTTCTCGAAACTAACTTCTCATGAATGATCTACTCGAGACGCTCTTCACCCATGACCTTCGTGTCCCACTCAGACACTTTATTTTGTGCTCCATTTTCTTCGCACAACTTTCGGATCAATTTAGGCCGATTTATTTTCTGCCGTGAAACCCGATTTAATTTCCGATTTAATTTCGGGACCCGACATCGACCCAACCTGTCAACCCGAAGTATGGACGTGGCCCATATGAAGCCTACTCCCCGCCTGCAACTTGTGTCCCATTTATTGGAGTCCCCGTATATTATTTATTTTCCCGTGATTATAAATACCCATATTTAATTCAATTATTGCACCCGGTTCGATTTTGACCCGACCCGGCTCGACCGAACCCAAACCCAAGCCCCATGTTGTTATCCTATGACTGCACAAATACCCCACGTAATTTTTTTATTTTTCCTATTTTTGAAAATATCTTTTCTTTCTACTTTATATATATATATATATATATATATATATATATATATATATATATATATATATATATATAAACAATTCACTCTCTCTCCCTCACTTTACACTCATACACCCCATCACACCAGCTCACAGCACCCCCCCTCTATTCAAACCGACATCACCCACCCCCTCTCTCATTCCCTCTCTCTCTCTCTCACAAATATCAACTCTCCCTCTCTCTTTCTATTTTTATATATAATCAACTCTCTCTCTCCCACTCTCTTTTATACACACACACACACACAAAACACACTCTCTCTCCCTCTCTCTCAACAGCACGCACACCCCCCCAAGCTCCGGCCGAGCAACCACCCTACTCCTCCCCGAGCTCCTTCCCGACACAGCCTCCCTTCTCCTCCTCCTTCTCCATTCACTAACATCACCTTTACCATCATCATCATCCATCTCCACCACAACCACTCCCACCACCACCACATCCACGCCACCACCTCCGCAGCCACCCCACACGCCGCTGCGCCGTCGCCCTGGCCGCGCGAGGCTGCGCCACTGCCGCGGCAGCAGCTGCAAGCAGCAGCAGCAGCAGCGTGCAGCAGTGGCCGCACGCGCGCGCACACGGCCACGCGCGCCGGCGATTGCCGCCGCCGTGCGCCACTTCGTGGCCGGCCCGCACCACCGCGAGCTCCCCCACCGTCCAGCGACCTCCGGTGAGCCACCCCATGGCCAACGCCCTCTTCCCCGACGAGCCAAATAGGCGATTCGTGCATTTACGTCGAAATCCCGTCGACGCGCGCGAATTCAAGTTTCAGAAATTGTGTTTCGGGACAGCGACTTCGCACAGATTTTTTGGGAGATCCGACCGTTGGATCGGCGAACTCTTTGCTCTGTCTCAATCTCGGTATATCCATATTCACTACTGTCAATTTTTGTCCGTTAATTTTGTCGTTTGATACCTCAAAACTGGCCACCAAGTTGACGTTTTAAATTGAACTGTTTTTGGACAGTTTCGTGGAGCCGACTTCGTCAGCTCGTAACTTCGCCGTCGCAGCTCCGTTTTGTGCACCGTCAGTTCCGGTGCACAGCTGGTATAACCATCTTCCTGTCTCCTTTATATTTCGTTTCATTTTAAGCACGTTTGGTTGGTTGAATTCGACGCCAAAGTTGGCCGTCCGAATTCTTTAATTTGCACTTGTTAAATTCCATTTTTGAACCCGGGACTCCGGATTCAATTTCTGACACCACCAGTAGACTCGTGACGTCGTTCTGGCATGTTTTCATATAAAGTTTGCTTAATTTGGAGAACGTGGGCCCTGGCACGCATTTCGGTGCAAAGCGGGTCCCACTTTTCGAGTCAACGGGTCACTTTGAGTTCGGCTCATCGGAATCCAATTCCGGATATACCGTTGAGTTTGTATCGTCATTATGGACTCGTTGACATATAATTTGCTGAGTTTTGAAGACATTTGCTCCGGCACGCATTTTCGTGCAAACCGGATACCAAGTGTCGCGTCAACGTATCATTTTGAGATCGGCACATCGGAATCCAATTTCGGATATATCGTTGGGTTCGTATCATCATTCTGGATTCGTGGACATATAATTTGCTAGATTTTGTAGACTTCTATCCCGACACGTTTTTCGGTGCAAAGTGTGTCCAACGGCGGACATCATTTTGACCCAAAATTACCGTTTTGCCCCTGTGTCCAAATTGGACTTATGGGTAGGCTATCCTAGCTGATTTGACCGTTCTGGACACGTTGGGGATATTTATTTTATCATCCGACAACATCTGTAGATTTTGATTATGTATTATCCTTAATTTATAATTAATTATTTTTCTAGATATTGTTACTTTCTGGTTTTGAATTTTTATATATATTTTAATTGCTTTAAAAATCTTGGAAAAATGGTAAATAAATATTATGTTAATTTAGCTAATTTATTATAATTTTTCTAGCATTTATTAAGTGCTTTTGGTATTTTATAAAAATAGGAAAACATAACTCATTTTTAGTATATTTATGTTTGCTGATTTTTAATAAATATTTATGAGGGTTTAGAATCCCAGAAAAATTAGTATAAATTTCTATAATTAACAAGGATTATTTTGGTACTTTATTTTATATATATTTAACCTTTTTGTCTATCTCTAAAATTATTGGAACTTAGTGTACCGTTTGATTTATTTATTGAGTAGTTACAACTTGCAAGTTTTGCGTTGATTTGAGTTGTTATAGTATTGGACCTCACCCCGCACTAGTGTAAAGACCCTAGAGAGTTAGTTTGTGTATAGTGGCACTTCACATTAGACTTTTATGCTAGGTCCCCACTTGGCTAGTATCCAGTTAGGAGTCGTGTCACACCACTAGTATATTGTTGATCCTAGCTTAGAACTGAGTTTGTATATCATTATTGATAGGACACCAGGCATCTATATCTTCGTACTAGTATTCTTGCTTTGCTCGAGGCAAGTACATCTACACACTCATTTACTGTCTTTTAATGCTAGAACATGTATTAACCCTGTTAAAATACTGCTTCTGAATAACTGCAAGTTAAATCTTCACATGTTGTATTACTTTCAGTACCTGCCATGCTTAGGACAGTTCTTATATCTTCACATGTTTCTTACTGGTTCTTAGTACATGTTTTACTATGCTTTATACTACTCGGAGTATTCACATGTTTCATACTGTTCCCAGTACCGGCCATGCTTATATTACTCCCAGTATCTCCCACATGTTTTACTGTTCTCGTATCTCTCACATGTTAGAATATGGGTTATGGGAAAACTGATAGTTGAGTACGTGATCACGACCCCCTTCTCCGTACGTATGTACCGAGCAAGGTTGACATTTTATATGTATACCTTGTCGTAGGCTTTATCTCAACGCGGATTTGTGCGTATGTACATCTGTCGCCGTTTCACTTGTACGGAAGTACATTTCATTATGTGCCTCCAGCACATTGTACATCTATTGACCGATCACGTACCTGCTACAGTTTTAAACATTACATACGCATCTGTCTCTATGACATATGTGTCACTGCCATGATAGACTATGAGATATGCCATGTTTCCTGTGTTACTATGATACGGTGATTCCAGTCATACCATGATCCCAGTTGTATCATGAGGCCATGTTTTCCAGTATTTTTTGTTTTATAGACTTATCACACCATGTTTCTTGTTGTACATCTCTTTCATTATATGTTCAGTACTTTAGTTGTAGAGGTTGTACTTGCTCCCGTCCTGACAGGATAATGTTGTAGGTATACTTTTCGAGAAGAAAACGCTATGTGTTACATATTATGATACTGCATTGAGGACCTGGCCTTAGCTCCAGAAGAGGCCCCAGCGGGGAACCTTGCTTAGTTATCTTTCTTGTGTTTTGGGACTGAGACTTTGGTATGTACTTATATTTGGATACTGGACTTTGTCTCCAGTTAGATACTTTGGATATGTATTATTAAGTCTGTGCTCATGTTACCTTCGCTTATAGATGCTGTGTTGTGATGAACTTTAAATGTGATTTTAGAACTGTTAGTAGCTTAGATCCTTTATTGTCTATTCTTAGAACAGCTTACTACGATTTAGCAAGCGTAGGCTGGACATGACTCGGCCCAACAATTTGGGTAACGGGTCGTGACATGTTTTTTTGGTGGCCCATGCAGGTCTCGACTTAAGTTGTTTGGTTACGTTATTGTACCAAGCATGCCTGCAATTAGGATCTAAGACAAACTTGATAACACTAGGAATAACATTTAGAACACCTAGAGGATAACTAGGATTGCAACATAGGAGAACTCATCACAGCATAGGACCGTTAGCTATAATTAGCCTCTTGTTTGTATTTCAGTGGGTCAATTTAGACCAAGTTAGTACCCTTGGGATGACCCCTAAGGATCTCACTCTAATCTTATCTAGAAATCAGTTTCCACTTATTTCTATTTGCTTTTCTTTAAATTCGTTGTTGAATTTAATTTCTGATTTTGTTATTAACTTTGATCTTGCATCGTGATAAATTTTGTGGATTAAACCATGATATATCCTGATAAGGTAAACGTCTGCTTTAGTTATGGAGTTTAGAATTTATCGCAGCCATATTAGCTGGTATGACAAAAACATAGAGCCTGATTTCGGATATACTATCCTATTCATAGAATTTAGATTTTCTTGCAGCCATACCGGTTGGCGTGGTAAGGAATCTAGATGATATGACTATAGGGTGTATACCTTAGTTATGACTTTATCGTTTATTGCATATAAGCTTACTGGTGTGGCGAAAATTCTGGCAACATGATTTCAGGAAGACGTATATGGTTATCAGATCATATCTCAACTTGGTTCACTTTGTTATGACCGAATGAGCAAGAATAAATTCTTATTATCATTCTTCCCCGTCTTGATTAACTCCATCCTATCTATATCTGCAACTAGGATTATAGGCTCTCTAGGACTCTCCAACATGATTGCTTTCATGTTATCTTTTGGACATAATTATTTTTGTGTTCCATCTTTCCTATGACTTGACTAAACTCTTTTTCGTTAACCTCTTGGATAATTCTTCTCGTTATAAATCTCGTTGTCTTCATACCATTCTTGGAAATATTTCGATAAACTTTTCTGTCTTGCTGGACCCTTTAACTTGTTTGGACACTGTTATGGATTGCTTGACCCAGTCTTAGGCCTTGTTACCTTCTATTTGATAGACGACCGAAATAGCCAAACCTTGTTGACTGATCCTGTAGTATAAATATATGTCACGCCCCAGAACCAGAATACTGGAGAGCGGGGGCAGACATAGCCAGCCACGTATAATGAAATGGAATCCACTCCACTATACGGTCACGGCTGTCTAGATATATGAGGGTTTATCTACAAGCCATCAGTCTCTTAAGGTCATTAACAAGCTTAGTGTCTCAATCACAAGCAAGTAAATAGAGTTACAAGATGTAAGATCACCAAATATACAATAGTAAGGCGTCCCAAACATTACATATCCAGCTGATCATGAAGCTAGTCGTTACAAAATATGAGGACTAGCAAGAGTTTAGTCATACATGATCAACCCTAGGTTGCCAATCATGTTACAGCCCGTAGGCAGACAGTAAGTAAAATGTACACGAGCTAACACTTGCTCGGCGGCTAAACGCCTCAAAAGAATAATTTTACAATAGAGTGGGAGAGCAAAAATAAACCCACTCGTTGCCAGGATTTCGTCTAGTGGTCACCATGTGGCTGGAGATTCGGTAGATCCTTTGGAGCTGCTCTAGTATCTGGCCATACAAAACCAGCTGGGTCAGACCCCAGAAAGAGCAAGTGTCACAAAGGAGGCTTCACTTAGGAACTAAAACCAGCAATCATCACAAGAGTAATAATATACAATAAAAGACAACAATTAAAGAAAACAGGACAGGTGATATACGATGAGATAACCATGGGACTATTCAGATAACCAGGTTACAACCCGTAAACCAAACAAGGACCGGGGTTGTAACCCTTCGTCTGAACAGAACTTGGATTCTCCCACCATTTATCGGCAAGATAAAATAAGAAAACAGGTCATGTGACAATCTTGTACAGGATCAAGACAAGAATAAACTGGTAAACTCCATCCAACATTTCACGGCCAAGCAATAAGTACGGCTTGATACTTTAACTAACTAGGGTTATCACAGGCCTAGTTACTAGCAAGATGCAGCGAGATTCTTCCAAGTCCAGTTACCCGCCTGCTGCTACCTGAGTGACCCCAGCAAAGAAAAAGAAAAAAATAGCATGATATAGCAGACACACTGTAGTAAGATACATGTGTCCTAAGGTACCACACTCGACGGCGGGCTGGAAGTGCGCTCATCTCGACGGATAGCAACAAATCCCATGTATATATATATATATAAGGCCGGGATCAGAGGGGCAACAGGTAACTGGGAAAGTCTCTCCATGAACTACTGGATTTATTCTAGTTGTTAGCCTTAGTTGATTTCAGTGGGTGCCCCTGACCGTGGTACTCAGGGATCCCCGTCCTAGACATGATGCAAGACAAGACGGGTTCATTTGTACAAGCACAATCGTCCACGGTGTCCAAGTTATTCAATCTTGTCAAGTCGTGTTAGCCGTCGCAACAGCATTTCAAGAAATATCATGCCAGGTCTATCATGTCAAGAGTGCGCCACGGCGGACCACTATCATGTCATGTATATCATGTCAAGTTTACAGCCAAGTTATCACGTCAAGTTCATTGTCAAGTGTGCACCACTACGGGTCACTGTCAAGTCATGCCATCTATCAAGGAGGAGAGAAACGGGCACAATTAAATAATAATACATATATATATTATATATATTCTTGAAGCTAAGGAGAAACTCTACAACTTTTATGTTGGGAGTGGGAAGAAATTTGGACCACAATTCACGCAAATAAGACATTTAAACAATCAAAGTGGAACCCATGCGGTCCAAAAGTGGGAGAACAAACATGTGGTCAAAGAGAGTGGGAGGCCACCCATGCGGCTCCGAAATTCTTTAAATGAAATCAGTCAAACATTTAAGGCCAGCAAGCCATATGCGGCTAGCATACAATTGTGCATGCGGCCAAGAGTAAATGCCTACAAGAAATATTCATGCATCCAGAAAAAGACCGAGAGTGGAAGGCAATAAATGCGAGCTTCCACTCAAACAAGGAAAAGGGGCACGTGGCCACTCAAGTATAGTGGCCATGTGGGACCCAACAATAATCAATACATTAAACCCACGTGGCCAGCACACAATGGCAATTTGCCATGCGGCCCAGGAATAACCAAGGCCATGCGGCTCACCCTCACATTTACTTGCATAAAATACAACAAATAAATAAATAAACAACTAATGATTATGCAGTTGATGGCAAGTATGCTTGGCAAGTGTATGCGGCTCCTTGCAAGCTTATAAGTATGCATTGGCAAGCATATGCGGCTCTTTTCAAAGGGATGCATTAACCATGCATTTAAGGAAATGCCACAATTCATTGAATTTAATGCATTAATAGTGCATTAAATGCGTTCTGTTTTTAATGCCTTGAACTTAATGCTTAATTATGCATTAATTAAATGCCTTAAGAATCTATTAATGCATTCTGGAGGAAAAGCATTAGAATTAATGCTTTAAGAATGTGTTAAAGCATTTGGAAAGAAAGCATTGAAGTTTAATGCTCTTAAGAGTGTATGCGGCTGGTATTAGAGGACTAGTAACCAATGCATCAAATATGCTTTATGCGGCTAGCTTCAAGGAATGCATCTATTTCCTCGATGCCTTATGCGGCTAACACTAGTACCAATGCATTACAAATGCATTAAATATGATGCATGCATTAATAATGCATTAATGGAACTCATGCATGCATTAATATCATGTACGTACATGCGGCTACCTCAAGCATGCACGCTTGCATTAATATAATGCAAGCAAGGTGTTGGCCAAGAGTTCTTATGCGGCCAAACATGCAACTTGATCCCATGTTCCAACTGAATTCTCATGCGGCCAAGTATTTATTTAAATGCGAACAAATATCTAATGCATGCATGCAATTAATGCTAAGACCAAGTTATCCCATGCGGCTGCAAGCAATTTCAAACACTACCAAAATAAGTGGTTTTAGCGACGCCCAAAAACGTCGGAAAAATAGGAAATTCCGTCGCTAATCTGTATCACCGACGTATTTACCGACGTTTAGCTTTGGTCGCCGTTTCCTTAGTCGGTGATCACGAAAACGTCGCTGAACGTCGCAATTACCGACATTCAGCGACGTACGAGTACGTCGGTGAGTTATCGACGTTTATCGTCGTTCCGTCGGTATATTAGCGACGTATATGTAGTCGCCACACGTCGGTAAAACCTGGAATAGTTACCGACGTCTAGCGTCGTTTCGTCGGTAATATAGCGACGTGAGTTTCGTCGCTAGACGTCGGTAATGGTCCTGTACATTTTTGCAGCTAGTGTCGCTAGACGTCGGTAAATACGTCGGAGAGCTGTACTCTTTTGCAGTTAGTCGTCGGTAAATGTCGGTAAAACGTCGCAAACATATATTATTTGCAGCTTGTCGTCGGTAAACGTCGGAAAACGACGTCGCTAAACGTCAGTAAGCGTCGCTAAACGTCGCTAAAGTTGTAAAAAAAATAAAAAAAAATAAAACACAGATTCTATATTACCACTCACAATTCTATAAAACACATATAGGTACACATTCAAATCCCCACTCACAATTCCAAATCACAGCGCATTGAAACCCCCACTCACAATTCCAATACAAACATCCAATACAAACATCCAATCATAAGTCACAAATATCCAATCATAAGTCACAAACATCCAATACACAACTAACATCCAATACAAACATCCAATCAAAGGCCACAAACATAAAATGATACAAACACAAATAAAAGTCCTAACTAGGACTACTAGTGATCTGGTGCAGGAGGGGCACCGCCGCGACGAAGGCGTAAAAACTCCTCATACTCCGCAAGTGAAATCGATACAGATGGAGCGCCAGGCTGTGACGTCGGTGGAGTCGGTGTCGAAGAAGAAGGCGGTGGAGGCGGCGGAGTCGACGACGATGAAGGCGCACCCAGAGTACCAGCATGCTCCAACGCTGTAAGTCGCTGGTTGTATGAATCCATGATAGATAACATTCTACCAGTGCTCTGGACCATCGAATCCTGCGCCTTTCTCACCGTCTCGGCCATGGTCACCTGTCCTGTCTGCAACTCCGTCACCGTGCGCTCTAACCCTCCAACGGCGCGCTCTGTCCTCTCAGTCGTCTCCCTGAGGTCTATAATGCCGCGGTCGAGCGCATCCAATCGTGCTAGCAGCGCAGGATCGTCCGTAGGATGCTGAGACTGCTGCTCGATCCGTCGTAGCAGGTCGTCACGGAGAGACTCCATCATCTGGTGGACTCGGGCAGACTCCTGGGACGGCTGTGGACCATGCACACTAGCAGGAGATGTCCTAGAGGACTGGGTCGCAACTAGGGCGCCATAGGATCCCGTACCGTAGTACGTACCCCTACGGAGGCCACCAGCGGCGGTCATCCACAGCTCGTCCTCCGACGGAGCTTGAGTGGGCTGCGAGGAAGTACCGGCCTCTCCTGCATCAGGTGCACTAGCAGCCGCCCGTTCCCGCAGCCTCTTATACTCGGCCTAGAAAGTATGGATAGTACTCTATGATTTCTAATTTATAATTAATGTACTTATTTTTACTAACTTCATGAATATTTATTTGCATCATATTTACTAAGTTATATTAAAATGGACACGAAGTATTAAATTAAGATAACGTATTGTAATACTTACATAGGTCTGCTCGGCCCTCTCGTCAATAAGGACTCCGCCCTTCCGATGGGTGGCCAGGAAGACGGTCACCATGTCGGCGTTACCGACCTTCCTTACCTGTAATTAAATATATTATCTTAGTAATAATTTATCGGATTTGCATTAAAATAATATTTCTAAAAGAGAAAGACATACCAGACGACGGAAATGTTCCGTCATCGGAATCGACCCACCGCACCACTTCGAGGCATGTTGCCTAGCCGCCTTGGCCTTCTCCGACTTCTCCTTGTACTTTGGCTCCTCGAATCGAGCCTTCATCGCATTCCATTGATCAGGGGTGATCCAACCTTGGATCGGCTTTCCGGCACGATCACGATCCTTCTGATCGTTGATAGAGTCGCGGATCAGCTTGGCAGCGACGGAAGGAAACATCCCCTCGATCTGCTCGGCCCGGTGCGGCGGATAGTAAAACATATCCTAGAACAGTACGAAACCAAATATTTATTAGTTATATATAATATGCATAAATTAAATGATTCATGTTAAAAACAAATCTATTTTAACCTTGAAGCGCGTAAACCAGAAGTTCTTCCTTTCGTCTGGAGCATCAGAGTAGTTAATCCAGGGACCACCATAATTATGCCTCAGCATATCGCCTAGGCGTCTCTGTACCCCTGAAGGACGATATCTATACATACATATTATATTCATGAAAAAAGTTAATTTATGATAAAAACAGAAGAAAAATAATAATAAACCAAAATACCTACTTTGTACCGTCGGCCCAGATCTCCGTCCTCCCCTCCTCCGGAGGTGCGCACGCATCATCTTCATGATGCTGGTCGGCCGTCGGCGCATCCTCCTCGGCCATCTGCTCATCCGTCTCCATCGTCGTATCAACATCAGGAACGCTAGACGGGGGAGCCCTCTCAACAGGTCTGGAACTACTCGTCCCAGGAGATATGCCACGTGACGTCGTCCCAACCGGCCCAGCTACTGTCCGATATGGAGGAGTAATCGGCGACGAGGATCCAGAGCCGGTACCAATAGGAGGTACCGAAGGCAAACTCCGTCCCCTAGCAGTACCTGTAGGAAGTACCGGATGATCCCGACCTCCTCGTGGCCCTCGCAAATGTCCGCGACGACCTGCCATACCTGATAACAGCATATGATAGTACAAGATATAATAGAGACTAGAAATATGACAGTACAACAAATAATAGAGACTAGAAATATGACAGTACAACAAATAATAGAGACTAGAAATATGACAGTACAACAAAGATAATAACCAAGGTAACATATGATGATACATTCTACAATAAACATCTAAGTCCAGATAATATCTCTCTCAATCATCTTCAGAATAATCATCTTGTTCGTCTTCCTCGACCTCATCTTCCTCTTCCTCCTCATCTTCACTTTCGTCTTCACCTTCGTCGGCTTCGCCTTCCTCTTCGGATAATTCTACATCTTCTACATTATGTGTCGTGTAATGCGTAACTTCCGTGGAGTCCACATCGACAATATTGGTTACAGGAGGTAGCTCGTCCTCCTGGTAAGCTTTTTCATCAACATCAAAAGTATCTCTAGCTTTAGTCTTGCATACTGCCCACCAGTCAGACTTCGTTGCTCCCCGTCTCGGATAAGCTGTAAAATACACGAGCTGAGCCTGAGTTGCTAGGACAAACGGTTCGTAGCCTTGATATCTACGCTTGTAGTTTATATCCACAAGACCATGCTTGTCAATTTTCCAGCCTTGATTTTCAATCGGATCGAACCATTCACACTTGAACAACACGATATTTGCAGGTTCTCTGCCATAATTATATGACAACTCCACAATCTCTCGCAAGATGCCAAAGAAATCATTTCCTGGATCGACGTCTTTGTAGTTCGAAGACTTGATACACAAACAACTGTTCTTCGTGGAATCAAGATCCAGGAAGCTGTCTCTAATCGGAGCATTTGTCGACTTGAACCGAAAGCCATTGACACAATAACTTGGCCATGTTTTAACAAAAGTAATTGGTCCCTTGGCAAGAGTTCTAATTAATTCAATCTCGGGTGAAATTAGACGATCGACCTGAATATCAAAGAAGAGATAATAAGTTATTTATTGCGCAGTTGCATTAGAAGAGGCCAGTAAATATTACCGAACTGCTTACATATTCGCTCAACCAAGAAGGAAAATGACGTCTCATTTCTTGTTCTAATGCTTCGTCTGTTAGGTAGGGTCTAACCAGCCTCAACTCATCATTATATGTGCTGGAAAACAACGAAGCATTAGAACGATTAGTACAATAATATTAGCTTATACTATTACATTGAGATGACGTAAACTCATCATTCCTTACTTACCCTTCTAGCTTCTCCACTTCATCCTCGTCGCAATTGAGTAATACATACAACTGAGCAGCCCTTAGCTCTTCGTCATTCAAATATCTCTTCTTCATTTTTCCCGAAGGCTTTCCGGACGCATTGAATACTTTCAGTATTCCATCATTAAATTCTTGATATCCGTCGTCGTTTCTCGGAGCCCTCGTTCTATTCGTAGCAACATGAGGTTTGAAATAGGAGGAGCAGAAATTTGTAATCTCCTCGAGAATATAGGCTTCACAAATAGAACCCTCGACCCGAGCCTTATTTTTTACCTTTCTTTTTAGGTGATTCAAATGTCGCTCGAACGGGTACATCCATCGATATTCGACGGGTCCACCAACACGTGCCTCGTAGGAAAGATGAATCGGCAAATGCTCCATAGAGTCGAAGAATCCAGGAGGAAACACCCTCTCTAGCTTGCACAGTGTTACCGCAATGTCCTTCTCTTGCTTTTCTAGACGATCAACGAGCAATTTCTTAGAACAAAGGTCCCTGAAGAATATGCTAAGCTCCGTCAATGGATCCCAAACTGCCTGCGGTAAGAATTCCCGAAATGCAATCGGAATTAACCGCTCCATGAATACGTGACAATCATGGCTCTTCATACCTGTCAGTTTGTTCTCCTTGAGGTCGACGCATCTTCTCAAGTTTGAAACATACCCATCTGGAAATTTCAGACCTTGAATCCACCTACAAAGCCTCACTTTATCCTCCTTCTCCAGTGAGAAAATTGCCTTAGGCTGCTTCAACTTTCCATTCCCGTCCTCTATCAAATGCAATGCAGGACGTCTACATATTTCTTTCAAGTCCAATCTAGCCTTAGGATTGTCTTTCGTCTTCCCCTTTACGTCCATTACAGTATTAATTATGTTGTCAAACACATTCTTCTCAATATGCATGACATCAAGGTTATGTCTAATCAGATTGGTGCTCCAGTATGGCAGATCCCAGAATATACTCCTCTTCGTCCAGTTATGAGTGCGACCAAATCCGTCACACTTGTAGCCCGTAGCAGGCTGCTCAATAGCACTTGGTAAATCTCTAACCTCCTCCCATATCGTGGCTCCGCACCACCTTGTCGGTGGATCACCCTTCTCCACAACGCCAGCACGAAAAGCATTCTTGTTCCTCCGGTACGGATGATCCTTCGGCAGGAATCGTCGATGACAATCGAAGAAGCACGGTTTGCCTCCGTGTTTCAAACGGAAAGCCTTAGTGTCGTCCATGCAACACGGACATGAAAGACGACCATGCGTGCTCCATCCAGATAACATTCCATAGGCCGGAAAGTCGTTGATGGTCCACATAAGTGCTGCCCGCATCTGGAAATTTTGTTTTCTAGATACATCGTACGTATTGGAACCTACTTCCCACAGCTGATTCAACTCATCAATCAATGGTTGTAAATAAACATCAATGTTCCTTTTCGGATTGTTCGGACCTGGGATAATAACGGTGAGGAACATATATGGAGTCTTCATGCACATCCAAGGCGGTAGATTATACGGGGTGACGATCACAGGCCAACACGAATACTGGGATCCTGAAAGTCCGAATGGGGTAAAACCGTCAGAGCAGAGACCCAATCTAACATTACGCGGATCAGAAGCAAAATCTGGATACTCTCGATCAAAGTGCTTCCATGCTTCTCCATCAGATGGGTGATCCAACACTCCTTCGGTATGTTCCCGCTTATGCCAACTCATGTTTTCTGCAGTTTCCTTCACCATAAACAACCGCTGCAAACGCGGCGTCAACGGCAAGTAGTGCATCGAAGAGGTAGGCTTCCTGGTACCGACAGACTTTCCTCTACCACAGGCCTTGTAGCGATCGACACCACAAAATCTGCAGGCGTCTTCATCCTTGTCGTCTTTGTAGTACAACATGCACCCGTTGCGACAGGCATCGATTTTTTCATATCCCATCCAGAGCGATCTAACCATCCTCTTAGACCGGTAAAAGTCTTTAGGCAACTTCGCACCCTCAGGCAATATTTCTATAAGCAACTCCATAATACGGTTGTAGCAATCTTGCGACATGTTAAAATCGGACTTGATGCTCAACAATCTTGTAACCACCTCCAACGGTGAATGATCCTCACAACCAGGATATAATGGAGTCCTTGCATTCTCCAGCAACTCCATGAACTGTGCAGCATCGGGGTTCGGTGCCTCCTCAGGTGCATCATGATCATCCGGATCGAAACTAGGCCCGGCCGCGTCAAAAACCATGTTCACCAACCCATCGTCGTAAGGAGCGTTGTTGTGGACATCAACATAAGGCTCGTACTCCGATGCTAAAGACACAAGTTCTCCGTGCTCGCTCCACTGATAGTAATTCGGCGTGAAACCCTTCGAGTACAAATGATACGTGACATCCACTTCTGGATGATATTTAAAGTTACGACATCTCACACACGGACACTTAATTTTGGTACCGTCCATGTACTGAGGGAACGCCTTGGCAAACTGCAGGAACTGGTGTACACCCTCTATGAATTCATCCCGCACACCGCACATGTCATCAGGATGACGGTTGTACATCCAAGTACGATTCCGCAGATAGTAATTCAGCTCCATAATTCTGTAAGATAGATACATCAAGGTAGTGAATGATATGCAAGTGTCAAAGCTTTTCCGATGGATTGCATTTATCTTTTCATCCATTCATTCATGCATTGCATTTATCTTTTCAGTTTTGCATATCATTACCTACTATTATACATGCATACTTTATATATACATCAAGGTAGTAATACTAGTTGATGTTCTGAAAAGGAGAGTGCGATGTCTAGTAGAGGATTCTTTTTTTTGAGGAGCTGTCATATCATGGAAGTCAATATAAAATAAAAGAAGTATACATGCAATTCTATATGATTCCTAGGCCAATCAAGGTCAAAGTCAACTATTGGTCAACTCGATCAACAATCTAGTAAAATGAATGAATATTAAGGCAGTTTATTTCGTAAGTAGTAATTCATATCCATATCCAATTGAGGATAATTCTGTAAGATAGATAGATGCACATTGCAGTCAGTGAATGAATATTAAGGCAGTTTAGATATGGGTGCGCAATTTAGATAGAGGTCAGTAGAGAGCGACAGTTTAGAGAAAACTGAGATTATTGGTGAGGTATAATTGTACTTGTAGGAGTACACGACACCAACTGTCCAATATCGACCCTTTGGGTCTACAAGAGTTACTTAACTCAGTTTGTCAAGACAAGTAAAACTTTTTAAATTAATACCCAATATCGACCCTTTGGCCTGTGCTTGAGCAGTATCCTAACTCAAACTATCTATCCTAACTAATAAATTAATATCCTACTTTAACATCTACTAACTCTCATATTCCTTCTAACATAAACTAATATCCTAATCTTAACTAACCCTTTAACTGAAACTAATATCTAAATAATGCTAATCATGAACTAACACCCTAACCTGGAAGTCCACACTGCTTAAGCACAGGCCATAGGCCAAGTTATAAGGCAAAATGCAGGCAACTGCCTGTAGCTACAAGGCAAAACCAAATGTTGACGGTATATATACCGTCAACATTTAAAAAGTTTACTTGTCTTGACAAACTGAGTGAAGTAACTCTTATAGGCCCAAAAGGTACTCTATACACTCTTACTTATACAAGCCTTTTGAGGCAATCAGCGTTATACTAGATTTCCGAAAAAAATCTATAACTCTGATAGGCCCAAAAGGCTTGGCATAAGTAAATTTAATTTCTAAAGAATGGCTCAAAATACTGTACCAATCATACCTATATTTCTAAGATACTCTATATACTCTAGGTACTAGGACTGAACTAACTCTCTAACACTCTAATGATACTCACTCACATATACCCACTCTTACTTAGGAATACTAAGATCTGACACATACTGATAATCACGTCCCTAATGTGGAGTCGCAAAATGTCGCTGAGTTAAACAAAACAGCGACGTTTTGTGACTAGACCGCGACATCAGCTTTCCCGGTAATTCATGGCTTCTGTGAAATAACCACATCTTGGCTATTTGTTAAATAGATCGACCATGAGCTCCCATGTTCAGTCGTGCCTTCAACATCATGTTCAAATGAAGGTGACAAGCAGCTGACTATAGAAAAATATGCCGTATTGAGCTTCATAAAGAAATGCAAGATTACTACATAGGAGAAAAGGTTTGGTAGGATTACGTCAAAGCACACGGCTTAGAAAATTATGACATATTTGTCTTCCGACACCGTAGTAACATGGTTGGTACATTAAGGGTCTTTGACAAGGTGACATGTTGTGAAAAAATATATCCTTATAGTTCTTCTACGGATTTACTTTAACATTACGTAGGAGAACTAAGGATATATTTGTTCACAACATGCCACCTCCTCAAAGGCCCTTAATGTGACAACCATGTTACCACGGTGTCGGAAGACAAATATGTCATAATTTTCTAAGCCGTGTGCTTTGACGT
This sequence comes from Iris pallida, assembly GCA_029216955.1. Taxonomy (NCBI): domain Eukaryota; kingdom Viridiplantae; phylum Streptophyta; class Magnoliopsida; order Asparagales; family Iridaceae; genus Iris; species Iris pallida. Next base: position 12,277,054 of record JANAVB010030816.1, on the reverse strand, counting down.
AATCCTACCAAACCTTTCCTCCTATGTAGTAATCTTGCATTTCTTTATGAAGCTCAATACGACATATTTTTTCATAGTCATCTGCTTGTCACCTTCATTTGAACATGATGTTGAAGGCACGACTGAACATGGGAGCTCAGGGTCGATCTATTTAACAAATAGCCAAGATGTGGTTAATTCAAACGATAGGAGTCGCTATATTCCTTAGAATAGACTTGGAATATTCTCTAGAATATTCTTGGAATATGCCTTGTAGCCAAGTGCTAATTAGATCTAGATCTAATTACTCCTATAATTACCTCTCCTGCCCCCATTAGTGCTAATCACTACAAGTGGGGGGCCATGGGGGTGCTACTGCTGATGTAAACTGCTGCTACAACAGCTGTTCTTGCTGCTGCTGTTGCTGGAATGGGGGCAGCAGCTCACCTTCTACTCCCCATCCATCTATCCACCTATCCATCCAACTATCTATCTAATATATATCTACACATACCAATAGCTAACTAGTATCCTATTTCTAACCCCAACTTGGTATCCCAAACCAAGGCTCTAAGACGGATAAATATCAGGTGTCTGAATCTGAGCCACAAAGTCCTAAATAGAGCAATACAGGTCATGATATGCAAAATACAAGAGAAATGAAGGATACAATGCAATCTATATGATTTCTAGGTCAATCTAGGTCAAAGTCAAACTTGGTCAACTCTAGTCAACTCTAACAGTCAAACTAGGTCAACCTTAGTCTAGTTTGGTCAAACAAGGTCAAACTAGTCTAGGTTAGCCTCATCTAGACTAAAGTCAACTATTGGTCAAACATAGCCTATTAGGTTCAATACCAAGGCATTCTAGGTCTTGGGCTAGTCAACTAAAGTCTAATTAGGCCTAACCAACATAGCCTTATATGTTACCCTAGAAACAATCCTAATTGGGTAAACTATATATACAAGAGCCTATATACAAGCTATAAACCAAAATCCTATAATAACTTGGACTACCAATCACATGTATTCAAAACATCATATATATATATATAATTCATACCTTACATATAAACTTATCCCTCACATTCACTCCTAACTCCATACTCCAACCTCTCAACTCTCAACCCATGACTTCAAGGCTAACTCAGCCCCAATTCAACCTCTAACCTATAACTCACATCCTCATGTAACCATAATAGCCTATATATATCCAATAACATATAACCTATGAAGGTTTACATGAATGATCAAGGAGGAACTAAACAAATGCATTAAAAAGGCTTAAAGACTGAACAAAACTCAGATCTATCTAACAAAACCATGTGTCTGTGTGTGTACGTGTGTCTGTGTGTGTACGTGTGTCCGTGTGTGTGTTCGTGTGTGTGTCCGTGTGTGTGTGTGTCCGTGGGAGAGGAGGAGGAGGAGGGGGAGCTTAGGGTTTACCTGAGCTCGAGGAGGAGGAGCTCGACGGGAGGGGGGGTCGTCGGGGAGAGGGATTCGCCGGTGGAGAAGGGGGGAAGTCGTCGGGGAGAGGGATTCGCCGGTGGAGAAGGGGGGAAGTCGTCGGGGAGAGGAGGGGACTCGTCGGGGGGGAGGGGGGACGGTGGAGTCGTCGGGGGGGGGGGGGGGGAGGGATTCGCCGGAGGAGGAAATCGGGTCGAGGGGGGAAAAAAATTTTCGTTCGAAAATTTTCGTTCGACTGAACTCTCTGCCCTAATTATAAAAGAGTTAGCGACGTCCTTATTAGCCGTCGCTAAACGTCGCCAAAATGGCGACGTTAAGTAAGTTACGTCACAAAACGTCGCTATTCAGCGACGTTTATAGTCTTCTGTCGCAGAACGTCGCTAGTCAGCGACGTTTTACGACGTTTCCTTCGTGGCGTCGCTATATTCAATGTTTGGCGACGCCACAAGCATCCGTCGCTAATATACGTCGCTATATGAGCAGATTTTAGTAGTGAAATACATAGAAGATTAAATAATACAATTCTATATATATATATATAGCCATGCGGCTAGGAAAAACCACTTGCCGCATGAAAAAGTCATGCGGTCAAGTACTGTTCTTCTCCTCAAATTCAGAGAAGAAAAACACCATGAAGCTATACTTCCAAGCTCTATAATTCCATCATCCAGAGTCCAAATTCGAACTTCCATAGGTCAAAATAGGGTAGAACAAAATTCTCTACAACATGGAACCATCAAAACTTTAGAAATAACAAGGTTAAACAGATCAAACCCAAGAAATCCGAAAATACCACAAAACTAGATCTACAAAATTTAACCATGGAAATAAAAAAAATGCCAAGTACTAAAGTGGGTTAGAAACACATAAGGAAGACAATGGAACAATAAAATGGGGTTCCTCCATGAAGCAAGATGCACTTGCCTAAGCTCTCCACTCTCTCCTGGTAGGTGAAGAGTAAAGATGGAGAAGAAGAAATGAGTAATAATAGAAGAGAGAGAGTGGGATAGATATTTATGGTGGGAGTGGTGGTAGGTGGGAGTGGTTCTCCACAATAAAACCAAACCAAGCCAAACCCACTAAACCGAACCAAACCAAGCCAATGCAATTCCATGATAAACCATGCTAATGCAACATGCAAAAATAAAAATCCAAGGCCAACTAATTATGACAAACCAAAAATACGAGCCCGGAATACGTACACGTATTCCCAATACGTAATACGAACTACGGGCTTTACAATATAAATGTATGGTGTGATTGTGATAAGTACTTTTCCTAGGGATTGGTTAGATTAAGCTTATAGGACAAGTATAAGCGACTGACTGTAGTAGACTTGGAAACCATTAAGAACGATTGTATTGGTATTATGACTCGATGATAGGGTATCTAAGATGGATAAATGAGATAGTATATTGTTATGACTATGGATTAAGGATTAGAATCTTGTGTTTAGCAAATTGAGGATTTAGCATTTGTAGAATTTTGGTTGGTTACCTATAGCTGATTACAGGTGATTAAAGGGTAGATCGATATGTGGATTGATATAGAATAAGTTAGAATGAGTTATCGTATTGCATACGAGATCGGAAAGATATCAGTTAAAAGGACAAGGAACAAGACAAAGACATATGTACATTGGTAATTAATAAATCGGGAGTTTGAAATCGAGGATTTATATTCGGAGGACTTGTTGAGTAAAAAGAAGAAGGCTCTACGCCAAGGATAAGAATTGAACGTATGATTTCAAGGAGAAACTGTAGGAAAGGATTGACGATAAATGATGCCAAGGAACTGTGGATTGATGAAATAAGGATACTTAGGATATGATAAGAAAATCCAGTATTTACAATTGAGGTTGGAAATATGGTTGATGATTAAGCATTTTAGGCTTATAGACATACCCGGAGAATGACCTATAGTTTAGGGTATACATGAAGGTTTCATGTTAGTATGGAAGATTCTAAAGGATATATGACGTAGTTTATGATAGAAGGAATTTGTTGAACCTGAACCAAAAAGATTGTAAGGAGAAACAGAAGAGATGATTACAAGGGTATCAGATTGAGAATCGTAGCCAGAGTAGCTACATGTTATAGTTTGACCTATTGGATGATTTTTAATTTCGAGGACGAAATTTTTGTAAGGTGGGTAGGATGTAAGTCCCCTGAATTTCAGGGCTGTTTTAAATTTTTCTAAATGAATTATTATCGATAAATATTTTATTTATTTAATTGTTTAGATCATTAATGTACCTTTCCATGATTTTGATTTCTGGAGCGTCAGGGATACCAATCTCTGTAAACTCTCTTCACGAGTTTTGAAGTAGACAAGATTATCTTCGTTTTGATATATCATGTCCCACTTGAATTTGTTCCCTTGTGCTCTTTTTGTATCGTGCAACTTCGGGTCAACTTAGACCAATTAATCGTTGAATATTATTTCCACTTTTATTTTTGATCATCGTTTGCACGTTACCGTTGCTTTTAATTTAGGAGCACCAGATCAGCCATTTTCTCGAAACCAACTTCTCGTGAATGATCTACTCGAGACGCTCTTCACCCATGACCTTCGTGTCCCACTCAGACACTTCATTTTGTGCTCTATTTTCTTCGCACAACTTCTGGGTCAATTTAGGCCGATTTATTTTCTGCCGTGAAACCCGATTTAATTTTCGATTTAATTTCGAGACCCGACATCGACCCAACCTGTCAACCCGAAGTATGGACGTGGCCCATATGAAGCCTACTCCCCGCCTGCAACTTGTGTCCCATTTATTGGAGTCCCCGTATATTATTTATTTTCCCGTGATTATAAATACCCATATTTAATTCAATTATTGCACCCGGTTCGATTTTGACCCGATCCGGCTCGACCGAACCCGAACCCAAGCCCCATGTTGTTATCCTATGACTGCACAAATACCCCACGTAATTTTCTTATTTTTCCTATTTTTGAAAATATCTTTTCTTTCTACTTTATATATATATATATATATATATATATATATATATATATATATATATATAAACAATTCACTCTCTCTCTCACTTTACACTCATACACCCCATCACACCAGCTCATAGCACCCCCCCTCTATTCAAACCGATATCACCCACCCCCTCTCTCATTCCCTCTCTCTCTCTCTCTCTCTCACAAATATCAACTCTCCCTCTCTCTTTCTATTTTTATATATAATCAACTCTCTCTCTCTCCCACTCTCTTTTATACACACACACACACACACACAAAACACACGATCTCTCCCTCTCTCTCAACAGCACGCACAATACCCCCCCAAGCTCCGGCCGAGCAACCACCCTACTCCTCCCCGAGCTCCTCCCCGACACAGCCTCCCTTCTCCTCCTCCTTCTCCATTCACTAACATCACCTTTACCATCATCATCATCCATCTCCACCACAACCACTCCCACCACCACCATATCTACGCCACCACCTCCGCAGCCACCCCACACGCCGCTGCGCCGCCGCCCTGGCCGCGCGAGGCTGCGCCGCCGTCGCGGCAGCAGCTGCAAGCAGCAGCAGCAGCGTGCAGCAGTGGCCGCACGCGCGCGCGCACGGCCACGCGCGCCGGCGATTGCCGCCGCCGTGCGCCACTTCGTGGCCGGCCAGCACCACCGCGAGCTCCCCTACCGTCCAGCGACCTCCGGCGAGCCACCCTGTGGCCAACGCCCGCTTCTTCGACGAGCCAAATAGGCGATTCGTGCATTTACGTCGAAATCCCGTCGACGCGCACGATTTCAAGTTTCAGAAATTGTGTTTCGGGACAGCGACTTCGCACAGATTTTCTGGGAGATCCGACCGTTGGATCGGCGAACTCTTTGCTCCGCATCAATCTTGGTATATCCATCTTCACTCCTGTCAATTTTTGTCCGTTAATTTTGTCGTTTGATACCTCAAAACTGGCCACCAAGTTGACGTTTTAAATTGAACTGTTTTTGGACAGTTTCGTGGAGCCGACTTCGTCAGCTCGTAACTTCGCCGTCGCAGCTCCGTTTTGTGCACTGTCAGTTCTGGTGCACAGTTGGTATAACCATCTTCCTGTCTCCTTTATATTTCATTTTATTTTAAGCACGTTTGGTTGGTTGAATTCGACGCCAAAGTTGGCCGTCCGAATTCTTTAATTTGTACTTGTTAAATTCCATTTTTGAACCCGGGACTCCGGATTCAATTTCTGACACCACAAGTAGACTCGTGGCGTCGTTCTGGCATGTTTTCATATAAAGTTTGCTTAATTTGGAGAACGTGGGCCCTGGCACGCCTTTCGGTGCAAAGCGGGTCCCACTTTTCGAGTCAACGGGTCACTTTGAGTTCGGCTCATCGGAATCCAATTCCGGATATACCGTTGAGTTCGTATCGTCATTCTGGACTCGTTGACATATAATTTGCTGAGTTTTGAAGACATTTGCTCCGGCACGCATTTTCGTGCAAACCGGATACCAAGTGTCGCGTCAACGTATCATTTTGAGATCGGCACATCGGAATCCAATTTCGGATATACCGTTGGGTTCGTATCATCATTCTGGATTTGTGAACATATAATTTGCTAGGTTTTGTAGACTTCTATCTCGACACATTTTTCGGTGCAAAGTGTGTCCAACGGCGGACATCATTTTGACCCAAAATTACCGTTTTGCCCCTGTGTCCAAATTGGACTTATGGGTAGGCTATCCTAGCTGATTTGACCATTCTGGACACGTTGGGGATATTTATTTTATCATCCGACAACATCTGTAGATTTTGATTATGTATTATCCTTAATTTATAATTAATTATTTTTCTAGATATTGTTACTTTCTGGTTTTGAATTTTTACATATATTTTAATTGCTGTAAAAATCTTAGAAAAATGGTATTTAAATATTATGTTAATTTAGCTAATTTATTATAATTTTTCTAGCATTTATTAAGTGCTTTTGGTATTTTATAAAAATAGGAAAACAGAACTCATTTTTAGTATATTTATGTTTGCTGATTTTTAATAAATATTTATGAGGGTTTAGAAATCCCAGAAAAATTAGTATAAATTTCTATAATTAACAAGGATTATTTTGGTACTTTATTTTATATATACTTAAGCTTTTTGTCTATCTCTAAAATTGTTGAAACTTAGTGTACCGTTTGATTTATTTATTGAGTAGTTACAACTTGCAAGTTTTGCGTTGATTTGAGTTGTTATAGTATTGGACCTCACCCCGCACTAGTGTAAAGACCCTAGAGAGTTAGTTTGTGTATAGTGGCACTTCACATTAGACTTTTATGCTAGGTCCCCACTTGGCTAGTATCCAGTTAGGAGTCGTATCACACCACTAGTATATTGTTGATCCTAGCTTAGAACTGAGTTTGTATATCATTATTGACAGGACACCAGGCATCTATATCTTCGTACTAGTATTCTTGCTTTGCTCGAGGCAAGTACATCTACACACTCATTTACTGTCTTTTAATGCTAGAACATGTATTAACCCTGTTAAAATACTGCTTCTGAATAACTGCAAGTTAAATCTTCACATGTTGTATTACTTTCAGTACCTGCCATGCTTAGGACAGTTCTTATATCTTCATATGTTTCTTATTGGTTCTCAGTACATGTTTTACTATGCTTTATACTACTCGGAGTATTCACATGTTTCATACTGTTCCCAGTACCGGCCATGCTTATATTACTCCCAGTATCTCCTACATGTTTTACTGTTCTCGTATCTCTCACATGTTAGAATATGGGTTATAGGGAAACTGACAGTTGAGTACGTGATCACGACCCCCTTCTCCGTACGTATGTACCGAGCAAGGTTGACATTTTATATGTATACCTTGTCGTAGGCTTTATCTCAACGCGGATTTGTGCGTATGTACATCTGTCGCCGTTTCACTTGTACGGAAGTACATTTCATTATGTGCCCCCAGCACATTGTACATCTATTGACCGATCACGTACCTGCTACAGTTTTAAACATTACATACGCATCTGTCTCTATGACATATGTGTCATTGCCATGATAGACTATGAGATATGCCATGTTTTCTGTGTTACTATGATACGGTGATTCCAGTCATACCATGATCCCAGTTGTATCATGAGGCCATGTTTTCCAGTATTTTCTGTTTTATAGACTTATCACACCATGTTTCTTGTTGTACATCTCTTTCATTATATGTTCAGTACTTTAGTTGTAGAGGTTGTACTTGCTCCCGTCCTGACAGGATAACATTGTAGGTATACTTTTCGAGAAGGAAACGCTATGTGTTACATATTATGATACTGCATTGAGGACCTGGCCTTAGCTCCAGAAGAGGCCCCAGCGGGGAACCTTGCTTAGTTATCTTTCTTGTGTTTTGGGACTTAGACTTTGGTATGTACTTATATTTGGATACTGGACTTTGTCTCCAGTTAGATACTTTGGATATGTATTATTAAGTCTGTGCTCATGTTACCTTCGCTTATAGATGCTGTGTTGTGATGAACTTTAAATGTGATTTTAGAACTGTTAGTAGCTTAGATCCTTTATTGTATATTCTTAGAACAGCTTACTACGATTTAGCAAGCGTAGGCTGGACATGACTCGGCCCGGCCCAATAATTTGGGTAACGGGTCGTGACATTGGGTTCCGTTGACGGCCTTGTATTCCATTCATACCCGGAATGCGATGGTCGACTTGACATATTCGGCGAGTGAACGCGAGTTTCTCGTACCACTCATCTGCCTCTGTATTCTGTGATATACGATATCTATCATGTATCCCGACTACGTAGGTGCATCCTGGATTAGAGTCATATCTTCGACTGAGTCGTTGGTACCGACTTACTTCGAAACTTGACCCTTGTCTACTTTGTGAGTCAGCGTAGGCAAGCGAGGACGAATCCCTACTCAACTGACTCAGGGGTATATTATTCCATATGCCCCATTTTCTTGTATTATATATATGTATGTATTTATTATTTTCTGTATTTATTTAAATTCTGTATCTCAAATATCACTTGTACACGGGATATTTTCTTTTGATGTGTTATGATTTTACATTATTTTAGCATGTGTATTTTTGCTCGACTGGCTTTCGGAAATTCCGAGGACGGAATTTTTCTATGTTGTGGAGAGTTGTGAGACTCGTCTCACAGTATCGGTATTTATATACGGATACGTATTTTGTATTGTATTTCATATTTTCTCGATTTTTGGAACGCTTTAAATTTTTTTCCAAATTATAGATTTTCTCCTTGGCCGGTATACCGACGGTGTACCGAAGTATACCAACGGCATACCGCTCGGACAGATTTTCCATATTTTAGATATTTTCGATTTCAGATATTTTCGTGAATAGTGTTTCTGATATTTTCAGGAATAGTGTTTTGGATATTTTGATGAATAGTGTATAGATATTTTCGTGAATAGTGTAGATGCATTCTATTATCCAATGGACAATTGGTTTTCTTTCAATGGCTAGGATTGACCTAGAATGTGACATGGATCACGATCCAACGGCTAAGATTAATTCACCCCTTCTATATATATCCTATGAGTTTCTCTCTCCTCTCTCTTTTCTTTCCTTCACCATTTCCTCTTCACTCTCTTCCTTCTTCCTCAAGCTTAGGAAGGCTTGGCCTTGAGGCCTAGAGTGTGGTTTCGGAACCCCTCTTGGTGGTGGAGTAGAAGATTAGGCTCGGTTGCTAAAACCTAGGCAAGTACATCTTGCTCAAAAGTGACATGACCATACTTTATTTTTATTTTTCATAGAAATTAAAGTTTTATTGTTCTATAATATGCTCCTCTAAATTGTTAACATCTTTAGTAAATAGCACTTTTGGTTTTGATCAATAATATTGCGTAGATCTGAGTTTCTAGATATGAGTTTTGAGAATTTCGAAGTTTTGATCTATCAAATGTTTTAATTTGTGAAAATTAATACTTCCATGTTGTAGGAAGTTCAATTCTATTCAATTTTGACTTTTGAAAGTCCGAATTTCGATTTAAAACGAAGTTTTTATGGCCGAAACAAGTTTTGAGTTCAAAAATCAACTTTCTGTGATGGTTCGGAAAATTCGTCGAAAATCCGCGGAAATCCGTCGGAAAATCCGAACTTGTACCACAAAGCTTGCTGTTACACTTCGGAAAATCCACCGAAATTCCGCAGTAATCCGCCGGATAATCCGGTTAGGCTATTTTAGGCGATTTTTGTCTGTTTTTGCCCGTTTTTGTCCGTTTTTGATAATTTCTCGATTGTAATGGACTCTTAACATGATTAGATGACCTTGGATAGTTAAAGAATGATGTACACTCTATATACATGGTACATGCTTATGTTCACGTATTGTTCTATGTCTAGATTATAGATAGTGGCCTGTTATGGTGCACTCCAGATTACTATATATATACCTAGCTCGATTTAGTGGCTCGTAGTAGCGCACTCATGACTTGATTTTCTTATTGATTTCTAGACCCGAGATATGAGTACATGTTCTTTCTTGACACCGTGGATATAGCTTGTTGAATGTCTAATCTATTTGCATCTTGGCAATGGACAATCGAGTGTGAGTATTGTCTATTGTATCGCGCGTAATGTGTATTGAGAACATTTGCCAGAGATATCTCGCAAATAACTTGTACCCATGGCTCGTCATTATAGGACGATTCTTGAGTGTCCACGACTTGAGAATTAAAAACGAATGTTATAGGTAATTGACTAGTAAACTCATATAGATCATTGGGAGGGGAGGACACTTCATGCTACCGCGTACTCGGATCGCTATGGGCCCCCACAGTGGCAGGGATAACCCCGATTGGCGTGGGCCCTGTCCACTATTGATTGAGTAGATGTTTATCTACTATTGATATGTTATTGAGTAGATGTTGTTTATCTACTATTGATATGTTTCATTTTTGGAGTAGATGTTATCTACTATTGATTGAGATTGTTTGGTTGATTTTATTTCTTTTCTTCTACCGTCGTCGTCCCCTTGGCCATCCGAGTTACTGCAGCGTAGGTGGTAGTGAAGTTTCTCAACTTGCATATTAGTAATTAAGATTGTGATAACCCTAGCTAGTTAATGATAGCAAGCCGTAGGTAATAATTGGCCGTGCACTTTTGATTGTGTGTTACCTTGTATGCTCTTGTGTCAGTGAGTGGCCAGAGGCTAAGTTCTACTAGGAAAAAGATCTGTAACCCCGGTCCTTGTTTGGTTTAAGGGTTGTAGCTCCGATTCCTAGTAGTTCCTAAACCCCTTGTTGCTCATCGGATTATTCTGTTCCATAGCTATATTATTCAGTATTTCCATTCAGTCATTTATATTCTTGAGATACGTGCATTGGTACCGCACTAGTCTCGACCCGCATTTATTTACTTCTTTTATTATGTTATTGTGTTGTTGTTGGGTTTTGTCGTTCACCTCGAGCCTTCCTTGTGGTACTTGCTATTTGGGGTCTGACCCCACTGGTTTTGTATGGCCAGGTTCCATAGTTGATCACGAGGATCTATCGTCTTCTCCTCCGGATGGTTCGCACTCAGAGGGCCGATATGGATTAGCGAGTGGGTTACCTTTATTTTCCACTTTATCTTGCACTTTTATTTATGGTGTATTAGCCAAGGACATATGTTAGTCCTTGTTTCTGGGTTTTGTTCCCTCCGTCTTAGTACGGCGTGGATGTATATTCTGGACAGCTGCTAGTTGTACATTTACGTACCTTTTGTATAGTCAGTTGATATATCTTTTATTATGTCAGCTCTCATGATTATGTATGTACTTGTGTTTAGGATGCCTTATCCATCACATATGTGATTTACTCTTTATTGTTTCTTATGTTGATTGGATTGAGATATGATTTGTTCGACCTTAGGAGTCATCAGTGGCATGCTAGAGTCCACCCACTTGTCTTCTAGACAGCTTTGATCGTATATTGGGGTACTGGCGTACTCTAATACACGTAGCTGGCTTTGTTTTGCCCCTACTTTCCAGTATTCTGGTTCTGGGGCGTGACATGTACTTCTCTCTTGCTATATATACAATAGTTTTCTTGTTTCATAGTACTATTATTCATTCTGAAATACATAGAATAGTTTTCTGAAATACAATAGTTTTCTTGTTCTCAAGATGTCTACTCGTGTGGGGAAAAATGTAGAAGACGTAGAAGATTGGATGTCAAATCCAAATGAAACCTTCATTCCGTGTTTGTTGCGCAAGATTGAAGAACATCTGTCGACGATTTCAGCTGATGTTGCAAAGATAAAAATTGAACAAATGAAGTTAACTCGGCGTTTGGAGAAGATTGAAGAATCTCCAGTTTTGAAGGAGGCATCTTCATCTGGAGCATTTAATAATGTGAAGGTGGTTTCCGTTGTATCTTCTTCCGAAGAGAAGGACGTGGAGCTACAGTCTCGTAGTAAAGCATTGGACCGATTTCTCGCATTGGACGCTATAGAAGAAGAAGAAACTGACTTTAGCAGTCCTTCTAAAAGAATGCGTAGAAATTTACATCCGGTCACACCATCCAAAAATTTAATAAGGGGTTCAACCTCGAAGCCTAGCAATTGTACTAGTGTTTCTTCGAGATATTACGACTATATTTTTGCAGATGATAGACCTGACGAGTAAGTAATATGAGTTTTGATTTAATTCCAACAGTTTTTTTCTCCTAATTTATTTGTTTCTTTTCTTAGAGAAATAATATCATCTTGCAACAAAATCTATGTGTCTCGGTGGGAGATGAAGACCTTAGCTCCTTTAACAAAAATTACCAATGAGGTATGTATAGATAGTATATTTCTTCTTAGATGCCATCTACGTTTACTTCGATTCCATCGCTGACATTTTTAATGATTTATTTAGATTGTAGGTATTGTCTTTGCTCTTCTCACCGCGGAGGAACGGAAAAGAACCTCCAATAAAGCTAATGTATGGTTTTTACCAATAAGAATGTCGGTGAGTGAGCATTTTATTCTTCAATGCATATGCATTAACAATTTTCTCGTTTGTTTGTCCTTCGTAATGTATTAATTGATGTGTATGTAGAAAGCCACGTTACCTCCATCCGTCAAAAAGCCTCATGAATTATGGAAGAAGTTTAAATATTTTCAGGATTACATGGGATCTTTAAGCACTTGTAAAGAGGTATTAATGTATTTATGTTTAATTATTAATCCTAATTTTCTGAAAATTTACTAATTTATTTTACCTAATTATCTTGATTTAGATATACATACCTATTCATTTGGGCGAACACTATACTCTTGCAAGAGTTCTGGATAAAAAAAGACTGTTGAAATTTGGGACTCACTTGCATCTAAAGATGATCCGATTCAAAGCAGAATAGTTATAAAAGAAATAGTAAGCTCATATTCATCAATTTTTATGAATTGGGTACAAGATACGCGGTATACTAATACATACTGTATTCTGGTAATTGTAGCTTTCAAATTTGGATATCTTTCTCGAAGAAAAGATTTTGAAGCTGAGAGATGCTAGGTTCAGCTTTTCTACTTTTGTAATAAAACGTCCTTCTTATGTTCCCCGCCAAGGCAAATTAGTTGATTGTGGAATTTTTGTAATTGCATTCATGAAAGACCGATGTAGCCTGGACTACCGTTCTATCGATGTAAGTATGAAAATATGTCGTCAAAAACTTCAACTTTTTAGAGCAATATTTTTGATGTTATGTTTGTTATATGCAGTTTGATGCGGAAAAGGAAAGACGCAAAGTTGCTGAATGGATTACAACTTCAGAGCACAATGAAGAGCTAAAAAAGAAGTCCAATCTGATTGAATATGGAAGACGATGATTTTTTTTTTCTTCTTCTTTTATATCTAATGTATGGAAACCCCTAATGTATTATGTTCATTTGTTTTGTTGAGTTGTAATGACATTTTTGCCAAACGGCTTCAATTCTTTTTGATTAAGCAGAATCATTTCTGTCCTTCAAATTAATATAATTAAGCAGAAAGGAGTCTTTTGTCCATCCATCGAATGACATTTTTGCCCTTCTAATTAATTCAAAACACCCCCGAACCCTTTTATTAAAAAAAGAAAAGGAAAAAAGAAAACTGTTTCGGAGCTTCCTCTTCTTCCATAATCCACTATGTACTCAAACCTAGGTCATTCTCCTCCAAAATCTTCAAACCTTCCTCCTCATTCGCAATATTCACACCATGTCGGCATCAGCGGCAGAATCATCACCGGCAGCATCACCAATTAGAGAAGATGCACCAGTTACAGAAAATCCAAAAGCGATAGACGGAGAACAACGGAAACCCTATTCTAAAAAAGTTGCACAAAGGAAAAAGGAAAAAGCTGCTAAACAAAAAGAAGTGCAAGAAGAAGTGCAAACAGAAGGTATAACTTTGATTTTATGTTCGCAAATTCTGTATATATTACAAGAAAAATGACATTCTCCGCCATAAAACGCATTTGAATGTTAAATTCTATTCGCCGTTTAATTTGGAACGGAGAATGTCATTCTCCATCTAACTTGAAACGGAGAATGCCGTTCCCAGTGTTAAAACCCATAAGAATGGCCATTCTCCGAACTAATTTTTTTTTTGTAGAAAAAAAATCTGTCAGGAACAAGGATTCAAGACTTTTCTGTTCTACCTTCAAGCCAATGCTAAATCTTATGGAGGAGGTCAATCGAGATGTTGGCCATTTACCTGAGCCAGTTATTCGTTCCTTGAAGAATACCGGTTTCTGGAATTTTGTTGAGATTTTCTACCAAAACAGAGTCCACGTCTCCGAATTGGCCAAGGTCTCCGAAGGGCTTGAGAATTTAATTGCAAGTTACACAGAAGAAGAAGATGGCGTCGGGTGCTTTGAATTGAGCACCACTGTTAAAATCGCCCCAAGCGTCGAGGATATGGCAGTCATATTCAGTCTACCGCTGAATGAAGAAAGCGATGATGATGTTTCTTACAGAAGATTGATAAAGAAAAAAACAACAGCAGCCCACACGACCAGCTTCATTGAGCCTGTGTAGAGATCACTTCACAAGATTGCTGGCTAATACCAAGGGCAAACACTCAGAAGTCACAAATAAGGAAGTGAGAGACAAGTTCTCTGAATTGTTACGACGAGTTCGTGGCGGAGATAACAATGTTAATCCAGATGATTTGGCCAAGCTAATAATCTTCCACTTGTGCCGAACAGTATTCTTCACAAAGTCTGGCGGTTTAAATTTGTCGTACAGATTCTTGGCCTTGGTAGACAGTGTAGACGTCATCAACAGTATATGCTGGCCAAGGTTAATCCTGTCATATGTAATGGATAGCATAAAGAGGAGTAGAAGCAAAAATGAACAGGAGGATTACTCAATGGCTTTCCACAAATTGGAAGGTTGCACAATATACTTCCTCTATTGGTTTGCAGAACATAGTAAATTTGTGGAAAGGAAGTTCCCCCCAATTCCTGATTATCCAAGATTTTTCACATAGAATGGGTACAAAATCTCAAACTTCCTCAAGGCCGAATATCACAACAAAATGAGATCGAAGATGATATTTGAAGATCTGGTTATACCTATTGGGGAAGAAGAATGGCACAAAGAAGATGAGCCACCTATAGAAGAAGTTGAAAAAGAGGGAGAGGAAGAACACCAAGAAGCAGGTGGGGATAATTTTGATGAACAACGGATACCACAGCATCATGAAATTGGCACTGTGATGGACGACTTAGCAAAGGAATTGGAGGATTTGAGAAGACATTATTCTGATATTCTTGCGCAGAATGAAGAACTCAAAGAAAAGTTAGAAGAGATGGAGGCACAAGGAGCGCAGTTACGTGCAGCCAACTTTGAGAATGCCATACACAAAAAAAAAGCTGAAAGAGCTCGAGGCAGAAGAAGAGCAACAACGTACAGTCAACGTTGTGATGGAGGGCTCTGTGCATGAACTGGAGGATTTGAGAAGACATCATTCTGATATTCTTACGCAGAATGAAGAACTCAAAGAAAAGTTAAAAGAGATGGAGGCACAAGGAGCGCAGTTACGTACAGCCAACCTTGAGAACGAAAAACTCAAAGAAAAGCTGAAAGAGCTCGAGGCACAAGAAGCACAACAACGTGCAGTCAACGTTGTGATGGAGGGCTCTGTGCATGAACTGGAGGATTTGAGAAAGCAGAATTTTGTTCTTAAATCAGAGCTAAATGCACAAGGTAAAATCTTTTCTATTTCAAATTTTTGATTTGGAATCTTCCAGGAGAATGACTATTCTCTGTGTATTATAACACGGAGAATACTCATTCCCCGTGTTATTTGAAACGGATAATTGCTATTCCTTATCATTTCGATACTGGAAAGGTTATTCTCCGTGTAATTCCAAACGGAGAATTCTATTCTCCGTATTATATTACACGGAGAATGTCATTCTCCGTGTTAGGTTCACATCATACATTTCATTGTTGTTTGTTTTATTTCAGTGCGAACAACCGAGCAACTCAGAGAAACAAATGAAAGGCTCGTTGAGGAGAAAAGGGAGCTTCAAAATAAAGTTGAATCGATTAATATTGAAGCCAATGAAAAGGATGGAAAAATTCAAGATCTTGAAGCCATGGTTGTAGCACTTCAGCGTGAGGAGTTTCAAGCAGCTGTTGAACTTGCTGCTCCAAGAGAAGTCGGAAGAAGAGGAGGATCGGGGCGAAAGAGGTTAATAAAAAGCAATACAGTTGGAGAGGCTAATAAAAAGCGGAAGGTTAATGCCGCTCCGAAATCCCGAGAAGACGCCAAAATGGCTGAATTAAAGAAGGACCGTGTCATACTAAGGGAATGCGATAAACTCTTACTTTGGAAATATGCGGATGAAGAGCTGAAGAAACAATACATCGACATCGTAATTCCCAGAAAGAATTCTTCAAAGTATGTATTCTGAACCCTTTTTTTCTTTCATTTTTTCTAGAATTTTTTCACAATTATGTAATGAGAATCTATCTTTATTAATTTAATCTAAACTAAATTTATGTGCAGTGATATGGTATACGAATTTCATCCGAAAAAGGGTGAAAATGGAGTTTCAGTCCAGCTGTCGGCAGTAGACATGCAAGACATACTTAACTATGACGACATGGAGGCTGGCATACTGGACATAATAATAAGGAAGCTGAGAGAAATTCAAGGCAGTAAAAGGTGTGCCCCGTCTAGTTCAAAGGAGGTACCATTGATCCAGGAAAAAAAAGCCGACGCCTCAATCACATAAGTGGTCTGCATTCATGACGGCCCACACATTGGTAAGAATTCAAACAGGAAAATCCATATTCATGTGTAAACCGATGAAAAATGACAGAAAAAATTTACTCATGATATTGTGTATTGTTTTTGGAAATCAGACCACCGTTCAACGTGCCAATAAATAAACGCAAAAGCCGGCGCCTTTGAAGACATCCAAACAGATTTAGTAGACTTCGTCATGGATTTGGAGGACGACATAGAGTTTCTATTCATCCCACTCTTTAATGCATCCATCAAACACTATACTCTGCTCACATTCAACTTTATCTCCTACGACTGGATACACTACAACTCCTTGAGACAAACCACGTACGATACGTGCAAGGTGGATGCAGAATTAATGAAGAAAACCTTAGAGCCTATCGTCAGGAGAAAAATTGATATGATGAGGGAGAGATGCCCGACGAAGAAGGAGTATGAGAGCAAAGTGCTGAATTGTTCTCTAAATTGCCCACAACAACGGGCACCCAACTGTCTCTTGTACACGACGTATTATATGAATATGTTGACGACTCCTCCCTTCGAAATACCGGGAGGAAATGACAGTGAAACTCACCAGAAGATGACAACGATGAGGTTAGCATGGGCTAAGGAGTTGCTTTCAAGCAAATATGTAACACGAACCAAGTAATGACATTGTAAAACAATAATGTAATTATGATGTAATTGGGAAGGAACTTCTGTCTTTTATAATAAGCTCTCCCAACTTCTGCCATTTATTGGCAAATTTAACAACTCGAACTCATGCGCCAAGTGGCAGTCACTTTTATTGTCATTAATACCAATGAATCTGCCATTTATATGCCATTAATACTAATGAATTCTTCTATTTATATGCAATTTATTCCTAATGAATCTGCCCTTTCGGATTATATTCTCCGTTTTATCTGGAACGGAGAATAGAATTCTCCGTTTACTTGAAACGGAGAATAACTTTCCCGTTTAAATTAAATCGTTTGAGGATTCTATTCACCGTTTATTTTGGAACGGATAATAACATTCTACGTCTATCTTGAAACGGATAAATAAAATATTCATTCGCCGTTTTTATTTAAACGGAGAATGACGTTCTCCGTGTCTTTCGAAACGTAGAATGTTATTCTCCGTTTAGTTTGAAAAGGAGAATGAAGATGAGTTTGATGAGAATATGACGAGGTTGGTATGGGCTAAGAAGACTACAATGATGAGGTTGGTATGGGCTAAGAATTAGATTTCAAGAGAACTTCTGTCTTTTATAATGTCTGCTCTGCTGTCTTTTATAATAAAATTATTTTTGAGTTACATTTACATTATGAAAACCACGAAAACTTTGACTTTTTGAGTTACATTTACATTATGAAAGTCTGAAATAATACATAAAATCCTACTATCAAGAAAAAAGTTGAATGTCAGCTGCGTGCGGGCATCGCAGAGCAATGTAACTCCTTCAGGCAAAGGAATTCCTTAAGGCAGTGAGTTCCTTTGCCTCAGTGAGTTTCTTTGCTCGGAGGATGCACGATGAAATGACTTGCCTCAAGGAGTCATCATACGGTTCCTATGCTCTGACGATGCACGATGAATACCATCTACCACATGGACACGAACTAAAAGACGACAGAGAACAACACTCCTCACAGTTGAAGCTTTCAATTGGATTCCTTGAGGCAAATCACTTCATCGTGCATCGTCAGAGCAATGGAAGTCCCTGAACAAAGGAACTCCGTGCATAGTCAGAGCAATGGAACTCCATGAACAAAGGAACTCCGTGCATAGTCAGAGCGAATCAAAGTACGAGCGCAATAAATCCAAACCTACACTCTGTCGGAGCGCTCGCACTTTAATTCGCTCTGACTATGCACGGAGTTCCTTCGTTCATGGAGTTCCATTACTCTGACTATGCATGGAGTTACTTTGTTTAGGGAGTTCCATTGCTCTGACGATGCACGATGAAGTGATTTGCCTCAAAAATTCAATTGAAAGCTTCATCTGTGAGGAGTGTTGTTCTCTGTCATCTTTCAGTTCGTGTCCACGTGGTATTCATCGTGCATCGTCAGAGCATAGGAACCGTTGGATGACGCCTTGAGGCAAGTCACTTCATCGTGAATCCTCCGAGCAAAGGAACTCACTGAGGCAAAGGAACTCACTGCCTCAAGGAATTCCTTGAGGCAGAGCACCGTGCAAAGCCATCCTTCTTCAACAAGGAACATGTCAAAGAAATAGACTCCTGGCTGGCGCTTCGACAGAGCGTGGAACGATAATAAACTCCAAACCCATGCACATCTCAGTCTTCTGAAGGACTTCACCACCGTGCTTCGTCGGACCAATAGAACATGTTGAAGAAATGAACTCCTGGCGGCAAAGGAACACTGTCACGCCCCAGAACCAAAATACTGGGAAGCGGGGGCAGACATAGCCAGCTACGTATATTGAAATAGAATACATCTCAACTATACGGTCACGGCTGTCTAGATATGAGGGTTTACTGCAAGCCAACGGTCTTTTAAGGTCAAGCCTATTGTCTCAATCTCAAGCAAGTAATATAAGTACAAGATGTTTGACCACCAAATATACAATAAAAGGCGTCCCAAATATTACATATGTCACGACCCGCACCCTGAAGAAGGGCACGAGCACGTGGTTACGTCCAGCCTACGCCGCAGAATCGGCGGTAGAACGCTGTATATAGGGTCTGTAAATACTACGACTAAAATAGATAAATGTACCTGTACAGTATATACACTCCGAACGGAGGAACATAGCAATACAGTCTCAATCACATATGTCAAAACTAAAGTAGATAGCATGGAAAAGAGATATGATAGATAAAGCAAGAAACGAGTCCAGAAATATCCACAAGTCACAGCTAACACAAAATCCAGAGTCTTAGAATAATAATAAGTATAAAGATACTGCAACTGAAATAAACTAGCTAGCTCGCAGGCCAGGCAAACCTAACTAAAACTAGGCTACTCGGGATGAGCGAAGTCTAGTGGCTCTACCACTAAGCCCCTGTCTAGGTCAAGTCCATCAGACTCTATCCCGTAGTAAGTCGGGCAATCAGCCTCTAAATCATCTGTAAAATTTATCAACGGTATCCTGTCAGAAAAATGAGCAAGTACAAACACCAACAGCAGTTCCATATGAATTGAGAAATACTATAAGAGACAGTAATAATGAAATACAAGACAAAGAATATAGACGACTTGGAAACCATTTGAAAGCCGAGTTACAACCCTTAAACCAAACAAGGACCGGGATTGTAACCCTTCTTTCAAACAGAACCTAGTCCCATCATCATGGTACAGTATAAAAGGCAGGTAGAGCATATGAGAAATAGATCATAGCATGGTGAAAGTACAGTAAGTAAAGGTGAACTGGAATGTAAGATATGACAACAAATAAATAAAAAGTGATTTGAACTATTAGGGTGAAATGTGATCGGCTAGGAAGCAAGGGAAAGGTTATCCACTTGGCCCGACAATCACACAAAAATCTCTGAAACGGGTCATGCCGGCCAACCTGGATAACCGGCACGGGGTATCTGCTACACCCTACATGAGGTGAGGGTGGCGCTAGCAATATATAGTTACAAGAAGGCTTTGATCACATAACCCCTAATAGTTCCCCTCTATCCCCGAATAGTATCACGGATCCGGATATGGCACGTCATGACACGGGGTTCCGTAAGAGGGTAGCAAGTCCCCTTAGGAATCGGTGTCTATACAAGTACAGGAACACGAAAATATCTCATACCCGTATACCAAGAAAGTCCAGGAATAACATCTCATGACAGGATCCGACGTATACTAGTCCGTGAACCGTCGTGTCGGGAATCAAGTAAAACACTACGACTGAATCGGATATAGTAGATATCAAGACAATGAAAACTATCAGTGAATGTACTCGCCTGTGGTCCTGAGCTGATAGAGTGAACAGACGCTCAGAGTGATCACAGACCTAAAATAAGATACTATGAGTCAAACAGGACTTAACACTGAAAAAAGAAACTAATATAAGCCATGAATACAAATCTAAGTCAATACTAGGTCATACTGGTTCATACTAGGTCATACTAGGTCACTGGGAGTCATTCCAAGTCAAATTAGGTCAATCGGGATCAATGGTTGACTTACAGTTGACTTTTGGTCAAAAAGTCAACTCTGGTCAACTCTGGTCAACTCTAGGTCAACCCTAGGTCAACCCTAGGTCAAACTAGTCTAATGTTGACCAACTATTGACTTTCAGTCAACTGGTCAACTCTGGGTTGGTTTCGGTCAAATCGGGTCGCTTAAAGGCTAAGTTTGACTCTCGGTTGACTTTTGTTGACTTTTGGTTAAAAAGGTCAACCGACGTCAAAACTAGTCTTTGAGTACCATATTTGATCATTACCAACCACGGGAATCAAGTCCTAACTCTATCTTAGGCTTCTAACACCAATATCCTATTTCTAGGCAAAACTAGTATTTTCCCTTCCAAGGTAAATCCCGATACCTTGCCCAAAACCAATGAAACCTTGCAAATACTCATGGCACTAGCCTAGGCTCCTTAGGGTAGCTAGATATCAACCTATCTAAGGTTTACCTACAAAGAAATTTGGGTATCTTAAGTATCTAGGCCATGTTAGGATACGGGGTATAGGTTTACCTTATTACCTTATTCTATCTCATGAATTTACCCTTCTCATAGCCACAATCACAACACTACTCACTGTCACATGATATCACACTCCATTAGGCTTCTCTATAGGTTTCCTAATAGGTTTCCTACAAGTTTAGAGATAGGCTTTGCTATAGGATACTAGTATCACTCACTAATACCTCTCAAAACACACACACACATCTCATAAATACACACACACACACATGGGTAAAAAGGACAGATTTTTGTGGACAAGTAGGGACTGAAAAGGGGGGATTATAGGGCTGATTTGAATGGGGCTTATATGGGCTGTTCTTGAATGGTTTAAAGGGGGTTTTAGTGGGGGTATTGGACTGATTTTGTGGGGATTAAAGTAGGGGCTGTTATGGTAAAAATAGGGGCTGTCATGTGGGGGTTTTGGGGCTGTCAAGCCCTCTCCTAGCTGCTGAATTCAGCAGCAAACCCCCCCCCCTTATGACTCCACTAATCACTCTCTACAATCACTCTCTTAACTCCTCTATCTAACCCTCACAAACAAACACACAAACACCACCACTACTAACACCAACACCAACACCAACACTCCCACACTCCCCTATGGCCGACCATGGCTGCCCCTATTCCACACAAAACCACACCACAAAATACTCACCAATATATATATAAGCCATATATATATATATATATATATATATATATATATATATATATATATATATATATATATATATATATATAACCACACAAATATAATCAAATGAAAGAATGAATATGATACATTTAGATACTTGGATAAACATTCTAAAACATGTAAAAAATCTGGAATAATAGGAAGAACAACACAAAAATCAATATATAACATTATCCATGTGTCCAAAAGAGGGTTTTTCCTATTGGGACACAAACCTACATGTGGACACCCCTAGAAATATCCAAAGGACACAAAAATGGTCTCTAATGGGGACACAACCATGGGAATCAATCCTAATGGGTTCCTAACCAATCTACATGAGAAGAGGAACAAGTTTAGAGAAAGGATTACCTTGATTTGGAGAAGGAATCAATGGTGAGCTTCAAAAGTGGAAGGAGCCTTTGGAGAAGAAGAAGAAAAAGTGGATGAGAATGAAAGGAAAGTGATTTCTCTCTCCTCCCCACCCCTACTCCATGTGGCCGGCCAAGCTTGTCCTATTCCCCCTTTTGGTAATTACAAGTTTGCCCTCCAATGGTTTAATTAGCTAAAAAAATAGGAAAGGGTTAAGTCGGGGGTAGTTTAGTCAAACCGAAATCACTAATCTCTAACTAATAATAACTAAAAATAAGGGATATTTTGTAAAACCTCCCCTAAATAATGGGCTAATTTGCGAAATACCCCCTAAAGATCTCGAATTGGTAAAACCTCCTTTCCGTCAAGACGGTGTTTAATTTTGGGTGACGTGGCTATCCGTGTGTGGCTTTTCCCAGTCATACGAAAATACCCCTGCGTACTTGGCTTTTCCCCCTCTCTCTCTCCTCTCTCTCTCTAACGGTCATCTTCTTCCTCTCTTACTTTTCCTCTAACCTATTTATACCGATCATCTTCCTCATCTTTCACTTGATCCTCTTCCAGCGTACAACTTGTCTACCAAAGATCAGGTTCCTACAAGCATGGGGGTGTTTCTTCATCTCTAGAGAAGGAGGCAATTTCTGCCATTAAAGGAGGAAACACAAATTATTCTAATTACAGTAAGGAGGAAACACAAATTATTCTATTTACAGTAAGGAGAAAACACAAATTAAGCAGCAAGCGAAAAAGACAACCAAAGTCAGCCCAGCCAAGCTCAAAGCTGTTGGACATTTTTTATTTTGAAACTTAAACTCTCACACACATTCTTCTTCTTGTTGTTGTCGAACACGGCACTACTTTCCTCGTCCACCAGCGACACCGACTCCCTCTCCGCCTTCCGCGCCCTCGTCGACGCCCACGGCAACCTGGCCTCCAACTGGACCGGCCCCGACGCCTGCTCCTCGCGCTGGGTCGGCGTGGACTGCTCCGGCGGGGCTCCATCGCGAGCGTGTCGAACATGGCCGGGTGCTCGAAGGGGACGTGGCTCCAGGAGGAAGAAGGGGAAGGGGGATGGAGGAAGGGTAATTTGGAAATTTCATAAAATTTGGAAAACAGAGTTGTGGCCACGTATGCAACAATTGCCACGTCACCCAAAATTAAACACCGTCTTGACGGAAAGGAGGTTTTACCAATTCGAGATCTTTAGGGGGTATTTCGCAAATTAGCCCATTATTTAGGGAAGGTTTTACAAAATATCCCTAAAAATAATTAGTCTAGTCTCTAACCAAAATATCTAACATGTGGGCCATGGCTAACTAGTGTGTGGGCCCGCTAAGGTCAAAACTACCCCGGGTCCCCGAAACAAGTCGGAATGAGTTGAAATTCGAACCCGATTCAAATAACCCCAAAATAATACAAATAATAATTAAATAATTTCAAAATAATTTTTAAAGTGGAAATTACCAAAATACCCCTGTTTGTGAAAACTGGAGGTGACAAATCTATCCACCTTAAAAAAAATTTGTCCTCAAAATTAAAACAAACATACAATGAATCACAATGCAGAAACATAAATTATACCTCAGGGCTCGAAGAGATAAGGGAAATGCTCCCGTATGTCGTCCTCTCTCTCCCAGGTAGACTCACCTGGAGAGTGATGCCTCCATGCAACGCGAACCAAGGGTATAACCTGGTTCCGGAGCACCTTCTCCCTACGATCCAGAATCTCAATCGGCTGCTCTGGATAGTGAAGAGTAGGCCCCACCTCGATCGCTGAATGATCCAATACATGGCTGGGGTCTGCCACGTACCGTCTCAGCTGCGACACGTGGAACACGTTGTGTACCCCCTCTAGCGTAGGCGGCAAGTCTAGCCGGTAAGCCACTGTACCGACCCTCTCAAGAATGGTGAAAGGTCCGATGTAGCGCGGACTAAGCTTTCCGCCCCCGCCAAAGCGAATCGTGCCCCGTGTCGGAAAAATCTTCAGGAACACCAAAGCGTCAGCCTAGACATAAAACAACTCAGCACACAGGACAGACAAAACACAAACAAGCACAAACAGGAACTGAAACTAACCTCGAACTCTAACGGTCTCCGGTGGCTATCGGCCCAATGCCGCTGCCTATCCTGAGCCATCCGGAGTCTGTCTCTAATAAGCCAGACCTTCTCAGCTGCATCCACCACCATCTCTGGCCCAAGCAGCACCCTCTCGCCAACATCGTCCCAAGATAAGGGAGTACGGCATCTCCGTCCGTATAGAGCCTCAAATGGTGACATCTCTATACTGGCCTGGTAGTTGTTGTTGTAAGCAAACTCAACCAGGTGGAGATGGTCCTCCCAAGAACCCCCGAGATCTAGCACACATGTGCGAAGCATATCCTCTAGTGTCTGGATGGTCCTCTCCGACTGCCCGTCTGTCTGGGGATGATAAGCAGTACTAAACTTGAGCGAGGTGCCCAAGCTAGCCTGCAAACTCCTCCAGAAGTGGGAAGTGAATCGGCTATCCCGATCTGAAACTATGCTCACCGGAACTCCGTGCAATCTCACGATCTGACCAACATACAGCTCAGCCAGCCTCTCCTTAGACAAACCCACCTTGAAAGGCAAAAAGTGGGCCGATTTGGTCAATCTATCAACTATGACCCAAATTGCATCTTTCCCTCCTGGAGATCGTGGAAGTTCGGACACAAAGTCCATGGTAATGTGCTCCCACTTCCACTCTGGAATGGGTAGTGGCTGTAGCAATCCACCAGGCCTCTGCCTCTCGACCTTCACCTGCTAACAAACCAAGCAGCGAGATACAAACTGAGCCACCTCGCGCTTCATGCCGTACCACCAAACATGCTCTCTCAGGTCTCTATACATCTTGTTGGCACTAGGATGCATAGAGTACTGAGAGCGATGAGCCTCCTGAAGAACCTCCTTCCGAAGCTCTCCATTCGGAATGCACAGTCTAGCACCGTACCGCAGTGACCCATCTTCGGCAATGGAGAAATCATCAAGCAGCCCTATCTGCACCTGCTCCCTGATGCTCCTCAGGGCAACATCATCAAACTGCGCTGATCTGACCCTGTCCATCAACTCAGACTGAATCTGTAAACCCTACATCTGTACCTCCATGCCTGGAATGATCACCTCGATTCCCAAACTATCCAGGTCGGCCAAAAGATGACGGTCTGATGTCAGATACATAGCCACTGGATACCTGCTCAAGGCATCTGCGACTACGTTGGCCTTCCCTGGATGGTACTGCAAGGCAATATCAAAGTCCTTCATCAGCTCGAGCCAACGTCTATGCCTCATGTTCAGCTCCTTCTGAGTGAACACGTACTTCAAGCTCTTGTGGTCAGTAAAGATCTCAACCCGCTCTCCGTACAGATAGTGTTTCCACAACTTCAGGGCAAAGATGACAGCGGCTAACTCCAGATCGTGAGTCGGGTAGTTCTTCTCGTGAGGACGTAACTGCCTAGATGCATAGGCAATCACCTTCCCGTGCTGCTGAAGTACACAACCCAGACCCCGGCCAGAAGCGTCGCTGTAAATCGAGAAACCACCGGTCCCAGACGGCAATGTCAAGATAGGAGCTGATGTCAACCTCTTATTCAGCTCACCGAAGGCAGCCTGACACTCCTCAGTCCAGACAAACTCCACGTCCTTCCTGGTGAGTCTAGTCATCGGCTCCACGATCCGCGAGAAATCCTGGACAAACTTCCGATAGTAGTCCGCCAATCCCAGAAAGCTCCGAATCTCGGCAACTGTACTGGGCGTAGACCAAGACTCTACTGCAGCAATCTTCTTCTGGTCTACTGAGATCCCGTGCTCGGTCACAACATGACCCAGGAACTCGACCTGGTCCAGAAAAAACTCACACTTCGACAACTTCCCATACAACTGCTCCTTCCTCAAAGTCTCGAGCACAATCCTCAGATGCTCTTCGTGCTCCTCTGGCATCTTCGAGTAAACCAGGATGTCGTCTATGAAGACCACCACGAACTTGTCAAGGTACTGATGGAATACCTTGTTCATCAAGTTCATGAACACAGCTAGGGCGTTGGTCAACCCAAATGGCATCACTGTGAACTCGTACTGGCCGTACCGAGTCCGAAAAGCTGTCTTCGGAACGTCTTCTTCTTCACCTTCAGCTGATGATAGCCGGATCTCAGATCTATCTTCGAAAACACCTTGGCGCCGCTCAGCTGATCGAACAAGTCGTCGATCCTCGGTAATGGGTACTTATTCTTGATAGTAAGGTTGTTGAGCGTCCTGTAATCAATACACATACGTATCATACCATCCTTCTTCGACACAAACAGGACTGGCGCTCCTCAAGGCGATGAACTGGATCTAATGAATCCCTTGTCCTGCAGCTCGTCGACCTGCTTCTTCAGCTCCGCCAACTCGCTGTTGTTGACTCTATAGATGTGCTGTGAAATGGGCTCAGCACCTGGCACTAGGTCTATAGAGAACTCAATATCTCTCTCCGGTGGCATCCCAGGCAACTCCTCTGGAAAAACATCCATAAAATCAGCAATCAATGGATGCGGTAATGCCTGCCCTGCCAGTAGAGCTCCGTAGAACCCATCTACCGGCTCAGCTGCTCCTCTGGAAAACACAACCTCTGGCTCTCTGGGCGGCCTAAACAAAATCCTACCACCTCTATAATCTATAGTAGCATGGTGCGTGCTCAACCAATCCATTCCGAGTACCATATCGTACCTCGGAAGGGGCATTACGAGCAAGCACGCACCCAAAACTCGGCCTCCTACAGTAACTCTTCGCCCCTTGCAGATATTGTTGACCAGGATGATGCCTCTCCCGGTCAATATCTTACAAGTCCTACCCAAGGGTTCAGCAATAATATTGCATCTCAGAGCAAAAGAGACAGACACAAAGCTATGCGAGGCACCGGAATCAAATAAGGTAAATACAGGAAATGAATCGAGAAGGACATGACCTGCCACTACATCGCCTACTGGCTCTGCCTCCTCCTCTGCTGTCAGGGCAAACACTCTGCCCGCAGGGGCTCCCCTCTGGTGCTGCTGAAAATGCTGCTGCTGAGTCTGAAGTGGAGGACCTCTCTGCTGAACTGTTGGTCCTCTGGCCGGCTGTCCTCTGTCCGCAGCCCCTCGGAGACTGCAGTCCTTCAGCTGGTGATCGGGCGCTCCACAATACAAGCAAACGCCCAATCTCTTCCAGCACACATCTCTACTGTGCCCTGGCTTCCCGCAAATGCTGCACTGTGCCGCTGGCCTCTGCCTCTGACCCTGACCCTGATGCTGCTGGGCACGCGCCGGTGCCTGCTGGATCTGCAACTGAGGCTGATGCTGCTGGAACTGCCTCTGCTGGAAATGTGGGCGCTTTGCTGGCCCTGTACTCGAACTGGATCCCAGAGCGTCACTGCTCCTCTTCGGCTTGAGGCCGAAGTCCTCCTCTGCAATCTGAGCCTCCATCAAGATCTGCTCAAATGTCGCGTCTCGTCGCCCAGATGTGCGAGTGCGCACTGCATGAATGAGACCCCTCCTGAACTTTCGGGCCTTGCACCCCTCATCCTGAACCACACTGGATGTAAACCTGCTCAGGCGGAAGAACTCCGCTGCATACTCGTCCACTGACGAGTTCCCCTGCACCAGACTGGCAAACTGCCCCTCCAAAGCTGTCAAGGCTACATCTAGGTAGAACTTCTCCTTAAAGAGTTTTCTGAAGTCCTTCCAAGATATACCTCTCACTGACGTACGCGGATCCGTGCGGTACCAAGTCAATGCTATGTCAAAGAACTGCTCGCTGCAGAAGTCACCCACAGAGCTCTCGGAACCTCTGCCAACTCCTGACTCCGCTGGACATCCTCTAGCCAGTCGTCCGTGTATAGGATACCCTCTGTACCCCTGAAATCTTGCGGGTTCATCTTCCTGAAGTCGAGATACGTATCGGGCCTCCCCTGGCCCTGCTGCTGTGCTGGTGCTCCCTGAACTGTCGTCGGTGCACCTCTCTCCACTGCTGCCATAGCTAACTGGTACGAGTTCTCTATCGTCTATCGCAGTACCTCTGCCTGACGGTGCTGTGCCTCTGCCTGTGCTCTCTGCGTTTGCAGCATCTGCTGCAGTAGGGCCATCATACCCTGAGCATCTGTCGGTATCGGAGGCGACGGTGGAAGAACATCAGGAATAACCATAGACGGTCCCGCTGCTGGAGGTGGAAGACTTTCCAGAATCTTTGCTGCTGCTGCTGCTCCCGCCGGAAGGGCAGGAACTGTGGTAGCAGCTCCCTCAGCTGTAGCTCCCGCTGTCGGAGGTGGAAGAACTGCCGGATCTGCCACTGCTGCTCCTGCAGCCGGAGGTGGAAGATCTTCTGCCGGATCGGGCCTTCCTGGTACAGCGCTAGAACCCGCTGCCTGAGAGCGAGTGATCGTCATCCTGAGGATAGGTTGAAACAAGGAATCAATATGGCACATGATAGGAATATCAAAGACGGACAATTAAATTCAATGCAAAAAGAATTTGTCATGGTAATCAAAAGATCAGAATCTCCTAACATGTGATTGAGTAACTCCTATCATACCCTAATCCTACGTCCTAATTGCAGGCTCGTAATTAGCACTCTAAGTCGAGCACCATTACGAGTTCACACTAGTTGCGACACAGACCTGCATGGGCCACCACAAAAACGTGTCATGACCCGCACCCTAAAGAAGGCACGAGCACGTGGTTACGTCCAGCCTACGCCGCAGAATCGGCGGTAGAACGCTGTATATAGGGTCTATAAATACTACGACTAAAACAGATAAATGTACCTGTACAGTATATACACTCCGAACTGAGGAACATAGCAATACAGTCTCAATCACATATATCAAAACTAAGGTAGATAGCATGGAAAAGAGATATGATAGATAAAGCAAGAAACGAGTCCAGAAATATCCACAAGTCACAGCTAACACAAAATCCAGAGTCTCAGAATAATAATAAGTATAAAGATACTACAACTGAAATGAACTAGCTGGCTCGCAGGCCAGGCAAACCTAACTAAAACTAGGCTACTCGGGATGAGCGAAGTCTAGTGGCTCTACCACTAAGCCCCTGTCTAGGTCAAGTCCATCAGACTCTATCCCGTAGTAAGTCGGGCAATCAGCCTCTAAATCATCTGTAAAATTTATCAACGGTATCCTGTCAGGAAAATGAGCAAGTACAAACACCAACAGCAGTTCTATATGAATTGAGAAATACTATAAGAGACAGTAATAATGAAATACAAGACAAAGAATATAGACGACTTGGGAACCATTTGAAAGCCGAGTTACAACCCTTAAACTAAACAAGGACCGGGGTTGTAACCCTTCTTTCAAACAGAACCTAGTCCCATCATCATGGTACAGTATAAAAGGCAGGTAGAGCATATGAGAAATAGATCATAGCATGGTGAAAGTACAGTAAGTAAAGGTGAACTAGAATGTAAGATATGACAACAAATAAATAAAAAGTGATTTGAACTATTAGGGCGAAATGTGATCGGCTAGGAAGCAAGGAAAAGGTTATCCACTTGGCCCGGCAATCACACGAAAATCTCTGAAAAGGGTCATGCCGGCCAACCTGGATAACCGGCACGGGGTATCTGCTACAACCTACGTGAGGTGAGGGTGGCGCTAGCAATATATAGTTACAAGAAGGCTTTGATCACATAACCCCTAATAGTTTCCCTCTATCCCCGAATAGTATCACGAATCTGGACATGGCACGTCATGACACGGGGTTCCGTAAGAGGGTAGCAAGTCCCCTTAGGAATCGATGTCTATACAAGTACAGGAACACAGAAATATCTCATACCCGTATATCAAGAAAGTCCAGGAATAACATCTCATGACAGGATCCGACTATACTAGTCCGTGAACCGTCGTGTCGGGAATCAAGTAAAATACTACGACTGAATCGGATATAGTAGATATCAAGACAATAAAAACTATCAGTGAATGTACTCGCCTGTGGTCCTGAGCTGATAGAGTGAACAGACGCTCAGAGTGATCACAGACCTAAAATAAGATACTATGAGTCAAACAGGGCTTAACACTGAAAAAGGAAACTAATATAAGCCATGAATGCAAATCTAAGTCAATACTAGGTCATACTGGTTCATACTAGGTCATACTAGGTCACTGGGAGTCATTCCAAGTCAAACTAGGTCAATCGGGATCAACGGTTGACTTACAGTTGACTTTTGGTCAAAAAGTCAACTCTGGTCAACTCTGGTCAACTCTAGGTCAACCCTAGGTCAACCCTAGTCTAATGTTGACCAACTGTTGACTTTCAGTCAACTGGTCAACTCTGGGTTGGTTTCGGTCAAATCGGATCGCTTAAAGGCTAAGTTTGACTCTCGGTTGACTTTTGTTGACTTTTGGTCAAAAAGGTCAACCGACGTCAAAACTAGTTTTTGAGTACCATATTTGATCATTACCAACCACGGAAATCAAGTCCTAACTCTATCTTAGGCTTCTAACACCAATATTCTATTTCTAGGCAAAACTAGTATTTACCCTTCCAAGGTAAATCCCGATACCTTGCCCAAAACCAATGAAACCTTGCAAATACTCATGGCACTAGCCTAGGCTCCTTAGGGTAGCTAGATATCAACCTATCTAAGGTTTACCTACCAAGAAATTTGGGTATCCTAAGTATCTAGGCCATGTTAGGATACGGGGTATAGGTTTACCTTATTACCTTATTCTATCTCATGAATTTATTCTTCTCATAGCCACACTCACAATACTACTCACTCTCACATGATATCACACTCCATTAGGCTTCTCTATAGGTTTCCTAATAGGTTTTCTACAAGTTTAGAGATAGGCTTTGCTATAGGATACTAGTATCACTCACTAATACCTCTCAAAACACACACACACATCTCATAAATACACACACACACACATGGGTAAAAAGGACAGATTTTTGTGGACAAGTGGGGACTGAAAAGTGGGGATTATAGGGCTGATTTGAATGGGGCTTATATGGGCTATTCTTGAATGGTTTAAAGGGGGTTTTAGTGGGGGTATTGGACTGATTTTGTGGGGATTAAAGTAGGGGGCTGTTATGGTAAAAATAGGGGCTGTCATGTGGGGGTTTTGGGGCTGTCAAGCCCTCTCCTAGCTGCTGAATTCAGCAGCAAAACCCCTCCTTATCACTCCACTAATCACTCTCTACAATCACTCTCTTAACTCCTCTATCTAACCCTCACAAACAAACACACAAACACCACCACTACTAACACCAACACCAACACCAACACCAACACCAACACTCCCATACTCCCCCATGGCCGACCATGGCTGCCCCTATTCCACACAAAACCACACCACAAAATACTCGCCAATATATATATAAGCCATATATATATATATATATATATATATATATATATATATATATATATATATATATAACCACACAAATATAATCAAATGAAAGAATGAATATGATACATTTAGATACTTGGATAAACATTCTAAAACATGTCAAAAATCTGGAATAATAGGAAGAACAACACAAAAATCAATATATAACATTATCCATGTGTCCAAAAGAGGGTTTTTCCTATTGGGACACAAACCTACATGTGGACACCCCTAGAAATATCCAAAGGACACAAAAATGGTTTCTAATGGGGACACAACCATGGGAATCAATCCTAATGGGTTCCTAACCAATCTACATGAGAAGAGGAACAAGTTTAGAGAAGGGATTACCTTGATTTGGAGAATGAATCAATGGTGAGCTTCAAAAGTGGAAGGAGCCTTTGGAGAAGAAGAAGAAAAAGTGGATGAGAATGAAAGGAAAGTGATTTCTCTCTCCTCCCCACCCCTACTCCATGTGGCCGGCCAAGCTTGTCCTATTCCCCCTTTTGGTAATTACAAGTTTGCCCTCCAATGGTTTAATTAGCTAAAAAAATAGGAAAGGGTTAAGTCGGGGGTAGTTTAGTCAAACCGAAACCACTAATCTCTAACTAATAATAACTAAAAATAATTAGTCTAGTCTCTAACCAAAATATCTAACATGTGGGCCATGGCTAACTAGTGTGTGGGCCCGCTAAGGTCAAAACTATTCCGGGTCCCCGAAACAAGTCAAAACAAGTCGGAATGAGTTGAAATTCGAACCCGATTCAAATAACCCCAAAATAATACAAATAATAATTAAATAATTTCAAAATAATTTTTAATGTGGAAAATTACCAAAATACTCCTGTTTGTGAAAATTGGGGGTGACAAATCTATCCACCTTAAAAAAAATTTGTCCTCAAAATTAAAACAAACATACAATGAATCTCAAAATTTTGTCCTCAAAATTAAAATTCTTTTCTAACAAAACTCTTTTCAAAGTTTTGATACCCCTATGTATGACATGTGGTCCCCTCTTGCTTTGTAAAACGTGTAAACATATATATATACACATAAACTTTGAGATGGCCCACATGTCATACATAGGCTCCTGTATCAAAGTTTTTTTCCTTTTAAATGGGCCCCATACATAACATACAAAAAAAGTATAAATAAAACAAAATTTTGTTATAGTCAAGATTTGAACCAATGACCTCTTGAATACAAGTCTAGCATTGTAACCACGACACCACAATAGTATTCTCTGTGTTTTATTAAACGGAGAATAGCATTCTCCGTTTTTAATTACACGGAGAACAGCATTCCCAGTGTTAAAAACACATTAGAATGTTCATTCTCCGTTTTAATTTAAAACGGAGAATGATATTCTCCATTTTATTTGTAACGGAGAATTATATTCTCCGTTTTGAACTTCACGGAGAATGCCGTTCCCAGTATTAAAACGATTGAGGATTCTATTCGCCGTTTAATTTGGAACGGAGAACGGTATTCTCCGTTTATTTTGAAACGGAGAATAAGATTCCCAGTGTTAAAAACACATTAGAATGTTCATTCTCCGTTTTAATTTGAAACGGAGAATGAAATTCACCGTGTCATTTGAAACGGAGAATGTTATTCTCCGTTTTGAACTGCACGGAGAACATATTTTCTCCATTTTTGATGTACTACGTTTTGAAATTGGAATTTAATGTTCTCCATTTTTATCTAATTGTCTTCGCAAACTTTTGCATTGGAGAACATATTTTTTTATCTAATTGTCTCGTGTAAATGACATCTTGCCACATAAGAAAGATATTGTCTTAAGTCAACGACGTTTCATTTTATTCCATTTGCTCATTGTCACTATTTCGCTTTCGTACTTTACAATTACGATAATCGTGACCCAATTTTTTATAAAATCTACATACTCTAGGCTTCGGGATAGGATGACTTTCTGTAGGCTGGCTTGATTTTCCTTGAGAAGGCCTTCCTTTTGTTGCAACCGGATTTGGCGCTTTTAAAGCTTCATGCACTCCATGAACTGCATCAGCTACCATTTGTTCTTCTTCGCCAATATCGGTCACCATTTCTTTCACTACCAAAATTTATCGTTTTACCGACGGCCACATCTGTCGCTAAACCGACGGTAATCACTATTAGCGACCGATAATCGACGACTTTTGGCCAAAAAAATCCGTCGGCAATCAGCTCGTCGCTAATAACGGTCCGTCGCTAAGTTGTCGTCACATGACGGAATAGCGACGGATTTTCGACATCACAATACGAAGCATTAGCGACGCATTTCTGACGGACTGTCGTCCATTTTAACTATTAAGTATTGAACTGTGTAGACAATAGCGACGTAACATTCCGTCGGTAACCCGTCGTAACAGCGTATCAGATTGTATCTTTCCGTCGCTAATCCGTCGGTATACGTGTAACTAACGACGGATTGGCGACGGCGTTCTGACGGAGTATCCGTCGATCAGGTTCTGGAAATGCTTGGTATTTCCAGCACCATGGCGACGGAAGAGTAGTCGCTAATTCGTCGATATATGTCGACCGAATAGCGACGGATTAACCGTCGACCTTGTTCTGAAAATTCTTGTTATTTCCAGAACACGGACGACAGATAGGTCGTCGCTATTCCGTCGAACAATATACCATGCCGATGGATAATCCGTCGATCATCCGTCGCTACCTGGGAAAATTTTCAAATATCCAGTTAGCGACGGAATAACCGTCGAAAAGTAGTCGAAAACTGGTGATGACCGTCGCAAAACGGTCACAAGTCCGTCGCTAACTGAGAATATTTTGAAAAAAAATTACAGCGCTTTTCTTCTTCGCAAAAAATTTGCATAAACCAAACCAATATATAATGCACACCAATTATCCAACAATCACATAGACCAAATATATTATGCACACCAATTATCCAAGAATCACATAGACCAAATATGCACATACGAATTTAATGCACACCAATTATCCAAGAATCATATAGACCAAACCAAATTAATATAAAATAGACATCAATTATCCGGAAGAGTAATCCAATATCCATCGTTATAATCCGATCATTGCACAAATATTCCAAATTTTTCATAAATATTCCAAAACACATAGGAAAGAGTTGGCCAGTTACAGTAACCTAATATCCATCGCTGGCGACCGATCATAGCACAAATATTCCAAAATTTTCATAAATATTCCAAAACACATAGGAAAATCGACTTTGGCCTCAACAAAGACCACAAGTCAGACGATGAATCCTCACAGCCAGGGATGATAGTTGCGTTGAGGCATGTACCATTCTATCAGCCACTTTGCATACGAAGGCTCAATCTGGTTGAGGTCTTCTATAGGGACAGGAGGGTCGGTCCCGATGCTACTACTCTCTGACGGTGGCTCCTCCTTTGCTTCAAGCTTGGGAGCAATTTCTTCCCTGATGGTCATCGGTTCTTCCTTGACCTCGACCTTTGGTAACACCTTCTCCTTAACAGTCACCGGCTCTTGTTTGAGGACGGAGACTTCCTCCGTGTCGACCTCCAAGGGTTTCTTGCCTCGACCCCTTCCTCGACTAGCAGCACCACCTCGACGAGTCCTAGGAGACATCTTTCTGACAACATAAATTTATCGTATAGGGTAAAGAAATTTATCGTTTTATAAAAGTTGTGACGTTTGTTTTTTGCGTTCATCATCATTAGAGGGAGCAGCACTGGAAAAGTTGTGACGTTGGTAGCATGAAAGAGTAAAAATCTGTATCACAAGACTAACCGAATTACTATGTAATCATGTACTCACCAATAATCGGATGTAACTGGAGTCGTTGGGCCTATCGTGCAGTAATTTGTGGATCCGCTGGTATAGGCCAGATGTACTTAGTATCTAGTGTATCAGATTAGTATCAGTCTATCGGTTTGGTATAGGACGTATCATATTGGTATTGGCCTTAACAAATTGGTATCGTCTTATATCCGATATGTACATGTATCGGCCGAATAGCTAGGATTCATATTGGTCTTATCGATTTGGTATCGGTCATATCCGATAGGTATCGGTCGTGTTGGATTAGTATAGACTATTTCAGATTAGTATCGTGGAAGGTTTAGTAACAACTGTACTTAGATTTCTCTCTTCTTGAGCTAGAATACCATTGCAAGAGAATCACCAGATCGTGATTGGCCAGTTACAGTAACATACATACTTCATTTTCCATCAGGAAAAGCAAGATTGAAAAGGAAGTATTTATGTTCTGTAACTGGCCATCTACGCTCTCGTGACTCTCTTGCAATGGTAATCTAGCTCTAGAAGAGAGAAATCCAAGTACAGTTGTTACTAAACCTTCTACGATACTAATCCGAAATGGTATATAATAATCCAACACGGCCGATACCTATCGGATATGACCGATACCAAATCGATAAGGCCAATATGACTTAATGGCTATACGGCCGATACATATCGGATAGGACGATACCAATTCGCTAAGACCAATACCAACCGATACGGTCCATACCAAAATGATAGATCGATACTAATCCGACACGGTCAATACTTATAAGTACCTACGGTCCAGGAGGTTGATCTGCTAGTACATTCATGTACGAACAACGAAGTAACGATCCATTTCAATTTGGATGTGAAAATCTGTATCGTAAGACAAACTAAACATAATCAGTTCTATTTCACATGCTTAATTGCCAAGTATGGGAACGAATGGCTCAGAACACAACCCAAAATTCATTCTAGCATACATTAATGTGAATCATCTACGTTCTGTACATATAGTGTAGTATATGTTCTTATCGTATCTAGTATCTGAAGGATGTAACAGAATCAAGATGAACTCACATAATGTTTACAGTCTTGGTCTCAACTGTCTTCGATTCTATGATCCTATGTCTTAGGTTAAATAAATCACTAACCTCATCACGGTGAGTCTTGGTGTAGCACTCAAATGTGGGGCACCCGTAAATTCGTCGAGGTTTTAAATCATCGACATTGAGTTTTAAACCCTCACGTAACCTTTCTGCTTCACTTCTAGGGTCGAGCAGCATCTTCTTGCAAGCTTCGGTCTCCAGATAATTAGTGTCAAGATTCTGGATGCTTTTAAAACTCAATGTCGATGATTTAAAACCTCGGCAATTTTGCGGGTGCCCCACATTTGAGTGCTACATCAAGACTCACCGTTTGTATAGTTCGGTTATTGGCGCTCGATGTCCCTGTGGTAAGGCAATAGATGAGGATATTGTATGGGAGGGGGTTGCAGATGGAGGCAACAAGGATGGCGTGTTTGTGAAAGGAGGAAAAAGATACATAATCACAGACGATTTGCATGTAAGGCCATTCTATTCCATGGATTCTGCGTTGTCTATTTTCCGAAAGCATGGGATCATAGCATTGAAGACAGTTGAGACCAAGACTGTAAACATTGGCCGCGATGAGGTTAGTGATTTATGTAACCTAATGTAGTAATCTTGTAATTTAAAGTTGGAAGAACATGCAAGTAGCCTTATAGTTTCTGCCTCACCAGTCGAATGACTTAATTCCCAAGTATCGGAACGAGTGGCTCAGAACACAACCCAAGATTCATTCTAGCATACATTAGTGAGTTCATCTTGATTCTGTTACGTCCTTCAGATACTATATAGGATAAGAACATAGATGATTCACACTAATGTATGCTAGAATGAATCTTGGCTTGTGTTCTGAGCCATCCGTTCTGATCAAGCATCTTCCTTCTTCTCTCCTCCACCATGGCTCTGAACCAATCTGCTCCTTCCTACTTCCCTTCTTTTTATTTGACACTCTCAGCCACATATGACATCCAGCTCAAGTGTAGAGTCGGGGAAGAAGAAGTGGGCAGGAAGAGGCAACATAGTTTCTGCGGCAACATAGTTTCTGCCTCGCCAGTCGAATGGCTGCAGGGACTATGTCCTGATCACCATGTCGTACCGTAGATTAATGCAATTAATGGAGCTGGAAATATCCGTCGCTAACCGGTAACTAGTCTGTCGCTAACTGAGATTGTCACATACACATATGTATATCACAGCTAGATGTATAGATATATACATCTATACAGAAGCACACAACTGATAGAACTCGCACTGTCCTTGAGACAGTGAACATATACACCATAAATCTAAAACCCATATATATTCACATTTACTAATCCAAACACCACCAAACTAATAGAACACCCAATACGGATAACACATTATTTAGCCAATATATAAACTCAGATGAATTTGAAAAGCAAAGCCACCCGCCGCCCCCGACCAAAGCCCGCCTCCCCAAGCCCGCCGCCCAGTAGTTCGGTTGCATATATATGAAGAGTGCTTATGGGTATGCGTCGGTTGCAAATAGCCCCGACGCACCCGCCCCAAGCCAGCCGCCCAGCCCCCGACCCAAGCCAGCCGTCCAGCCCCCGACGCCCCCACCCCAAGCCAGCCGCCCAGCCCCCAACGCCGCCGCCCCAAGCCCACCGTCCAGACCCCGATCCAAGCCAGCCGTCCTGTCACGCCCCGACCCGGAATCACCCGAATCATCGTCCTCGCTGGGGCGTGATGCCGCACGAGCCTGGAGTTGCGCTCGTGCAAGGCAAGATGACAAGTTCTCAAATGGTTATCTTTTGAGTTGATATTCACAACGAAACGAAAACAGAGTATACGAAACAAATCTTTTTATTGATATTCGAAATCAGATTACAAGGCTTTCGATAGCCTAACAATATATGCCAGATTGGCTACAACACTCAGGTTCTCTCTTGCCCACAAAGGATTTCACCGTTCCATACATCATGCCTTCTATATCTCGGCCGCATCAATCCTGTCGCGAGTCCGAGCGTCAAGCGATCGCACGCTTCAATACGCTTCGACATTTTCGAGCCTCAACGCGTTCAAGCAACGCTTCGTCGCGAGCAATCCATTCCCTGCACCCTGCATGAAGCTGGTGGGGGATCAGTACGTTCGTCCTCGCATGTACTGAAGCAAAGATCTTCTTTCCAAACCGACATTGTAATATTTATGTTGAATCATGCATCTTAGCTTATGATCTTGCTATGTTCTCCTTAGGGTCAATTTCATGGCATCTTTGAAAGCGTAAAGCATGTTATCATAGCAAGCATGTTATCGAATTGAATAGGCAAGCAAGCATTCTCGTGTTTGATTCGTGGCGCAACTTAGCTTATCGACGCACCCGCCCTTGCAACCGACGCAAGGTGAATACGCCTATGTGTTTTCCCTGTCATGTTATAAGTGCCCTCTATTCGGATCCATCCATGCAGGATATACGCATACCTTGCACTTCCAAACCCATCGCCCTTAACTATATGAAGGTCACTAGCTTGTCACAGCTAGAATGGACTTATACTCATCGAATCGAATACATAAGACGATGGTAACTCTGTGCGGTTGCTAACCAACAATCAGAGGCCACCGAAATAATCGCGCGCAAGTGGCTTATCACATTCACTAGAAGGTCGCTACCCGTCTAAATGAAGTGCACCAACAATGCCGAAAACGAAATCCCTCCTAGGCCGAACGGTCCCAGCGCCCTGGCGCGCCGCGTTCGAGGGATGCCCATGCACGGGCTTTTATATCTTTAAATCCATTTGACCATTTGACCATTTGGCCATGCAACAAATCTTATATTTCATACAACCAAGCAAGTTCGCTTATCGCTATTTCAATTGGCACAACGCCCGAATGTCCTCAACGAACGCCCGTAGGCCGCGAACATTTCGAAGGGCACCATGCCGCATTACCATCTCGCAATTCTCCGTTAACTTTCTATGTTCTTACGTTTCATTCTTCGTTTCAATGTTTCAATGGCATCATGCCTCAACTCAATGCTCGTCAACCGAACGACCCGAAGGTCTCGAACACCTTTCGAGGCATTATGTCATATCCGACAGTTCCGCCACATTCATGCCATAACTGTATTCTTTCGCAACGAAGCCATCTTTTATTATCCCGTGCACGTAGGCACGTTCCGACCGTATTCCGATGTTCTATGACTTAGCATTCAATGTCCGTGGCTTGCGCGCTAGGGCGCTCGCCTATTGTCTTTCAATGTTCTAGCCGTTCTAACTCGTGCGCGAAGGCACGGTATGGTTCGTGCAGTAAGGCACTCGCCGAGTACAGTTATCCCATGTTATTTCGGCTTGCGCACCGAGGCGCTTGCCTTAGCGATATCCAATGTTCCGTAGCGACTTGTGCATTTGATGCACGTTTCATTTCAATTGTACTAACTTAGTGTTCGACACACGTTATGATTTACTTCCGATCGGACCACGCCCGTGGCGTCGATAGGTTAACTTTTAGTATACAATGATATATTTGACTTATCGAATGAAGGAGTAAAAAGAAGTCAATCCTCCCACCTTGAATCGATTTGCCTTAGCGTGTCCAAGTCTCAGCCCGTCGCAAGGCGTCGATTTGGTTCCGCGGACCCCTTACTAAATATTGCCGAAGATCGACCTCTAATATTTTCGCGTCAAAGTATAACCTGCACACGAAACCAACTAAAATCAATACTTGCATCGATTCGGACTTGTACCTTGGTCGATTCGATTTCTTAGAAACTTCGAGCCGATTCAACGCACTCATCCTTCGGGGCAACGCGGCGCTTCGCATCGATTCACTCGATGCATTCTTCGGGACAAGGCAACTCTTCGCATCGACTTAGTTCGATGCGTTGCTCGGGACAATGTAACTCTCGTATCGATTCGCATCGATACTTAACCGGGTCAACGCAACTCTTCGAGTCAACGACTCAGCATAATGCACCGTGCGGAGCGGGGCATTACAGAATATACCACTCAAAACAAGGTTCGTCCCGAACCGAAACCAATACTAAATTTTCCAAGGGTTTCATTAGATCGTTCCACGATCTCGTCTCACCATCGTTTGGATCGTACAACTTAGTTTGGAATCATACACATATTTTAGGCGTCCCACCAATATACGTATTTCAGCCAAGCTCAGTTGTAAGATATTGGAACAACGCTAACATGTAACTTCTCATTCTCAATCACTTACCATCTCGTATTCTCAATCGGACTTGGCTCTATTACTTGTTCTCGCAATTCTAGCGCACATGCATATTGATACATGCGTGATCATCCAACAAAATCAAGGCACATGATGCGATTCAAAAATCGTATTTCTCACTTTGTATGTTTCATCGGGACTATCAATTCTACGCGTCGCGTAAAGCCGTCGCGCATCCGATCACAACAAGTCTCCGCAACGCCGAACATAATTTCGA
Organism: Iris pallida; assembly: GCA_029216955.1. Taxonomy (NCBI): domain Eukaryota; kingdom Viridiplantae; phylum Streptophyta; class Magnoliopsida; order Asparagales; family Iridaceae; genus Iris; species Iris pallida. The sequence goes on along the minus strand of JANAVB010030816.1, from coordinate 12,236,098 downwards.
TTCACGCAAGATCAATTGCAAGGTGAATCCGAATCTAACGATATGACTCGTAAGCCATTCCCTTATCATTCCCTCTCGTGCATAGCACGTTCCTCGCAATCGCCTAGACTTATCATCAACATGCACCGTATCATATTTGTTATCGGTGCAATCCCATATGCGATATTGCATGGGTCATCTTACGGTCTGCAGCATTCAATTTGATTTGGCGGTCAAGTCTTCTAGGGTCAGCTGCCCCGAAGCTACGCTCGATAATTATGGATCATTAACGAAGGACAGTTTAATACGAACCATGCTATATCTTATTTCGGAGCCAAATCACGTTCCGACGATTCTATACGAATACCCAATTTCGGACACAACCATTTCTATCGGAGCAACTTGATACGCAACTATCCTCCGAGTCAAGTCATGCACTGCCGTCGATGATTCCGCAATTTACGAAACATCTACTCGTATCGAATTCGAGTCTATCTTATTCGCGGGTCAACACACGAGATGCTATACGCATCGAGCAATCGTCGATGACTTATAGTCTCGTCTTTGATCAATCACAAAATTTACGATCAACCAAGTTCGTTCATTCTCGTATCCTTACTTACAAAATTTTGATAGCGCAAGGCGCACTCCATTTTGTATTCTCACATTGTGTTTACGTTTCCTTACGTATCGATCTCGATACGCCGTATCCATTTCGATAACGTAAGGGTCAACTTTGAATCTGTTTCAACGTCAACTTAGTTCGCATCGCATACATCCAAGTTCGCAACGAACTTTTCCATACGCATCGACTCGTTCACCGATTTGCCGCAACCCGCTATACTTTGATCGCGTAACTGAGTTACCGATTATCCAACATCGAGCCCTCAAGTTATACGATCACGCCCTCTAAGTTTCGCGTGTTTTCCAGTCGTACTCAAATGAGTGTCGCCGTAGCGTAACCAACTATTTCTTAGGCACGATTACTCACGTCAACCAACTCTTTACCGAAATTGCAATTCGTGCAATTCGATTACAATTCGCATCGCCTAACATTCCTATCGAAATCGCAATGCGTGCGATTCGATTCGTCTCGCCCAACGTTTCTACTGAGATCGCAAGTCGTGCGACTCATTTATAAGTTCAAGTTTTCCCTTCCCGTCGATCCGATTATTGCATCAAGGCAAAAATCAATTCGCTAGTCTCGGTCGTCCGACCAACTTATAACTTTCGTCCCACGTATCGTTCATCGATACGAGTCCCGCCTTATCGTCCCAACCGAATTTCGAAGAACACTTGCATCAACATACCGTCATACAAATTTTCAATCGAGTCTCGGTACTACCCCGTCCGTTGCGGACAAACCTTCCGCAATTCTCACCATACGTCGATGCAATTCATCGCATAAGGGGTATTGCATATACCACTCTGAATCGAGCCATTCATCGAACCGGTGGTATGCCATATACCACCCGGATTCAAGTCATTTCCGTCGCAACGTACTCTTTACAAACCAACGATCTCTTCCGACTCACGATTTCTGCAGTGATCGTGCTTGATCACAACCGTAACTCTGATTAATCAAAATCTGACGCAACTCGGCCAATGTATTCATTTGCCAACACAGTTCGACGCGCAACCGAACCGATTTCGTTTCTCGATTTATAACTTTTTATTTTCTTTCATTGCATCTTGTGCAAAAATTTATTTTCGATATCCGTTGCACTTCGTGCATCGATTATTTTGATACGCGTTGCATCACGTGCAATAATTTTACTTTCAATATGCATTGCACATCGTGCAACGATTTACTTCCGATATTTACCGCACCTCGTGCATCGATTTATTCTCGACACGCATTGCACATCGTGCAATATTTCATTTCCGACATTCAAAGTCAATGCTCAAATCCGTTTCAACACATTCGATATTGACTTATCACTTTCCATCGCAACGCACATTCGAAATCGATATGTGAATCCGTTTCAACACATTCCATATCAACTTTCTTTGACTTTTCAACGCATCATTTACAATCAACGCATGGCAATTGCTGCAGCAACATTCCACGACTATCATTGTATCGATGCAACCAACATTTCTCGTATCGTTCGTTGCAACCAACGAATATCTCGAATTACAATTCACGACGTGTTGCATCCGCGACAACAAATCCTTGAATTCACATCTCGCAACTTGTTGCACTTACAGCAACAAACCTTTTTCGACTTTCCCACGAACACCATGTAATTTCCAAACAACACGCGACAAAATTACATGGTTTGTATTAGACTTATTGTATGGAACATCCAGTGCGGCATCGAGTAGAGTCAAGAGTGATTTCGATTGGTGGTGGGCAACGTTTAGAACTGAAATGAAGCAAGCGTCCAGAGAAAATTGAGCCTAGAGCTCTGATACCAATTTGTCACGCCCCGACCCGGAATCACCCGAATCATCGTCCTCGCTGGGGCGTGATGCCGCACGAGCCTGGAGTTGCGCTCGTGCAAGGCAAGATGACAAGTTCTCAAATGGTTATCTTTTGAGTTGATATTCACAACGAAACGAAAACAGAGTATACGAAACAAATCTTTTTATTGATATTCGAAATCAGATTACAAGGCTTTCGATAGCCTAACAATATATGCCAGATTGGCTACAACACTCAAGTTCTCTCTTGCCCACAAAGGATTTCACCGTTCCATACATCATGCCTTCTATATCTCGGCCGTATCAATCCTGTCGCGAGTCCGAGCGTCAAGCGATCGCACGCTTCAATACGCTTCGGCATTTCCGAGCCTCAACGCGTTCAAGCAACGCTTCGCCGCGAGCAATCCATTCCCTGCACCCTGTATGAAGCTGGTGGGGGATCAGTACGTTCGTCCTCGCATGTACTGAAGCAAAGATCTTCTTTCCAAACCGACATTGTAATATTTATGTTGAATCATGCATCTTAGCTTATGATCTTGCTATGTTCTCCTTAGGGTCAATTTCATGGCATCTTTGAAAGCGTAAAGCATGTTATCATAGCAAGCATGTTATCGAATTGAATAGGCAAGCAAGCATTCTCGTGTTTGATTCGTGGCGCAACTTAGCTTATCGACGCACCCGCCCTTGCAACCGACGCAAGGTGAATATGCCTATGTGTTTTCCCTGTCATGTTATAAGTGCCCTCTATTCAGATCCATCCATGCAGGATATACGCATACCTTGCACTTCCAAACCCATCGCCCTTAACTATATGAAGGTCACTAGCTTGTCACAGCTAGAATGGACTTATACTCATCGAATCGAATACATAAGACGATGGTAACTCTGTGCGGTTGCTAACCAACAATCAGAGGCCACCGAAATAATCGCGCGCAAGTGGCTTATCACATTCACTAGAAGGTCGCTACCCGTCTAAATGAAGTGCACCAACAATGCCGAAAACGAAATCCCTCCTAGGCCGAACGGTCCCAGCGCCCTGGCGCGCCGCGTTCGAGGGATGCCCATGCACGGGCTTTTATATCTTTAAATCCATTTGACCATTTGACCATTTGGCCATGCAACGAATCTTATATTTCATACAACCAAGCAAGTTCGCTTATCACTATTTCAATTGGCACAACGCCCGAATGTCCTCAACGAACGCCCGTAGGCCGCGAACATTTCGAAGGGCACCATGCCGCATTACCATCTCGCAATTCTCCGTTAACTTTCTATGTTCTTACGTTTCATTCTTCGTTTCAATGTTTTAATGGCATCATGCCTCAACTCAATGCTCGTCAACCGAACGACCCGAAGGTCTCGAACACCTTTCGAGGCATTATGTCATATCCGACAGTTCCGCCACATTCATGCCACAACTGTATTCTTTCGCAACGAAGCCATCTTTTATTATCCCGTGCACGTAGGCACGTTTCGACCATATTCCGATGTTCTATGACTTAGCATTCAATGTCCGTGGCTTGCGCGCTAGGGCGCTCGCCTATTGTCTTTCAATGTTCTAGCCGTTCTAACTCGTGCGCGAAGGCACGGTATGGTTCGTGCACTAAGGCACTCGCCGAGTACAGTTATCCCATGTTATTTCGGCTTGCGCACCGAGGCGCTTGCCTTAGCGATATCCAATGTTCCGTAGCGACTTGTGCATTTGATGCACGTTTCATTTCAATTGTACTAACTTAGTGTTCGACACACGTTATGATTTACTTCCGATCGGACCACGCCCGTGGCGTCGATAGGTTAACTTGTAGCATACAATGATATATTTGACTTATCGAATGAAGGAGTAAAAAAAAAGTCAATCCTCCCACCTTGAATCGATTTGCCTTAGCGTGTCCAAGTCTCAGCCCGTCGCAAGGCGTCGATTTGGTTCCGCGGACCCCTTACTAAATATTGCCGAAGATCGACCTCTAATATTTTCGCGTCAAAGTATAACCTGCACACGAAACCAACTAAAATCAATACTTGCATCGATTCGGACTTGTACCTTGGTCGATTCGATTTCTTAGAAACTTCGAGCCGATTCAACGCACTCATCCTTCGGGGCAACGCGGCGCTTCGCATCGATTCACTCGATGCATTCTTCGGGACAAGGCAACTCTTCGCATCGACTTAGTTCGATGCGTTGCTCGGGACAATGTAACTCTCGTATCGATTCGCATCGATACTTAACCGGGTCAACGCAACTCTTCGAGTCAACGACTCAGCATAATGCACTGTGCGGAGCGGGGCATTACACGTCCAGCCCCGACGCCCCAACCCCAAGCCCGCCTCCCAGACCCCGACGCCCCCGCCCCAAGCCCACCGCCCAGACCCCGACCCAAGCAAGCCGCCCAGCCCCCGACGCCCCAACCCCAAGCCGGCCTCCCAGACCCCGACGCCCCCGCCCCAAGCCCACCGCCCAGACCCCGACCCAAGCCAGCCGTCCAGCCCCCGACGCCCCAACCCCAAGCCTGCCTCCCAGACCCCGACGCCCCCGCCCAGCCCCCGACGCCCCAACCCCAAGCCCGCCGCCCTGCCCCCGACGCCCCCGCCCGAAGCCCACCGCCCAGCCCCCGACCCAAGCCAGCCGCCAAGCCCCGGACGGCCCAGCCCCAAGCGCGCCGCCCAGCCCCTATACGACACCGCGAGAGAGAGAGAGAGAGAGAGAGAGAGAGAGGGGGGGTTACCTTCGAGAGAGAGAGGAGAGGACGTCGACGTCGACGACGACACCGACGCCGATCACCGAAGCCGATACCGGCGAGAGAGAGAGGAGAGAGAGTGAATTTGGTAGGAATGTAAAAAGTTCCCCCCGCCATTTCATTTAAAGTCTGGTATGTTTATATAGCGACGGACTCGCGACTGGTAAAAAACCGTCGCCCAGCAGTCGCCTTTTTTGATAAGTGTCGACTGAATATCCGTCGCTAAGTCGTCGAAAATATATCCCGCCAATTTTATACACAATTTCTGCCAAATAATCGACTGTGTAGCGACGACGGAAAATCCGTCGCTATAACACCGACAGTCTAGCGACGGATGTGCGACCTTTCCTCCTCCTAAAATTAAAATAAAAATGGCGAAGGCGTGTAGTCGGTAATCCGTCGCTGAGCGGCCACAAAACCGTCGCTAATTCCGACGAAAAATTTTCGTCGCTAAATGAGTGTATTTTGGTAGTGTTTCAACTCCATCAGAACAGACGACATCAACTCCGTTCCCCTCTCTTGAATTTTGCTTGATTTTTTACAATAGTATGTAAACAAATTAACTTGTTCATTAATAGCACCATACCTTCTGCTCTCAATAATGTCTGGGTGGATGAATCTTCTTTTTGAGCCAGGCCCGGAGAGATAACTCTCTTTTCAATCCTTGAGCCAACGAGATTTTATCAAGTTCTTTGGAAAATCTCCAATTTGCAATCTCTTCATTGCTGAAAAAATATGCCTACAAGGAATCCCCTTGGTCTCCATCCACATGCATTCACAATTTATGATGTTGTCGGCCGGATGAAATGTAACCTTCCGGTTGACACTATTTGGCGACAAATACTTTTGGACGGTGCAAACTTCTGCCTCTTTTACGATGTGATGCTGGGGAACAGTATATGCATCAGAACGTGTGATTTCCTTCCTTACATCTATAAACACCGTTTTAGTGTAAATTGCGACAAATTTACCTTCTATTACGGTCATGCTAGTTTGATTCACAACTGGTGTTGAGAATTTATCATTGACATGCTTACCCATCTGGCCATAATGTAAGGCCGCCAAACCGTGGTCACAATTTTGAAGGCCTTCCAAAGTGGCAGCTTCTCATTCAAAAACTTTTTCAGAAATGCGTTCATTGATTCACATCTATTTGTTGCAGTAGAACCGCCAAAATAATTACCATGTAGGAATGTGTCCGCCCATCGCTCCCTCGTTCTGTACAATGCAGTGGTCCGCTCATTGTTTTCTAAATTATAATCTGTTAGCATCTGCTGCCAACGGTTTTCAAATTCTTCGACTGAATAGTACCTGTTTAGAAAATATGGACATTAACTAAAGTTGTGATATTGTAACAACAACATACTTCAAAGTAAAGTAGCAAGTGTGCTATGTACCTTTTAATCAGAAGACTCAGTTTGTTATGAAAACCCTCTCGGTGTACATGTTTGGCAGCATTGTTAAGGATATGCCATGATCACGTTCGATGAACTATGCTGGACATTAAATCCTCAATTGCTTTATTCATGGATTTGCAACCATCCGTGAGAACTGTCACTGGTAATTTGCCATTCATACACTCTAGGAATTTTTCCAGAACCCAAGAATAAGTCTCCGCAGTCTCATTATGGATCATTACAAACCCAAACACACAAGTCATCGCATGATTGTTTGTACCCACTAGAACCACCAACGACATTTGACTTCTATTTGTTTTATATGTAGAATCGAATGCTAGTGAATCTCCAAATAATTCATAATCGAATCGACAAGAACCGTCAGCCCAAAAGAGATGGGTCAATCTGGAATCTTCGTCTACCTTGTAGACGTAGAAAAAATCTGGGTCACTGTTCTCCTTTGATTGAAGAAATGTAAGTGTTGTCGAAGCATGAACATCGTCGAGTGCTCTACTATCTTGAGCTAGAGCGTTGTATAAATCCTTTCTCGTCCATCCAACATTATCCCAGCCACCTTTCTTCTGGACAAGTAAATTCCATATCTCTCCAGTCCCCATCCCTGACTGCTTCATAATCTTAATTTCTTCCAACTCTGCGGGTGTTATATTACGATGGGATCTCAAAAAAGCTGATTCATAATTATTCGCCAGGTTATGGTTGTGATGGACATGAAATTTTTTGACGGACTACATCTTTGTTTTATGGGTGTACCCAATACGAAAAATTACTTTACAACCACTTCTGCTTTCACTTTTTGGCTCACGAACCCTGTTTGGAGCTTCCTTGTATTTCTTGTGTCTGAATCCCGCATTCGAACAACACCAACTACGGATCGTCACCATACCAGATTTGTTTTTCTTTACCTCGTTCTTTCTAATACTGAAACCATATGCTTTTGAATAAATCCGGTAGAATGTCCCTGTTTCTTCAATAGAGTTGAACTGTAGGCAAACAATATCTTCTTCTAAGAGCATGGTTGTATCTTTATTAATGTTGGCAGATTGCAATATTTTTTCATCGTCGCTGCATCGAAATCCAATGGAGATTCATCGTCGTCCCTAAGAACAGAATAAAACAAAATGAACATGAGAAATAGATGTAAAAATATAATGCATTTCTTAAATCCATTAGAAAGGGTGATGCGAAATAACATTTCGTTGTTTGAGTTGATGTCTTCATCTTGTTCTTTACTGTCTCCTAAGCTAACATCTTCCAAACTTTGCTCATCATCCAAATCATCTGACAGTCCTCTTGAAATGAGGCTTTCTTCATCGACTAAATCTTCCACACGACGATCACTTTCTCCATGTGACGTCGACATTGAAGAAAATAGAGTGTGTTAGAAACCAGCAGAAGAAACGAAGGACAAAAAACAATACAAGAAGAAAGAGTAATGATATTATCGTACCTCCAAATTGACCCTCTATATATAGCCCTCCCATCTGATGTGGCATGTTAAATAAATGAGCTTCTTTAGCATTTTCCTAAATTAATAGTGTGTCATCTGACATGACTGATGACATGGCAAATTTTAATGCAAAAAGTTAACTACCCAATTTTCTCCATAATAATTTAACGTTAATATCAATATTATTTTAATGTTAATATTAATTTATGTTAATATTAATGTTAAGGTTAATGTTAATATTAATATTATTGTTAATGTTAACGATAATATTAATATTAATGTTAATGTTAATCTGGAATATTAACTTTAATGTTAATTTTTATTTTTAGTTTTATTTTAAAAAAAATTGCCACGTCGGCTGCCAGATAAACATATCACGTCAACTGCCACGTAAGGATGGACAGTTTGAAAGTGCAATTTGGAGGTACAAAAAGTATTATTCAGGAAGAAACAACTTCCAGCAAGGCAACAACACAACCTTTTCGTCTTCATTGTAACTCCGCCACGTGGCCCTCTTTTGATGGCTCATAAAAAATTTTGAGTGATTCTAGGAGCAAGCATAATTTTAAGGAAACAACTTCCAACAAAACAACCTTATCGTCTTCTGGGTACATGTATTATTAAAATGTGTAGCTAATAACGCATGAGGAAGCATGCAACAGCAATCTCCACGTGGCCCTCTTCTGTAGGATAACACATGCAGCAGCATTTAATGCTACGAAACCCTATTGTCTTGTTATGTATTGTGTATCCTATGTGGCATGAGGCAGAAGACAATAACTTGCATAGGCGGCTATATTCACAAATGACAATAAGTTTAAAAAGTCATCTCCAATGCAAAAAAGTATTGAGAAGACAATATAAAGTAATTTTTTACGACTTCCAAGACAACTTTTGCTCTTCTAATGATATGGTATCAGTGTTTATTATTAAATTGTGTAGAATAACGCATACAGAGCATTTAATGCTATGGGACCTGTTGTGTTAAGGAACACAACATGTGAGAGAGAACCCGAGAGAGAGAGAGAGAGAGAAAGAGAGTGTGGGAGATGGGATAAAAAGGAAGGATCGAGCTCGACTAGATTTTAAACTTAAAATTCAATTTTTCGTTATCATTACTAATAACTAGTTCGCACGTACGAGTTTAGACGAACACTAACCGAGCCCCGAGCAACGTGACATCAGCTAGCTAGGTTTCTAATACCGTGGCATTCATGTTAATTTAAAATTTACAATATTATTGAAACTAATATGACTACTAAAATTAAAAATAGTTTTGGATTTAACATTTACTTCAAACTAGTTAAAGTTAAAATTACATTCTTTTTTATTTAAAATATAATTGGAACTACAATTAATACTAACATTCGCTTGTCCCGTAGTTTAAGTCGTATTTCCCTCGATGCTAGGCTTGACGTAGCCCTTGCTTGTCAAGTCGTTGCACGAACACATTAGAAAAGAGTTTTGTTGGGCTATCGAAGTATAGCAAGCACCGTCCCGTGTCACGTGCATTTGTTAAGCAGTGAAAGGGTGTGAAGGCCACTGGCAATGTCAAGACATCACGGACTATAGCTGGGTTAGACGATGACCCTTTTGCTGCGGGTCGAATCGGTCCCTTGGCCTAGGAATGGATTGGTTGAAGGAGCAATACACAAGAATAGACTGCCACAGCTGGGTTAGACGACGACCCTTGATTCTCGACAGGTTGTAATATCTATCTGTTGTTAGATAGTAGAACTAGACAGCGTTCTACGTCGTTTCTGCGGTGTAGGCTGGGACGCTGTCACGCACTCATGCCCTTACTCCGGGTGCAGGTCGTGATAGGGTGCGCGAGAAAGGAACACTGTCGCTATCGATTCGGTCGGGACCGATAGGTCGGGATCGATTGACTCGATCGAACGGGAACGGTTGAATTAAGATCCATTCTCTCGCCTGAAGTAAACTCAAGGTGAGTGGCTGACCCTTCTCTTCTCGACCCCCTTCCTAGGTAAATCGATAATGTTGTTGCGAATGAAAGGATAAATGCAAGGGCACAAACACGGGAAAGGGATTGAGTTTTCAAAGATAATGTAGGCTATGTCTTAATAACTAAAAGAAAAATATGTCTTCTTACGGTTATGGACAACTTGTCGACAACGTAGTTTCTTCGATCAGCACAGGTTTAGCGGGGACTTGCATCGGAGCTATCTACTTGCGTTGAAAGGACCCCGATTAACAAAGCTATACGTCCAGGATGGTTCCAGAGAAGCCATTCCATAACGTGACAGCGTCCCAGCCTACACCGCAGAAACGACGTAGAACGTTGTCTAGTTCTACTATCTAACAACAGTTATAATATCAAAACCTGTCGAGAACGGTCAACTCCGAATGGAGGACAAGCACTGTCAATATAATATACTCAATAAGCTATGATATTGTTGCGACCGTCCAGTGTAGGTATTTATGTATGGTATTTATGGTGCACATCGTCTTAATTCAACCGAATAGTTCAAAGGAGGAAATTATGTATGGTATTTATGGTGCACATCATTAGGACGGGTTGCGACCGTCAAGTGTTGTGATAAGCTATGATATCAGTAAGTTTGGGATCCTTCGAATATTGGGCTAGCAACCCGTATCGAAGCGATCATAGTCTTACACATAAGGATGCCAAAGATGCATTACGGTGCGAACCGTCCATGGTCATTGCGTGATGACAGACCATGGTCATTCCTGCGACAGACCATGGAGAACTTGTATCAGCTAGCTATGGCAGCAGTGGAGAGAGGTGCACCGGCTACAGTTCAGGGAGCACCATGACTCTCTAGCAGATCACATATGGCTCTAATAATTCAAATCACATTTTACATCTATTGTCGTATCTTATATTCCAGTTCAGCTTTACTTTCCGTATTTCTCACCATGCTATGTTTCCATTACTCACATGCTCTACCTGCTTTTATACTATACCATGATTTGAGACTAAGTTCTATTTGAAAGAAGGGTTACAACCCCGGTCCTTGTTTGGTCCAAGGGTTGTAACTTGGCTTCAAATGGTTTCCAAGTCGCCTATATCTTTGTCTTGTATTTTAATATAATGTCGCTTATAGTATTTGTCAATTCATATGGAACTGTTGTTGGTGTTTGTACTTGCTCATTTTTCTGACAGGATACCGTTGACATATTACAATTGTCTCGTGTGACTGATTGCCCGACCTATTATGGGGTCGAGTCTGATGGAGTAGACCCGGGATGTGGCTTATTATTAGAGCCACTAGACTTTGCTCACCCTGAGTAGTGTAGCTTAGTTAGGTTTGCCTGGCCTACGAGCTAGCTAGTACTTTTTAGACTGTAGTAGTTTTTATATATTATGTGATTCTCTGGGTTGTTTGTGTATAGCTCTGGACTTGTGTGGATCTTGGACTTATTTCATGTTCTCATCATTCGTATTTTCCTTTCCATACTATCTACCTTAGTTTTACATTTGTGATTGAGACTGTATTGCTACGTCACCTCCATTCGGAGTGTATATACTGTACAGGTACATTTATCTGTTTAGTTGTAGTATTTATAGATGACCTAGACAGCGTTCTACCGCCGAAGCTGCGGCGTAGGCTGGACGTAACCACGTACTCGTGCCCCTTATCAGGGTGCGGGTCGTGACAGAAACACCGTGACCTTCATATAGATAGGGCCGGTGGGCTGAGATTAGCACTGGGTGCAGGCGCAGGGCCTGCCACCCTTATGCATATGTTTAAGTTTACGGTTGGTTGGTTGAGTGAAATGATATGATTTCTTATATAAAGTTCTAACCTTGCAGGCTAGGCGAAATGGGACATAGATGAGCACGATCACAATGTTTATGTTAAGATTATGTCTAACTGTATCTGCCGCAGGGACACGGTGGTGGACAAGTTCAGGATATGTTCGGCTCGAGGCGGGGCTCGGCTTGGACGTCCAGAGGCATGGAGTCCTTAGCGTTCAAGAGGAGCTACCGCATTGGCGTTCGGACTTGCGACATGGAGATGTTCAGCCGAAGACTACTTGCTGGCTATAAAGAGGCATAATGTATGGAACAATGTACTCCTTTGTGAGCTAGAGAGATCATGAGCGTTGTAGCCAATTGGCATGATGAGTTGGGCTATTCAGAGCCATTGTAACCTTCAGTTCATTATCAATAAAAGAGATTCTTGTTGTATACTATGTTTTCCTTCTGCTGCTTATGTTATCAATTTGAGCTATAAATACTATTGTGAATCTGTTATCTTGCCTTGTACGAGCGCAACTCCAGGCTCATACGGCATCACGCCCCAGCGATGACGATGATTCGGGTGAAAACATGATAATGATGAAGACGGTAACTCGGTCGACAAACGTAAGTATCGAGGTATGATCGGAAAATTTTTACAGTAGCATTAATATTAAATCTACATTGGCTTTTCTGTTAATTTAAAATTTACAATATAATTAAAACTAATATTACGAAAATGCTATTTGCTCCCAAAAAATTTGGGTGATACCGTCTTCCATTATGTGGCATATGACATGGTTGCTAACATGACAGCTGACATGGCAAAATTTAACAATAAAATTAATATTAAAATGAACATTAATAGTAAATAAATAATTTAATATTAAATTAACATTGATTAATATTAACATTAATATTAACATTAACATTAGCATTAGCATTAACATTAATATTAATATTGACATTAACATTAACATTAAAAAAAATTGGGTAATTAATTTTTGGGGTTAAAATTTGCCATGTCAGCTGTTATGTCATCTGCCATGTCAGATGCCACATAATGGGAGATGGCATCACCCAAATATGTTGGGAGCCCAAACGACTAATTGCTAATATTAATACAGTGGCATTACCGTTATTTCCCAATAGATTCGTGACTTGTTCGGTCACACCCCTCCACGAGCGAGTTACATACACCCGCGTAAACGAGGGGTTAAATAGCCTTTTCCAAAGAAGAGAACCCATCCGACTAGAGAGAAACAAAGGAAAGAAGAAGAAGAACAGTCGCAATGGAGAGGAGCAAGATCAACTGCAGCAGATGGGTCGTCATCCCTACCGAGATTCTTTCGATGATACTGGTACTGTCGGAGATGACGGCGGACGAGGTAAAGTGCAACGTGGCCCCAGTTTGCCGTTCGTGGTGGAAGGCGCTCAACGGTCCCTTAGACTATTGGTCTAACGTCGACTTGGTACAGTGGTGCCGGAGGACCCAGCAAACCGCTGAGATTAGTTTGACCGTAATGAAGCTCGTGGCTCGCAGTGAGGGACATCTAGGGTCCCTCTTCGCGTACAAGCTCAACGAAGCAGCCTTCTCTTTTGCATGTTTAAGGCCAGTGCAAAATTTTATTTGGTCTTATTCTAATACTTTATTTTTTCTATTACAAAATTTTACGTATACTTTTATTAATTTCTATTGATGTTTTCCCATTTTTATAATACAGTGGGAAATTTCTAAGGGTCCTGCACATTCCGAAGTGCGACGTGAGTGATGAAACTTTCGTGAGACACTTGGAGTTTCTCCCTGTGCTGGAAGAACTCGACATTAGCTACTGCCTCTACATCACGTCGACTGGAATAATTTTTGCCGAAAATTATTGTCGTCGTCTGGTCAAGCTGAGTAGGAACATGCCCCCTCCGGATTTCATGCTCAGGAACATGTTCGTGTTGGACACGAAAAACGAGGCGGAGGGAAAGGCCGTGGCTGATTCGATGCCGCGTCTCGAGCACCTACATATGGGATTCGGCATGTTCAATGGAGACACGCTGCGATCTATCATATGCAACTGCAAGGGTCTTCGCCTGCTCGACATACGTGGGTGCTTCAACGTGATCTTCGACGACGAATTCTGGAAAATTTGTTATTCAATACAGACGTTTAAAAAACCCTTTGATAATGTAATCCCAGTACCAGGAGAACCTGTGTACGAGTGGTATAATGATTTAGATATGTTCTATCATTCCTGGGGTGAATGGTGAAAACATTAGCATGCATGCATTTCTTTATATATATTTTTCACTAGTCTACATACAAGATATTTTTTATGAGTTCGATTCTCCATTTTGAGCAAATTTTACTTTTGTCAATACTAATTTTTTACATGATTATCTTTTTTATAAATAAAATAGACTGTGATATAATGACGCCTAAGACGGCTCACTTCTGAGATTTTGACATTTTCCAACACAGATTTTACCATTAATACAACATCTCAGTGTAATCATATCCAAGAGATTTTGCCATTTTCCAACACAGATTTTACCTTATTCAAAATGAATTCTGGCGGTACAAATTCTACTCATATTAGTGGTATTAGTGCCATTCACCATAATTAATGGTGATCGATACGAAAACATTGGTTTCTTTTTCACAACCTTTTAAAATCTATTTACACAGCCAAACAGCCAAACTAATTCATCTTCACGAGCCTTCAAAACCAATTTATATAGATTCAAAACAAAACTAAACAGCCAAACTATTTAAAATTCACAACCCTACGGAACAGTCCTAAATGTACCATTCTCCGTCTTTTATGTACCATTCTCCGTCCTAAATGTACCATTCTCCGTCCTATATTGACCATTCTCCGTCCTACATGTATCATTCTCCGTCCTACATTTACCATTAAAATCCGTCCTAAATGTACCATTCGTCGTCCTAAATGTACAATTCTCCGTCCAAATGTACCATTCTCTGTGTTAGAGGAACGAAGAATGGTAATTAACAGCCAAACAGCCAAACTAATTCATCTCCACGAGCCTTCAAAACCAATTTATATAGATTCAAAACAAACCTAAATAGCCAAACTATTTAAAATTCACAACCCTACAGAACAGTCCTAAATGTACCATTCTCCGTCTTATATGTACCATTCTTCGTCCTACATGTATCATTCTCCGTCCTACCTCCGTCATAAATGTACCATTCTCCGTCCTATATGGACCATTCTCCGTCCTACATGTATCATTCTCCGTCCTACATTTACCATTCTCCGTCCTAAATGTACCATTCGCCGTCCTAAATGTACAATTCTCCGTCCTAGATGTACGCATATTAGCACCCAAAAAATGTTAACAATAGAAAAATTCTACAGAACCCAAACACCAGACTCGAACCAAGGCCTTCCATGTAAAAGCCAACCAACACAACCAACTAAGCCTGGAAAGACATCAATAATGCTAAGTCTACTACCAAATGCTTACAATACTTCTACAACCTTCACCCATTGCTGACATGTGGGCCATTGTCACGCCCCGCTCCCGTAGGAGTGATCGTCCTCGCTAAGGCGTGATGCCGCACGAGCCTAGATTGCGCTCGTGCAAGGCGGGTTCCATAACGGCCGATTTACAGCGGCTGCGACGGGGTCGTCGCACAGAAGTCCCAAGCAGAGACATTGAACACGCAGCGGAAATTTAGAACGAAACACAAGTTATTCAAAGAAGCTCTTTTATTCATATTGAAACAACGGTTACATTGGGGGCACAAGGCCAAGATTACAATCACTCAAATACACTCGTCTCACATTACAAATCGCTCAGCTCTCTCTCATCTCTCGATACATATTGTCGATCCAGCGGAAGCTTCGGAAGGCGATGTCCATACATTATGTCCCGTATAAGTCTTCGAATCCATGCGGCCACACGCTTCGAATCGCCAAGGAACTCCGTGCCTCGACGCATCCAAGCGAGCTCCGCGCCACGAGCTTCTACCTGTGCCTGCACATAAACACTGTGTGGGTGTCAGTACCACTGTACTGGTGGAGTGAGCTCCTCGCCCACCCATACAAAACTGACACGTTTATTTTACTTTGTGCATTACAAGCCCCCTTTTTACGATTGTCTTTCTAGTCTTGCCTTAGGATCGATTTTAGGACCGACGCTCGGCCTATTTAGTGTCTTTAGACCATCTCCGTGCCTTGCACTAATAACGTACCCATACATTTCCTCTAGACCTTTCTCGTGCTTGCATTGTCAACGTACCGACTCACACTTGTCTTTCGTACCATACTCTTGGACGTAACGACTAGGTCGTGTCAAATACTTGCCCTACGGCCCTTCTCGACTTAACTCGAAACGTATAACCCAACTTGTGGAACCGATGTTGAGAACTCAAGTACGACAACGTATCTCGTACCGAAGCACGTGTCTTTACGTATAACCGAATCGTAAGCTTTATAACACTTTGGTGCAACCGAGCGCACATTTCACAACACAACGCATACCGTGCTTACGCTTCCTTTGTTACGACCGATACCGTGCATGCGGATTCGCCGCTTAGCACGCCATTTATCTATATGAAAGGCCACTGGCATGACAAGCCATCGCGGACATAGCTCGGGTAGGCGGCGGGTCCTTCGATGCAAGGTAGCTAGCCCCATGGAAAGCCCCCGACTACCCACGCAATAAAAGCATGCGCGCTATAACGTCTACCCCCTAGGATGACTGGGCCCGGTGCCCCGGCGTATAACCAGTCTAGGCAGAAATCCTTGTCGACAAGGTGTCCAATGACCACGCACCTACGGAACATCTAGACTCACGTAAATGCATGGCCTACTTGTTGGTACGATCGGAACTATACTTAGCAACTCGTGCTCCGAATCACACTTGGCATAACGTGCCTCGGGACCGCGAGACTCCCAACCGAGGGATCGCCTCGAACTTCTTAACGTGGATAGGAACGCGAGACTCCCAACCGAGGGACCGCCTCGAATACTTAACGTGGATAGGAACGCGAGACTCCCAACCGAGGGACCGCCTCGAATACTTAACGTGGATAGGAACGCGAGACTCCCAACCGAGGGACCGCCTCGAATACTTGACGTGGATAGGAACGCGAGACTCCCAACCGAGGGACCGCCTCGAATACTTAACGTGGATAGGAATGCGAGACTCCCAACCGAGGGATCGCCTCGAACTTCTTCGAACTCGAGGGAACGACTACTACGTAGCCTTCCAACTTAACTTGAACAAAACGTGTTCCTTAAGTGCCATGGACCGTGGCTAACTTTACATCGTGCCAATCGTGGCTCGTGCCTGTAACTGACTTCTGTCTTACGCGACGTTATCACCCAAGTCATACGTTATATGACGGGCCTTGAGATCGTGGGACTATTTAACTTGACAACCGCAGAACGAACGGGACAGCACTTAAAATGACTTAGGTCGATCGGCATAACTTTGCCTAACTTATTTAAGCCTACAACTTAACTCGAGGGACGAACCATGGCTATGCCAAGCCTTGCGCAGTAAAAACGTGCATGCTTTATCGAACATTTATACGGACGACGCCTATGACTTAGGCTAACTCATCGTTTGTGTCGAATACCAACTTTCCTTCTCCCAAGCCACGGGACGAAGGACCGAGTGTCATTTTAAAGCACGCTGAGCCGACTTCTATTGAGACTGTGGGACCATTTTCCATGTTCTAAGACATTCCGACGGGCCGGGATTACTCCCTTAGCTATGTGCGTTCGTAGCTTTTATTTTAGCCTACTTGTGCAAGTTGAAAACCAACGAATTATTAAGTGAAGGCAAAGATGAGGCAAGTTCACCGAAACTCCCCCACCTGAGCGATGTCTTCGAGTCGCCGTTGTAAGGCCAAGTCCGAACGCCGTCGGCGTTTCGATTCCTCCGATTGACTTTGCGGGACGGGGCACTACAACATACACCACTCAGAACAAGTCTCGTCCTCGAGACTTTCCTGAAGGCAAACCATCCTACCGTTTCTATGGCCAAGACTTAATCGTACACATTCTGCCTACGCGTTTCTTCGATTTCGAGCCACACTCGTGCTATCGCTAACTTAGTCGTAAGACACACTAATCGATCAACCAACAATCGAATTTGTTTCAAATCAATGATCGTATTATCACCAACATTTCTTCGAAACTCACAATTTCAAAATCCTCGACACTTTCCGGTTTCTCAAGTCTCACTTGATTCAACGTATCACTTAGTTGGATCGTGCACATATTCCAGGCGTCCCCAAAATACATGCATGTCAGCCAAGCCTCGTGATAGAGAATCCGCCATCACCACTCGAGTCGGATCGTGCACATATTCGGACGTCTCTGATATACGTGCATGTCAGCCGAGGCTCGCGAGTGGTGCCTCCGTAACACCTATCGCTTCGCACCGGGACGTCTGCATAACCGCTAGGCTGAGTCTCTTCGTCAGTACTGGAATCATAGTTCCCAAACAACGATGTCAACACTGACCCCATCCTAAGGTCAAGCCAAATCGATGGTACGGGGTTTTCTACCCAAGCTCGCATCACTCCGATTTCTAAACATCGAGCATCGATTTCCTACGCACATCCCCATATTTGTCGCACGGGGTACGAGTTGTATCGGTAAAGCCATCATACGATGACTTACATTTCAACCAATTCCACGTCGTATCAATATCGTTCATTCATCAAACCGTTTCGCATAGTCTATCTCTTTGAACACGTTCGACATAATTCGTCCATCAATCTTTTCAAGTCAAGCACGCTACGATATAATTCATCTTGAAACCGTAATTCATATTTCACGTTTCCGAAATCATCTATTCCAATTCACGTAATCGATCACAAGGTCGTCTGACTTAACAATATGCCACGCTCCGATCTCACGCGAGTCCGATCATCCACGGTGGTTCATGAATCACCATGCAACGCTCCCGCGGAATAATCATTCTCATCGGGGCGTAACTCTTGTTTCGTGTCTAGACTCGTTCATTCTCGATGCGCGGATTGGACCTACTCAATCCTCAAGTTTTAATCAACCGTCAATCACAAGTTCTAACATTCTCGAGTTCTCCTTCGCATCAAACCAACAAGTCGGGACAATCGAAGTTGTCGCGTCCAAATTTTCTGAGTTCGATTATTCCCGCGACATGAATCACCATGTCAGCGCTCACGCGGAATGATCGTCCCAAGTCCGACGCAACGCATGTACGAGGCTAGAGTAGCGCTCGCGCAAGACAAGACCATCGACGTTGTGGTTATCAACGCAACCATCAAAACACGATCACTTCTATCCAACATTCATCTCAATCAAAATCCTAAGTATTGTATCCAGCCGAATAATAGCACTTGCACGATCGTCATTCACCGAGTCCGAGTACCTCCGAGTTATTGCATATCATCTTTGATACGCCTCAATGCCATCGACGATATACGTAACCTGACGATCTTCGTTTGCAACGAATTCTGAGTCGTGCGAATGATGCTATCGTCCGACTGGATAATCTCCTCGAACCGTTCACCACATCAATTTCTTTAACCCAAATTCACGTATCGTTTATCCTTCTATCTCGAGTCATCGACTAACGTATTTCCTCAATTCGTATCATCCCTTGCTAACTCAAACCCTCGAGCAACATCAATTTCAATTCTCAGAGTCGTTTACGTAACTTCAAATTTCAACTTTTTATGCACGCTATCTACCTGTCGTGCTAACTTTTCGTATACGATCCGTATCGATTTCCTTCAATCCGATTTCACCTCCTAAATCGTTTTTCGCGTTTCATACTCGTGCAATCCTCAATCTTTCACTCGAATGATTTCCAAGACGGACCATACACCACTCGGGATTCGAGTCATCCATTTTATCTATCGTTTAGAATTTCCATTCAACCATTTCGTAATTCGCACTATCGTTTACAAATCGTTCGAACGGTATCACGTTTGCGACTCTCGAATCATGACCATCTAAGCGCTACTAGTTCTAAGGCTTTGCGATATCATCGCTTGTCGACATACTCGTACTATCCGTAACTCCCCTGGTCCTGCTCGAATAATTTCTATAACGTCCATACACCACTCGGGTTCGAGCCATCCGATCTAGTCCTCAATCACGTTCGTATCGACGCACTAAGTCGTTCGCACAATCCTCAAATCCCAATCAATCCTTTGTGTACGCCTAAACGTTAGTCTAATAACGTTTCTATCGATATACACTCCAAGTGTATTTCTATTCCCGATCGAGCGATACTTGATATCACTCGCAATTCGTTTGCACCACTAAGTCGAGGTACGCGATACGAAGCACAACTTAGCCAAAAGGCCGTATGCATAACCATCCCGTATGGACTATACTTCAACTTTGCGTGCTCACTTTTAATGTCGATGTAGGACTCGTTAGGCACGCACGCGACTTGCTAACATTAGCACGCATTTTCTATCAATTCAAGGTCGGCACCGTTCGGCCCAAAGGCCACCACCTATCGATTAGATCGATTGAACGCTTGTACGAGCTTTCGAAAATATTAGACTTATTGTATGGACATACCGAGGGACGTTTTGAGAGAGAGCGCACCAACGATATCACGTTGCGGAAGCACAATTCAGAGTTTGCGGAACAACGGAGTTAAAGAATTCCATCGATAATCCAAGGACGTAAAGCCGTGCTCTGATACTATTATGTCACGCCCCGCTCCCGTAGGAGTGATCGTCCTCGCTAAGGCGTGATGCCGCACGAGCCTAGATTGCGCTCGTGCAAGGCGGGTTCCATAACGGCCGATTTACAGCGACTGCGACGGGGTCGTCGCACAGAAGTCCCAAGCAGAGACATTGAACACGCAGCGGAAATTTAGAACGAAACACAAGTTATTCAAAGAAGCTCTTTTATTCATATTGAAACAACGGTTACATTGGGGGCACAAGGCCAAGATTACAATCACTCAAATACACTCGTCTCACATTACAAATCGCTCAGCTCTCTCTCATCTCTCGATACATATTGTCGATCCAGCGGAAGCTTCGGAAGGCGATGTCCATACATTATGTCCCGTATAAGTCTTCGAATCCATGCGGCCATACGCTTCGAATCGCCAAGGAACTCCGTGCCTCGACGCATCCAAGCGAGCTCCGCGCCACGAGCTTCTACCTGTGCCTGCACATAAACACTGTGTGGGTGTCAGTACCACTGTACTGGTGGAGTGAGCTCCTCGCCCACCCATACAAAACCGACACGTTTATTTTACTTTGTGCATTACAAGCCCCCTTTTTACGATTGTCTTTCTAGTCTTGCCTTAGGATCGATTTTAGGACCGACGCTCGGCCTATTTAGTGTCTTTAGACCATCTCCGTGCCTTGCACTAATAACGTACCCATACATTTCCTCTAGACCTTTCTCGTGCTTGCATTGTCAACGTACCGACTCACACTTGTCTTTCGTACCATACTCTTGGACGTAACGACTAGGTCGTGTCAAATACTTGCCCTACGGCCCTTCTCGACTTAACTCGAAACGTATAACCCAACTTGTGGAACCGATGTTGAGAACTCAAGTACGACAACGTATCTCGTACCGAAGCACGTGTCTTTACGTATAACCGAATCGTAAGCTTTATAACACTTTGGTGCAACCGAGCACACATTTCACAACACAACGCATACCGTGCTTATGCTTCCTTTGTTACGACCGATACCGTGCATGCGGATTCGCCGCTTAGCACGCCATTTATCTATATGAAAGGCCACTGGCATGACAAGCCATCGCGGATATAGCTCGGGTAGGCGGCGGGTCCTTCGATGCAAGGTAGCTAGCCCCATGGAAAGCCCCCGACTACCCACGCAATAAAAGCATGCGCGCTATAACGTCTACCCCCTAGGATGACTGGGCCCGGTGCCCCGGCGTATAACCAGTCTAGGCAGAAATCCTTGTCGACAAGGTGTCCAATGACCACGCACCTACGGAACATCTAGACTCACGTAAATGCATGGCCTACTTGTTGGTACGATCGGAACTATACTTAGCAACTCGTGCTCCGAATCACACTTGGCATAACGTGCCTCGGGACCGCGAGACTCCCAACCGAGGGATCGCCTCGAACTTCTTAACGTGGATAGGAACGCGAGACTCCCAACCGAGGGACCGCCTCGAATACTTAACGTGGATAGGAACGCGAGACTCCCAACCGAGGGACCGCCTCGAATACTTAACATGGATAGGAACGCGAGACTCCCAACCGAGGGACCGCCTCGAATACTTGACGTGGATAGGAACGCGAGACTCCCAACCGAGGGACCGCCTCGAATACTTAACGTGGATAGGAACGCGAGACTCCCAACCGAGGGATCGCCTCGAACTTCTTCGAACTCGAGGGAACGACTACTACGTAGCCTTCCAACTTAACTTGAACAAAACGTGTTCCTTAAGTGCCATGGACCGTGGCTAACTTTACATCGTGCCAATCGTGGCTCGTGCCTGTAACTGACTTCTGTCTTACGCGACGTTATCACCCAAGTCATACGTTATATGACGGGCCTTGAGATCGTGGGACTATTTAACTTGACAACCGCAGAACGAACGGGACAGCACTTAAAATGACTTAGGTCGATCGGCATAACTTTGCCTAACTTATTTAAGCCTACAACTTAACTCGAGGGACGAACCATGGCTATGCCAAGCCTTGCGCAGTAAAAACGTGCATGCTTTATCGAACATTTATACGGACGACGCCTATGACTTAGGCTAACTCATCGTTTGTGTCGAATACCAACTTTCCTTCTCCCAAGCCACGGGACGAAGGACCGAGTGTCATTTTAAAGCACGCTGAGCCGACTTCTATTGAGACTGTGGGACCATTTTCCATGTTCTAAGACATTCCGACGGGCCGGGATTACTCCCTTAGCTATGTGCGTTCGTAGCTTTTATTTTAGCCTACTTGTGCAAGTTGAAAACCAACGAATTATTAAGTGAAGGCAAAGATGAGGCAAGTTCACCGAAACTCCCCCACCTGAGCGATGTCTTCGAGTCGCCGTTGTAAGGCCAAGTCCGAACGCCGTCGGTGTTTCGATTCCTCCGATTGACTTTGCGGGACGGGGCACTACAGCCATGGCCCACATGTCAGCAATGGGTGAAGGTTGTGAGAGTGT
The DNA here is from genome assembly GCA_029216955.1 of Iris pallida. NCBI lineage: Eukaryota > Viridiplantae > Streptophyta > Magnoliopsida > Asparagales > Iridaceae > Iris > Iris pallida. The sequence goes on along the minus strand of JANAVB010030816.1, from coordinate 12,213,219 downwards.
TGTAAGTATTTGGTTGTAACTGTAGCATTATATCCCCAACTTCCAATAAGGAATAGGAAGAGTCGGTTTGGAACGTGTATATATATACATAGGAGTCCCCATTCATCTGAGTAGGTTACACATTTAACATGGCTCCAAAAAGATCATCTGGTTGGGAACTATTGCCTGAGTCTTCTTCCAGTCGTCGTCGAGCCTCTCCGCATGGAGCACCCTCTGCGCCGCCTCCGGCCCATGACTGGCTGGCAGAGGCTGCGGACTTCCTGACCTCCTGCAGGTTGTCACTGGAGGTCATCGCTCGACCTCTTCATCCGGCGTCCAACTTTGACCTGTTGCCGATCACTCCGGAGGAACGGGATTCTCTGGAGAAGAGGGAAGCGTTTCGCCGCCTGTGCCATAGGGCGGGTGTGCGTACCCTGCAGGACTTTGCGGAGATCCTCCGCGAGGCCAGTGAGGGCTAGACTTTTTTTTTCATTTTTTACAGTTTTTTGTCCTCCTCTTGTATACTTCTCCGGAGAATGTTCCGGCGACGAAGCTAGGATTTAATGAAATATAATATTTTGTTAACTCAATTTGTTTTCGGCTACAATCAAACTTTTACAACCTTCTGACAACTTACACCCATTTGCTAACTATAGCATTACTCTTTATAATTAAAAAATATTGTTACGTCAAATCCATATATCAGCGACGATATCCCCATCAATGACTTGTTACGTCATAGAATTGATTATGCTGCCAGCATCAATCTTGCCATCAAATTCATCTTAAATATGATTACAAAGTAAAATAGAGGACAACTTTGAGTGTTTCAATTTTACTCTTTTCGAGTACATAGTCTTCTTATTTTCAAAAATTTAATCAAATATTCGAAACATAAAAATATTGAGATTAAACTTCACATTCTTAAATATGTTGTCAAATTTTTTTAAATAAACATGTTTCCACCACATTTTTTCTGCCAAATTTTTTAATAATTTATACGGAACACGTGGATATATACTAGTAATAATAGTAATAAATTTAATTTTGGAAAGTAGTTTTTAAAATTAGGATCTCAAAATTCCAAAGATTTATGTAGTGATTTCACATGGATATATACTAGTAATAATAGTAATAAATTTAATTTTGGAAAGTAGTTTTTTAAACTTAATTGTAATAAATTCGACCGTCTTATTCTAGTAATAATAGTAATAAATTAATTTAAGACTCAAAACTATTCTAATTTTTTCCACTTCCCAAGGTCACATAAGACGGTCGAATTTTTCCTCTACTTCTCTCAAACCCTCTTCCTTCTCCCAAACCCTCTTCTAATCAAAATACCGCCGAAGAAACAACGACCGTCGCCGAAGGGAAAGAATCCACAAAGGGATGCAATACAGGCCCGAAGGGCAGAACTTGCAAGGGCGACGAAAACCAAGATTATGGTCGCTAGGGCAGAGGCCGAAAGGGGAGCGGCGGAAGCAGCGACGGCGGCAGCGGCGGCGGCAGCGACGATGAAGGCGGAGGCGGCAGCCAAGCCACGTGCAAAAAGGCTAAAAACACTCATTGTTCGACAAAGACCGGAAAATTTATCTTCGATACAGAGTCGTCGGAAGACTCAACTTATGAAGATCGAAGGCGTACTTAAGCGAAGGCTAAGGTGGCAACGGATATAGAGTCATCAGCATACTCTGTGGATTTTGAATCCTCATCAGAAGAGGAAAATGAAGAGGAAGAGCAATCATCAAATAAGTCCCAGGTTGGAGAGAAGGTAAAAAAATTTAAAGACTCAAAAACTAAGAAAATTTACATTAAATATTTCAAGAAAAAGGCTGTTATGCCTGAAAGATCAATTAAGATGGATGATGTCGAAGATGAAGCTTTCCTGGATATATTGAAATTCTATCAATTGGAGAAACTGAACAAATTATGTCTTGAAAAAATCTTCCAAACAATAGTAAGAGAATTTTACTCAAATCTTCCGGCTGAAATTAAAGAAAAAGAAGAGGATCAACCACTGGTATTTCTGAGAGGGAAACTGATTAGGGTAAATACTGCTGTCATCAACGAATTTTATGGATTTGATCCAGTTCCTGAGTTTGATATGAAAGATATTGATAATGTTTCCATGACGGATGCAATTCATGAGATTACAGGTGTTTCGATGGGTGCCAAGACCCCTCAAAATGTATACAAAGATCAATTAAAAACTTTGTATAAATTGTTGCATGCCTACGTATCTCAAACACTCAACCCTACTGGACATGAGTTTTCCATCCATCCCGAGAGAGTAAAATTTTTTTATTATATGGGAAAGAAAAAAAGGATGGATATAGGTTCCTACATGTTCAGTAGAATGATGCATCTCGTGGGAAAACCAACTGCAAGGACAGCTCTCCCTTTCGAAGGATTTGTATGCTCGATGGCTAATAAACATTTTGTCCCAAGCTTAGCAGGGGATGTTTATATTAAAAAAAAGGCCCCATGAGAAAACTAACCTTCACTCGAATATTTGAAAAACGGGCAGCAGCTGCAAGCAAACCATCAACATCTGGAAAACTATCAACTTATGGAATCAAAAACACTAAGGACAGGGTTGATGACCTATACAATTTTGTTGCTGCAAACTTTGAGAATGTCTTCAAAGAGATGAAGACTATATCCGACAACCAGAAATTGATTCTGGATAAGATTAACCAGATAGAGGTTGAATTTGCTGACCAAGAATAAGATTTTCCTTCCCTCGTGAAGAAGGTAAATGGGGCTAGCCCAAACTCTTATGTAAAAATACACACTGTGCACATTGACACTTTAATGCTAGCCATCACTTTGATACTTCTATTTATATTTCTGGATGTCATTTCTACATATAAAGTGAGTCAATACTGACTATAATTTTTCTTAATCCGTCCCTCAAAGTATAGGTGAAGGATATTTTGAGAAAGAAGTAGGAAAAAAAGAAAAAGAAACAAGAAGAAGAAGATGGAGACGGCTATGAAGATTCATCTTTTGAGTTTTGAATGTCTCTTATTTCAATTTGGATGTAATATTTGACTTGTAATATGGTTCTGAATATTTGTTGGTCATGGCGGACAAACAAAATTTTGTGTTTGAAATATTGTAAGACTAAACTTTTCGCTTGTACTAAGTGCATAGTTCGTAATTTGTTTTAAAAATGTAATATGGTCTTGAATTTAGAGTAGGTCTGATATTTATTTGAATTATTGTATTGTGAATTATGCAGGTTCTATGTTAAATTACTAACGTGGATTGGGCAGATTACTGTAACATGGATTGGACAGATTACTGTAACGTAAATTATGCAGATTACTGTAACGTGAATTATGCAGTTTATTGGACTTGGAATGAAGTATACTTAATTTGATTATGATTTTTTGGTTGAAGCGTTTATTTGGTTGGCAGTTGGCCTTCATAGATGATATTGATATTTTGGTGTATTCCTTTGATTTGCAGATGCCCATCACAGATTTCATGAGTCCTGGGTGCATTGCTAGGGTTTACAGGTGGCCTCATTAGGATGCATTCCTGGGATCACTGAAATTTTATTTGATTGTAATGTGTTTTGCTTTCTGTAAAAAATCATTACATCGATGCCATCAGTATGAATTCGATGCCAGTGCCTCTTCATTCCTTGTTATTAAAATTGTAATCCTGCATGTTCATCCCTTGTTTTTGAGGAAACATAATTATAATCCTGCATGTTCATCCTTTGTTATTGCCATCAGTACATCGATGCCACCAGTATGAAGTCGATGCCAGTGTAATGCATAATATAATGTAAGAAAAATTCTCTTTGATAGTAGGTTAAATATATTCAAACATTCGCAAGAAATTTTGTTCAGCCATACAGTGGAAGCCTGATAAAATGATATTCGGATTATCTTGAAAATGATTTAATATTAAATGAATGTACTATGGTAAATGATATTAAAAATACTGTAAATATTTGGTGAAAAAAATATGAGATACTTGAACATTTCCAGTCCTAAATGTACCATACTTTGTTAAAAGCACAGAGTGTCCGTTCTCCGTTTTCAAAGAACGGAGAATGGCCATTCTACATGTTAAAGGAACGGAGAATGGCCATTCTCCTTGAGAATGGCCATTCTCCGTATTAAAAGCAAAGAGAACGGCCATTCTCCGTCCATTCGCCGTGTGAAAAGCAAAGAGAATGGCCATTCTCCGTCCATTCGCCGTGTTAAAAGCAAAGAGAACGGCCATTCTCCGTCCATTCGTCGTGTGAAAAGCAAAGAGAATGGCCATTCTCCGTCTATTCGCCGTGTTAAAAGTAAAGAGAATGGCCATCCTCCGTGTTAAAAGCAAAGAGAATGGCCATTCACCGTCCAAATAAAATATTCTCTTCGAAAAAATTATCATTAGAAAAGTAAAAAATATTTCGTCCGATCAATACAGATTTTTTTTTAAATAAGTGAGCAGATGATCCGCCCGACCTCAGAAGCAGGTTTCCTCAGTTCACCACCACCACCGTGACATGTAGCTTTATTAACAAAATATAAAATTATTAGATGAAAAATAAGATTTCTGACAATGGCATGGACAGTAAAATTAGAGCGGCGTCGCTGGTACTTCTTCTTGTTCAAGGAGGTTTCGACGACGTCCGACGCGAAGCGGACCGATTCTTCTCAGCGCAGCTGGTACTCCTCGTTGTTCTAGGAGGGCTCGACGACGTTCGACGCGATCCGGACCGATTCTTATTTCCTTCTTCATCTTCGTTTCTCTTTCCACCACAACCACCAACACCACCACCACGACGGCATGTAACCAAAAAAAATTTACGAAATATTAAATTGGATGGACTTTTGAAAGAGTAAATATGAGTTAATTTAGGGTGTTCATTGAAAAATTAAAGTGAAGAATGACCTGCTAAAGCAAGTTACCAACAGGTCAAAAGTCTAAATCAGCATTAAATGATGTTTCTACACTATTATTCAATCCGAACCATTGGATCAACATCCAACGGTCCAGATTTCGGATGTATCAATACATCCATTTCCAGCGGATGTATTGTAGAACGACCCATATATATATATATATATATATATATATATATATATATATATATATATATATATATATATATATACACACACACACACACACACACACACACACACACACACACACACACACACACACACACACACGATTTAGACGGCTCATTTTTAGTTGTTTTCGAACATCTTTATAATGATTAGTCACGAAAGAAAAAATCTATAATATTATTTAAAAATTAGTAAGAATATAAATTATATTGAATGGTTTAAATATATATTAATTTGTTATAGACAAATTTTAGAACTTATGTTATATGTGGTTTAAATATTATTTAAAAATTAAATATATTTTGATTAGGATTTTATTTTATAGATATGTTTATAGGTTTTGGATATATGTTGAAGTAGTTGGAAATATTTTAGTACCTTTTTCTTACTTAGATGAGATAATATACGCGGTAGTTAGAAAGATTTTAGAAAGAAAAAAAAATTGTACTTACGTGAGGATATACATACGGCTTAATGGTTCATTTTGAGTCATTTTCAAACCTCTTTATAACATATATCCGTTTCAGGAACTTAATTCACTTTATCAAAATAATTTAGGTTCAATTTTCCCAAGGTGCATTTTATGTAGATTGATGTATAGGATCTAGCTCTCAACATATAAAAATCTAGTATATAATTTGTTGGGTCGTATTGAATAATATATATATATATATATATATATATATATATATATATATATATATATATATATATATATATATATTTGAAGCAATGGATACTTATGGCGAACTCGTCCCCACTGGAGCTCGAACTCCCGACCACTTGGACCGCATGCATCTCTCTTAACCATCAGACTAGAGGTCATTTGCATATATATATATATATATATATATATATATATATATATATATATATATATATATATATATATATATATACTTCCTCTCCGAAATTTTGCAAATGGGGTATCAATAAAAAAGAAGAAGAATAATGGCATAAAATTTAAGTTGTTCCAAGATTTTTTTTTTTTAGTCTACAATATCATGCAAGTTATTTTCTTATTTTTAGAGAGTTATAATTACAAAAAATTGAAGTGGTTTTATAGCAAAAAAATTTAGGACGACCACCAATTTCACTATATTACGAAACTATCTCTACTAACTAACGTATGTATTTACCGAACTATTCATGTACAAACTTCATATAAAATTCATCACTAAAAGCCTCCACAATCGCCAAAAATTAGTATTAGATGTACAGTAAAAAAATCAAATCAAAGTTCCGTAATCTCTAACATGAACACAACTAGGTAAAATTCATCACTAAACCAGTTTACCGATTTTTAGCATATCGGATAAAATTGTAGAAGTAATTAGCTAGTTGCGGACGTAGAATAATGATAATGATGGTTTCTAGCTGCGACAAGTTTACCGATAACGACAACTAGGACCATTCCGTCTGTCTATGTCACGGTCGACCCTGGTCCAAGATAACCAGGACGACTGTCCAGGACTCACGAACCGGGGCCAACAAAACACTTGTCCCAATCCATTAGTTAGTCAAGGCTAAGCTACTATATGCATGTTGCATTTTCCAAAACTAGCTTAATTAATTAATAATCAACGTCATGATCTATATTGTTTTGTCCATTAGTTTTAGGTACGTGCGTCCATTTATTCTTTGCATATAATACTAGATGTGTGAATTAAGGACACATTTTAAATTCTTGTCCCGAGCTTCCAAATATCTTTGACCCTATGTCTATTGTTATATTTTCTTTATAACGTGAATTTATTTCTTTTTTGCAACTTTTTGTTTTGTTTTGTTTTGTTTTGTTTTGTTTTGTGGACTTTATGCATGCGGCACTACATACTATTTGGACCCACTGTCCCTAATTTTCACACACACATTTGAATTCACAATTCTTCCGCAATTCGATTCTGAGACCGATCGCCTAGCCACGGTCGACCCTAGCCCAAGATAACCAGGACACCGCCCAAGACCCACGGACCGGGGGCAAACAAAACACTTGTCCCAATCCATTAGTTAGTCAAGGTTAAGCTACTATATGCATGCTGCATTTTCCAAATCTAGCTTAATAATCAACGTCATGATCTATATTGTTTTGTCCATTAGTTTTAGGTACGTGGGTCCATTATATTCTTTGCATATAATACTAGATGTGTGAATTAAGGACACATTTTAAATTCTTGTCCCGAGCTTCCAAATGTCTTTGACCCTATGTTTATTGTTATCTTTTCTTTATAACGTGAATTTATTTCTTTTTTGCAACTTTTTGTTTTTTTTTTGTGTGGACTTTATGCATGCTTCACTATATACTATTTGGATTCACTGTCCCTAATTTTCACACATACATTTGAATTCACAATTCTCCCGCAATTCGATTCTGAGACCGATCGCCTAGCCAAGAGGGTTATACCTCTCCTAGCTGACCACAAGAGCCAGTTGAGTTCAATAATATCCCTTTTGTTATGTACAACAACATACCTTGCTCCCCAACCATGCATGCGTGCATGCAAGGTCTGTTAGAAATAATTTTATTTTCTCCTTTTGAAATCTGCAAACATAATAAACAAAATTAAAAGTTACCGGCCTCCGGGGAAGTCGCGCACGTAGTACTGCCCTAAGAGTTAATCCGGGTCTATGTGCGGACTTTTCCGGATGCTCCTAGTGGTAAAATCCCCGCTCTACCGGTTTCCCGTCGTCGCACACAACTCGGGGAGATTGACCCGAACTTAGCTTTGCCCAGAAAATAAAATAAAATGAAGAGGAGTGTTTAGGGTAAGGAAGAGAGAAAGAGACATGATTTTTTGATCTTTTGTTCATGTCAATTCACTTTTTATAGAAAAGAATGCATGGAACATATATAGAGCCATGACCCATCCCTTATAATTAAAAGGTTTTCAATGAGGCATAAAGAGCCATAAAATAGTATTTGAATGGTGTGATGAATATGAATCAATAGGAAGTTAATAAGATTTAACATCCAAATAAAATAATCCATTTATTAGGAATTAATTGTATTTGAAAATTGGTTTTTTTTCATAATAATAATAACAATCCCCCCAAAAAATCAAGTTTCAAAAAAAACAAAACAAAAACAAAGATAACAATATTCAAAAAATAAATAAAATCGAAGTACAAAATTTCTGGGCAAGTGAATACTATGCATAGATGAGATGGACTACAGCCTTGAATCTCACGTAGTGACCATTGTCTTTGTCTGAAGAAGTACTTGATGGACTATGCCTTGAATCAGACTTCTTAAACCAGATTCAGAAAATGACACACATAGTACGCTAGAGGTTCTTGGGTCTATCGGGTGGCGCGTTTGAATGGCCATGCGCACTTTTACACATTATGAGAGTTGTCTAGGATCGCCCTTGTCCTATAGTCGCGGCCCTCACGACCTCTCATATAGGTAAGTCCTTAAGGGTTGGTGATAGGAATCAACCATGCATATCATGCTTGGACTTATTAAGAGTTTAAACTCACCCTATCCATATCACAAAAGGAACACTGTCACCATAGGGATGGGGTATGAATGTACACATGTACAGCCTCCTGGACTTTTATTTTAAAGAGAATTTAATCTCAGGTCAGCGTTCCATAATAGTCACCTAGTCCAGCTTGTTCCTACCCATTGAACCGGCTTCTTGGGATCTCCAGTCAGACTCGGTTGGGTTGCCACTGCTGGTGACTATACTATGGGCTTAACCCCATCCCCCTCGATAATTCTAGGATTAATTTCCTAGACAAACTCTTCGTCAAGAGTAAACAGACTCTTCGTCAAGATATCTGTATAGTTCTTTATGACTTATATAGTCAAGAACCACAATTTTGCCTTTTAGGGTCTTTTAATGCCTTAAAATGCATCTGCAAGTACCTGTTCATCTTAGAACTCACAATATCACAAGATCATGCTTTAGCAATTCTTTAGCATAATTTATAAAAATGACAGGTACATAAATATGTATATCATGTAAATGCATATAAGATGCTTAACATATTCAATACTTCATGAAGTCACAGTAAGAGTAAAATTTAGGCCTGGATCTATTTGATATATACATAGCAAGATATCTGATCCATTCAGCTTTAGTACAAACTATGGTTAGATATACAATTTCAAATTCTTTGATACTCCTAGCTAGAACAGTTTGTCACATGGACCTATCAACTTATGAGTATCAAAGTAGTTTCACAGATGAATCCTTATACTGGATCTTAGTAATTTTGAATGTCTTTATATCCGAAGAAAATGTCATATAATGACTCAGAAAAAATACTTAAGAATCTTATGAAACCAATAGTAGTCCATTTCTTTAGAAATTTTTGGTTTGACTGAGCCAGATATTTGGGTTGCCCTTAAATCATATTCTGTGTCATCAGAATCAAAGTGTGTGATTACACTAATTAATGTATAAGTCCTAAGATAGTGAGCCAAAAAGCATCTGAGTCTATCACCTCTTAAAGTAAGACACAATAACTTTCAGTCTTGGCTCTAAAGATTTATCTTTACTAGCCATGTTTGCAAAAAATGACAGTATAAAGTATTAGAATAATAGTTTAAGAGATTTTGCTAATCAACCTTAAAAAATCTTTAGTTTATCAAGTGTTGATTAATTTGGGTTAGCTGTAGGGGCCGATTCCCAGCTAGCGGAGGTCCACAGGGGGACGATTAAGTACCGTATCGCTTAGGGCTATTTACGCCCAGGTTGACAGAAGGACCCTTTCGGCTTGTACCCAAAATAATCTCAACTTTAAAAACTTAGATTTAAAGGAATTTGCAATTTCACTAACTATTTTCTTGTAACTAAATTGTCTGAATGAATCAAAGAATTGTAACGTCACGAAATATAAGCAAAACAAAGTTTTTCTCAATATTGTGACTGAACAATATTGTAATAATTTTTTTTCCCAACTAGAAAGTCTAATATTGTGATAATATAGTCATTTAAGGTTCACACTAACATGCGAAGAATATCACATTTATACAAGAATATACAGAACCATGTGTATAAACCAAGATAATTTGATCATAGATTTCAACAATGTATTTCTCTAATAAAAATTAGAAATAAAAACGATCAGAAAATATATATTGTAACTACGAAAATTACCTTTCCAATTGATCGGAGCACTTTTGTACTTCTAGTCTTGATTTCGGCTTAGTAATAGCAATTCAAAAGAATATATCATATTGTATTGAGATAGTTCCATTATTCCTGCTAAACAACCATTAATATCCACGAATTTGGAAAATGTGATTTATAAAAAATAACATTCGAGCAAAGAACTTTTTTTTTTACGTACCTTCACCTTAGCATATTTGAACATTTCCTAGCATGTCACAATCTCTAATATATATTCTAACGTGAAGAAATAACTATACAAGAATCATGTATGAAAAGAAAAGAAAAAATTCTAACAACTCGATCTTCAAGAAAATAAATGTTACTAATCTTCAGGTAAGTAAAACTTGTAGTTACTTTGTCTAATTCTTTTAGACAATAAAATTTCAACATAAAGAAGTATTTCTGACTCTTGTATTTCTAACAAACCACAATATTTTGCACACAAAAAAAGATCAAAATAAAATCAATTAGACCAAATGTATACAAAATATATTGTTACCAATGACAAATATCAGAAACTACATATTAAAGAGAAAAAAAAGGATGGTAGAAAATCTCAAATTCTACTACAGACAATATGATGTGAATGTGTTCCATCACTAGTTGAACATGTAATTTTGAGTATGATTTAAAATCATTTCTTTAATATAGCAATGATCCAACATTAAAACAACAACATCCTAGTGAAACATCATCAAAAATCCAAGGTAAGCCACAAGACATGCAAACCAGACATATCGGATCAGAAGCCGAATACTCAAAATAGAATAAAACTTACACAAAAGAATGGTAGGGAAACTATAATTGATCTTTCCTCAAATAATGATTGGTAAATAAACAAACAAGCACACTCATTTTTATGTTTGATCAAAAGTCTGACTCCTTCAAAGGAATAAGAAAATAAATAAATTGTATATAGAAGGAACAAGAACAATAATGTTAACATGAAGAAATAAAAGGTTGAAAGTTTGAGACCTTTTGATATGGGAAGGGAAGAACTTTGGTTCAAGACAAGGTAACCAGTGAAGCTAGAACACAAGTTATACTTCTTGTATCATTAATTTCAAGTTAAATAAGAAATTAACTGCATCATACAATATACGTCTAAGATGCCAAGTAAAAAAAATATTATTATTACAAAACACCCAATTCACTAGTGTTTATATGTATGGAAAGTAAATCAGTTCATCAAAGACTTTGACCAAATTACATAAAATAGTTAACAACAGAAATGTAGAAATATAAATAAAACTTTCTCCAAGGAAATATAAGGAGCAAACTCTCATTCTACATGGACATGATATACTTTCATGTCGCACAAAAATTTGGCCCCTTCAACAAAGGAACCAAAAAAAATTTGATATGACAAGACCAAAAACAACATAAATTATACATACAAGTCGTAAAAAAAAATTCATAGTATTGTCGGCCAATACCGATATAGTTTAGCATGGATGAAGACGGTGCCAAAACTTGAAAGAAATATAGTGAATTATTTGAAAAACAATAAGACAATAATTTCTTTTTATAGCTCTTGAGGCTCCTTGGTCCATATTCCTCCACATAGTACCTTTTTAGCGAAAGTCTTTGAGGACTCGGCCATCACAATGACAAAACATGGCAATAACTAGGAGAACAAGTATCTTAGCCAAGTTTATTCCTAAGAGGAGTACTAAGAGAGCAAGAGGCAATGAGAAGGAGGTAATGAGTTTTCATATGTATATCTTCTTTTTTCCAATAGGGCAAAATGAATATATATATATATATATATATATATATATATATATATATATATATATATATATATATATATACCCCCAGACCAACAATTAAATGGGTTTAATGAGAATTAAAATCTAATAAGACCACCAACAGCCAATGACCATTTAATAGGATCAAGTAATAGCTAATAATTTGGTCATTTAGGAGTCACTAAATGAGTTGTTAAAAACGGTCAGAATTGAAGAGCAAAATAAATGACATTAAAGAGAGGATGTGTAGCCAATAATACTAAGAAAATATTATTATTATTTTTCCAGAGAAAATAATACAATCCCCTCAAAGAACTTAACAATAGTGTATAACTTTAACTCATAGATCAAACCGTTACCAATTCCATTCATAAACATTTTTGGATATCTTAGTAACTCATAAATATCTTGATTCTCTACTACACATTCGTGCAGCACAATCATAGGCAAACTGAATCTTTGGTCAGATACTAATTGAGCCAAGGTCACACCCTTTCTTGTTGGACTTTATTTGGTCACAGGTAGTATAAGAATTTACTATACAGATTGAGCAAGCATGCGATACAAAACAAAGAATATAGTAAGGGCAGAATTTAAAAAATTAGTGTTATTTGTGTGTTTGCTGTGACACACATTCTAAAGTCCAAAGTGTACGCCAAATCAATATTGTGTCCATGTCTCTATTCATATATTGACATATCGTATGTGTATCAAAATAACAAATAATCCACTTCCCAAAACTAAAATGTATGCAATGTGTTAAGTAACGGACACGACATAAACACAGTACTCTAGGATACAGTAAAGCATGCCAATACATGCTAGTGTTTCGTGTCCATACTTTGTGGATTGGAACAAGTAACACATAGGACAAGAAATCTTGTGAACTAAAATAAGAATATTGTCTTGAGAATCATGTATAAAATAATATTAGAAAAATGTAGGACCACAATCTTATATTGTACCTTTAAGACCTTGCAAGTAGTATAGTGCCCATATGACCGCAAAATTCTAGAGACATGAAGCAACTAAATTGTAAGACAATATGATTGATAAAGCTCATATCCTTATAAGAAGCTTCTTTGAAAGTTTCTTACTATGTTTACGGACAAAACAAAAATTGTGTAGTGGAAAAAATGATCCAATTGTAATCTAGAACTAGAAAATCACGTTTTTGTCAGAAACTGGTATTATGTATAACGTGGTTAGCAAAAGTGTCTTTGTACTAATGCATACCTTTTGATACTGGATGAAGTTGTATATATATATATATACCAGAATGCAATATGATTTTCTGATCAATATTCAGAATGTAAAAGTAACAGTGCATACCAAGAATTAACTCTTAGATTGTTAGAAATAATTTTATTTTCTCCTTTTGAAATCTGCAAACAAAATAAACAAAATTAAAAGTTACCGGCCTCCGGGGAAGTCGCGCACGTAGCACTGCCCTAAGAGTTAATCCGGGTCTATGTGCAGACTTTTTCGGATGCCCCTAGTGGTAAAACCCCCGCTCTACCGGTTTTCCGTCGTCGCACGCAACTCGGGAAGATTGACCCGAACTTAGCTTTGCCCAGAAAATAAAATAAAATGAAGAGGAGTGTTTAGGGTAAGGAAGAGAGAAAGAGACATGATTTTTTGATCTTTTGTTCATGTCAATTCACTTTTTAAAGAAAAGAATGCATGGAACATATATAGAGCCATGACCCATCCCTTATAATTAAAAGGTTTTCAATGAGGCATAAAGAGTCATAAAATAGTATTTGAATGGTGTGATGAATATGAATCAATAGGAAGTTAATAAGATTTAACATCCAAATAAAATAATCCATTTATTAGGAATTAATTGTATTTGAAAATTGGTTTTTTTTCATAATAATAATAACAAGGTCGGTCCAGAGGGTTGGGTCGTCCTATCCTGGAGTTAATTTTGGTTGTCCCTTGATTCTTATTGTCAGCTAATTCTAGCGGTCATCCGTGATCCTGACCTTTGATGGACCTAGCAGAGAAAGATTATACAAGTCTCAAATTTTGTCCGACTTACCTCAGGACCGATCTGCATGCATGCATGCATGCATGCATGCACTTATTGTGTGTCAAACTTTTGGTGTCTAGACTAAACCTTCGTCTGTCTGGCTTGTCTCAAGTCTCAAGCAGCAAGCCACCTTCTGCACAAAAGCATGTCTACTCCACCCCAGCACACACTGGAGCGAGTAATTAATGACTCAGGTCCACCAATGGACGAACGTATGCCATCTTAATAATTCAGGGGCACCCACCATTCTTCCTCAGTATTATGTTGTCCTTCCTATAAAAAAAGACACTCAGAAGCTCCTGCTTTGTAGAATTCTCAGTACAATTTTTTTTTTAAAAAAACTTAATCAAAACTTGGTTCTTCTTATAAGTAGAATAATCTGCTGACCACAAATTAATACGATAGAGTGGTCAGAACTGCCGTTGCTCAGAGCAAGATTTTTCGATTTCTTTTTCCGGAATATAAACATCTCCAACAAAGACAATATTCAAATATGAGTAACTTCTGAATGTACTGAGTTACAAACGGTTCGCGTTCGAGTTAAGATCCCTTCGGGACTAGCTCTGAAGTGATTTCTCCAAGAAATGATGATAAAAGTAAATGTTGATTGCCTAACTTAAACATAGCCCACTAGTAAAATATTTTTACCGTACTTATTACATGAGCTAACAAATCACTTGTGTACAAGTCAATAACTAAATCAAATGTTAAAATACACGCACATTAAAATTGTCCCAAAATAAAATAGTGAGATCGGATCATTAATGGACTAAGCCCAACATTATCTTGAGATGGTCAAAATGTACGCATGTCTTATCCTTCATATATACGGAAGAATTTTTACGTTCCGAATTAGCATTCTATAGGATACAAATAACAAGTCTATTTTTTTCTATTCAAATTATAAACAAGGTATCCAAAATTTTAAATCAATATATTTTAGCTACTCTTCCAAATTTTATTTCGAATTGTTAGCCAAATCAAGGTCCAACAAGAAATTGGTAGTTTCCATGATTCATGAGTAAGAAACATGGTGCTATAGCTTGCTATCTCAATTAATTCCTAAGCATGTGGAGGGATGGCATGGAGTGAGCACAAAATGTCAAAGAGAGAGAGAGAGAGAGAGAGAGAGAGAGAGAGAGGTACTTTCTCTCTCATGGGCTGGCAATGTCCTGTACTAGCTACTGATCTCCTTGCATCATCACTTTTTCATGTGCACATGAGATGAAGAAAATGAAGAAGAAGAAGCATCACTGCATGCACCTCTCTCTCTCTCTCTCTCTCTCTCTCTCTCTCTCTCTCTCTCTCTCTCTCTCTCTCTTAAGAGAGAGAGAGAGAGAGAGAGAAGAAAGAGAAGGTAGAAGACAAGGTATCCGTGATACCAGGTTTTGATATCATGCATGTTAAACATCTACCTTTACCTGTGGCAAAAACTATCATGTACCATGTTGCTGGCATTAAATTCACAACCTTAGATCCCTCCTTTAAATGAATCTGTCCACACTTCTTGTCAAGGTAATTCTACAAAAGTCTTGTCAGTAAAACGATTAGTTATCTGTCATCATAAAATATACTACTCAACTCAAGTAATACAAAATGGGTTAGTTACACTAACTACTACCTCTATGTTTTACACTTACTATACAAATCTTTCCTGGTTGAAACTAATTACATGAACCCTCCTGTAGTTTCTATAGGTTTTTTCTAAGGGCACCACCAAGTTTACTTGGGAGCAGCCCTTACTTGGAGGCAGCCCAAGCAGGTACAACTTTTGCTAGGGGCACCCATAATTTGCTTGGGGACAGCCCAAAAATTAGGACAGAGAAATTAGGGCAGAGGGAGACGAGCGGACGGCGGAGGCGCCAAGCGCGGCGGGGGAGGACGTCGAGGGCGAGGTCGGGACGGCGGAGGGCGTCGAGGTGGGCTGCTCTCCTTCTCAAATCGAGGAAGAGGCGTCGAGGTCGGGGCGGCGGAGGGCGTCGAGGTGGGCTGTCCCCAAGCCTCCCTCCGCCTCTTCCCCCGCGTGGCCGCGCGGCCACGTCCCGACCGCAGTTGAGGTAAGGGTGGCCCATGTCGACGAAGACTTCCACCTTCGACGAGCCGATCAGTCCTCTGGTCAAGCTGCTCCTCGGCATTTCCTTCTTCTTCTTCTTCCTGAAGCGGTCGGGGTCGAGGACGCGGGGGAAGACGCGAAGGGAGGCGCGGGGGGGGGGGGGGGAGCAGGAGAAGGAGAGCAGGAGAGGAAGAGGGGCGGGACGTGGCCGCGCGAGAGGAGCCGAGCTCGTATCATCTTCGTCGACGCGGACTGCAGGTAAGTTGGCAGTTTTCCTTTCTGTTAGGACTGCCAACAAGGTAGCAGTCATCCTTTATGTGAGGACTGCCAACTTGCTGGCAGTCCTAAGACTGCCACCTTGTTGGCAGTCCAACTTGCTGAAAAAAATTGGACTGCCCCCAAGTAAAAAAATTGGTGGCAAACTTGTAATTTTTTTTGAACATTTTTGGGTTGTCCCCAAGTAAAAAATGCGGTGCCCTTAGAAAAAACCTTTCTATATTCTATAAAAACTAATAGCACTAATCACCCATATGGTTAATAAAATTTATACAGGAGATTAATTATCTATAGATAAAATTAGTTTTCGGCAGTCCCAAATAAAAACACAAATAAATATTTATATTTTAGATGATAATAAATTTTGACTTTGATATCCCTCGTTTAATTTTATTTATAGATAATAACAAATTTGAATAGATAATAACAAATCATCTATTAGTAATATCACAAAAAATATAATAAGAATAATAATAAATCAAAAATATTTATTTAAAAATATAATATGGATAATATCTTTAGAAATAAAAATCCAAACCAAAACACTAAACCAAAAAAAAAAAACCAAAATCAAAACCAACCAAATAAAAAAAAACTAAAAACATGATTTCCGCCAGAGGCACTGGCGAAAATTGAACAAGTCCAATTTTCGCCAGTATTACTGGCGGAACAGAAAATTTTCTGTAAATATATTTAACCCTCTTAGTACTTTTAGAATTTTGATATAACAACAAAAACTTTCACATGGTATAAAAGCAATCCATGTTTGGATCTTCTAACGCGCATTTTAAACGAATAAAAAAGAATTATGACACAACATGAATTTAGCTATTTACCAAAAATGTACCTCGATATGCATGAACATGTTAGAGTAACATAAACATTAACCCTAAACATCATAGTGGTAAAGTTTTGGTAGGCATGGACTATAACAAATAACGACCAGGGTCAATCCGGAGAGTTGGGTTGTTCTAGCCCGGGCATAAGTTGCATCTTAAGATATAAATATAGGTTTAAGTTGGATTTGGATAGAACCGGCAATAAGAAAACAAATGGCCTGGGAGATTGCCCGGAGGGGGGTTATCCAAGCACGAAGTCTTATTAGACTTACCCCTTGGGGCTGTTTGGATATGTATAACTTGAATGAAGTGCATGTGAAGTGACTACTTGTTTGTTGAGTAAAATTCGTATGTGTTCGAATTTCATGTTAGTTTTTGTCCGTTGAAACAGACTTTCAATGTTTGGATACATTGTATTATGTCCGTAAAAGTAGACAAATTCACGCTTTCATATTTGGATGTGAAATATGAAGAATATGGGAGTGAATAAGTGAATCACAACAATAACATAACAAAAACTATTAGTTATACAACTAACTTGGTAATACTTTATTATAGTAATTATTTAATTTTTATTTACATATTAACAATTAATTGCCAAAAGTTCATTAAGTAATTATAATATATTAAATAAGGATCCGGATCAAGATATCCGTCCGCGGAGCTCCGCCGAAGCCCCGCCCCCCCTGCACCATCGGATCGAACGGGGACCACGCGATGCGCGCAATCCAACGGCCAAGGATCGCGAGACTTCGGTGGGGCTTCGAAAACGGAGCTCCCGATCTGGACCCATTAAATAATATTAACATTATGCATTATTATTTATTATTTTAATTATTTAATATTGGCTAAGAAAACTAATGCCAATTGCCTCAATACTAATATTAAATAAAAACAAATTGGTACTAATGAATAATTAAAGTATTTACTTAAATAATTTGTATTAATTATTTTATTTTGTATTAGTATTGATTTTTTTAAGAATACTAATTTTTTTAATTAGTTAGTTAAATAGTTAGTATTAATTATTTAATTTTTAATTTGATGTTAGTATGATTTTATACTAAATAATAATTAATTATTTTAATTTATTTAATACTAGTATTAACTTTTTCAATTAATTAAAAATTGATAGTAATTATTTAACTAATATTAATTAGTACTAGTTATTTAATAATGAGTATAAGTACTAATTATTTTATTTGAAATTAGTACTAATTATTTAACTAATATTAAATTAGGGGTTGTTTGGATAGACTTTAACTTGTAGGAACGTGAAAGTGACTTCTTATCCGTCGAAAGTAAAATTTGTATGCTTTTGAGTTTCATCCTTGTTCTTGTTTGCTAAAACTAACTTCGAATATTTGGATACATGATATTTGTTAGCCCAATGATTGTATCATATTTTTTAATATGGTTAATATGTTAAGTTTAGCACTTCATTATCACTAATCTTCATACTATCGCTAAAAGCATTTCTACTTATACTTATACCTTTGGTGATATGTGCCTATTGGTTTACATATTAGTGATATGAGCTTATCTATCTTAAATTTAATCGGGTTGCCAAAATCAAAACTATGTTTTTGATTGTGGTCATTCAATTAAGTTTAATCATTATGATATCACTAATATTTATGCTATCACTATAGCATTGATACTTAAACTTCGCAGTCCTAATGTGCTTTTATCTTATCATTCTTGCTACATGTATATTGCTTTGTTCGTCTAACATGTATTTGCAGAAAAGCAATTAGCAAGATCAATATGGACATATGCAATGCAATGAAGAAATCATGGTGGGCCAAAGACGACGGATCCCACAAGATTTCTCTGAACCACCCGACGACATCTCCGGAGCCACGCACTCGGGGGTTCCGCTGCCCGGTCAGCGGACGGGGGTCGAGGGGGCAGCGTCCCTCGTTGGAGGTTCGGGGGCGAAGCCCCCGAAAGGTATTCAGTTTTCGCAAACTGGATATCTTTGGACAGCTGCCGCCAAGGAAAAAAGCCAGCACCTATCAAAGGAAGAAGCCAAGCCATGCCATCATCATTTCAAGACTCTGAAGAAGCCTGCACCTGCTTAAGTTTATCTGGAGTCTGTAATGAGTCTTAGGAATTATTGTAAACACAAGAAATGGATGGCAAAATCGAAAGCTATGGCAGAAATAAGTCCAGGATTATTTTTGGTAGAAAATGGCATACCGGCGGTATACCGGTGTATACCGACGGTATACCGGTTTTTGTTCACAGAAAGTTTCTGTTTACAAAACCGGCATACCGACGGCATACCGGTCCATACCGACGGTATACCGCTTCCGAAACGTTAAAATTCCAACGGTCGGATTTCCAGCCATTAATGATCCTAACGGCTATATTTCAAGCCGTTGCAATCCCAGACCGGTATACCGCCGATATGCCGGATCATACCGGCGGTATGCCGGTTCGTGGACTGAAAAGTTGCCTTGAGCTTTTTTCAATGCTTTGGTTATAAATAGCCTAGAACCCCTTCATTCAAGGTTGATGCTTTGAGCCCAAAAATTTCTAAACTACCAAAGCCTATCCACAAACAACTCTACAAAGTTTTTATTTGCCATCCACGACTTGTGTTAGAGTTATTGAGTTGAAAAGTGAGATCTTCATCTTATTGTATAAGGAGATCAAAACCTATTGTGAAAGGTTGAAGTTGGAGAGTCTTCGTATCCAAACTCTCGGTTGAAGTCGGAGAGCCCTTCGGATTAAAGCTCTTGTGTAAGAAGTTGGCGAGTTCTTCGGATCCAAACTCGTGTGTAACTATTTGCTTAAATAGTGGATTAAAGCCGGAGAGAGTTCCGGGACTGGACTGCCTCTTAGGAGGATACCAGGATATATCGGGTGTCGGTATTGTGTTTGCTTCTTCTCTTGCACTTATATTTTTAAATTGCCAATTAGCTTGTGCTAAGTGCTTGTTTAGTTAGCTTGATCCTATTCACCCCCCTCTAAGGTTCCTACAATTGGTATCAGAGCAATGACTCTATTGTTAGGCTTAACATTCTTAGAGTAGATCCTTGTTATTTTTCTATGGCAACCTATTCCTCATCCTCCGATAAAGAGGGTTTTATTTTTAGTAGCATAGACAATCATGTTTCTTCTAAATACAAGAAATGCTCTAAGTGGAAAGCCATGGCTAAACAATCCTTAGAGATTCTTGACAACCTTCATTCTACAAATGAAGAACTTTCTGAAAAGGTTATTCATTTAGAAGAAGCAAATGAGTTTTTGAGAAATGAAAACAATATTTTATTATCTAGACTTGATTCTCAAAACTCATCTTGTGTTTCTTTAAAGAGTTTGAATGAGGCGTTAATTTTGAAAATCAAATCTCTTTCCTCATCAATAGAAGATCTTAAGAGGCAAACTCATGAGTTAGATCATTTGCATGATTCTTCTATTGACTCTTTAAAGAAACAAAATGATGATTTTATTTCTAGAATAGTTTTATTTGAAAAAGAGAATAATGTTTTAAATGTTAAATTTGATTCTCTTACTTGTATGCATGATGATTTGATATTAGAATATGATATTCTTAAGACCAAATCCATGCATGCTCACTCTAGAGACATTCATCATTCTAGTATGTCACATGTTCATAACCATGCTCATTCTGATATATGTGCACACACTAGCATTAGATGCTTCTATTGCTCTCGCATTGGACACATGAGCTTTACATGCCCTATTCGTAGGACCTTCACTACCAATGCTAGAGTAAGTGCTATATGGGTCCCTAAAGCTAATAAATGTGGATCCAAGTTTATTTGGATACCAAAGTCTTCGCCTAATGTTGTACGTGGAGCTTCTTATATCGGAACATAGCACCAAGGAGCGTGTTGGTGGTTGCAAAGCTCAAAGGTCATCTTCCAAGCAATTGCACCAACACAAGCGTGGCCACTAGAGCCACTTTGGTAATATGCTAAACGATTCTTTTTAAATTGTTTACATTTGTAGAATCTAGGATGTTTCACTTGATGTCTTGCCACTAGCTCACATTGATATTCTTTAGTTGCCTTTTATATAAATCAATGTGAGATTTAATTCTAGCATGCTTTGTTAATTTTCTTATTAATTCTTTTATCTAGCATGACTAGTTACTCGGCTTAAATGATTAGTTCACACTATATAGTTTATCACTCATTCTCTATTAGTGTGACACATTTATATATGCATGCTCGTTATTCTTAATCTTTATTTATAAAGCATGCATATCACTCTAGTCCATAGGAGCTTGATTTTGATTTGAGTTAATATGATTTTAACTCTCCGTCTTTAAAGTTTTTAAAATAGTTACTTCTTGCCGGTTTGTATTTAATTTGTAATATTTACTTTAAATCGGTATCTGTGAATATATATGTTTAGCACAAGCTTCTTATCACTTGACAAGTATATACTTATACTTCTTTTTAATCTTGTGCTTACATAATATATTCATTATTGATTCTCATACTTTATCTTGATTATCTTCTTGAGAATCAATTATGTCTTTGCCTAATAAAGTTTATTTATACATGCTTTTGAATTTGTGATGGTTTCTCAAATATTCATTAAGGATACATGACTATATTCATTAAAATTTCCATTTATATATAGTTCATGTATCTCTTATATTGATATCTATTTTTGTATAAATACATTTATGTAGGCATATGAGTTAAGCTAAAGTTTTATATTAACTTGAATTATTTATTCATACTTGTTACTTCTAGACTTGTGCTTAACTCATACTCTAGCTATTGATTCTTTTGATCATATTTGTGTATCTCTCTTTGAATCAATATGCTTCCTCCTTAAAGCTTTCTTTTAAATGACGTCTTTTTAGCTTTTTGGTTGACTTTATGGATACATGTTCTTAATTGATTTTTGATCTTTTCATGTATGACTATTCGTGATATATATATAGTTTCATATATATAAATGATTCCTAGCTTTTGATATTCATTTGTTTTATATCTTTAAGTTGGGATGGTGAGAGAAAATATTTGTTTATGTATTGCACTTGACTATTTATGGAAGTTCTTTTAAGAATCACAAGATTTTGTGCTTTGTCTTGTTTTTATATTAACCTCTTTTTCTTTTAGTGCACATTTTCAAATCTATATCATCTATATATTTCTATATGCACTATGAAAGCTTTTGAAAATAATTTTTACTATCTTTAGCACATTTAGCTTTCTTGATCTTAATGATCTTTCTTTGCTCATTCCTTGGGTTATGCTTCCTTTTGAATTATAGTTGCCCAATGATGTTTTTGTAGCACATGATAATACTTGTAATTGTTATATCATATTTCTCATGAATTTAGCTACTATGGTTTGAGCTTTTGTGTTGAGATTTTTCCACTTCTACACTTATCTTAATGTGGCTATAGTATTTTGCATTCTCTAGATCGATCTATCATTTCATTATCTTGGGTTAATCTCAATACTTGGCAAAGAGATTTATTTTATTGTATTTTCATGAACATCTCTTTTGTCCTTTACTTGATAAGAGTCTAATTCGTTTTGTCATCTTATGCTCTTATCCTTGCTTAGTAAAGAGTCTATAAATTATTTTGTTCATTCAAAATGTATTTTCCTCTTTGTGAACTCCTTGCTTAAGCAAGTATTTTTAGTGTTAGTGACTTAAGATTTAATGAGCACATTTATCTTGTTAATGGCTTCCCTCATTAATCTTATTTGGATTATATAGTTTGCTTATTTGTGATATATTATTAAGCTATATAACTTGGTCACTTTCACGCATCTAGCTATTGTTTTTCTTTTCAATCTATATATGATATGCTAGTTTACAAAACAAGATTTGTGATATGTTTGTTCTCTAAAACTAGTTTTACAAATTCTTGACTAAATCTTGTTTTCCCTTAGAGGTTTGTGATTCCTTGTTTAACTTTCTTCCATACTAGTCATTAGCAAGTCTCTCTTAAATTTCTCTCACTTTTTGAGTCATGATTTTATCGTATTATCATTACATCTCTTTAGATTGAATGTGTGATCATTTTGAGATTGACTCTTGTCCATATTCTTCTTTGATCTGTAAGATTCTTTATAAATATGGATTTTGATTTTTCTCTTGATAAGATTTATCATTGGATCATGTTTATTCATTGTTTTCTTTATGAATGATCCTAATGATTAAGTAGTCTTAAATTATCTAGTTATGAGATTATCAAGTTAATTTATTACTCTACTTTGACTACTCATGGTTAACCACATATGGGTCTTTGCTATTTGAACTTTATGGGTTATTAATTTACCATTAGCAAGGTTTGGTTTTATCCGTTGTTGGATAAATATGTGGTACAACATACCTAGTCCATGCAAAGTAATGAATTGGTTGATTCTTTCTTAATTAGATAATCATGGACATGATGTTTGAGTTTTATTTCTATTTTTATTTTTGAGCTATATTCTGTCTATCATCATGATTGTTCTTTATTGACTTTATTCTTTTTCATGATGACATTTTCTCAAAGGATAACATACATTGATCTATCATATTTAAATATGAGATCCTTCTATATAGACTAATGTATGTCATCTTTTGATTATACGTGCTTAATTCGAATATTCTTTTGATCCTTCATCTTTAGTGGCTATTAATTGTATATCTCTTCTTGACTAAAGATGATATTATTCGTCTTTTGACGATATTGTAGCCTTATATGCATCGAGCAAGGGAGGAAATCCATAGTTGATTTACCCCTAGATCTTGTAGTTATCTATTTTATGCTATAAGTGCTTTGGAACTAGATACGCATATTTTGAGGGGGAGCAAATTAATTGATTCAATTCATTTATACCCTTAAATATGTCGTATACCTAGTTCATCATGGACCCATACTTTTTTCTTTTTCATATCTTAGTGAATGAGGTCATGATACTTTTATTTGTGAAGGGTTTATGAGAGTATATGCTATTGTCTTTATCATTTATCTCTCTTGTATATGGATTAAATAAGTCATCTTCTTAAAAATTAACTTTCATATCTTATCTTGATGACTATTGTGCTTTCATTGGTTTGGCTTTTCTTATATGCTTAATTGATTTGGCTTTTCTTATTGAGGACTTACCTAAAATACATGTTTATCTTATTGGTAGTACTTTAAGGGGAAGAATTCAAGTCGACTGAAATTCTCCTTCTCAAGTATTTTTCTCCTTTACCTTCATGTTTATCTAAAAGGGTATTTATATAGCATGATAAGGTATTTGAGTTCAAATGCATGTACTTGGGTAAGCATATAGATTTTGCAAAGAGTGAGATTAGTCTATATCAATTGCTCTATTTTTCATTAATCATTCCTTTATTTTGTTCCACTATTCATTTGTGGACAATTTTGACTTTCAAATGGCTTTTTGATCAATGTTTCAAGTTTATATTTCAATTGGTATTAAGTTTATATCTTTCAACTATCTCACTTGGTACTTTATTTTATCAATTACTTTGCAATTATCTAATCCTCATGGGCTTTTGATTGAAATCCTTGATTGAAATCCTTATTTCAATTGGTATATCGCTTCCTTCCAAAACTAGAGTTTTAATTCATATAATATTATGTTTTGGAGTTTCTTTCTTGGATTTCAAGTTGGTAAAACTATTCTTTGACTGTTTATCAATTTTATTTGTTTTACCAACTTTATTGTGTTTTGACAAGCAATTTTCTATTTAGTACTCTACATTTGGTATGTAGTTTTATACACTTGTCTTTACACACTTCTTCCATTATTTTTCATTAGTATATCTTGATCATGGTTGTCTATAAGTTCCCCATGCTCTGATTTCTATGCTTGAGATTGATTTCATTTTATCTTTTAGTACGGGGGAGCCTATTTTTGATCACGTCAAAGGGGGAGAAGTAAGTTTAAGTATGCTTTTATAAGTAATCTAAGTAGTATGCTTTTAGTGATATTGCTTATGTCTTTTGTATATTAGTGATACATGCATCTATTGTGTCCACACTAAACTTAACCGATTTGCCATAATCAAAAAGGGGGAGATTGTTAGCCCAATGATTGTATCATATTTTTTAATATGGTTAATATGTTAAGTTTAGCACTTCATTATCACTAATCTTCATACTATCGCTAAAAGCATTTCTACTTATACTTATACCTTTGGTGATATGTGCCTATTGGTTTACATATTAGTGATATGAGCTTATCTATCTTAAATTTAATCGGGTTGCCAAAATTAAAACTATGTTTTTGATTGTGGTCATTCAATTAAGTTTAATCATTATGATATCACTAATATTTATGCTATCACTATAGCATTGATACTTAAACTTCGCATAGTCCTAATGTGCTTTTATCTTATCATTCTTGCTACATGTATATTGCTTTGTTCGTCTAACATGTATTTGCAGAAAAGCAATTAGCAAGATCAATATGGACATATGCAATGCAATGAACAAATCATGGTGGGCCAAAGACGACGGATCCCACAAGATTTCTCTGAACCACCCGACGATATCTCCGGAGCCACGCACTCGGGGGTTCCGCTGCCCGGTCAGCGGACGGGGGTCGAGGGGGCAGCGCCCCTCGTTGGGGGTTCGGAGGCGAAGCCCCCGAAAGGTATTCAGTTTTCGCAAACTGGATATCTTTGGACAGCTGCCGCCAAGGGAAAAAGCCAGCACCTATCAAAGGAAGAAGCCAAGCCATGCCATCATCATTTCAAGACTCTGAAGAAGCCTGCACCTGCCTAAGTTTATCTGGAGTCTGTAATGAGTCTTAGGAATTATTGTAAACACAAGAAATGGATGGCAAAATCGAAAGCTATGGCAGAAATAAGCCCAGAATTATTTTTGGTAGAAAACGGCATACCGACGGTATACCGGTGTATACCGACGGTATACCGGTTTTTGTTCACAGAAAGTTTCTGTTTACAAAATCGGCATACCGGTCCATACCGACGGTATACCGCTTCCGAAATGTTGAAATTCCAATGGTCGGATTTCCAGCCATTAATGATCCTAACGGCTATATTTCTAGCCGTTGCAATCCCAGACCGGTATACCGCCGGTATGCCGGATCATACCGGCGGAATGCCGGTTCATGGACTGAAAAGTTGCCTTGAGCTCTTTTCAATGCTTTGGTTATAAATAGCCTAGAACCCCTTCATTCAAGGTTGATGCTTTGAGCCCAAAAATTTCTAAACTACCAAAGCCTATCCACAAACAACTCTACAAAGTTTTCATTTGCCATCCACAACTTGTGTTAGAGTTATTGAGTTGAAAAGTGAGATCTTCATCTTATTGTATAAGGAGATCAAAACCTATTGTGAAAGGTTGAAGTTGGGGAGTCTTCGTATCCAAACTCTCGGTTGAAGTTGGGGAGTCTTCGTATCCAAACTCTCGGTTGAAGTCGGATAGCCCTTCGGATTAAAGCTCTTGTGTAAGAAGTTGGCGAGTTCTTCGGATCCAAACTCGTGTGTAACTATTTACTTAAATAGTGGATTAAAGCCGGAGAGAGTTCCGGGACTGGACTGCCTCTTAGGAGGATACCAGGATATATCGGGTGTCGGTATTGTGTTTGCTTCTTCTCTTGCACTTATATTTTTAAATTGCCAATTAGCTTGTGCTAAGTGCTTGTTTAGTTAGCTTGACCCTATTCACCCCCCTCTAGGGTTCCTACAATATTGTGGATTCATTGTTTGGAATATAAATGAGGTGTAAAAGTAAAAAAAAAAAAAATGCATCATAATAAAAAAAACTATCAATTAAATTTATAGTAATTTATTAATAGTAATTACTTAATCTTTTATTTTTATTATTAATAATTAATATTTCCAAAAAAATATTAAGTTATAATATTAATATTACTATTCTACATTATTGTTACTTATTTAAATATTTAATGTAGGATAAAAATTAATTATTTTAATACTAATATAAAATAAAACAAACTATTTCTAATTATAATAATTAGTAGTAGTTAGTTAATAATAATTTGTACTAACTAAATGATTAATATTAATTATCTAAATATTTTATTTCATATTATTATTATTTTTTATTTAGTACTAAATAAAAATCGAGTATAATTATTACCAAGTATTTTATTTTATTTATATTAGGATTACTCTTTTATTAGTTAAATAATTAATTCTAATTATTTTATTTGAAATTGGTGTTAATTATTTAACTAATATTAAGTTGTTATAAAAATGTCACTCCTGCGTACGTTCCCTCAAAAATGGGTAAAAATGGAGATGCCATTTTTTTTCATATAAGATAAGAGGAGACAAGAACTAGAAAGCAATGTGATATATTCTTTCATATTTAACGAAATATTGAAATTGTGAAAGTTTATCAAAATTTGTCCACTAGCTTCCTATTTTTACACCCTACTTGATGCCATCCGAACACTCTTTTACTACAAAAGTGTCACTTCCGTGCACTTTCATTCATAACTAAATAAAATGGGGAAGTCTCTTTTTCATATAAGATAAGATGTGACAAGAAATAGAAAATAATGATAACTTCGATTCAAAATCCTTTCTTTCATATTTAACCAAATACTAAAAGTGTGAAAGTTGTTCAAAATTCGTCCATTTTCACATCCAACTTGCAGTCATCTAAACAGACCATCACTAAATGCTTTGTGCACATTCAAATAAAATTTATTGTAATTGGCAAAAATTGTCCATGGTTATAAAAATATATTACGAAAAGTACGACAATGTTAGAAAATTTAATTGTGTATTGTCACCTTTATAATTTTTTTTTTTGAACATTAATTTGATTTACAAATCTTGAGGATCCTTACCCGGCCCATGTTGTTATACGAAAAATCAAGTATTTGTTTTTTTTTAATGGTCAATGACTCAATGCTAGTGTCTGTCTAAAAAAATCATATTTGAAACCTATTTTTATCTAGCATAGATAATATATGTTAAATAGCTTGATCATGTTTTGATTATTTTATATTGATTAGCACATCATATTTGACACTCAATGCTTGGTAGTTACACATAGCTTGTGCACATTCAATCAACAATTAGTTTGGTTCAATATGAAGAGGGTCATAATTATAGGGTTAATTATAACTTTTAAGCCTTGATGTTACAAACTAATCAATAGTGGATTTGCTCCTCTAAATCAAAGGGTGAGACCTATTACTCCACTTCAAGGCCATCCATGCCTTTCTTGAAGCTATAATATGGTTAATTAAGCAATGTTAGTCAAGGATAGGTCACCTAAGCATGATTCATAGGCTTAGGCAATTCTAACTTTGCATCAATACTGTGATTGTGATCACTTTGGCTTGCAATTGAGGATTATCGACCTAACTTACATCACTCATGAACCTACTTGCTTACCCACAAGCGTATCCTCTCGACACAAGGTTATGATGACATACTTTTCTACGTACGCCTAACACCAAGTATAAAATATTAATTAATCTAATACTAGTATATAGGGTTATTTTGTATAAGGGTAACAAATTTTTGATATAATTAGACTTTGGGTACTGGATTTGTCCGTTTTAGACTTTGGGTACTGTAATTTTTTAGTGACGAACATTCGTCGTTAAAAGTCTTATTTCGTCACTGAAAGTCCACTTTTGTCACTAAAATGTGTCACTAAAAAAAATTCGAGTACCCAAACTCTAAAATGGACAAATTCGGTACCCAAAATCTAATTATATCAAAAACTTGGTACCCTTGTACAAAATAACCCTAGTATATATGCACGTACTGTACACATATTTTATAGATTTTTATTACGAAAAGTAAAAGACAACTGATATAATTATTCTAATATTTATTAAGACTACTTAAAAAAAAACTAATTACGGATGTCTTAATTATTGTAATTATTATATATATATATATATATATATATATATATATATATATATATATATATATATATATATATATATGTGACTATCCAGAAAGATCAAAGAACACTTTCCATAGTTACCTACTTGTTATTATTAACTTTAATAAATAATTTTAATTAATAAATATATGCAAGGATATATTTGAAGGGAAAAAAAAACGATGAAGCTGAACTTTTCTCATTATATAGTTAGTATCGGAGAAGGGAAGAGAAAAAAGAAGAAATAATTTTTAGTTTTAGGGTCCAATATATACAGGAATTTTAGGATTTGGGTTTCAAATTTGGCTGTTAGAGTTTAGCTCTCGAAATTACTGTTCACGTAGGTCAATTTCGCGACAAAAATCATAATATTCATATATATATATTTTGAAGCAAAAGGTTCTTCTTTATTAAAACTGTAACAATCTTTACAAATCGGAGGCCATATAGGCCCTCCCAAAGCTACTCCCATGTACAAAGCTTTAACCCGACACCTGATGAAGCACACCCCACATAATAAGTCCAGCCTCATCCTATACCAGCCTCCATCGTCTGTAGATCAGAGTTGATATTATTGAGGAGCCCAGTTAAGGTGTTAACTCTGCCTTCAAATATTCGATTATTACGTTCCCGCCAAATGTGCCACGTGACGGCGAGAAGTCGAATACGGACCTCCCAGTACTTCTGTCCTTGATTTCTCATTTGCAGAATCTCGTCAACCACGTCCATAATTGCCGCCTGCCTTCTGGTTGGTAAGCCCAGTCTTCTTCTGTATAAGTGCCACAACTCATCCGAGAAAGAGCATTCGAAGAAAAGATGGTTCCGAGTTTCATTGCTCTCTCCGCATAACACACATCTGATGTCAGGAATATGAACACCGATACGCACTAACCGCTCTTTAGTAAGCAGTCTATCCCTTATAGCCTTGTACAAACACAGCTTCCACTTGCTCGCTGCCCCCCTGACCCAAGCGACGTCCACCCATGGTACTGCCGGAGAGACGACACGCAGTTTCTCGTACGCCAAACTATGGATGAATCCGCCTTCAACAGCGCCATCCCACACCCATTGGTCCTCTCCATCTTCGGCTATAATAGGCACTTGACCAATTTCTTCTCCAAACCATTGCTGAATGTGTCGATTTGTCACATTCCATACTCCTCCTTCTATGATGTTGCTAAGTTGGACATCATGTCCGACCATCTCATAAGTAGGCCACCCCAAACGATCTATGAAGCTCTTTTTTTCGAGCCACGTGTCCTTCCACAAGCTTGTCGCACCCCCGTTCCGAATTACTCTAGAAATGCAAGACTTCAGCATTTTTCGCTGAGCTAAAATATTTTTGAAAGGGACGGAGTAGTTGTTACTATGTGACATAACCCAGAAGTTGTCATTTGAAGCATACCTTGATCTCATCCAGTTTGCCCACAAGGAATTACCCGTCAAGAATTTCCAAGCCATTTTTAGTTTTGCCACCTCACTTAAAGTCTTAAGCGACGGAAGCCCTATACCCCCCTCATCCGTTGGCTGACAGAGTTCCTCCCAGGCAATAGTATGTAGACCCCCTTTCCAGACAAAATTAGCACACAATCGTTCAATCTCTTTTAAGGTTCCCTTCGGGATGATGACGGCCTGGAACCAATAACCTGCGATCGCCCATATCACTGAGCGTACCAGCTCAATTCTCCCACCAAAGGAGATGAGTTGTGTCTGCCACCCTTCCAACCGGTTTTGGACATAACTAACCAGCCCCATACAATCCATATTAGAGACATGATTAATAGAGAGGGGGATGCCAAGATACCGCACCGGAAGAGTTCCCTGTTCAATCCCAAGTCGTTCCGACCAGTAGACTTGTAGCGGGCAATCTTTGCTAAGGAATAACTGAGACTTGTTCCTATTGAGTGCCAAGCCCGCCTTCTTCCTGAACTCCTCGAGTACCAGAAGATCATCAGCGTAGATAAGATGAGAAACAACTGGACTAACCCGGCGGAATAGCGGCGTGATGTTTCCCCTGTGGACCTCCACATATATATATATATATATATATATATATATATATATATATATATATATATATATATATATATATATATATATATGAGACCCTAAAAATAAATAACCAAAAAAAAAAAAGTGGAGGAGAGGCTAGAAATCAAATAAAGATTGATCCAAAGGGTTTTGACATGGGGATCCCCATGAAGTTGTGGTGGTAGGGAACCCTATGCCCTCTCTTTTTCTTTTTTTCCTCTCATCAAAGAGTGAGATTTCTACTGAGTTATGCATATGAACAAAGTCACAAAGCAACTTACTAAAGCACCTAACAAGTAGTCTTTGATTCCCTCACTTTGAATCATATATGCATATGCAAGTGTAGAGAAGAAGAAGCACACGTGCTTTTCTCCTCTCTCTCTCTCTCTCAATATGTGTGTGTAAGCACTTATGAGTCATAGAAGAGTGGAAACGTTGGAAGAAGCAAAAGAGAAAGAAATGGCAGCAAAAGAAAAGCCACTCACTCTCACTCTTCTTCTTCTTCCTGCAACAGCTGCTGCTGCTGTTGTGTTCTGAACCCTTTGGAAAGTAAAAGCAGAGCAAAGAAGAAGGGAACTCTGTTCTGTTTGCTAAATTTGGCACCCTCTCTGCTCTGCTCCTCTCCTCCCTCAGCTGTCTCCATTTCCTTCTTTGCCACCTCCACATTTCTTTCCTTTCCTGGCAAAATTATTTGCACACTTGGGTTTTTATCAGTCCAAACTTCAAAGCTTTTTTTATTTTTGGCTTTGAGGAGAATGGCTGACAAGTCTACTACGAGGAGAGCTCCACTGGACAGAGGAATTGAGCAGGTCTGTTCTTTTACTTGATTTTTTTTTTTTTTCAAGTTTTTCTTCATGCCCACATAATCTTCTTCTTTTTTCCTTTCTTTTTTTTTACAATTTTCTGACAAATAAAAGATGCCCATTTGATGCTTTGGCCATTTGTTCTTGATGTCTCCATTTTTTTTTTACAGTAAAAACAGGAGCTTTGTAGTCCTTTATTCAGTTTTTCTTCATGCCCACATACTCTTCTTCTTCTTATTATTTTTTCTCTTTATTTTTTTACAATTTTTTGACAAATAAAAGATGCCCATTTGATGCTTTGGCCATTTGTTCTATGTCTTCTTTTTTTTTTTTTTACAGTAAAAACAGGAGCTTTATAGTCTTTTATTCAGTTTTTCTTCATGCCCACATACTCTTCTTCTTCTTCTTTTTTTACATTTTTTTGACAAATAAAAGATGCCCATTTGATGCTTTGGCCATTTGTTCTTGATGTCTTCATTTTTTTTTACAGTAAAAACAGGAGCTTTATAGTCCTTTATTCAGTTTTTCTTCATGCCCACATACTCTTCTTCTTCTTATTAATTTTTTCTCTTTTTTTTTTTACAATTTTTTGACAAATAAAAGATGCCCATTTGATGCTTTGGCCATTTGTTCTTGATGTCTCCATTTTTTTTACAGTAAAAACAGGAGCTATATAGTCCTTTATTCTGTTTTTCTTCATGCCCACATACTCTTCTTCTTCTTATTATTTTTTTCTCTTTTTTTTTTTTTACAATTTTTTGACAAATAAAAGATGCCCATTTGATGCTTTGGCCATTTGTTCTTGATGTCTCCATTTTTTTATACAGTAAAAACAGGAGCTTTATAGTCCTTATTCAGTTTTTCTTCATGCCCACATACTCTTCTTCTTATTTTGTTTTCTCTTTTTTTTTTTCTTTTTTTACAATTTTTTGACAAATAAAAGATGCCCATTTGATGCTTTGGCCATCTGTTCTTGATGTCTTCATTTTTTTCCTACAGTAAAATCAGGAGCTTTATAGTCCTTTAGAAATGATATTTTCTATTTTTCATTTATTGTTAACTTTATTGATAGACTTGAAAGTTCCAATCTTTTCTTGTCTAGTTTTATTTATAGCCCACGTTATGAATTTTTTTTTGAACTAAATACCTCTCTTTTTTGTTTTATTTCCCCCTCCATATGGAATCATTCTTAGTTTTCATTCATGCCCATACATTTTTCAACTTAATAAAAACTATACTTTTTTCTTGATCTTTCTGCATTTTTCTTGTGTCTTCTTTCTTACTATTTGGTAGCTAATTTGGAGGAAAGAGCTTCAAGTTCTATATGTTGGAAGAAATTTAACTATACACTCATAGGATGTTTATTTAGTTTACATTTTCCTTAAAAAAGAATTCATGGACAAAATCTTTCAAGTCTTGTAAAAATAATAGTTTCTTAAAGTTTCAATCTGTTCTTGTCTATAGTCCACATGGATGATTTATTTATTTATTTATTGGACCATTTCTTATGTTTGCAATCTGAACTGTTGTGTATTTTGTGAAGGCAATTGTTGCTCTGAAGAAGGGTGCACACATCCTGAAATGTGGAAGGAGAGGGAAGCCCAAGTTCTGCCCCTTCCGGCTCTCTGCGGTTAGTATTTCCTGAAATGCCAAAGTGCATTAGTCCAACAATTAGAATTTGATATATTTTTTGGGGAAAAAACTGATATATTAGTAATTAAACTCAATTGATGTCGTCACCTGTGCTTTCGTTGCATTATGAATCCTTCTTCTGGCCACGTTTGGTTCACGGAATCAATCCTTCTTCTGGTCACGTTTGGTTCGCGGAATCATGGTATTGGTAAAGGAAAGTCATTCATTTCCTGTGTTTAGATACCAAAGGAAAGGAGCATGAAAGGGAAAGGGGAATTCCATAGGCACTTCAAAAATTGTTTAGAACAACCTTCTTCTTTTTCTGTTTATTTACAAGTTTGTCACTCAATTTTTTTGCTTGAGGGTAGCCCAAAGTTTTGCTTTAGGACTGTCAACAAAGTTGATAGTCCTACCATAATGTAGGACTGTCAACAAAGTTGATAGTCCTACCTTTGCTTTAGGACTATCAACAAAGTTGATAGTCCTACCATAAAGTTAACAATCCTAATTAAAACTCACTGTTAACAAAGTTGAAAGTCCTAATTGAAACTCACTGTCAGTATATTAAAATCCCCAATCAATTAGGACTGTCAACAAACTTGACAGTCCTAAATTATGATAGGACTGTCACCTAGTTGACAGTCCTAATTGGAACTCACTGCCAACATATATTTTGGCTCACAATCCTTTAGGGCTGTAAGGAAATTCTAATGTCCTGCATATGTAAAGGACTGTAGAAAATTCTACAGTCCATATATAATCTAGGACTGTAGGATTTCCTACAGTCCTACAGATACTATAGGACTGTAGAAAAATTATACAGTCCTATATATACTATAAGACTGTAGAATTTGCCTACAGTTCTGTTGGAATCCGACTGTCGGCTTTGTTCGGTTATTTAAACCCTAAATTTAATTTTAGGGTTCGAAAGTTCGTATATGAACCTTAAATTAGTTCTAAAACCATTTTATCTAACTATTTTAGGCATTGCTTGGAATTGGAGGAGTTTGAGAGAAATGGGTTTGGGAATTTGAAGGGGGAGAGAGAATAGAAATTTAGAATGAAGGGTTTTGGAAATGTTTGGGGGGTTGGGCAGCCCAAAGTAAATTTGGGACTGTCTTGAGTAAAAATTGCAAAAATTTGGATTGCCCCGAAGTAATGAGCTATCATAAGCAAAATATGAAGTCCCTTTAGAATTTATGGGGTGGTGGGATGGTTCCCTCCTACCCACCTCAATGATTCACTTTCCCTCATAATTTCTTGCATTTATGATAAAAATTTAGGAGACTATTCCTGCTCAAAGATGTATTCTGACTATATTCCTGGCATTTCCAAATACCGGAAAGAAAAAATTGATGGGAATTGCAATTTCCCATGACCATGGAAATAGCAAAGTATTGATTTTCTTTCATTTTCTTTCCGCGACAAACGAGGCCTCTATGTTGAAGGATTACTTGAGGAAAGGTTCTTCATTTCAATCAGTCTTTTATTTGGCTCGCTCGGAATCTGGGGCTAAAGTGACCAAGACTGACTAGATTTACTAGTTACAACTTTATGCTACTCTAGGTTGAATGGATACGGATATGACAACGACACGCTAAGGACACGGTGAAACATATACGGTATCCAATTTTGGTGTGTCCTAGTGTATTCTAGAGTGCCCGTGGTGTCCGATACGTGTCCAACTGCATGATGATGCTCGGATTTTTGGAGTGTCCGTGCTTCCTAGATGCCACACTATATTTTTCTCGTCAAAAAAAGTGTTTTCTTAAGAACTGACTGATTTCGAAACAAACAAAAAAAATCGACACCAAGCGAACTAAAACTTTAGATGCAATGTTATCTGATATATTTTCTACATACCTTCACTGCAGATAGGTAGTGTTGTGTTTGAACTTTGTGTAAAAATCCAGTATATGGATGGATGCATGTCTAATGTGTTCTTTCGACTTGTCAGGATGAGAAGCTCTTGATTTGGTATTCAGGGGAGAAGGAAAAACAGTTGAAGCTGAAGTCAGTTTCCAAGATTGTTCTTGGACAGAAGACTGTATGTAGTACTAGTTCCGACTATGAAGAGCTTATTCATAAATGTTTCGTGTTGTTTATATAAAACGAGGAACTTACCCAGAAATATTATGATCTTTCTGCAGGTAAATTTCCTGCGGCAGCCTCAACCAGAGAAGGATTCTCAGTCTTTCTCACTTATTTATCAGAATGGCGAACGATCCCTCGACTTGGTAATGTTTCCCCTTGAGTTTGTTCTCTTGTACTTGTTGATTATATGTGCTGATTATTTGCTCCGATATCATTTCTGGTGTATAGATATGCAAAGATAGGGAGCAGGCCGAATCTTGGTTTTTAGGCTTGACCGCCTTGTTGTCGGCTTCTCTTCATCCTAGAACTCTATCTAGCCTAAGAATCGGCAGGGTCGCGCAGAGCTGTGCTAGCAGCCCTATCGGCCATGTACAGAGGAAGTACAAACTAGGACCTCTACAAGATTCACAGAAGTTCTTACAGGTTTTAAAACACATTACCAATGTTATTGTTGAAAGCTTGTCAAGGTTCCATCATCTGATTCTAACTAACATTATCTCGGTTTCTTCTTTTCTTACAAAGGTACGCAGTTTACATGGAAGTCCTCCGCGGTCACTACTAGACAGGTTCTTTTCCGATACCGCTTTAGATTCCTCTGATCTTTTTTACTCTTCGAGGCAAAGGACGTTGTCGGATATGCAACCTGTGCTGGACGAAATGCTACCAAGCTTCCCTCGTGCGGTATCAGGCAGTCTGAAGAACACTAGAGTGTCGGAAGAACGGAGAATGAGCTCGACTCCTAAGGTCAGCTCATCGTATCATGGGTCTCTAGCGATAGATAAGACTGATACTCTCAAGGATGTGTTCCTGTGGGGAGAAGGAATAAGTAGGTTCTTATGTGATGGTCTCGACACATTCGATAACAGTGACTACAAGTTCGATGCTTTGGTACCCAGGATACTGCAATCTACTGGAACGCTTGAAGTGAACAAAATTTCTTGCGGGGAAAAGCACACAGTGTTGGTCACTAGACAGGGTGAAGTCTTCTCCTGGGGCCAGGAGAGTGGAGGCAGATTGGGACACAAGATGAACATTGATGTACATTGTCCCAAGGTTATCGAATCACTTAAGAATGTCAAGGTACAAACAGTCGCCTGTGGATCGCATCACACATGCGCGGTCACTAGTTCCGGCGAACTATACTCGTGGGGCGATAGCAATTATGGTGTCGAGAGTTTTCATAATGGAAGCAATATAAGCCAGTGGTTTCCTCATAGGATACTTCGTTCCTTGGAGGGTATACATATATCGAAGGTTGCTTGCGGGGAGTGGCATACGGCTGTAGTTTCCTCGCACGGGCGATTGTACACGTACGGGGACGGAACATTTGGAGTTCTTGGGCACGGAAACCTGCAAAGCCTTTCTCAGCCTAAAGAGGTTAAGGCTCTTGAAGGGTTCAGAGTAAAGTCCGTCGCGTGTGGGCCGTGGCACACAGCTGCCATCATAGAAGTCGTGATCGGTCGTTTCAAGAGCAACACTCCCGGAGGCAAACTGTTTACTTGGGGCGACAGCGATAAAGGAAGACTAGGCCATGCCGATAAGGAGAGGAAGCTTCTCCCAACATGTGTAGCTTCTCTTGTGGACTGCGACTTTGTTCAAGTGTCTTGTGGAAGAACATTGACTGTTTCGCTCACAGTTACAGGCATAGTCTTCACCATGGGCAGTGCAGTGTATGGGCAACTGGGGAATCCTCAGGCCGAGGACATATCAATAGCAACTGTCGAAGGGAGTCTGAAAAGTGAGTTTGTTAAGGAGATATCATCGGGTGCATTTCATGTTGCTGCGCTGACGACCAAGGGAAAAGTGTATACTTGGGGAAAGGGTGACAATGGAAGGCTCGGGCTAGGTGATACGAGGGACAGGAGTTGTCCGACGCTAGTAGAGGCCTTGGAGGACAGGCATGTTCAGAGTATAGCCTGCGGATCCAGTTTCACTGCCGCAACTTGTTCGCACAAGTCTGTCTCGAGTAAGGACCAGTCAGTGTGTAGTAGGTGCCAAATAATTTTCGGGTTTACCAGGAAGAAGCACAATTGCTATAACTGTGGATTCGGGTTCTGCCATTCATGCAGTAGTAAGAAGGCGACGAATGCATCTCTGGCACCAAACAGAGGCAAGAAGTATCGTGTCTGTGACTCGTGCTTCACTCAGCTACAGGAGCTTGTCGATTCTAAAACGACCGAGGAATTTAGGAGCCCAAGACAGCCGAATTCAAGACTGAAGGGGTTTTCTGACCTAAAAGTAAGAAGTGAAGAAATGTTCTTCACTCGACCGAAAATCTTCACTCCTAAAATTTCCAGTGAGGTGGACATCAAATCTGTTGAAAGGAAGGCAGCGTCTTCGCAAGGAAGAAAGCAGCATTGCCAAGAACCGCCAAAACCTTGCTTAGTCAAGACTCAAAGATGGGGTCAAGTACCATGCCCTCTTCAATTTGATGGACA
Organism: Iris pallida; assembly: GCA_029216955.1. Classification (NCBI taxonomy): domain Eukaryota; kingdom Viridiplantae; phylum Streptophyta; class Magnoliopsida; order Asparagales; family Iridaceae; genus Iris; species Iris pallida. The sequence continues at coordinate 12,175,230 of JANAVB010030816.1, read as the reverse complement.
CGAAGGTGGAAATTATACTAACATTGATCCAATGTCTAGAGTAGAGGTTCGTGGCGATTCTCATGTTCATGCACAACATCACCTATTGGTTTCAAAATCCGCACTTCCGAAAGCTAGCAGCCTGAAACAAGACTTGACTGAAATAGATAAGATGCTTTCTGAAGAATTACAGCGACTGCACGCAGAGGTAGAATGCTGCTACCTCTTTAATTTAGATTGATGCTTCATTTGTGTCATTGCATTTTCCATAAAATTATCCATCTCATTGATCATGTCCTTGTCGATTCATCTTCCATACAGATAACATAATCGCCTCCATAAGCTCTTTTAGGTCTTGTGAGATGCGTGCCCATTTGGGCTTTTTTGTCACGTACAAGATTTTTCGCTCCACTGAGATGCTTTTGCAACACGTACTAAGTTAAGGGATTTAGTTGGAAGACTCTAGAATTCTCCGGTATGGAGTCCTCTTGAACTCTCATGAGACTTCTCTAAGTTTCTAGAAGTTCTAGAATCTTCTCATCATGTAAATATCTTAGGCCTAGAATTCTTGTAGTGGACTAGAAGTTTAGAAGTTTCATGTAAGGCCCTTGAGGCCCTATAAATATGGTGGGAGTCTCATTTGCTCCTCATCACCCAAGTAGTTGTAAACTCTCTCTAGTATAGTGAAGTTTTCAATATTCCAATCCCTCTCTTTTGTTCCACATTTTCTCGTTCTCGCCTTAGCGATCGAGTTTGGGGAAGGCTTGTAGTGTAGGCAAAAACCCTAAGTCCGTGACACTTAGCTCACTCTTATAATAGTCAAATTTGTGGTATCGAATAGAATAGATGCTCTATTTTAAGTAGGTCACTCTTCTTACCATACCATCAGTCATTAACACATAATCCACTGTTTACCTTGTAGTAATTTATTGTTGGTGTTTTATTCTATGAGTTGTGTGTTCACAACACTCTATTGTTAAAAGATAGTCCCACATCGGAAAATCACACCAATATGTATCTCTATATATTACTTATGAAGGAATAGAGAGATGCACATGGGTTGAGGCCCAATGGAGGGTGCCATGTGGGAGGATTTTACATAGAGGTGAGAATAAGAAACCAACTTTTGGCCAAATGAAAATAGATTTAAATCTATTGGAGCTAAGCCCCGAAGGGGCTTAGCGACTCGGACTCGGACTCGGACTCGGACTCGGACTCGGACTCGGGCTCGGGCTCGGGCTCGGGCTCGGGCTCGGGCTTTTGAGGCTTATTGTGGCTTTTTGATGGCACTTTGCACTTAGCACGACAGCTCGTCGCAAGGCGCATTGTGCGCTTTAGTTGCGCTCGTGCGCGAGCCTCTGCGCGGCCCTGCGTGGCGTGCGAGGCGTACGGAGCGTACGGGTCGTACGGGTCGAGCGGGTCGAGTGGGCCGTTCAAATTATGTAACGTCCGCGGGTCTTGTGGGCTCAGATCCGAAAATGACTCAGATCCAGAAAATCCGGATCTGGCAATAATCCAGGGCGTGCGTTCAGAATTTGAAAAGCCCACCTCGTGCCTATAATATCAGCAGCATCTCCTCTCTCCAGGGTTACAGAAAATAATCAGAGAATTTCCAGAGAGAGAGAAGTGCTGCTGCTATTCCGAGGAGTCGTCGACATTTTTGGCCAGCGTTCTAAAGTTCTCTTCGAACTTGCTGGTTCCTGGAGGCTTGTCCGTAAGGCGGATATAGCTTTGAGCGCCGGTGATCTTTCACCCCAGCAGGCTTTCTTCTTTCTCTGTTGCCTTCGAGAATACCGTCGCTTCTCTTTAGAAGTTATACGGTTCTGTTGCCTTCGAGAATACCGTCGCTTCTCTTTAGAAGTTATACGGTTCTGTTGCCTTCGAGAAATATTACGAAATAATCTTTTTAGATTCTCGTAATACAACATCACCTTCTTTAGGGTGTTGTTGCTGGAAACATTGTCTTTACAATAGTTTCTGAAATCGTGTTTTTCCATCGATTGTTCGCCAAGGGACTAACAATCTCAAAGCTATATCGAAAAGATGGATAACTCACGTGCAACGCTCGTCAATACCGACTTTAACAAGTTGGAGAAATTTGACGGCGAACATTTCCAAATCTGGAAACGGAAAGTAACATTAAACATTCAACTCGTGGAAGTTGATCACGTGCTGAATGAGGAAGAACCGGTCGTTCCAACAACCGGAACCGCAGAAGTTATTGCTGCCGCTAAGTCCAAGCAGGCAAAATGGATTAGAGAAAACAGTATCTGTAAACTGTTGATTCTCAATAGCATGGAAGACTCTGGCAGAGTCTTATTCCAAGAAGAATTCTGCCAAAGAGATTTGGGACTCCTTGGGGAAATTGTACGAAGATGACGAGAATCGGTCCAAGATCTTCTTGGTTGAAAGATACCACAAGTGGACCTTCGAAGATGAGAAGGCTATGCTGCCCCAAGTAAAGGAGTTTCTGAAGCTGCGCCAAAAATTAGATGACGAGAAGATGCCTCTTGTCGACAAGTTTGTCGTTGGAGGAATCGTCTCTAAACTTCCTGCGGGGTGGCTATGCAAGGATGCACCGCAAGAAGCTGGACATATGTATGGAAGATCTCCTGCAAGAGATCCATGTTGAGGACGAGATGCGCTCTCAACAGAAGATGGATTCTCTGTCCAAACAACTGGTGAAAGCAAATCTGGTCCAAACCAGAGAGTACAAGGGGAAGCAGGCGGCTTCTCCTCATAAGAAGAAGAAGGACTTCACTAATCTGAAAGTGAAGAGTCCTTCATTCAAGAATCAGAAATTCAAGTCCCATGTGACTTGTTTCAAATGTGGCAAGAAGGGCCACTACAAAAGTGACTGCAAGGAACCAGAAAAAGGTGAGCCTAGTAAGGTTTCTTTGGTTACTAATCTGGTTGCAATGATAGCACAGGTTGCAAATGCGGGAGTTGACTCGGACTGGTGGATAGACACTGGTGCGACATGTCATGTCTGCTCAGACAAGGAATGGTTCGAGTCATATGAGCCAACTTCCGAGAAAGTCATAATGGCAAACCAGGCACAAGCTGAAGTACTGGGGATCGGGACGGTGGAGCTGAAACTCACATCGGGGAACACTCTGACGCTTCAAGGAGTGAAGCATGTTCCTGCAATTGCTAAGAACCTGATCTCTGGGAGCCTGCTTTGTAACGCAGGCTTGAGGATGGACATCAATACTGGCCAGATGGTGATGTCCAAGAAGGGTACATTCTTCGGAAAAGCTTTCCAGACTGAAGGAATGTACAAAATTCAGCTTGTTGTAACCCAGAAAAATGATATTAATGCTATTTCTACTTTGAACTATTCTTTTGAGTTGTGGCATAATAGGCTAGGACATGTTCATTGTAAAAGAATTAACAAAATGTCTAGCCTAGGACTTATCTCCAAGTGTGGGGGTAAGGTAGAGAAATGTGAAGTGTGTGCTCAGACGAAGATCACAAGGAAACCCTTTCACAGGGTCCATCGAAGCACAGATCTTCTGGAGTTGGTTCACTCAGATATCTGTGATTTCAAGCAATTCTCTACAAAAGCCGGGATGAAGTATTTTATTACTTTCATCGACGACTTCTCAAAGTATGCTTTTGTTTACTTGCTCAAGTCTAAAGACGAAGCATTCGAGAAGTTCAAGGAGTTCAGGGCCGAGGCTGAACGGCAAACTGGACAACAACTCAAAAGGCTAAGGAGTGATCGAGGCGGGGAGTATCGGTCTCATGATTTCTCATCATTCTGTAAAGAACATGGAATCATAAATGAGACGACGGCTCCGTACTCTTCTCAATCCAACGGAGTAGCAGAAAGGAAGAACAGAACGTTGACAGAGATGATGAACTCTATGCTGTTGACTGCGGGTCTTCCAAAGAGCTTCTGGGGAGAAGCTGCATTAACGGCTACTTTCATTCTCAATAGAGTACCGTATGCAACTTCGGATATAACCCCTCATGAACTCTGGTTCAAAGTCAGACCTAACTTGAATGTCATTCGAGTGTGGGGGTGTCTGGCTTATGTGAAGCTCCCAGATCTGAAGATTCAGAAGCTGGGGACTAGGACTACTAAGGCTATCTTCTTGGGTTATGCCGAGAAGAGTGACGCTCGGAGATTCCTTGATATAGAATCAAATCATATCATTGAATCTTGCGATGCTGAATATTTTGAAGACAAGTTTGCAAGGCACAAAAATATTGTTCTCGCGGATCTTCCGGAGAATGATGAGAGTGCAAAGCAGACAGAAGTCCTTATCGAACCAGTAGTCCAAGAAGAAGCTATTGTCGAAGAGACACCAGTTGAACCAGAACTCGCTGAGCCGTCAACTAAGCGAGTAAGGAGGCCGAAAGACTTCGGAGATAACTTCGTCACCTATCATGTGGAAGCAGATCCGCTTACCTATGATGAGGCGATGAAGACCAGAGATGCTGTATTCTGGAAGGAGGCGATAGACAACGAGATTGACTCAATCACCTCCAACAACACATGGGTGTTAGTTGACCTGCCAGAAGGAGCAAGACCCATCGGATGCAAATGGATCTTCAAGAAGAAGATGAAAGCAGATGGAACCATTGACAAGTTCAAGGCCAGGCTAGTGGCCAAGGGGTTTGCTCAGAAGCAGGGGATCGACTACTTTGACACTTATGCTCCAGTAGCTCGGATGACAACCATCAGATTGTTAATTGCTCTAGCAGCAATACACAAGCTGGTGATACATCAGATGGATGTGAAAACGGCATTCCTTAATGGCGAGCTGACCGAAGAGATCTACATGCAACAACCAGAAGGTTTTGTCGTCAGAGGTCTAGAAGACAAAGTCTGCAAGTTGATGAAGTCTCTGTATGGTTTGAAACAAGCTCCCAAAATGTGGCATGAGAAGTTTGACAAGGTGATAAGGTCAAATGGCTACAGGGTCAGTGAAACAGACAAGTGTGTCTATACGAAGTTTGCTGACGGAAGAGGAGTAATCGTTTGTCTTTACGTGGACGACATGCTAATCCTAGGTACGGATTTAGACTGCGTCACAGAGACAAAGAAATTCCTCTCGACCAAGTTCAGTATGAAGGACTTGGGGGATGCCGACGTAATCTTGGGGCTCAAGATCATCCGGACAGGTACTGGAATAGCGCTGTCACAATCTCATTATATTGAGAAGATGCTCACTCGCTACGGGTATCAAGATCTTCCTATAATTGATACACCGTACCGGAGTGATCAGAAGCTGGAGCCAAATTCGAGGGAAAGCGTCAGGCAGTTGGAGTACGCTAGCGTCATCGGAAGCTTGATGTACGCTACTACTGCCACAAGGCCTGACATAGCTTTTGCGGTGGGAATGCTGAGTCGGTTCACTAGCAACCCAGGCGTTGAACACTGGAACGCTGTGAAGCGTGTTATGAGATATCTAAAAAAGACTCAGACATTTGCACTATACTACAGCGGAGATCCGTCAGTAGTGGAAGGCTTCAGTGATGCTAGCTGGTGTTCAGAGGTGGAGAGCGAGTATTCGACAGGTGGATTCATATTCGCTTTGGGCGGAGCTGCTATATCGTGGAAATCGAAGAAGCAGACAATGTTATCTCGCTCCTCCATGGAATCTGAATTCTTTGCATTGGATGCTGCTGCAGATGAAGCAGAGTGGCTTCGGGAGCTCATGTATGATCTTCCAGTGGTTGGAGCTCAGATACCGGCAATCCCGATATACTGTGACAACCAGGCGGCAGCAGCAGTAGCATCAAATGAACTCTTTAACGGAAAGAAGAGGACTGTGCGGTTAAAGCACAGAGCAGTGAACGATCTCATCAAACGAGGCGTCATTGCAGTGATCGATGTTCGGAGTCAGGAGAACCTGGCGGATCCGTTCACGAAAGGCCTCAAACGACAGCTGGTCGAGGACACAGCAAGGAAGATGGGTTTGAAGGCATTCTAATATTGTGTCATTATAATCCTATCAATAAATTTTATGTTATTGGTTCAAAGAGAAATCTACCAGATATCTAATTTTTTGATTCAAGGAAGGACTATTGACTGGAAAAATATTAGTTAACAGTGGGTACTTGTTCTGCGGAACATGTAAGGGTTTCGGACCCAGAACCACTGTTGTCTACTATGAATTTTCTACAGAAAATTGATCCTGTGGGAAGGATGGCATAATGCCTTAATGAGTTCTCAGACTGAGTGAAGGTCTGTTATGCTTTACAGGAAGCATGGTGGCGCAACAACCACAAAGGAGTGTTACAACTCCATGCTACAGTGGGGTGACTCCACCATGAGGTTCCCAGGTAGGGGTAATGCCTCGGCTTTGTTAGCCAAGTCACAGGCGGCGTAGCACCGCATATAGGCAGGTAGCCTAATGTTGCATAATCATAAAGAGGTGTAGACAGCACTACAAAGAGGACAGTATCCTCATGTTACAGTGGCATGACACCACGAAGAGGTACCAGGAAAGGGTAAATCCTCGGCTTTGCAAGCCATGTCATAGCGGCGTAACACCGCACGGAAGCGCAAGGCTTCATGCTGAGTAGTTTGGCACTACAAAGAGGATTGTGACCTCATGCTACAGTAGTATGACACTACGATGAGGTACCCAGGTGGGGTAAAGCCTCGGCGTTGAGCCATGTCATAGCGGCGTAGCACCGCAAAGGAGCGCAATGCTTCATGCCATGACTCTTTATAAAGAACTCACCTATAATGTATGGAAAGAGAAATAGGCCGTCTCTTGAGGGTAAATTTGTAGACGCCCAAAATACATACATTGAAATCCAGGCTGGCACAAGGCCTTTAATGTGCAGCCAGAAGCACAGATAACTACATTATGTGAGTGGGAAAAATTACAGCTGTGGTACAGAATTCAAGGCGTAGTCCATTCTTGTATCATACTGTTGTTCAACCCATGCGGGAAGATTCAAGTCGTCAGCGACATCTATCCTAATGCATAATGGACAGTTATTATGTGGAACGCTTAACTCATATATATAGAGATATGTGGGGGATTGTTGGTGTTTTATTCTATGAGTTGTGTGTTCACAACACTCTATTGTTAAAAGATAGTCCCACATCGGAAAATCACACCAATATGTATCTCTATATATTACTTATGAAGGAATAGAGAGATGCACATGGATTGAGGCCCAATGGAGGGTGCCATGTGGGAGGATTTTACATAGAGGTGAGAATAAGAAACCAACTTTTGGCCAAATGAAAATAGATTTAAATCTATTGGAGCTAAGCCCCGAAGGGGCTTAGCGACTCGGACTCGGACTCGGACTCGGGCTCGGACTCGGACTCGGACTCGGACTCGGACTCGGGCTCGGGCTCGGGCTCGGGCTTTTGAGGCTTATTGTGGCTTTTTGATGGCACTTTGCACTTAGCACGACAGCTCGTCGCAAGGCGCATTGTGCGCTTTAGTTGCGCTCGTGCGCGAGCCTCTGCGCGGCCCTGCGTGGCGTGCGAGGCGTACGGAGCGTACGGGTCGTACGGGTCGAGCGGGTCGAGCGGGTCGAGTGGGCCGTTCAAATTATGTAACGTCCGCGGGTCTTGTGGGCTCAGATCCGAAAATGACTCAGATCCAGAAAATCCGGATCTGGCAATAATCCAGGGCGTGCGTTCAGAATTTGAAAAGCCCACCTCGTGCCTATAATATCAGCAGCATCTCCTCTCTCCAGGGTTACAGAAAATAATCAGAGAATTTCCAGAGAGAGAGAAGTGCTGCTGCTATTCCGAGGAGTCGTCGACATTTTTGGCCAGCGTTCTAAAGTTCTTTTCGAACTTGCTGGTTCCTGGAGGCTTGTCCGTAAGGCGGATATAGCTTTGAGCGCCGGTGATCTTTCACCCCAGCAGGCTTTCTTCTTTCTCTGTTGCCTTCGAGAATACCGTCGCTTCTCTTTAGAAGTTATACGGTTCTGTTGCCTTCGAGAATACCGTCGCTTCTCTTTAGAAGTTATACGGTTCTGTTGCCTTCGAGAATACCGTCGCTTCTCTTTAGAAGTTATACGGTTCTGTTGCCTTCGAGAAATATTACGAAATAATCTTTTTAGATTCTCGTAATACAACATCACCTTCTTTAGGGTGTTGTTGCTGGAAACATTGTCTTTACAATAGTTTCTGAAATCGTGTTTTTCCATCGATTGTTCGCCAAGGGACTAACATTTATCTGGTAAATTCTTAAAGCAATTTGGCTGAATAAATTTGTTCATTCGGATATTTGCTTGGTGATACATTTTAGAGAATGTAACGATCAGTGGCGGATCCAGGATGACAATCCACTGGGGGCACAATCATAAGAGGGTTCGAAAGCAACGCTCCCCAATTTTTTTTAAAGATATAATATTATATTAAATAGTACTATTTGTATACAATAAAATATTACATTTAATAATTGTTCTCTACGAGTTTTCAAACTTTCAAAATGTTTAAGTACAATATCATTTGTAATACTACTAAGTAACTCTTTTTCTATTAAGAAAATCATTTAAAAACCGTATTTATGATTAATAAATTGAGGACTTCTAATGGTATGTTTTCTAAATTAAAAAAAAATTATTAATGAGATTTCATTGAGGGGCCCAGCCCCCTAGTGCCGCCTAGGTAGATCCGTCCCTGGTAATGATTAGCTATAAGACTTGCATTCTAATGTATGTGAATATTAGATCAGAGGGTTGGTCAATTAAAAAACATGTCCATAAAAGGAGTGTAGCTGAAATGAGAACATCAACTGGATGAGTGGCTATATGTTGAAAACATGATACGAAATGAGTGCATTTCTGGGAATTTTGATCTGATGCCAATTGGGAAAAAGATGCGAGAAGATACCCTCGAGTGGTTCGACATGTTCATAATAGTCCATCGGTGCACAGGGTAGGAGCGATAAGAATGTTAGTTAAAGTAGCTGCTAGAAATAGGGGTGGGCTTAATTAACTTGCATTAAGGCTGTAAAGAAGAATACGGTTTTTGTTGGAGGAAATGGCTGTTAACGGATCTGAATGGGAAAAAAAAGAATTCAAATAGCCGTCCCAAAATTTTGGGATAAAGGCTTCATGGTGGTGCTCGTCTCCTATTATGTTTCACGGATACGGGAAAATGGTGTTTGTATCTGTATTGCGTTCATACCAGTATTCGTATGTATCCGTGCAACATAAGTGATTATATATTGTACCTATCTGAAAATGTCACTAGTATCTCGTATCTCTCTCGTGTCCTTATCCGTGTCCGTATTCGTGCAACATATTGTGTTATGCTTCTTCAACTGGTTATAGTTAAATTTTTACAATTGATATCTTGAGAGCTATTAGTTTGTGGTGTTTGTTTCACGTTTTGTTGTCAAATAAAGCAGAACTATGTAATTCTATAATTGTCTATCGAACTAACCTCCAATTTTCTTGTGATAGGCTATACTCCTCGCTGAACAATGTCAGGCAAAGAGTTTGAAACTCCGACACTACAAACGCCAAATAGAGGATACCTGGACATTAGCGAGAGACGAAGCCGCAAAGTGCAAAGCAGCAAAAGATGTCATAAAAATTCTCACTAACCAGGTGAGAGCATATCAACTCCGAAGAATCTTAATTTCACTCATGAGCATATCTAAAATTTAGGGGCGGACGCAGGAATTTAAGAGAGGGGGGTCAACCTCAAATGTAAAGAAAGCCCAAAATTAACACACACACGCACACACATTTATATATATATCCTACAAAAAATAAGATACCTATCTCACAATTACAATATTCCTCTACGTATCAGCAAAAAAGTTTTTTATTTTCTTTTTTTCAGTATGGTCAGTTAACCCCACTTGCCTCCTACTGTGTCCGCTCCTGATCATACGATCAAACAAATCTCTTTGTAGCGCGTCTTTATACTAGTATCTCTAATATAACCATTGGTCCAGATGAATTCTGTATCGGCGAAATACTCAGCAGGAACAGAAATGAACAGTGCAAGGTTCCTACCGGACAGTAAATCCCATGTTGCCACTCCTCGGCCCTTCCAAAGAGAGCTGTCAGAAGCAATCAGTGGGAAGCTGACACACATCCATCCCGAGGATACGATCTCCATGGAGGATACGAGACAAAACGTTCCGAAGGCACCAAGAGACGAACGGGTTGAGCAGGAGGAACCAGGCGTGTACATTACGCTCGTCGCCTTGCCCAGCGGCCAGAAAGGCCTCAAGCGCGTCAGATTTAGGTAAGGGTTTGTCGAGTTAAAACTTTGATACAGAAGGCTGTATCAAAACTTTGATACAGCCTCTGTATGACAAGTGGGCCCCACTTGTATATTTATGTTTACACGTTTTACGAAGAGAGAGGGGGACCCACTTGTCATACAGGGATTGTATCAAAGTTTTGACACAGCCTTCTGTATCTAAGTTTTCTCGGGGTTTGTCAACAACTCGATGCTTTCCTTCAATTTTGACATTCTGAAAGGTGTTTGTACTTTGAAACAGTCGGAAACAGTTCAGCGACAGGGAGGCTGAACTATGGTGGCAGGAGAACCAGAACAGAGTGTACCTGAAGTACAACATCGAAAGGGTGGTTGCTTCTAACAAGAACAAGATAGACAACTGAACCTGTTCTTCGCGTAGCCATTCGCAAAGTAGAGCAGCAAAACACGAGGGGACTGGAACGAAGCTTCGTTCTCGGAGCCTACTGTGCTCGACGGAGCAATATTTACGTATCGAACCTGTCTTCAATGTACAGCATAGTTAGACATTCAAATGAAACAATTGAGGAGATCCTGTCATGATATATGTACATATGTTTAGTCCTACACATGAAACATTGAATGGAGTTGAAATCAGCAGTTTCTGTGTCAAATCATATGAAGAATTGAGTTGTCAAAAATAGATGCCTGGGTTCATTTCAATCAACAGTCTTTGTATTTGGGGTGTACTGCATTGAAACAGAACCAAATAATCAGAGCTAACATCTACTCGGTGCTGGCCAAGGATAAGTCTGACAAGACTTCGGATTTCGGCAATTCAATCCTCTTTTGCTTAGGACAACCCTCAGGGGGCGTTTGGTACGCGGTATTTTTTTTTTATTCTCGGGAAAATTTAAGATGGAAATCTATTACCACGTTTGTTTGGCTTATAAAAAATTTATTTCTGGAAATTATAAATATCCGGGTAAATAGTTTACCCACAAAACATGGGGATCCTATCCCTTGAGAATAGGTGGGTTTTTTTTTTTTTTGTCCGGGAAAAAAAAAATTTTGTCTAAATTTTTTTCTTCTTTTTTGATCAATTTTGATTAGTTTTGAACATTTTTTTTCTTTTTTTGTCGTTTTTATCGTTTTTTTTTGTCATTTTTTTCGTTTTTATCCATTTTTTTTCGTTTTAAGCAATTTTTTGTCGTTTTTACCCATTTTTTTTCTTTTTTGTCACTTTTTGATTATTTTTTGTCGCTTTTTTGTCATTTTTTTCGTTTTAAGCAATTTTTTGTCGTTTTTTACCCATTTTTGCCTTTTTTTTGTCATTTTTTAATTTTTTTTTGTCGTTTTCATCGCTTTTTTGTCATTTTTTGTCGTTTTAACCCATTTTTGTCGTTTTAAGTAATTTTTTGTCGTTTTTACCCATTTTTTGTCACTTTTTGATTATTTTTTGTCGTTTTTATCCAATTTTTGCCCTTTTGGCGCTTTGTTGTCAATTTTTGTCGTTTTAAGCGATTTTTTTTTCGTTCTTGCAGTTTTTTTGTTGTTTTTACCGATTTTTAGTCCTTTTTTTTTCGTTTTTTTGTTTTTTGGTCATTTTTACTAATTTTATGTCGTTTTTTATCATTTTGTCGTTTTTACTGTTTTTTGTCGTTTTTGTCGCTTTTTGGTTATTTTTTGTCGTTTTAACCGATTTTTTGTCATTTTAACCGATTTTATGTCCTTTTTTGTCGTTTTTATCGATTATTTTTCGTTTGTCGCTTTTTGGTTATTTATTGTCGTTTTAACCGATTTTTTGTTATTTTTAACCGATTTTTTGTCGTTTTTAACCAATTTTTTGTCGTTTTCATCGATCTTTTTTGTTTTTGTCGTTTTTTGGTTATTTTTGTCGTTTTTACCCTTTTTTTGTTATTTTTTGTCGTTTATACATTTTTTGTCGCTTTTTGGTCATTTTTGTCGTTTTAACCGATTTTTCGTCGTTTTTCATCGTTTTGGTCGTTTTTTGTTATTTTGTCGTTTTTACCGATTTTTTGTCGTTTTTACCTTTTTTTCGTTTTTACTGATTTTTTGTCCTTTTTACCGGTTTTTTTATATTTGTTCATTTTTTTTCGTTATTATTATTTTTTATTTTTTTCCGGGAATATTTATATTGTCACCAAACATGGGAATGTAATTTTTTCGGGAATTTAATTCCTTGGAATTTGATTCCCGGAAATATAAAATTCCGGGCTATATAGTATTCCGCATACCAAACGCCCCCTTAAGGTCCAAAGTTGACATGCTAGAGGTATCGGATTGTATCTCGTTTCCGGTTGAACGCTTAAATAGGGTGTGACAATGGTATTGGTAATTTAGTCTTAGAAGGTGGGATCATAAGGTTTAGATAATTGAAATTGGTTCAGGCCTTACATGAAAAATTCTCTTTTAAGACATAGGTCCAATTTAATATTGCACCTCGTGGACCAACTCCAGTTTAGGTCACACCGCGTTCCCAGTAAGAGGTTGGGGTTGCAGGTGATCTCCCAGGACCAACGATCAAGATAAGTGTCACGTCCCGACCCGGAATCACCCGAATCATCGTCCTCGCAGGGGGCGTGATGCCGCACGAGCCTGGAGTTGCGCTCGTGCAAGGCAAGATGACAAGTTCTCAAATGGTTATCTTTTGATTCGATATTAACAACGAAAGGAAACAGAGTATACAAAACAATTCTCTTTATTGATATTCGAAACTGAGATTACAATGGCTTTCGATAGCCTAACAATATATGCCAGATTGGCTACAACACTCAGGTTCTCTCTTGCCCACAAAGGATTTCACTGTTCCATACATCATGCCTTCTATATCTCGGCCGCATCAATCCAGCTGCGTAGTCCGAGCGTCAATGCGATAGCACGCTTCAATGCGCTTCGGCATTCCAAGCCTTAACACGTTCAAGCAACGCCTCGCCGCGAGCAATCCATTCCCTGCACCCTGCATGAAGCTGGTGGGGGATCAGTACGTTCGTCCTCGCATGTACTGAAGCAAAGATCATCTTTCCAAACCGACATTTTAATATTTATGTTGAATCATGCAACTTAGCTTATGATCTTGCTATGTTCTCCTTAGGGTCAATTTCATGGCATCTTTGAAAGCGTAAAACATGTTATCATAGCAGCATGTTATCGAATTAAATAGGCAAGCAAACAAGCAATCTCGTGTTTGATTCGTGGCGCGACTTCTTACCAAGTCGACGCACTCGCCCTTGCACCGACGCAAGGTGAATACGCCGTAATCCTTCCCTGTCATGTTATATGTGCATCTCTAAGCAGGATCTCTATGCGGGACGCATCTGCGCCTACACTTTCGACCCATCGTTCCTTAACTATATGAAGGTCGTTGGCGTATCCGTGCCGGAATGGACTAAAGGAGTTCCTTTCTTTTCTCTCATTCTTTTCTCACTATTTGGTTGGGCTGCGCGGCGTTTCACGGGTTGGGTCACAATCCCAAAACAACCGAAACGTTCCCGCTGCATACCATCATTTGCGGCTTTTCCCATCTAGTTTGATGTGCGCCTACAAAGATTATTTGAATCCCTCCGCGGCCAATCGGTTCCGGGGCGCATCCGGTATCTATCCGATTGGGGGAAACACTCGTGCACGAGTTATTATCACATTAATCTCGAGCCCATTCCAATCGACCATGCAACGCCCTATCATTCAAGCCATCAAATTCAAACAACCAAACATAGTCTTGAGTCCGAGACTCAGACTTATCATCTCGCGTCTCTTTCGTTAACTTTCTATGTTCTTACGTTTCTTGCTTCGTTTCAATGTTTCAATGGCATCGTGCCTCAACTCAATGCTCGTCAACCGAACGACCCGAAGGTCTTGAACACCTTTTGAGGCACCATGTCATATCCGACAGTTCCGCCACATTCATGCCACAACTGTATTCTCTCGCAACGAAGCCATCTTTTATTATCCCGTGCACGTAGGCACGTTTCGACCGTATATCCATGTTCTATAACTTAGCAATCAATGTTCGGAGCTTGCGCGCTAGGGCGCTCGCCTATTGTCTTTCAATGTTCTAGCCGTCTAACTCGTGCAGCAAAGGCACGGTATGGTTCGTGCACTAAGGCACTCGCCGATTACAGTTATCCCATGTTCTTACGGCTTGCGCACCGAGGCGCTCGCCCTTGCGATATCCAATGTCCCATAGCGACTCGTGCATATTGATGCACGTTTCATTTCAATTGTTCTAACTTAGTGTTCGACTCACACTATGATTTTATCTCCGATCGGCCACGCCCGTGGCGTCGATAGGTTAACTTAGCATACAATGATATATTTGACTTATCGAATGAAGGAGTAAAAAGAAGTCAATCCTCCCACCTTGAGTCGATACGCCTTCGTCGTTTCGCCGAGCCGATGCGGCTCGATTCCCTAACTTTGTTGCACGGCCACTCTCCTGACTTAGCCATTTGAGCACTTCGTGCTTCGTTGAGTTATACGCCCAATTCGCCTTAGCATGCCCAAGTCTTAGCCCGTCGCAAGGCGACGATTTGATTTCGCGGACCCCTTACTAAATATTGCAAAAGATCGACCTCTAATATTTTCCCGTCAAAGTATGACCTGCACACGAAACCAATTAAAATCAATACTTGCTTCGATTCGGACTTGCGCCTTGGTCGATTCGATTTCTTAGAATCTTCGAGCCGATTCAATGCACTCATCCTTTGGGGCAACGCGGCGCTTCGCATCGATTCAACTCGATGCATTCTTTCGGAACAAGGCAACTCTTCGCATCGACAAAGTTGATGCGTTGCTCGGGACAACGTAACTCGCTTATCGATTTGCATCGATACATTTCCTTTGCGTCAGCGCGACTCGTTGAGTCAACACTCCAGCGTAATGCGCCGTGCGGAGCGGGGCATTACAATAAGCTCCGGACCGGTCCTGCCAGGGCCGGGCCTGGGATAAGTCTGACAAGACTTTGGACTTGGACAACCTCCGGTCTCAGTGTGACCTGCAAGAGGTCGGTATCACGGATGACACCAAGGACCGGCCTAAAATAAATGTCGAGGTACAACTAAAATTACTTTCGGATAGAACAACCCAGCTCTCCGGCCGGCCCTGAGTCCTGCCTCTACTCTTTCCTGTGCAACAAACAACTCACCTAAATTACCACTCAAACAAAGGAGCCTTGTACATTCTGCAGTACATCAAGATGATAGTACTAACAACTCATCCAAAATATCAAATGGAAGTGTTGACAGGACTAAGAATTTTTTTTTTTTTTTTTTAAAACCAAGGTCCGTGGACAACGTCATCCAGCCAGCCTTGGCCCGGAGGTCGTGGACAACGCCATCCAGCCGCCTCCGTGGGAGTGTGGGCTCGAACCGCACCCTCACTCCCGAGTGCCAGCGGTCTTACCGGTACACCACCGCGCCACTGGCACAGGACTAAGAATTGATTCAAAATAGCTGACAGAGAGAAATATCAAATGAAAGCCGAACTGATTTGATCCTTCTTGCTAAGGAAATGCATAAGATCTACACGTAGACATGGTCCCCAGAGGTTGATGTCCTTTGCCAGTGGACAATGACCAAGTCTGATTTATTCCACACTTCCATGATAGAGCTCAAGGAACCCTAGACTTTCAAGAGGAACATCCCCACACCAAGAGTCCTCACACTAATATTGTCTCCACCCTCAAGGTCAATATCGGATCGGGACATGCCCAAATCGTATCGGTATCGGCTGTATCGAATCGATATTGGCCATTACTGCAAACTACGATCCAAACACGGAAATATGAATGGACTTTCATTACCCAGAGAGATTCAAGATTGAAGAAGAAAAATTCATGAATTTTAGGTATTCTCATCAGAGATTCAAGATTGATCGAAGAACACGCCGCGCCGGCGCCTAGAGAAACAAACAACACAATCGACATCACAGAACAACAAGATACTCGAGCAACCAAGTGATGTTGAAGTTCTTATAACTTCCATCAAATTGCACAGGTTACACAATTGACAAAGTGTCCAGATGACACACATTGAGGTTGAGAATGTTACAGTAGCACAACAACAAAAAAGAAAAAAAAAAGATAAAAAAAGAAAAATCTTACACAACAAATGACCATCCCCAAGCTTTTGGGAGTGTCCGTCGGTCTTCGGCCTCACTGGAGATGGTCTGCACCCTCTCCTGCAGCAGTTTCCGGAACTGTAAATCCAAGAAATCAGAGAACGCCTCAGAGAAAATTTTCGTGATTCAGCTAAGATATCTACTTCCCAAACAGTTTCCGGAACTGCAAATCCAAGAAATCAGAGAACGCCTCCGAGAGAAAATTTACGTGATTCAGCTAAGATATCTACTTCCCGGAGACGGTCTACACCCTCTCCTGCAGCAGTTTTCGGAACTGCAAATCCAAGAAATCAGAGAACGCCTCAGAGAAAATTTACGTGATCCAGCTAAGATATCTACTTCCACGGTCGAAAGGATTTAGTTCCACTGTGAAGAAGAAATAGAAGGGCTATGCAAGTTACAAGCACAACCATACCGACCGACCCTCGCCATTGTCGGCCATGCCGCAAGGATGCTGCTGTAGAACTACTGCTGCTTTCTCTACTACACATCTTTTATATGGAACAAACCCCCTCGGCGAAGCACCGGAGCTCGGTGGTCTCTTCCTCCCGACAGCCGGGCTGTCGTCCCGATCAGCGCTCTGCGAGCTGCCGGCGCTGGAGCCTGTCCAGGAACACTCCTTCCGCCTCTCTCCATCGTCGCCGCTGCTGCATGGCTCTGCGAAAGCCTGGCCCGTTCCGTGCCTCGAGGACGCCTTGCGCGAATCGTTCACCATGATCGTCTTCCCGAACAGCTTAAGGCATGGACCTTCTTCTTCTTCTTCTTCTTCTTCTTCTTCTTCTTCTTCTTCCTCCTTAGAAGGAATGTCGCCTCGACAACTCATGTGTAAATCCTGCACACATCGAAAGAACAACGCAGACCGTCAGGAAAAATAAATCAAGCGCTGGTCAAGATTGACATATAATTTGCTGATATTGGACTCGCTTTGACGTGTCTCGACTAGCGTGTCGGACGGACCCGATACCGTCCGACACCGAGTCCTACCGTGAGATTTAGGCGTGTAATAGGAACAGTACCGTTGTCAATTGGCCGCGTGGTGGTGCCGCCGCCGCAGGAAGATTGTTCTCCTCCTCGAGACACGTCTCCCGTCCGCTCGATCCGGCAGCAGAGGCCACCGGCGACGCCGCGCAGCTGCTCGGGAGGTTCGACGGCAGCGAACCGAGAGCGTCGGATCCGGCTCCGGACAGCACCGACGTCGGCGATCCGTTATCTTGCTCGAAGGCGGATTTAGCCGGAGATAGTCCTCCGTTGCTGCCGCCGCCGCTGCCGGCGTTCCCCAGCTTGCGAGGGTAGGGATGCGCCGGCCTCCTCTTGGGCCGAGGAGGAGGGATCTCGATGGGCTGCTTCGCGCCGGCCGGGCCGTCGGAGCCCGACTCCCTGACGACCTTAGAGAAGAACTTCTGGGCGTGGCTTCGGATCTGCACCGCCGTCTTGGTACCTATGTGTTCTGCAATAAACAATTGGAAATTCCCATGTCAGAATCACAAACCACAAACTAGAAGACGACTTACGACAGTAATATCGTATCGTGTCGTATCGTGTCGTGTCCGTATCAGTTCTGTTAGGACACAACAGAAATAAATTCAAGAAATCAGAGAACAATCTACTTTTTTATTATAAAAAAAATCACGGATTTTTTAGAACTTCCAAATAAGGCTTTTCGTTAAAAACACGAACTCCTAAAACTTTTTGGATTTCGATGTCCAATCAACTTTTTTTATTATTATAAATTCTTGTATTAGAAAAAAAAAAAAGACGGGTTTCGTAAAACTAGAATGGTTACCTTGAATGCGCCGCCACGCGCGTCCGTACAGCTGGAGGGCTTCCAAGAACTTGGCGTGCTCCTCCTCCGCCCACCGCTCCCGCTGCTTCGTGATGGTGTAAGGCTTCCTGGCCCTGAGGGCCATGGGATCCGTGCCGCTTCGAGCTTCTTCGTCCTGTATTTTTTTTAAAAAAATTAAAAAAAAAATTGTTACACCGAGCCGATAAATAATTAGCGTACTGGAGTACAGATTGGAGCACGAATAACAATTTTCGATAATAATAAAAAAAATAGCGACAAATAAAACTAATCGTAATTACCATGTATCGATCTTCGACTCGAACCGAAGAAATTGATAAGAATTAGGAAGAAGATTGATTTTTTTTTTTTTTTGATAATTTCTGTGGGGAGGAGCAAGAACAAGTGTGGGGAGGAAGAAATAGAGGACGAGGAGGAGAAAAAGGGAAAAAGGGTGGGTGACACGTCGGACGGAGGAATTTTTCGGAACCTTGTGGCTGACAATCCACGAGCCCGCATTCCCACGTGGCGGCCCGCGGACCGGCTCGGCCCGTCCGCCGGTGGTCTTTCCCGGGCCCGGGCCCGCCGGTGCGCGCTGCGCCACCGGCTGCTGCCGGTCGGGCTACCGGGTCAACGAGGGCTGATGGGAGAGGTGGGAGTGGGGGGTGTAGGCGCGCGGGTCGGGGTGGGAATATCAATAAAGTGGATGCTTGCTGGCCATGTATTTTGTCTTTTTGTTAATAGTTTCTGATGTTAAGCAATGCAATTTTTCATAAAACCCCATGAGCTTTACTTTATTTACTTCTCTTCTACATCCTTTTTCTAATTTTTTTGTGTGCAAAAATTTGATAATTTCTCTTTAGAAGAATTTTTGGTCAAATACAAAAAAAAAGTGCATAAAAGCCTCTTTTTTGCCATCACTTCCACCTTTTAGCAAAGCTAAATCAGTTACATATTATTATTTTTTTGTCTGTTTTGCCATCACTTCCATCTTTTAGCAAGCTAAATCAGGTATGTATTATTATTTTTCCTGTCGATTTGCACTTCTGGAAAATAACAAATTTTTATCCCAACAAACACGAAAAGCAATAGCACATTTTATTTTGAATAACTCATAAACGAAAAGTTCACGGGAGCAAAATTGTTGTTACTATCTTGTGTACTAAACTTTCCACTCTCCTCGAACAAGTATTATTATTAGAGTGCTTCAAAAAAGTAGTCAAAACTAGAATGTAGAATCTTGATGATGGATTTCATGTCTTACCACTAAAAGGCTATGTTTGGTTCGCGAAACCAGGACCTGGAAAGAGAGTGTCATTTCTTCCATGTATTTGGATGCCGAAGGAAATAACGCAACTTTCTCACCCCAAAAATTTAATTTTCTTCCAATTTTTTTAGCCTCTCCAAATACAAAAAAAAAAAAAAAAAAATCAAAAGAAAAGTAAAGAGGAAATAATTGATTTCCTTTCCTTTAATTTTCGCAGATCAAGTACAAATTGCCAATAAGTTTCAAATGAGAAAACCTTTTTTTAATGCATTATTGCTAACGTGTCTCAAGGTAGATTACTACGAAAACAAATATGTAAATTGTCATAAAGTATTTGTAAACTTGGAAAATTTTGAGTGCAACATATAAATTGTTAAGGGGTCACATGAAAAAAAAAAAAGAGTTCAATTATATGTGGTTTGTGGTGTGCCAAAAATAGAAAAAAATAATATCTTGAAGAAAAAAAGTAGAAAGGAAAAAAAAAATCAGGAAAATATCTTAGAAAGTCCACAAAATAGGAAATAAAGAGAGGGGCTGTTCCCTTCCTGTCCAATAGGCGTGGGCTATTATCAGCAGCTTGAACTTTTTCCCCTTTTTTTTCCGCTTTATGCCACGTCAGACCGGCATTTGCCGCCCCACCACTCTCTCTGTGCCACGTGTACGGAAGTGGTGGTTATTTTTTCGGATAGGCCCCTATTGGACTATTTCCTGGCCACAAGTTAAATAAAATATTTGCAGAATGAAAGGGTGCGAGTTTGGCTTCTCTTCCTTGTGGACAAATGCGTGCAAGATTTGGATTGAATCCAATTAATTGCAGACTTTATGAGTTTTTTCAAGTTTTGGTTTTGGACTTTTGGTCATTTGGGAGTCACGTGACTCATTTGGGAGGCCTATTGGAAAATCAAGCGGGGGTCGATCGAAGGAGGGAAATCGAATCGTGAAACGACATATAAAAAATATGATGTATGGAACGAGAAAATCCATCGGACATGACAGACGGTCGAGGCCAAAGCAAGAGGGGGTGACGAAAAATCAAACTTCTCAATCAAGCTTCGCCTATCCTAAAAATAAAATGGAGATCTATAGAAACCATTTTGGATGAGAAAATTTAGATTGTGTCCAAATTTTCTGCATTAACTAACTTATTTTGTCTTATGTTTCGAGATCGCGTGTTGGTACCGCTCCAATTTTCCATATATATTGTTTTTACATTTTATATGTATGCCATGTTAAATAGTATTTGTTGATATGGTTACTTTTTCGTTCGTTTTTATTTTCAACCTCCTTTCGAGCTTTCTTTGTCGTCGTTGCTATTTGGGATTGACCACACTTGTTTTGCATACTTATATCTCATAGCAGAGCCAGAGGATCTTCCATCGTCATCGCTCGGTGTACCGCACCTTGAGGACGTCAGCACGTGAGCTAGAATGGGTTCTCTTCTCTGCCTACTCTTATATTTTGGGTTATTTACACTAACTACCCCTATGTTTTTGGTTTATAACACGGGGTACCCCTACTTTTAAACTATTTACACTGACCACCCCTACTTTTTTGGTTTATTACACGGGGTACCCCTATTTTAAGATAAAAATAAAAATTTATAACACTAACTACCCCTATTTTTATTTTATTTTTCTAAAGGGAGGGATGGTCAGTGTAATTTTTTGAAATTAGGGGTACTCCTTGTTATAAACGAAAAACATACGGGTAGTTGGTGTAAATAACCCCTTATATTTTTGTAATAGTATATTATATTATTTTGGACGTTTAGCCACGTAGCAGTGGTCGAACTATTTAATTGCCCCTTTCGCTTTTTCCAAAAATAGATTGCACATTATTCGATGTACTATTTTATTCCATTTTATGAACATTTAATCAAATAAAAACTCTACATTTTTTTTTTCATTTTACGAACTAAGAATTCTCTGATTTTGTTTACCTAAAGCCAAATGTATAAATCTACTAAAATTATATTTAAATAAACAAAAGTCATAATAACACAAGATACCATACATGGAACAATGACTTCTTATCTTAAAGGTGAAAAGATATAGCGTTTTGAGGCGTGCAGCCGCATTGACACTCGGACTTGCAACATGATGATGCGGTCGAGATATAGAAGACATGATGTACGGAACGAGAAAATCCTTTGTGGACAAGAGAGAACTCGAGTACTGTAAGCCAATCTGGCAGATCCATTTGGACTATTGAAAGCCTTTGTAATTCCGCTGCTTATTGAATAAAAAGAATTGTTTCGTATACTCTGTGTAACTTCAATATGACTACGTCTTCTTCCGCTGCTAATATTGAATCGAGATAACAATTTTGAGACCATGTCATCTTGCCTCGTACGAGTGCAACCCCAGACTCGTACGGCACCATGTCCCAGCGAGGACAGAGCTAATCTAGGTAGCATCTAAAAAATATATCGAACCCTAACTAAATATAAACGAATCACATTAAAACTATTTTAATATAATTTAAATTTCTATCAAATTTTTCTATAATACCTTATGTAACAAAACAAAATGATGTTGAAAATTATTTTCGTACAAAGTACATGCAACACACGTGAACACGACAATTAAACAAACGGAAAATTTCAACAGTAGCATAGAAGTTTATCGAAATTGCATAAAAGACATGAAGTTTGGGTAAATTGTAGAGAGGGCATCATCGCGCCCAATTTTGGGGCGCCAATTTTTTTGACGCCCAAAATTTGGTCGTCAAAAATTAATTCCCATCATCATCCACACTTAATCCTCCCGTAAACCTCACTTAATCCGTAGGATTAAAAAAAATTTAAAAAAATAAAAAAACGCGCCCCATTTAAGGGCGCCATTTAAAAAAAAAAAAAAAAAAATAGAAAGCGCGCCCCAAAAAGGGGCGCCGAATTTACAGTGTAACACCCGACCAAAAAACTGAAAAAATGTGAACACAAAAAAAAAATGTGTAAAAAAATGTGAACACAAACAAATGTGAACACAAAAAATGTAGAAACCAAAAAGGGGCGCCACTTAATCCTCCCGCTCCTTCTTTTTCCTTTTTCTCTTTTCCTGTCATATCCAAAAAAAAAATGCAAATTCGGCGCCCCTTTTTGGGGCGCCCTTTTTTTTAAAAAAAATATGTAAATTTGACGCCCTATTTTTGGGCGCCGTTTTTTTTTTTTTTTTTTAACCAACTAAACCGGGAATTAGAGGGGGAAGTAATTTTTGGCGCCCCAAAATTGGGCGCGACGGTACCCCTTCTACAATTTTTCCAAACTTCATATCTTTTATGCAATTTCGATAAACTTCTATGCTACTGTTGAAAATTTCCGTTAAACAAATGATCGAATGCTATACCATATGTGGGGACCTAAATAAGATTTTTCGAAAAGCGCATTATTTTTTTTTCCCCTTTCTCTAGTAGTAGGGGCCCACAAGAGATATCTAGTACCCAAAAAAGAGAAGATATTCAAAATAAATATGGACAAGCAAGCAAAGCAAAGCAATCAAGCACTCCACAAACAAACAGTGTTGTGGATGAGGTCCCAAGAAGTGAAAAGTTGCCAACTCCTGTGCCAGAAAAGCGACTTGTGGGCCGACCACTGCTGGCTCGACAGGTGAACGCAACGAACAAACCTGAAGGAATCAATGGTGGGGTGGCGGGGTGGGGTGGGGGGGGGGGGGGGGGGGGGGGGGGGGGGGGGGGGGGGGGGGAGAGCGTGGGAATCATGTGGCCTTCATTGTTTCTGGGACTTTTAAGTATTGTTCTTATTAATTTTTAATGGTTTTGAGAGAGATGTGAGCTGGTGGTGATGGACAGGAGAGAAATCTTCACACTGTTGTCAAATCTCTGAGGCCATTTCCAATTGGAAGGAATTTCTAAAACTGGGTTTCTATCCTACCAATCACTATACTTTAGGATATGCTTGACTATTATTATTTTATTTTATTTTATTTATATCGTCACCAAAAATATAAAATTATAACTACTGATACCCTTCTCTACCCTTCTCTGTTTAATTTTATCCGTGTAAAAAACTTCTGGAACCGCTCGTTATTAAATTTTCAAGCATGGATTTGACTGCTTTAACCCAAAATCGGATCACTCATAACCGATGCTCTAAAAAGGCTTCATAACCGCTACCCCCTACAATTACCGAGCAGACCCTTAAGAAAATTTTTATCCTAATTAGAGTAAGAAAATTTCTATACTGCACATACGAAAAAACTACTCAATGATCCTCCATTTCAATCCTACGTGGCAACAAATAATATAATCAATTTAATGACATGGAGCCAAATGAAGAATTTCTATACATGTAGAAACTCTCCATCCTACGTCACCGCCACATAGGATATAAATTGGAGAAAAAAATCTCCATTGGAATTTGTTTTCTTTTCCTTAAAATAGGTTTCTACCATAAAGATAGGGGAGATAGAAATCCCCCATTGGAGATGGCCTTATAATATCTTAGTCGAAATATAAATTTTCAACTCCTAACAACTTTTTTTTTTTGGCATCTAAATACAGAAAAATGAATAATTTTTATTTTCCAAGACCCTGATTTCTCGAACCAAACATGGACAAAATTCATCGATGCTGTTGTCAAGTTCCTAATAATGAAATATAAATTATTATCCTCCACAGTAGGGATGATAGTTTATCACCCTACTGTTAAAACTCAATTGTTAAATTTCTTTTTACGATTTATTTAAGAAATAAAAATCTCGCTTAAATATACTTTTCCTCACTTGTAGACCAATTTGTAGAACGTGCACGTTTCTCATGTTCAGGATCCATACACAGGCCCATATCTAAAACATAGAGATCCCATCATCTCAATCCAAAGCTTACATTTCCATTGGCACCAAACAGCTCAATAAAATTATATGAAAAAAAAGAAAATAAACATGGACTGGATTATCACATGCAATTAAAACAACTATTTTACTAGAAATTTGTAAGAATTGCATCCGACTCTGAGGGTATCATTTTTTCCTGTAAAGATATCACAATTGTGCCTAGGGGTGAGCATTATTCAGTTTTGGATTCAAGAACCGAACCGAACAAGAGATTCTGTTCGGTTTGAAAAAAGAAAAAGAAAAAAAAAACCAGTTCGGATTCGGTAAGACTTATATAATTATTAAATACCCTCACTTTATGATTAAAAATGTGTATACTTTTGTGTATACTTTGAAAACACAACAGTTTTATGTATGTATTTTAAAGTCCAAATTATAACTTAACAATTAGTCCATTTAGACCCAATTTTGAAATACAACGAACATATATGTATAAAAATTGCGAATTTTAGTATAATTTAACCACAATCGCAACTTTGAGTCCGACCCATTAAACAACAAAAATAGTCCAACCGAACAAACCGAATTGATTACAATTACGGCTTATTTTGGTCCGGTTTTGATTTCGGATTTTTATAATTTCAGTTTATTCGATTTTGACTATTTCGGCACTCTAGCTTACTCGAATAGACCGAACGCCCACCCCTAATTGTGCTCACCCCTTTCACCACTTCTCACATAAGGAACATAAATTTCTTTCAGATCAGTCTGTACATAATTACCAGGATCATATAATCAAAATGGCAGAAAGAATACCTCAATCAATATCTCACAGTACCATAACTCATTACTTACCTGGTGAAGTTAGACAAGGCGCTGCACGATTTCGCCAGCGAGTTGATGCTTCGAGGTCTGCACCCCGCCGCCTGCAGTTTTGTTTGAGGCTTTCGACATATTGACACCCGGGCGTCTTATATAAATCTCCTGCAGCCAACAGGAGGTCAAGTTAACCTTGGCCAGCAACACCACACAGAGAAAAGAGACATGGATAACATATGAAAACATATCCTGGCTTTATATCTCCACAACTCCATCTGAGAGTAAAAGGTGAAACCAGCATGCAAGTTCTAGCAAAGTGAATAATATAGCACTGATGATAATTTAGGCAACACCTAAGTATGTACATCGATATATTTAAACAGAAATGACTGGAAAGCAGATCTCCACCCAATCGCGACTTAAATCCAAGAGGAACAGAATAGATAGCCCTCCTTCTTGTTAGGAACATAACTAAGAAACCATAAAATATCATCTCAGAAAAAAAAAGAAACCATAAAAATATATGATCAAGATCACAAAGCGAAAAGCTGAAAAGGGAACCATAGCCTGTTTTAAAAAGTTACACTTTTACTTATGAGCAAAGAACCACCATAAGTCGATGCAACACACATATACACACCCAAGAAGAGAGGTATTACAAAAGCATGAGATACCCGCAAGGACCATGCATACACAACCAAATTACATAACCGAGGTGTAGTCTTCCAATGACAACCATATCCCCTTCAGTACTTGTATTAAACAAGTATGTTAGTTATATCGCTACAACTTGGTTTAAACTTTTCAAAACTCTCTCAGAAATCAAATCCCTCAAAATATTAAAAGTCAAAATGCAGATGTTTTCATAAAGTTTTCACTGAAGCATCTTAGGTTTGAATGAGCTAATTCTTTCATCATACACAGGAAGACATGGTTGACATGTTTTTTCAAGACTTACTGGAGTGTGATTGAGATGTTGTTAAGTTGAACAACTGAAAGCAAATTGAGTATCGTCAATCATTATAAACCAAGCCTTCGTAAAATTGTCATAAGCTGTGAAGCATAAGAAAGCTCCATAAAGGATTTGACAAAGTTTTTTATGACCGGTTGTCAACGTGACGTCATCCCTCTATGACGGTGTCAAATTTCTAGCCAAGATAGCTATGAGTACAAGGGATAAATTATCCATGGTTATTACTCTTTTTCATCCGCCAATCCACGTATATGATGGTAATATGAAGAATTACCGCAAAATCATGATATCATTCTGAAACTTTTGGTTCCTCGTACAAATTATATGTTATATTTATTTCAAATAATGTGCATCTTTCCTGCCATCACAGTTTAAAAGTTAAGCCTAAAACCAAAAGGTAATCAGCCATTCTTTCCCAGTTTCCGTACTGGGAGGAACCAATACAAGACCACACCGAGCTATTACTGTGGCAACATACACTTTTTTTATTTTTACTAAACCTTGATGAAGGAGAGGAAGGACATATTAGGAAGAGGAGTGACACATATTGTCAAAAGCTAATTCTGAGAAATAAAATGGAATGTGCAACTGTTACCAAAATGATATTAAACATCCATATGCCATGTATTTGCAAAAGAAATTAAATATTACAAAAGACTATCCATCATTTTATTCGTTGAAACAAGGCAATTAGTTTCACTACCCTTAATAATATACCTTAAAGTGGCCACCTAATATACCTATAAATAGCATTATTATAATCAAGTCAGACTAAAAGTAAGATTTCATGCATACCCTTCGAGATAATGAACTACAAGAATTAACTCTTATAAGGACCTTATGCAGGGTGTTCGAAAACCATTATGCAGGGTGTTCGAAAACCATTTTGAGATTCAAGAAGTGGAGACAAAAGGAAAGGGTTTGGAAAAGAGGGGAAATGAATGAAGGAAACAGAGTAGATATGTAGGAGAGAGATCAATTTGTTTACGAATAAAGTTACAACAACTTATTCAAATTTTAGTACCTTTATAATTACAGAAACTGCAAAAAAGACACCAAACATAGTTCCAAAACCTTTGTGCAAGCGTTAATCGTGTTTATAGATCTAATACTTATATACATTTTATGTATTTAGATGAATCATGTTTCATTTTGATAGATGAAATTAAATTGCTTTTAAAGGTCATAAGAACAGTATAGAGCAGAATAGAGTTGACCTTATTTTCATAGGTTACGAGCTTAATTAAGAAAGAACCTAGATTTAAGAAAGAGAGAACAAGATGAATATGAAGAAATATAAAAGCAGAAACGATGGTCTGGATATGATAGGGATCACAATTTCATTTATAACCAAATCAAAATATTCCAAGGCTGACTTCAAGTTCGGTAGCAATCTCTTATCCAAATTAAACCTAAACAAGATCTCGGAAAATATTTAAATATAAAAGTAACATGCATAGCAGGCCACAAAATATTATTCACATAAATGATTGTGGGGCAGTGCAGCTCTCTGCAGGACCCACTTATATTTGGCTAAATTTCCTCATCTTGTTGGCCCAATTTAACTCCCAACTAATCTCCTACTAGATATGCTCTAAGATTAAAATCTCTACTTTTGCAAATTATCCCCTACTATAACCATCAAACTTACAGCTTACTGAATGAAACTTGAGTAGCATAACTTGATAAACAAAAACTGCACAAGCACCTACGTTTGCATAGTAAGGTTGTGGCCTAGCTGACAAACCAGTGTGTCGAATATAACCTTGTAAAGGGTGAAAAAAGTGGCAAGTCGAGCCATTTCAGGGTTAAGATAGTACTATGGGGATTATTTAAGCTTTCCAAAAAGAGAATGATTCTGTTCAAGAAAATTATAAATATTATGTACTTACCTACTATATCACTATTTACTAAAAGCTAGTTTCATTTTACATTCTTTGGAAAACATAAATTGCTTGGTATGTCCATATTCTTCTTAATTGTTAGCTTATTTCATATTACTGAATGAGCAGATTTGACATTAATTGCTATTTGAGCTGAGTTCAACATATTATTTACTTCACAGTTGATTTTATTTAAGGCTTATTTGCACTTAAGTACCTCAAGTTTGCTCTATGTTCACTTTGCAGTAATACAACTGGTGGCTATCAAGTACCACATCATTTAAGCATGTGTTTAAGAAGAAAAAGTTACCAGGTCACTCTCGTATAGGCAGGGAGCAAAATCCGTGTTGACGTGAAGGACTCCAGAGAGAACTTTTTCATACCTTCACAAGCTTCCACAAAGACTTATTATTATTCTCAACTCACTTGCTACCACAAACTCCCCAAACAGTATTGGTCTTCCCCCACAGAGATGCCGTGTGATGTGTTAATTCAATATTCCCAATTCCCAACCTATCTTTTTTGCCACAACATGAGGACTTAAATAATGATGAATTTTCGGGGAAAAAACATTCACAGCAACGAACCACCACTTTTTGCTTATTTCAGATTTGAATGGTTGTTATTTTGAAATAAAATGGGGGGAATAGATTCCTCCCATGTCTTATTAATGATATTTAACGAAATGAGACCCATTTACAAGAGGAGATCGCTTAGAGAATAAGATGATAGCTAGGAACCAAAAAATACATGCTCCATCTAGTCTACAATTTATAGATTTGCTTGCTATTCACGAGCTTGCCGCAACTGGAAACTATTGCATTCATATACTAAGTCTAGGCAAGCATCAATATCTTGAAGTATCCTCTGTTATCTACAAAATTCCCAACTACAAAAGTCTACCATAGAATGGAAAAGAAAATTGAAAAGAAACAAAGTAGACTTCCCAGCAATCATAGCCTCGCTTGTCCAGCCAGTGTTTGACAAAGCTCATCCCACTCAACACTGTCCTCTTGCCTAGCCAAACCATAGAATAATCTCACAAGATGCCACTGCGAAAATCAATCTGAAACATCAGCTTCTAAGTTGGCTGATAACATTGGAAGATTGCGGCATCTACTAAAAACTGACATGGTCTTGCCTCTCCATCACTGTTGTTCCTTTTTCAATCATCCCCCTTGGTAACTCTCTTTCTTCTTTGCACGCATAAAAGGATGGCAAGAGCTTATTGTCAGATGACTACCACAGGTCATCCAGATCTTAGAGTGGGATAACGGAACTATGAATACAATTCATAATTGTTGTTGTACCAAAAGTAATTTCCTGGAGATCAGTTCAGTCCAACTTGTCACGCCCCAGTTCCGCAAAATCGATCGTCCTCGTATGGGCGTGATGTCGTGCGAGCCTAAGTTGCGCTCCCACAAGGCAAGCAACGAAACGGCCGATTGAACAGCTAAGTGACAGAGTAGTCGTACATAAATTCCAAACAAAAAAGTTGAATCAACACAAAATGTATAGAAACAAAATCATCTTTATTGATATTGCAGCGGAATTACAAAGGCTCGAAGCCAAGATTACAATTCTCTCTCTCTCTCAATATAAATAAATCATGCCATGAGGCTTACAACTTGAGAAACGATTACAATAGGTGATGTCCATACATTATGTCCCGTATACGAGTGAAGACGCAGACGCATGACTCGAATCGCCAATGAGCTCCACGTCTGATACGTCAAAGTGAGCTCCGCACTGAGCGAGTTACGCAATGTATCCTGCATACAAACTAGTGGGGTATCAATACATAAAAATACACTGGTAGGGAGGCCTCTCGCGCCCACCCAAACAAAACAATACGCTATTTTAGTGACTGCACACTGTTATTATGTGATCTTTCTAAATCTTATCTTAGGATCAGTTTCATGGCATATACTAACAAGCCATATTGGTGCCACAAAATCGTAACTGTCACGCTGCAGAATTAAACTTACCCATACTTACCGTCCGACCTTTCATGTTTCAATACAACAATACAGTTTTATAACATAAGGATCCAATATCACGATATCGAACCATAATCTCACATATTGCGTCGTAATGTGTGCCTCTGCAAAAGCCAAATCTTAGGCTCAATAGTTGAGTTACGTGTAGTGCAACCATTTCCTTTACTCAACTAATGACCTGCATGCGGATTGCCGCTAGCATCCCGACTTAGCCAACATGAAGGTAACTGGTAATACAAGTCATCTTGGACTATAGCTAGGGTAGACGGCGATCATTTCAGCCCGAGTAGCTAGCCCCCTGAAAGTTCTCGAATCCCCCGTTCCTTTAACCATCTCACATATCCCTCTTCCTCCTAGGCCGACACGATCTTGGTGTCCCGACGATTCGTTCGAGTAAGTAAAACCTTGTGCACAAGTTGTCCATGACCATGCAAGTCTCCACTCAAACTTACCGTATTTCTAAAGCCATTTCTTATCTTCTCTTTCCATCTCTATGCAGCTCCCAGACCAGGGACTACCTCGGCGACCCACGGTTCCGAGAACTTTCCATGTTTTAATATTTTTCATCTCCAAATCAGGAACGACTATTAGATAGTCCTTCTGCCTAATTTGAACAAATCATATTCCACGAAGTGTCCCAAACAGTGTCATACTCTATATGACAAGCATTGAATCCGTGTGAACGTGTATACTATGACAGTAAGTCGATAGTATATAGCACAACATAAGAAAAACTATACCTTACGCAAGCCGTGAAATCAATAGGGCAAGTGCCAATTTGAAAACACAATATGAAATACTATCTAGCAGCAAGTTTAATATTTCTATGTTCTACACAACTCGACTACAAGATGGAATTATTTCCTTAGCTATGTAGGTTCAACTCTTTTATTAGCATGTATCAATTCATTTACTAACGAAAACAAGTACGTGATTCATTTTATTAAATGTGAAGGCAAGACATAGACGAGTTCATCGAAGCCACCCACCTGAACGAGGACTTGTCTCAACCGAGTGGGACTTCGAGCAAACCGTTACATAGCCAAGTCGGAACGCCGTTGCGTCAATTATTCATCATGCGGAGCGGGACACTACACAACTGGAATTGGCCCAAATATGAATAGTTTAGATCAAAATCAATTATAAGAATACATGTAAGAAACCAAGAAAAAGGTGGAGGATTGTGTGAGCCAAATGACACTTGGGAGCTTTGGGCCGAAGCCGACAAGCTATGTGGTTCAAAAAATTGTTTGCTAGAAAGTTTATACTTTATAGTGGGTACACACATCACGGATGTACAAAGAAGGTTCAGGGGCTTAAGCTCCTCTGGATTTAAAAAATGAAAAAAAAATATAGGTATATTCCTTGAAAGAACAAATTTTAAAAAATGAAAAAAAAATATCGGTATATTCCTCGAAGAACAAATATCGGTATTACTCAACAATTACGTATAGGATTCGTGGCCCCAAACTTTGCAAATAAGATTTTCTTCTCGTCTTGTCCTCTCATTTTGCTTCTCCAATCTTGGTCATCCCCTCCTATCGCCACCCACATCAGTGATTCACCTCCTTTTCCACTTAAGATGAACCACTCTTGTTCCGACCACTCAAACACAACACAACACATTTCTCCACCTCCAACCTCCTCTAACAGTGGTTCCTCAAAACTTCCGTTGTCGTTACACGTTCCTCTCCAACAACTTCATCCTATGTCTAAAACAAACGTAAAATAAGCTATGGTTCTTATAAGTTACATTTTGACATAACAGGGATATTTTTAATACACTCTATTGTTGTCCAAAACTCACTGTAGTGTTCACCACAGTGTTGCAGTAGTTGCACCACAGTGCTTTCATGATGAACCATGACATTGTCGAAAGTGCACTACTATGGCGAATCACGGTAGTGCAATAGTGTTGATGAGAAACATCACAACGATATAGCAGCCAAACCATAGTTGTGTGCCTCTTCTGGCTAAAATTCCTGCATCCGCACCTAGCTACACATGATCCACTTAAGTTAGATATGATTAGATTGACGAGGGCTAATGGACGAGGGTGTCTTAGTAGGATGTAGAAATCACTCATGTGGCTATATATACCCAAGTAGAAGAAGAGAAACTATTAACAATCATATACCAACATTTATTATTGTTGTTTCTATTACCGAGGGAATCATTTACCATCTCCAACATTTATTTCTAATAGTTTACCTTCGACTTTAGGTCTACTTTCCTAGTAGTAGATATATCCTAGTATAGAAAGAAGAAACAAGTGTTGGTATGGTATGTTGCACGGATATGGGAAAATGGTATATGTATCATGTTTGTATTCGTGCAAAATAGGTGATTATATTGTATATTTGAAAATGTTTGTATTCCATATATGTATCATGTCCTTATATGTATTCATGCAACAAAAATATTCATCAACTACTCGAACAAAGACTCGGCCAGAAAAAATGTTGCCCCACAAAAAAATATTCTTATAATGTACACAAAGAATTATCATTGCAATTTATAAACTTTCATAGAATATATAATATTCTCTTATTAATTTATTTTAGTGTTTTGGTTATTAGTGGCTTTTTATGTATCTTTAATCTCAACCATAAAACACAGGATTAAGAATCCAAAAGATTGACCAAGAGAACCTTTTGTTGGCTATCCTGAAAGGAAGTCATTGTTGATTGCAAATTAGGTCGACACCAGAAAGATGTTGTGTGTTCTTAATTCTCCAAATCCTGTTCCCCTGGGACTATCCAATCTGATTATGCTCGGTTACGTAAGAGCAGGGCCGAAGGTGATAGATTATAAAGAAGGGAGGTAATTATTCTATCCATCTTTTCTTTGAAGAAAGGCATGGGAAGGGAGCAAGAAGAAGGCTCGTAGTAAGTTCTAGGTAGAGCAACCTGATTTGATTCTGAAATGAAGATAATGGCATCACACCACTAGGGAGTGGCCAAAACAAGTTTCTTGTGTTGGATGTGGCAAGACCTTTTCCTTTCTTAAGAGTGAGTCTTTCTTTGGCAAGACTCACATCCTTCTAAATTTCAACCACTCCCTCCAACCCAACCACCAGATAAAGTTATATGAACAAAGTGCTAAGGAGGTAACCTACTTAGCTTACTCTAGTTCCACATTGGGATAGTTAACACCACTTAATTCAAGTAAGTGTAAGAATGCTATTCACATTGGTATGTCGTGGAATGGACAGAGATTTACGTTTATGAAGGAATAATAGGAATTTCATTGAACAAGAACACTAAAGAAATCAGTGAGACTCGGGATATGAAAGGTGCAATCAATTCTCTTCTGAAGCTACAACGGCAGAGGAAGAAAAGTGTCATCTTCAAATTGGTAGCTGAAATGTGGATTCTTTAGTGGTCTGTTGATGTTGCAAGGACAAACCTAAAAGGATATCACTTATCCAAACTTTCTAGGAGAGTAAACAACTTGGAAGTGAATCAGTTGATTAATCTACCAAACTCAAGTTTCATTGTTTTAAAGCAAGATGAC
The DNA here is from genome assembly GCA_029216955.1 of Iris pallida. Taxonomy (NCBI): domain Eukaryota; kingdom Viridiplantae; phylum Streptophyta; class Magnoliopsida; order Asparagales; family Iridaceae; genus Iris; species Iris pallida. The sequence goes on along the minus strand of JANAVB010030816.1, from coordinate 12,141,932 downwards.
CAATTGCATGCAACAAGATTTTAACAAGCTTCCCAAAATCTTTTCTCTAGCTTGATGACAAATTCTTTTGTTATGCTTGTGGAGTGGGCAAATAGTCACCTCAGCTCTAAAGGTCTTAACATTTTAGTGAAAACTTATTAAAAGCACTTCACTGGACTGGGTGTGAGTGGTATATAATGACAAGTCATCTACTTATATTCAATGATAAGTCTTGTAAAACTTGGTAAATAAAACCCAGTACTAAGTATGATTTTTAAGAACGCTTTATAGTTAGATTAGTTAATTTTTACAGATGCTGGTAGAACGGTAAAGAAACAGCATTTTATTGTTACATCATTAACTTTATCCTGAAAAAAAAGGAGTATTCATAGAATTTTAATTTCTATTTCAAGAAGGGAATCAATGAATGGGACATTTACCTGTTTGCAAAGGAAGAATTTTGAAAAGGTACAGTCATTTTTGAGTCACAACTACAAGCCTATCAGAGCATTTAGATTTGCTCCAAACAGTTAGCTGGCATAGGAAGGAGACGATCCAAAATGTTGATTTTTGGCAGACTACTACTGAAAATAGTGATAATGGGACTCCCATCAATATATAAAGTATATAATGTGTTCTCAATATTAACTATTTAAATGGAGAATAATAGCTCATTTAGGTACTTTTATTGTCCTAAGTATTAATGGTTGTATTTTAAGTACCTTTTGTAGCTTATATTTAATCATATATTTATTTTAGAAGTACCACTACTGCATATGGACATACAAAAATCCATAATGACCATCAAGACATGTCTACTGTTTTATATAACTTACTGTTTTCATAGTAATTGTCTTGAGAGTTTCTTGCAGATTCAGTCCAACAAAGTAACACATTATTGTTTCATAGGAAGTCAAGGGGTAGGATTTCTTACATGTAGTCACTTGTAGATTTCAAGGATCTCAAGCCTTCACTAGTCTATACATATAAAAATCGACATAAACCTCTAGCTCGTCTTTCTTGCCCTAGTAAAAATAAATATCAAAGTGTTTTTCTGTCTTCAATAGTTTGAAGTCACAAATACAATGAGACAAAATAAGAGAATAAAGGTTGTAGTAAGTCGTATGAAAAAAAAATAATGTAAAATATATTCCTGCTCCGTCGCATAAACTTTTATACAATGAACCAATTTGAAGGAACTAGAGTAAGGTGAGAGGCATGTTGATTGATCTCAAAGCTAAAAAAGCATATTGATTTCTTTCAGGCTTTCAGCCAATACAAGTTAGAACAAACTAACATCAATTGTGATGCTAAAATAAAGAGCATCTAGGCTCTAGGTAGCACTTGCTGCAATATTGTGTCGAATGTACTCTGTGAAAATAATTTAAATTTTGAAAGGTAGAAAAACTCACCTGATTTCTACGTAGCAAGTTAGATGACATGATATGATCATCAAATTTATATGCAAGTTTGATGGCATGATAAGATCATCTGTAAACAATACATAATAGCAAATTAGTAATTATTTATATTAATTAAATTGGAATTCAAATTAAACGTGCAAGTAAATCGATAGGGCATTCTGAATAAAATTTTCTTCTACTATCTATGAACTCTAATACCTTGTTGTGTTGTTTGATGTCCACTCCACCACCCTTCAGTTAAGTGGTTCTAGGAATAGGTTATTTCTTCACAAAAGGTGCACAGTTGAGTAGAATCATTACTATCTAGAATGTCATCATGCAGCTTCTTCAACTTCAATCAAACTTCAAAAACATCAATTTCAATTGAGAAGCCAAATATTCCCTCTTCGTCTTGTGTAGACCCTTGGACACCTTCACATCTACAGGAAAATTGGGTTTGAGGCCCTTCTCATGGATCACTCTCCCAGCTTCCACCTCCCTTCTCGATACCCAAAAAAAAAAAACTTGCAAGGAAACCATAGTTCAGACCCACCAAACACTTATCCCTCAAACTGATCTCAGTGAAATACTGATATGCCTGTTCCACTTTCCCAGATCAATAGTATCCCTTACAGGTGACGACCTTTGTACTTATTTGGAAATGTCTGTATCATGTATCCGTCTTGTATATCCATCTCACCGGCTACAAGTATGAAACCGACAACCTCATAAGTAATTGAATCCGGAAAATAACCCATTTCTTCCTGCATCAAATCACAGGCTTCAACAACCCTATTTGTTCTTACAAAGGCTCCTGAGCTAGTAAATGCATGATTTAGTATACTATTCAGTTGCATCAAGACGCCCTTGTGTCATTGAGAACTTCAAGTGCATTCTGCAAATTACCACCCCCACACTTTGCAGCGATATGGATGTTGTAGTAAGAAGTACTCCTAACAGTTTCCTCCATAACATAGATGGCCAGGTCAAACAAATCCATCCCACAAAATCGCTATAAACCAAGATAAAGAATGTCATCATGCAGCTTCTAAACTTGAATTAAACTTCAAAAACATCGATTTCAATTGAAAAGCCAAATCTCCCCTCCTCATCTTGTGTAGATCCTTGGTTACCTTAACATATACTGGAAAATTGGGATTAAGGCCCTTCTCCATCATCTCATGGAGGACTCCCCCAGCTTCCACAACCCTCCCCGACACCCAAAACAGCCTTGCAAGTAAACTGTAGTTCATAGAGGTCGAGCACCTGTCCCTCAAACTGACCTCGGCAACATACTTATACGCATCTTCCACTCTCCCACACCAAAAGTAACCCTTAATAAAGGCTGCATGCGTCATCAACCTCGGCCTGACCCCTCCACCTAACATCCGATTAAGAACCTCGGTAGCAAAATCCATCCTACCGGCCTTACAAGCATGGAAAGCAACAATCTCGTAAGTAATCGAATCTGGAAAATAACCCATCTCTTCCATAATTTGCATCAAATCACAAGCCTCAACGGCCCTTCGGTTCTTAAAAAGACTCCCGAGCAAGTAATTGTACGATTTGGTATTCGGGTCGCAACCAAACACCCTCATTTCATCGAGAACCTCGCGTGCACTCTCAAAATTACCACTCCGACACTTGGCGGCGATGAGCACATTGTAATAAGAAGTCCTCCTAACAGTTTCCTCCATTACATACACAGCCATGTCGAACGAATTCATCCCACAGAGAACCTTAATCAAATGGTGAATGCCCGAACCGCGACAAGACCCCGTGACCCTCCGCAACGTGGCGACGACGGCCTTCACCGAGTCGTCGAGCGCCGGAGGACTCCGGAACGTGAGAAAAGCAAAGGCCTTTTCGTCGAGGCAGTGCTTTTTCAAGGAAAGCTGTTCTAATACCAAAAGCATGGTCTTGTAATCGTCTACTCTGCCGAGATTGTCGACGACAAGATTGTAAATTTCGGGATTAGGGCTAAAATCTGGACAGCTCAACGTCCAATTAAAGAAACGCAGCGATGGAGTAGTACTCGAACTCAGCGCCCGGAGAATCTCCGCGACCGCTGCGGCGGAAGGGCTGGGGATCTTCCGGCTCAGGTCGGACTCCATGGCGGCTCCGTCCCTCCGAATCAAATCGACGATTTCAGTCCATCGGGTGCTCGAGGTCGAGAATGGTCGGGTGGGGTTCAGATTAGGGTTTTGGAGTGGGGAAAGATTAGGGCTTTGGAGCCGGCAATGGCGGTTAGGGTTTGGAGAGGTGGAAAAGTTGCGATTTCTAGGGCTTTTGGAGGAGAGGAGGAGGGAGGAGAGGGTTTTGATGATAGCTCGCGACATTCGAAAGCGCTCGTGGAGAAACTAATGGCGGCTACTGCTGATTTGTATAACCGTAAGTTAGTAGAGGGATTTGGATATGAACAAATTTAAAATTTGGATTTGGAAGAAAAGAAAAGAAAAAAGTTTGAATTTGAGAAAAAAAAAATAGTTATTTTTTAAATAATTTCGTTGTTCTATTAAATAATTAGCTAATATTAATTATACTTAGTTATTTTTTATATATTAATTTTTTAAAATTACTTAATTTATAGTTAATTAAAATTTATTCATTATTATTATTATTTTAAAAATTCATAATTATAATCTAAGTTAATAATTTATTAACTAATAATTTAATTATTTAATATTTTATAATAATATTAATTAAATTAGTCAATATTCTAATAATCTAAATTATAATCTTAATTAATAATTTGTTAATTACTATTTTATTATAATAGTAATTAGTAATATTTTAATCACAATCATAATCCTAGTTAATCATTTAATAGTTTAATAATTAATACATTGTAATAATTTTTTAGCTACTAATTTATTAATCATCACTATAGTCTTTAGTAATAACTTACTAATCATAACTATCATCGTATATGATCATTATTTAATTATTAATTATAACTATAATTTTAATTATAATATTTAATTTATAATTAGTTTATTAATTTTTAATAATTTTTAATTTATTAATCATGATTATAATTTATTTAGTACAATTTTATTATAATCTTAACTAATTAATATATTAATTATAATTATAATATTAATTAATTAATATTTTATTATAATCCAATGGCAAAAAAAAATTTCCAAAAAAATGGATTTGGATTTCAACCAAATCCAATGGACAAACCAAACAATTGATTTGGTAAATGGGATTTGGAAATTCAATATTTGAAATTTGGATTTCCAAATCCAAATCCAAATCCAAATCTCATTTACCAAACAGAAGGCAATTTATAAATGTACTGCAAAATTACTCGGAGCTAAACAGCTATTTACAAATTTGTCACTCAAAAAAATAACCGTTACGTGACTGTCAAAAAATTTGAAAGTCATATCAATATGCTGGACTGGACTATAAAAAAAATTGACAATCCTATCAATAAAAATTTTTGACAGTCAACATTAATTCTGAATCAAGTCAGAACTTTCGAATTTTTTACCTGGTCATGATTGTAGAATTTTTCTATGGTCCTGTATCTATTATAGAGTGGAATTCGTCAAAAAAATTGGACTTAATTGCACTTTGATACCCTCAACTATTTTCGTTTTTCAACTTGATACATGAACTCTTTTTTTCAACTTGATATCCTAAAAAAAATTTGGACAATAATGCCCCTGCTCAAAATTTAAAACTACCCCTCAACCCGCAACCCTTCCCCCCCCCCCTCCGGCCACCCGCACCCGCCCCTCCACCCTCCATCCACCCCCCAACTCCCTCCCCCCCCCCCCGTTCCCTCCTCCCCTCCTGTAAGCCCCTTGAATTTTCGAGATTTATTTTCGAATTTCCTAAATAATTTATTCTCGATAATTAATTTCGATTTAATTAATTTTGATCATTAAATGCTCTTTACCGTGACTTGGAATTCTAGAGCATCAGGGATGCCAGTCTCTGGAAACTTCCTTCTTGAAGTTTGTAGTAGACGAGATTATCTTCATATTGATATTTCGTGTCCCACTCGAACTTGTTCCATTGTGCTCCATTTGATTTGCGCAACTTCGGGTCAATTTAGACCAATTTATCGTCGGCCGTAATTCGTGACTTAATTTCCAATTTAATTTTCGGGCCCGACATCGGTCCGATCCAGTCGACCCAATATATGGCACTGGCCTGTTTTGAGCCTACTATGCACGTGCCACTTGCGTGCCACCGATCTGATCTCCCTTGTGCTCCCATTCCATCCGTGATTTTAATTGGTTTAAATTATAAATTAATTAAATCTTGGCTTCGACTTTGTCCAAACTTGGCCCAACGTCCGACCCAGTTTGGCATGGACCCTACCATGACTGTCCATACATCCCACTGATGTGTCTACATTTTTCCCTATTTGAAAATACGTTTATTTTATATAAAATATCTCAATACATCTCTCTTTTATAATATATATATATATATATATATATATAAAGAGAGAGAGAGAGAGGAAAATGTACCTAAGGTCGACCTCATTTTCCTCACTTTACAACATTTTTTTCTTGAATTTTTTTTATGGGATTCATCTACACCTTATTGATTGGCAACATACCAAATTTCAAGAAAAAATAATATTGTTTAGCCCCCTATCTATCCCTTGCAAAATCGACGGTCTAAAACTTTGCTGCTACACCGTCGATTTTGCACCTTATTGATAGGGGGCTAAACAATATTATTTTTTCTTGAAATTTGGTATGTTGCCAATCAATAAGGTGTAGATGAATCCCATAAAAAAAAATTCAAGAAAAAAAAGTTGTAAAGTGAGGAAAATTAGGTCGACCTTAGGTAACGTACCTAAGGTCGACCTTAGGTACATTTTTCTCATATATATATATATATATATATATATATATATATATATATATATATATATATATATTAGAGAGAGAGAGAGTGTAATATATATATATATATATATATATATATATATATATATATATATATATATATATATTACACTCTCTCTCTCTACATTTAAATCTCTCTCTCTCTCCTCACACACACTAACCAACCCCCCCCATACAGCCGACACTACCCACTCTCTCTCTCTAAATATCTATTTTCCTCTCTCTAAATATCTCTCTCCTTCTATTTATATAATATATTATACACACACACTCAATTACATATAATATCACATTCTCTCTCTCTCCCTCTCTCATTAATAACACTTACACCCACACACACTTATTTCTCTCTCTTCACATCATCAGCACCCCCCCTTTCGAGTACACAAGAGCAGCACAACCCTCCCTCATCTCTATCTCACTTTCTCTCTCTCCTCCTTTTTTATTTCTTATACACACACATGCATACTTCTCTCTCCCACTTCCATTACTACACTCACCAACCCGAGCTCCCCCACAACCGACCTAGGCGCCGACCACCACCCCCATGGCTGGCCGAGCTTCTTCTCCGACTTCCCCTCTCATCCTCGCTTCACCATCATCATCCTCAACATCACCATTGTCATCACCTACACCACCACAACCATCACCCCACCACACTAGTCTCCACCACCATCATCATTCCTCCACCACCACGACGGCCGACCACCACCTCTCCTCGACCCGCCGCCTTCGCCGTGCCCGGCCGCCGCCACCGCGCACCCCCACAGCAGCAGCAGCAGCGCGCGGGCCGCCGTCGCGTGCTGCCGCGCCGCCGTACGGCGCTGCCGCCGGCCGTGGCCGCCGTGGCCGGCCACCCATGGCCGGGCGACCCCGACGAGCTTCCCCCTGGCGCACGTCGACTTCTCCGACGTGCCGCCTAGCCGATTCGTGTGTTTGGCACGGGTTCCCGCCGTGACGCGCTCGGAAACGAAGTCAGAATCTCGTTTCGGGACAGCGACTTTGCATCAATTTTTTGGATAATTCGACCGTTGGATCGGCGATTTCTTCGCTCCGTTACAATCTCAGTATATACCCCTTCACTCCTCTCAAATTTCATCCGTTAATTTCGTCGTTTGATATATCAAAACCGGCCACCAAGTTGATGTTTTAATTTGTACTGTTTTTGGACAGTTTTGCGACGCCAACTTTGCGGGTTCGTATCTTCGCCGTATCAGCTCCGTTTTGCGCACCACCTATTCCGGTGCACAGCTGGTATAACCCTCTTCCTGCCCCCTTTAGATTTCATTTTAGTTTGAGCTTGTTAGGTCGGTCGAATTCGACGCCAAAATTGACCGTTCGAATTCTCAGTGTTGCACTTGTAAAATTCCATTTTTGAACCCGGGACTCCGGATTCAATTTCTGACACCACCAGTAGACTCGTGGCGTCGTTCTGGCATGTTTTCATATAAAGTTTGCTTGATTTGGAGAATGTGGGCCCTGACACGCATTTCGGTGCAAAGCGGGTCCCACTTTCTGAGTCAACTGGTCATTTTGAGTTCGGCTCATCGGAATCCAATTCCGGATATACCGTTGAGTTCGTATCGTCATTCTAGACTCGTTGACATATAATTTGCTGAGTTTTGAGGACATTAGCTCCGACACGCTTTTCTGTGCAAATCGGAATTTTAATGTCCTGGTCAACGGACCAATTTGAGATCAGGTCAACGAAATCCAATTCTGGATATACCGTTGGGTTCGTATCGTCATTCTGGATTCGTGGACATATAATTTGTTAGGTTTTGTGCACTTTTATTTTGGCACGTTTTTCGGTGCAAGTGTGTCCAACGGCGGATATCATTTTGGTCCGAAAATTACCTTTTTGTCCCTGTGTCCAAATTGGACTTATGGACAGGCTATTCTAGCTATTTCGACCATTCTGGAAACGTTGGTGATGGTTGTTTCACCATCCGACAACATCTGTAGGTTTTTACCCTATTATTTTAATCTTCTCTTTTGTTTGTATTTTGAGATCCATCGATTCCAGTGATTTCACAACCACTGAAATTGAATGTGTTGACCCTGTAGATATTTTTAGAGACTAGCTTTGATCCTGTTTGACCATGGTTGACTGCTTTGACTGAACGTCGAAGTAGAGTCTATATTTGACCTAGGTTAGACTAGTTTGACCTAGAGTTGACTAGAGTTGATCAGTTGACCAAAAGTCAACTGTAAGTCAACCATTGACCCAGTTTGACATAGTTTGACTTGGTTTGACTTACTGTGACCTGGTTTGACTTAGTGGACTGAGTCTGACCTAGATTGCGTAGCTTATACTATAGAATCAAGCCTAACACTGTTGAACCATAATTAGTTTATATATATCTTATCTTTAGGTCTATAGCATCACTCTGAGCATCGACCCCATTTGACAGCTCAGGACCGCAGGCGAGTACATTCACTGATAGTTTTCATTGTCTTGATATCTGCTATATCCGATTCAGTCGTAGTGTCTTACTTGATTCCCAGTCACGATAGTTCACGGACTAGTATATGTGGGATCATGACATGAGATGTTGTTCCTGAATTTTCTTGGTATATATGTACATTTTCTGCCTTATTCCATGTACTTGTATAGACACCGATTCCTGAGAGGGAGTAGCTATCCTCTTAGGGAATCCAGTGTCATGACGTGTCATGTCCAGGTCCATTATAGTATTCGGGGATGGAGAATTATTAGGGGTTATGTGATCCAAGCCACCCTGTCACTATTCATGTGCTCGCGCCACTCTTCCCTCACGAAGGGTGTAGCGAGATCCTCTTGCCTTGTGCTCGTTATCCAGGTTGGCCGGCATGACTTTCCGTTGAGGTCACCGCGGATTGCCGGACCAAGTGGATAGCCTGTCCTGTCACTTATCCCAAGCCGATCACATATCGCTCTAATAATTCAAGTCACATTTTATATTTATTTTATCTTATCATATATCCTGTTCTGTTCTACATTCAGTACTTTCTCACCATGCTATGATATTCAGATTACTCACATGTTCTACATGCCATTATATCGTACCTTGATTGGAGACTAAGCTCTGTTCGGGAGAAGAGTTACAACCCCGGTCCTTGTTTGGTTTAAGGGTTGTAGCTCAGCTTCCGAACGGTTCCCAAGTCTTCATATATCTTTGTCTTGTATTTCATTATACTGTCTCTTATAGGATTTGTCAATTCACATGGAACTGCTGTTAGTGCTTGTACTTGCTCATTTTCCTGACAGGATACCGTTGATAATATTTTAGGAGTTGTTATACCATTAGTGGACTTCATGATGTTGCTAGCTGAGGTGGATCTCACTATTCTTCTATGTGAGTTGCCTGGTAGTTATCCTTAGTTCGTCTTGTTTTTTCTTCTTTATTTTCCTGTCTTATGATTCCTTCTAGTAGTTTCTAGTTGTTCTTCTGCTTTGGTTATCTTTCTTGTCTTATCATACTTAGCTGTTGTGATGTGACTAGAGTATATTTGTAGTTATAGGCCTTATAGACGTAGTGTACATTTTTGGGTACTAGACAGCGTTCTACCGCCGATACTGCGACGTAGGCTGGGCGTCGTCTACGTATTCGTACCCGTATATCCGGATGCGGGTCGTGACACCTCCCTCCGGCCACCCACGCACCTCCCCCCTCCTTCCACCGCCCTCATTTTCTGCCTCCACCCGCGCCCCCTCCTCTCGCCGTCGGCCGCCCCCACCCCCTCCTCGCGCACCGCCGGAGGAAGGGGAGGGGGCATCGACCGCCGGAGAGGGAGGAGGGTGCATGGGGAGAGAGAGAGGGAGCCAAGGGTAGTTTCGGAATTTTTTTAATTTTAGGTATTAAGTTGAAAAACTAAAATAATTTGAGAGTATCGAGTTGTTGAGTAAAAGAGTTTAGGATATTAAGTTGAAAAATTAAAATAGTTGAGGGTATCAAAGTGTAATTAAGCAAAAAATTTAGTAGTCCATTATATAGTAAAAAAATTGAGTGATAAATTTGTAAATATTTGTACAGCCGCCGCAAGTAACTTTTACAATATCTTTATAAATTGCCTAAAACAAAGCCATGGGCATAGGAAAATTCGGTATTTGGTTAAAAGGTTCCGTATCGGCTGGTATATCGACATGATTCAAATTAGTTCATTATTGCCTTTAACTTTTTATGTAGAATTGATTTATCTGTATTTCGATAAACTCGGAAAAAAAAAATATCAGACTCTTATTGAAATTTGTTATTTATTTCTTCTTAGGTTGATATGTTATTGTCAATAAAAAATAATGTACAACTTTCTCGGTATCAAAGTCTCGATCGATGCATTAATCAGAAACTAAAAGTTCGTTTATATGGTGACGGGAGGAGTGTACATCTATTTTTAAATCGGTCTTAGACTTTTCACTTTATCATTTGTATTAAAAAAAAATTTGAGAAGGACATTTGTCAAAAACTATGGTGGTCACAATACTAAATACTAACCACCAAAATTAAGTGATATAACATAGGAGTGATATTTTGTGCATAACAGTCATATATACATAATACATGTAAAAATTGGTAACGTGGACAGTAAAAATGAGATTTAAACTCTAATATTGAACAATTTGTAAACCAAAATCCTAATATTATATACTATTAATATATATGCACGTGCGATGCACGTATTTTGTACGTGTGTTTTGATTAATTATGTTATTTGACGTCTACTATGTTTATCTTGTCCACGTCGATCGTATATTTCCTCCTGATCTATGTTACCCCTTCCCGCGTAGCAACTATTTGGCATGATTCCCTATTATGGGATCGAGTAGGAAAAAATTTCACAAAAAAAAACGGGCAACAACAACAACTAATATGACAGAGAGACGGTAAAATGGATCAGATGAAAGACAAGGAAGGGAAGGACGGTGACTGAGGATGTGTAGAAAGAGAGGAGCATGGTTGGTATACCTCTCTCCTTTATAAACTATTTATTTATGTGTAAGGAGAGAAGTGAGTTCTAGTTTACCAAGGTGACATTTGGAGTTCCAAGGTCACTTACCTTTTTGACATTTAATTATTTTGATTAATTTTTCACCCTATTATTTGCCATCTAACATGTCTGTTGGTTGTCCCATGAGTAATCATTCACATAAACTGTTTAAATACGTGACAAATAGACTTAGCATCATATGAAATACTCAAGGATATTTTATAAATTTAAAAGTTTCACCACCAAAATTTTCTATTATATAGTAGAATAGATATGATATCCTATTACTAAATAACCCTAATATCTACCTAGAGTCGCCCTATGTTAAACACAACAAAGGTTGAATATTGTGTATATGTAATGGAAATGTATAATAATTACACCGAATACTTATCTAAAACTATTCACATGCACGTGTTTTTTTTTTTGGCAAAATTTTATTGTCAAAAATCTCCCTTTTTTTTTTAGGCAATATGATACATAAAATAAATCTCTCTGATCTTGCTGAAGATTTATTTAGGATGCTGCTATTAGCACTCATAAAATGTCATTCGACACTTCTCTTTAATTTTTTAAGATTCGAATTCCAAATCTACCATCGCATTAAATATGACATTAATTTGTGTATACATGGAGGGAGGAGTGTAGGATGACATTTTAGGAGTGTCAATAATGTTAATGTAGGGATAAATTTGGAATTCGAATCTTAAAAAAATTAAAGAGGAGTGCCGAATAACATTTTAGGAGTGCTAATAGCAGCACCATTTATTTATTTATTTATTTATCCATTTTGATTTATTATGTTAAAGGTTTAAATAGGTTTATTATGATTTATAATTTAATTATATGTTCCTTTCATCGATAAAGTTTGATAGACATTATAATTAAAATATAATTGTTGTAATTAGAATTTATTATCTAAATATTTTAATTAAAATATAATTACTTCCTCACCTTCGTCAGCTCTCTCTCTCCTCCTCACTCTCTCTCTAAAGCTCGAAATTCTCACTCCGATGGCGACCGACTCCGAGAAGCTCTCCAAGCTCCAGTCCGCCGTCGCCGGCTTGAGCCAGATCAGGTACAGATCGTCGATCCAAAAATCGGACACGACACGCACCGGACACGACGCGGGCGCTCCGACGCTACGGGACCCCGTGCCGTGTCCGCGCAGCATAGGCTGGTAACCGATCCCTACTGGAGTACTAAAGCTCAGATCCAGATCGGATCTGCCCTTCTCCACACCCCCCCACCGCGCGCTCCAAAATTCGGTGCCGTGTCCGCGTCCGCGTTGACACGCTACGACGCACCAAAAGTTGTGTCCTGTCCGAATTGCGTAGCGTTAATTAACGTAGGTTGACGCTGATCTCGAGTTTTTTCCCCTCTTCTCTTCATTTTGCAGCGAGAACGAGAAATCTGGATTCATCAACCTCGTTTCCCGCTACTTGAGGTAGATCGCTAGCTTCTCGGACATGGAGTGTAGAAATTTTGTTGATTTTTTCTTCTTCTTCTTCTTGATTATTTTCTGTTTATGGAATCGTTTGAAGTGGCGAGGAGGAGCAAATCGAGTGGAGCAAGATCCAGACACCGACCGACGAGGTGGTGGTTCCCTACGAAACCCTTGCGCCCACTCCTGAAGGTAGACTTGTTCATCAGGGCCCCTTTACAAATACTAAAAAAATGGCATTTTTCTTTTTTAACCACTCTAAAAAAAGGGGTATTTTATGACATTCCAAGGGCCATGTTACTGCAGTTTCTAGAAAATAGCGACGCCTGATTTTAAAAGTGGAAATTTTCACATTAGTAATGTATGGCAAATTCTATTGGCACCTCAAGTTTACCTCAAGTTTTACTTGAGGGTAGCCCAATTTTTTTTAATTTATTTACAAGTTTGCCACTCCAAATTTTTACTTAAGGACAGCCCAATTAAAGTAGGACTGCCAACACTGCCAACATAAAGTAGGACTGTTAACAAAGTTGACAGTCCAAATATAAACTACCCAAATCTTTTAGGACTGCCAACAAAGTAGGACTGTCAACTTTGTGGATAATTCTGCTTTATTTCAGTCCTAAAGGGGGGGCTGGGCAGCCCAAAGTAAAATTGGGGTTGTCCTGAGTAAAAATTATACCAAGTTGGGCTGTCCTGAAGTAAGGGCTATCCTGGAGTAAAATGTAGAGTACCTACATAATTTGCCTAATATATAGGGAGGTTAAAATTTTTGGGGCCTTTCAGTTTTTTTGGGGCCCTGTGTGATCGTACAGCTTGCACATGCTCAGAAACGGCACTTCATCTATGGACCTTTGATCCATTTCTTTGTTCCGATTATGTTTCGTGGTTATGGATCTAATTCATCTAGTGGTGTTTGATGTACTGCAGATCTTACGGAGACGAAGAAGCTCCTTGACAAGCTCGTGGTGCTGAAGCTCAATGGAGGTCTGGGCACCACCATGGGATGCACTGGTCCAAAGTAATTTATCGCGATTCTATATTGATTTACTAAGTTCAGTTTACTCATAGCTAGAAGTTTATTGGAGATGCTTATTGGAAATTTACTACTTTATGTTCTTGTGATGAGCTTGATGCTATATATATTGGGAAAGGATGGGATCAATCAGATCCTAGCTAAGCCTAAGTGTCAATAATATATGGAAACATTGTACACTTTTCTACAAGAAAGAACTCAGAACAAGTGGACGTAAGGGCGAGTTAATTATGCAAGAGCAAATCAATACTGATTAAAGTTCATAGAATAGCATAGTGAAGCCCAAAAGCTTACCAACCCAGTTTATAATCAACAACCGAAACCTGAAAGGCTCCCGAGATCTAAATGGTAGGACCATTTATAAGCAAGTAGCCGCTCCTAAATTCCACTTGAGATTTTTGAAAGAAGGTGTTTGCGCAAAAGAGAATGATATTCAATTTTATTGAGAAAATGCAAATGAGAATAAATGTTTCATTAAATTAGTTATTCCCCTTTTTACTATGTAAAGAACTCGAAATTGTTCATAGACTTGGGCGTGGTATAAAATCATGTGGCATGATAATATTATGTGAAAGTCTCCAGGAGGGAGCATGTAGCACTTGAACTTGAAGCAAGTAAATGCTTGAATACTTGAGCGCTTATTGTGTTTGATTTTCTCTGTCCATGTTTTTGCATCATAGAAGCACTTATTCTAAAATTCTCTCTAGAGTTTGTTTAGTTTTGTTATAATTTGGTTCTGGAACTTGAATGACCTTGGCTCTGATGTAGTATGTAGCCGTTACTTGAGGGAGCAATGTACAAGGGATGTTGAACAATTCATCACTGAATCCCCTCTTTTTTCCTTGTAATGGTGAAAACCTCCATAAGTCCCCTCTACTTTGTGGAAACTAGCATAGGAGTGTGTTTGGTGGTGGTGGTGGTAGGGCCGGTAGGGGCGGGGGGAGGTTATTGTTAGGCCCCATCGCTTTGTAGCCAGCGAAGCGTTGGCACCTATTGTGATCGGAAATCCTTATGAAAAACTTGTGTTAGGTGCTAGAGTTTGCACTAGAGTTTAAGCTGTAAGGAGGATTGGTTTGTCGTTATTTTAAGGGTAATACTATCAAGGGGTTATGTGCATACCACATGACCACAAAGGCCAATGGCAGGTCTGTCAGAGGGTAGTCAAGTGCAAGGAGATGAAAGTTCAAGGTAGCAAGTTGAGAACTTGCATACCAGTTATGTAAATACGGTAAATACCAAACTGGGGGACCTTTTTTCAACTGAGCAAAAGCTGTTGATGCAGTCTGTCTGTCAGAGGGTAGTCAATTGCAAGGAGATGAGAAGTTCATGGTAGCAAGTTGAGAACTTGCATACCAGCTATGTAAATACCAAAGTGGGGGACCGTTTTCAACTGAGCAAAAGCTGCTGATGCAGTCTGTCTGTCAGAGGGTAGTCAAGTGCAAGGAGATCAGAAGCTAAAGGTAGCAAGTTGAGAACTTGCATACCAGCTATGTAAATACCTAATTGGGGGACCTTTTTTCAACTGAGCAGAAGTTGTTGATGCACGAAGCTCTTGATGCTGGACATGTATGAGTTTTAGATGTACAACGCAAGAACCAAGATAATAATATTCAATATAAGATTCCATTTGATTCTTTAGTTATGACGAATTTTCAGCGATAGACTAGCAACAATCCAAGCAAGAAGATTGTCCTTAATATTAATTGACAAGATCAAGTTAATGCAAAGTAGATCTCTTTAGATTGGATAGTTCAACAATTAATATTAGATCTAATTTTGTTGTAAGTAGAAGCACTCTCTATAACGCGAGTACCAAGTTAATAATATTCAATATAAGATTCCATTTGATTCTTTAGTTAAAGACGATGAATTTTCAGCAATAGACTAGCAACAATCCAAGCAAGCAAATTGTCCTTAATATTAATTGACTAGATCAAGTTAATGCAAAGTAGATCTCTTTAGATTGGATAGTCCAACAATTAATATTAGATCTAATTTGTTGTTAGTAGAAGCCCTCCCTTTACTATTTGCGAATTTGACAACGGATAAGTACTTACGTAAAGAGTTATGTATTTTAATTCGTAAGATACCAAGCATAAGTTAATGCTTATCCAAGTTGTGTATGATTTCACGTGCTTCAAAGTTGACAAAGGACCATTCTGTCGGATGCCGATGATTGCTATTTTCATGGATAGCTTCGATGCTTTCTTCTTCAAGGGATTCTAAATGACATGGCTTGAAGTAGTGGCGGCTAGGGTTTGGAAATGGGGAAGGTGGCGGCTAGGGTTATGGAAGAGGGGAGGGAGAGACATCACAAAACTTCTAGGAAAGAAAGAGGAGCATTCACTTAATAGTAACACAATTTTATTTATTCATTCAATGAGTAATTATGTAGCCAATGTCCTTTATTTATAGACTTCTCAACATCTCTCTTTCTCACCAAATCCCAATGTGGGACTAAACTACTTAATAAAAAAGACAAGGAGCCGACATGTGCTTTTTATTTGACCAAGTAAAATAAAGCAAACTTGAACTATTTAGTACCATCCGATGGATATGACTTTGGCTTGATATTTGTAGCGACGACATGAATAATATTTGAGCCTCTTCGGTGTGATTTCCTCTTCATCAGTTCTTATATTAATCTATGTTACAAGTTAGTCTTTAGTTGATCTCGGTTGTTTCTCTGTCCTTATCAGGCAATTAATTATTACGTATTATCAAAACATTATTGGCTTCATGTGCTTTACATCTGTACATTTATGTTCCTTAGGTATTTGATATGATGACTAGGCTTTCATGCATTATTCGACTTACTTCATATGTTGCTGAGTTGAAATAGCGTCTCTCCTTATATGTTGCATTTGTTACTCATATAAACTACCACAGCATTATGGTGGTATAAGCTGATTACTCTTTTATGCCTGTTATTCTAAAGAATAGAATGTCTCTCAAGCCAGGTCTGTTATTGAAGTGCGAAACGGTTTTACATTTCTTGACTTAATTGTTGTCCAGATAGAGGTAAGGTCACAATAAGCACATTTCTTTTCTCCCTTTCCTATATTGTCCTGTTGATGGAATGCCATTTCAATACAATGGTGCAGTCTCTCAATAAAAAATATGGGTGCAATGTTCCTCTCCTTTTGATGAACTCATTCAATACCCATGATGATACAGCAAAGGTAAAATACTGTGAACCTTTTGTTATTGTGGGTTTATTAGTTTGATAGTGATTTTGTTGATAAACTAACTAATTGATACATTTGTTGTGAAGATTGTGGAGAAGTATTCAAACTCAAGCATTGACATTCATACCTTCAATCAGGTATGACAACATAGTAACCATTATGCTTACAGTTCGTTAGCTTTATGTTACTTGATAATATTCATACGCATGGCACGTAACCTGTGAGACATGGTCGGAGCTTTCTGCATACACAGTTGGATGGTACTAACCAAAAGACTCTTTCCTTCCTGAGTGACTAATTACTGGGTAGTGCTTGCAGATAGGTGTTCTATGATAGTGCTATGTGCAGATACTATTCAGCTCCCTTATGTACTAGAATTTTGGCCTAAGGGAAATATTATTAAGCCTTTTCTGAATTATATGTTTTCTACAGAGCCAATATCCTCGTATAGTTGTGGAGGACTTTATGCCATTCCCATGCAAAGGCCAACCAGGGAAGGATGGCTGGTAGGTTATGTTCAATATTTTTTCTCAGATGCAAAATTTAGTTCCTCTCACGAATGATTTACTAATAACTTAAGATCTTTGTGGACTGGCAAATAGATGTTAAGTTATATAAAAACTTGGCCATCTCCAAGTGTTGTAATATCAGCCTTTATGCTCTGCTAATATGTTTCCGGTTGCTATTTTTTTGCAAGAGGTTTACTAAATTAAGCATAATTTGACACATGGGTAGTTTTCCAAGTATTGAAAATATATTTTCTTTATAGCTGTCTTGGTATTGCTTTCTCATGAATGTATGAAACATTAGCCTTTGATTACTGTTTATGTACTTAAGTTTATACTATTTAGAAATATAGAAGATACTCTGATTAATTTTGTCTTTGGATCTTTAATTACTTGATATTTTACACCTTTATCTAGTTAATCATGGTGTTTTCCCGTAAATCATTCAAACTTCATACTCGTACTTTTTACTCTAGTGTGAAATATCTAAAAGGTTGTCACCTATTTTTTCAACTCCATTAAGTTTAAAGGAATAACTTTTGTATAGATTGAATCACCAGCCACTGGTTGCTTTTGTTATAAAGCACTTACTAATAGTAAATATTCTAATGGAGTTTCAAGGAGTAATCTGTAAATTTGGTTATTCGTTGGCAAGGAGCCATAGAACCAGAAGACTGCTAGAATGCTCTAATAGTGACAATATTCTCTCCGATCATCAGTGATCATCCACCCAGTTGTGCATTAGTTCATGCGTGAGAGAGAACAATATTTATCTCTAGTATCCATGGACACTGTTCATGCACCTGGATGCTTTAAATGGGAATGCCATTTCTTTTTGCTACTTGGCTTGTGTCATAGAGTTGAATGCAATTTCCCGTAGACGATTGCATCAACTACCTTTTTCTTAAGACTCTTTCCTAGTCCAGGGAACTTGGAGAGTGCTCCTTGGTTGCATGAGCTTAAACTGCAAGAAATAAAAGATAGGTCTACCTACTTACCAACTGTCCTTTGAGGTATTGTGGAAAGGCCCTCCTTGCTAATAGCTACCTTGGCTTGGAGAATAGCACCAGCTGAGAGGGTTGACATCGAGTTGATAGCCGGTCGTGAAAACTTTGTCAATTCTTTTCTGAAGCTTGCTTCTACTCCATAGGCAATCTCATTCCGATGATAAAAGGCTTGTAGATGATGATGGTGGTGGTGATTATGATATAGTGAGTCTCGGTAGCATGCCTTGGCCTGTAGAAAACTGGGATCTGTTAGGAGGCAAAGAAACTGAAATGAGACTTTTCATTTTAATCTTAACTGCTAGTAAGGTACCTGAAACTTCTTGTTCCACTCCTAACATATCTTGTTTACAAATGTAAAGGTATCCTCCTGGCCATGGTGACGTCTTTTCATCGTTGATGAACAGTGGCAAGCTTGATGCATTATTATCAAAGGTTTGCACAGAGAAATCTTATCTATAGTGCACCGTTTAGCATTTGACCTTTATTTCTGAATAACTTCTATATTTTTTGCTTTATCTACTATCTACTAATATGTTTCCATCCTCTTCAACTTCTTTTCAGGGAAAGGAGTACGTCTTTGTAGCCAATTCTGATAATTTGGGTGCTATTGTTGATCTAAGTATCCTTAAATTGTGGTAAAGGTTCACACAAAAACACAACACAGATGCATGTCTATCTGCCCCAACACCCCCCCACCCCCCCAAAAAAAAAAACCACGGCCACCCACCACCATCACACGAAGTCACACCTCTCAACACAGCACAGATGCACATGCCAATATTTCCATCTGTTTTCTTCTTGTCTGGTATCAGTTGTCATGTGAGTGTATCCCCTTAACTGAATATGTAGAAATCTTAAATCATTTGATCAACAACCAGAATGAATATTGTATGGAGGTAATTGGACACTATCATTTGTTTGAATAAAAAGATGAGACTTCCGCTGACATTCGATTCTATTTTTTCAGGTGACCCCTAAAACTTTGGCTGATGTGAAAGGTGGTACCTTGATCTCGTATGAGGGAAGAGTTCAGGTATATCATGGTAGTTAGTTTCCAATATGCGCTTCTCTCCATTTTTCTCATCATAACACATACAAGTGTACATGATAGTTGAAACTGATGGTAGCTGTTCAGTAAGATGTTAACGTTCTCCTCTCTTAGTATGACTCTAGAAGCATTTTCACAGTGAAACAAATCACTTGATTCTGTTAGCTCAGTCATTACTGTAGTATGAACATATTCTCCATTCCTCAACATAGTTTACTTCCCAGTTTCCTTTCCTTCTGTACTTACTTCCTATACCCCTACTTTCTATCACCTCAACGAAAAGGAACTAGATTCTTGCTTCATGGTATATCTAGATATATAAGCTGAATTTAGGTGTCTTGATTGGGATATGATTGGATTCTTCAGCTTGTGCAACCTAGCCTATAGTATAAGGATCTTCTTTGTTCTCACTTTTACTCGACTAGAAAGACAAGATTCATCCATTCCCCAGATAATTGATCCCTTACTCTATAATGAGACTTTCTCCGTCACCCATGTAAATTTAATAATTATGTATACTGCTTGAATGTCTATCAAGCTACCAGAGTACAGATACCCATAATGGTTCAATCTACCTTCTTCCTAGAGGTAGGCTGTTTCACAGATGGACCATCTATCATGAGATGGCATTTGGATCTCATGATACATCCGACTACAACGAATAATGTCATCCCTCCAACCATTTTGTTAAATCCTTCATTCCTGTTACCTCCTATAGTAAATGCACTTAAGATATTGATAAGAGTACATAGACACTCAAGAAAGTACATGTTCGAACATCACTGACTAATTCTTCATCAATCTAGATTCATTTCAACATGAACAAGTCAAATCAATTCGATTGACTAAAATAGGTCAATTACATAAAGAGGGTATTGGCATTAGATGTAACTAAAACTTTTAACCTTTTCACTTTTTTCATTTGACTTGGAATATATAATTCTGAGAATTTTGTTAATTCTAAGTATATTCACCAAATAATATAGAAAGGTTCATTCACCAAATAATATAGATTATCTGACTTCACTTCTGTTATTGCCCATTGCAGCTTTTGGAGATTGCACAAGTTCCTGATCAGCATGTAAGCTGTGATAGAAGATCTTTTCCTTTATGTTAATCATGTTTTTATGTATGTGATATATAGCTTGATGTTTTCCTTGTTTTTGTTGATCCAGGTGAATGAATTTAAATCAATCGAAAAGTTCAAGATCTTTAATACCAACAACCTGTATGTTAGCTCATAGTTCAGTGCCTGATATTGAATAATGTAAACAGTATTGTATTCTACTTATGCCATTTATACAGGTGGCTGAATTTGAAAGCTGTAAAGCGCCTTGTGGAGGCGGATGCACTTAAAATGGAGATCATCCCGAACCCCAAGGTATGTGATTTTTTGTTGTGTAGAAGTTTCTGTATCACTTGTAGGGCTTATGTTGGCACTGGTATTTTTTTTCAGGAAGTTGAGGGTGTAAAGGTTCTTCAACTTGAAACGGCAGCTGGCGCTGCGATACGCGTACTTATCAGACATTATTTTCTCTCTCTAAAATCTTTTATTCTATCATGGAATACTTCTTGTTGTTTATTATTATTATTGTTATTTTTGAATTAGTTCTTTGATCATGCTATTGGGATTAATGTTCCTCGTTCTCGGTTTCTCCCTGTGAAAGCAACATCTGATTTGTTGCTCGTTCAGGTAATTATAAAGTTTCATATAATATTGTCAATGCAATTGGGAGCTTTCTGTTTGTATGTGTTGAGACTTGAAGTGATTTTATTGAATGGAGTAACAACATATATATATAGGAGAGGCTAGCCTCCTCTCCTATCATTCTAGCCAATGTGGGACTAAAGCCCAATAACACTATATATATATATATCAACACTCCCCCTCAAGATGGGCGAAAGATATTCACTAAGCCCATCTTGTCACATCCTCTCATCATGTTGATAGAACTAAGCCCCTTTGTCAGTCCGTCTGCTACCTGATCTTTGGTTGGAACATAGCCCAGCTCTAGTTCTCCTTTATCCAGTTTCTCTTTGATGAAGAATCTGTCAATCTCAATATGTTTGGTCCTGTCATGCTGCACTGGATTGTTGGCAATATTAATAGCTGACTGGTTGTCACACCATAGCTTCATCTTTGTTCCCTGGTCCAGCTTTAGCTCCGTCAGCATATTCTTCAACCACAATAGTTCTGTGACTCCCAAGGCCATCGCTCTATACTCTGCTTCAGCTGTTGATCTGGCCACTACTGACTGCTTCTTACTCCTCCAAGAGACCAAGTTGCCTCCTACAAATATGCAGTATCCCGATGTGGATCTCCTGTCGTCAGCACAGCTAGCCCAGTCAGAATCACAATAGCCCTCAATGCCTACATGATTATTTCTTCTAAAGATCAGTCCCTTCCCGGGGGCTCCCTTCAAGTACCTCAGAATCTGGTACACTGCGTCCATGTGACCCTTCCGGGGGTCATGCATGTAGCGGCTTACTACACTTACCGCAAAGCTGATATCAGGTCGAGTGTGGCTTAAGTAGATTAACTTGCCCACCAATCTCTGATATCTATCCCGGTCAACTGGTTCTCCAGCTTCAGCATCCAGTTTAAACTTCTGGTCTATCGGTGTCGTAGTTGGTTTACATCCCATCATCCCTGTTTCCGTAAGCAGGTCCAGTGCGTACTTCCTTTGAGAAAGAACGATTCCCTCATTATCTCGAGCAATCTCAATCCCAAGGAAGTATCGAAGGGGGCCAAGATCTTTCACCTCGAACTCCTTGCCAAGTTTTACTTTGAGTTGGGCGATCTCCTGCTCATCATTGCCTGTGATAATCATATCATCTACATATACTGCAAGCATGGTGATATGGCCTCCACTCCGTCTGAAGAAGACAGTGTGATCAGCATTGATCTGCTGATATCCCATCCCTATCATTGCTCTCCTGAACCTGTCAAACCATGCCCGAGGAGACTGCTTCAGTCCATAGAGAGACTTCTTCAGTCTGCAGACCTTGCCTTCTGTCTGTTTTGTGCCGAATCCTGGTGGTATCTCCATGTACACCTCCTCTACTAGATCTCCATGAAGAAATGCATTCTTCACATCCAGTTGGTGTAGCTTCCACCCTCCATTGGCTGCCAGGGAGATCAAGGTCCTGACAGTGCTCATCTTCGCCACTGGTGCAAAGGTCTCGTCATAGTCGATGCCGTACGTCTGACTGTATCCTTTTGCCACCAGTCGAGCTTTATAGCGCTCAACCTGTCCATCTGGGTTCTGTTTCACAGTAAAAACCCATTTACATCCAACTGCTCTTTTCCCTTCTGGCAGTCTCACCAGCTCCCAAGTGTGGTTCTTCTCAAGAGCTCCCAACTCCTCGTGCATTGCCGCTTTCCACTTTGGATCGTTCTTGGCAACCTGCCAATTGTTAGGTACAGTAATACTATCCAAAGATGCTATAAATGCTCCATGAGAAGAAGATATATGATCATAAGAAACAAACTTAGCAAGATCCCAACCATATCTGTCCGGAGGATTTCCCGCATTGCTGCGAGTAGTCCTTCGTGTAGGTAGTGGTATGGGAGGAACGATATCACCTGAGAAGGGTGGTGGTGTAGATGAGGAGGATGGTGGTGTAGATGAGGAGGATGGTGGTATAGGTGTCTCAGGAGTTGGGACAGGCGCAGGCAAGGGACTTGGCACTGACACTGTAGGTACTGGTCCTGTAGTCTGCTTGTTGTTTCTCCTGTTGTAGGTCAGTAACTCCCCCTGAGCCGTAGGTGTAACACTTCTCGTCTCCTCCCTCTGTTCCGCTTCACCTTCATGTTCCTCCTCAACCGTGTCTCTATGCCAAACTTCTAAATCGGTTACCACCAGGTTCTCCAAGTTCTCTATCTCCCCCTCTCGCCTTATACTTGTAGTATGAGGCGTGTTATACGAAGTTCCATCCTGGCGGTAATATGGCTCATGCTCCCGGAAGTGGACGTCCATACTAACAAATTTCTTCTTCTCTACTGGACTCCAGCATACATACCCCTTCTGAGTTGCTGAGTAGCCCACGAAGATGCACTTGACTGCTCTAGGGTCAAGTTTTCCAACGAATGGTCTGTTGTCCTTCACAAAACACACACATCCAAACACCTTTAGTGGAAGTATTCCACTATTATTACCTTGTAATACTTCACATGGAGACTTCCATCCCAGGACTTTTGAAGGCATCCTGTTTATAAGTTGAGCTGCTGTCAACACCGCATATCCCCATAGGTGTTGTGGGACATTCATGTCGATCATCATACTTCTTGCGGTCTCCAGAAGATGTCGGTTCTTCCTTTCTGCTACTCCATTTTGTGCTGGTGTATATGCACAAGAGGTCTGATGCTGTATTCCATGTGCTGACAAGTACTCTGCAAGTGTCCTATTGGTATACTCCGTCCCATTGTCAGATCTCAGTATCTTCACCACTGCATTATACTGAGTCTGGACATATTTATGAAAGTCCCGAAAACAAGCAAATACATCACTTTTGTTCTTCATCAAATACAGCCAGGTGACACGAGATGCACAATCGATAAACGAAACAAAATACTTATACCCATTCATAGTGTTAGTAGCACATGGGCCCCAAACATCAGAATGAACTACCTCAAAGACTGAAGAACTCTTATGACCATTTCCAACATATGAACTCCTAGTAAGTTTTCCTAACTCACATGCATCACATACTAATTTCCTTTTATTTGATTTTGCATACATATCTGGATACAACTTATTTAGAGTATCAAAGGAAGAATGCCCCATCCTCCTATGATGAAGTATCAAAGTGTCTTCAGTCTTCTGCTGCAGCTCCTCCATTCCAGCCTTCTCTGCCATAGACACCAATGCTGAGTCCAGTCCGTCTTGATCTAGGTACCACAGTCCATCATGCCAAGTGCCAGTCCCAAGTCTTCGTCCCGTCCCTTTCTCCTGGAAGATCACCTTAGGAATATCAAAAGAAACAATGCATTTTAGTTGGAGAATTATAGAACTAATAGACAAGAGACTGACTGGGAAGGATGGAGCATGCAAAACATTGGATAACCTTACTGAACCCGTACAATTAACAGTACCCTTACCGACCACTGGTTGGAAAGTACCATCCGCAGTCTGAATGGTGTCTGTCGATGCTAGGTGAGTGTACGAGGAAAACTTACTAGCATTTCCGGTCACATGCCGAGATGCTCCTGAGTCGATAATCCAGTCTGACATTTTAAGGGAAGACATAGATGCAAGAGCGTGAGACTCGTCAGTACCTTCTGATGGATGGGCATACATAGCGGCGTTGAAGAATGGAGTGGATGCCTCCTCTGCTACGCTCCTCCTGTCTCCTTCGATTGACGCTTTTTGCTTTCTCTCCAGCAGATCCAGTAGCGCCTGATCCTCCTCAGTAAAGGCGCCGCCAGCTCCTCCATTCCCATCTGCCACCAGCAGGTTTGCCCGATAGCCTCCTCGACCGCCTCGTCGGCCTCCTCGACCACGTCCACGTCCAGCATATCCTCGTCCACGTCCACCACCTGAGTCTCCCTCCTTAGGTGGTTTGGTACAAGCATATCGATGGTGGCCCATCTCCCCACAGTTGTAGCACTGCCGATTCTGTTGCCAGAGCTCTCCCTTGGATCCTGTATCCCCCGAACCGGTAGCTGCTAGTGCTGACTTCACTTCGGGTAAAGCACTTGTCGATGATGCGCCTGTCCCTGTCTGTAATCTGATCCGCGTCTCCTCCTGAATCATGGCTGAGATAGCCTCCTCGAGACTAGGGATCGCTGGCTGGGCGAGGAGTAAGGCTGTTCTCTGTGTGAATGCTGCAGTCAGTCCCTTAAGGAATTTCATCGTCCTCTCCTGCAGACACACCTGTCTCTCCTTGCACTTTGGGTCCCCGCAGCTTGCCCGTTTGGAATGGTGATCATAATCCAGCCAGAGGCGTTCCAACTCCGTAGCGTACTCCTGCACCGTCTTCTCGCCTTGTACGGTGTCGTCGATCTCCCCTTTTATCTGGAAGATCCGTAGATTGTTACCTATGCCATCATAGGTTCTTCTCAATTTCTCCCATACGTCTTTCACCATCTCAATGCCATCTACTGTGGAAGCAATAGACTGGACTAAGGAGTTGAGAAGCCAGATATAAATCACCATATGAGTGGATTTTCACTCGTCGCGTCCTGTCGAGCCCTCTTCCGGCTCTGTCTTCTCGCCTGTCAAGAATCCCTCCAGGTTCTTACCTGCAAGGGTTCTTCTCACCCGCCGTGACCAACTCAAATAGGTGGCTGGTCCATCCAACTTCAGATCGATGGAGGGTAGTTCTAACTTTGGCGGTGCTCGTGTCGTGCTTTCACCAGCCGACACCTTTATCAACTTCAGCAATGTCGCCACATCGTCAGCATCCAGCTTCTTGAGAATCTCCTCCATCGATGCTTCTTCTCGATCACTTCACACTTGCTCCACGACTCACGCTCGTTCTTGCCGTCCTCTCCTAAATCCGAATATGTCTGATTTCATCGGATCTAGGGATTATAGGCATCTCCTTGAGATTGATCTCAAGAACGAGCGTGAATCTTGTACCCGCAATAGCGGTACAATGAATCCTGCAGCCGTAAAAACGGTACAGAAACGAGCGTGAATCTTGTACCCGCAATAGCGGTACAATGAATCCTGCAGCCGTAAAAACGGCAGCAGCAGCAGCAGTTGCAGCCGCAACAGCGGCACAGCAACGGCAGCAGCGCGGCAGCGGCGGCGGCGGCGGCGGCGCGGCAGCTGCAGCAGCAGCGGGGCGGCGCTGCGGCGGCGGCGGCGCGGCAGCAGCTGCAGCGGCAGCGGGCGGCAGCAGCTGCAGCGGCAGCGGGCGGCAGCGGCGGCGTAGAAGGGGGATTAGGGTTAGGGTTTGTGTGGAGGAGGGGTCTCTAACGGTATGCTAAGCAATTTTAGGCTCTGATACCATGTTGAGACTTGAAGTGATTTTATTGAATGGAGTAACAACATATATATATAGGAGAGGCTAGCCTCCTCTCCTATCATTCTAGCCAATGTGGGACTAAAGCCCAATAACACTATATATATATATCAACAGTATGATTGAACTTGAATACTTATGAGCCTTACTAATACTTATGTTCTGCAGTCTGATCTTTATACGTTGGTTGATGGCTTTGTAATCCGAAACAAAGAAAGAACAAACCCTGCAAATCCATCCATCGAACTAGGACCTGAATTTAAAAAGGTAAGCTGCGTGTTTGCATTTTGACACAGTGAATTGTGCATGTATAATGCTTATTATTTTCGTTATTATAGGTCGGCAATTTCCTTACTCGCTTCAAGTCCATTCCAAGTATAGTTGAGCTTGATAGCTTAAAAGTTTCTGGCGATGTTTGGTTTGGTTCTAGCATAGTCCTCAAGGTAATAAATACTTACTCTTATTTATTCATGTATTTGTTCTTTAATGTGTTTTTTGAACATCTCTGATGTTTTCCTCTCTTTTTTTTCCTTTTGCCTATTTGAAATCCTTATATTTCTTTACTGGTAAGTAGAGTTAAGTGTCATAGGATTTGTTATCATCATCACAATTTTAGTGTTTACGTCCATTGGTCACCTGACTCAGCAGATTACCTAACTATGGAGTTCTAAAGGGAATTACGTTAAAGGAATAGTTTGTTTTGCTGAAATATTTTGGCCAACATTTGTGTGGGTCTTTGTCTCTGAGGAGTGAAGACAAAATAGATGCGGTGATATAGATACAGAAGAAGGAAACTCCTAAACGGTTGTGCCTCCGGATATTGGGTAGCTAAAGATGAAAGAATATTTAAAATTTTCATATATTATGAATACATAATTACCTTTTAAAAATTTCCTTAGGATTTAAATGTTGGAAATATTTCTGCTGTTCATTGTTTTTTGATGCTACACAAAATAACTTAGTTAAGCTGCAACGAAGCTTTTGTATCAAATTGTCCCCATGAATCATTTTGCCTCATCAGGGTTAACTCCTAGGTTGGTAGCATTAGCAACTACCATGCCATTTATTATTGTTCCGGTCCATTCTTGTTATGGTATAAACCAAGTTCGAATCCATTTTTGTTTTGGTCTAGTAACAGTTGCATATATGGGCCGTCGCATATTTAAACCATCTTAAATGATTTCCCTCATCTTTTTTGTTCAAGTAAAATCAGATTAAGTCTGTGCACACCAGTATGGTTTTTTAATGTGACGAGGACGCATCCCTTAACAGAGCTGAACGAAAGAAAACGATTCAAATAGCCGACCCCAATAATTTGGGATAAAGGCTTTCTTGTTATTGTCACTTTCCTTGAAAGCGATTTTTTTTTTTTTTTTGAAAACTTTCCTGCCACTTGTATCTCAACATTCTCATTTTGGCTATGCTTATATCAAAGCGTCTTAAACAGTAACTGCTTTAGTTTATAACTGAAAAGATCATCTTGGTAAGTAAATGCTTTAGTTTATAACAGAAAGAAGATTATACTTAATGTGCAAAATGAGTTCATAGGTGTTTGAAATGCTTGAGAAATCTCCAAAAAGCTCTCGATAAGTTTTGTGTAAAAAAGTGGATTAGAAATACGAATGTAGCAAATATGTCATGAAACTGTGACATGTGTAACTAAGTGTGCTCATGGAGGTCTGAGAATCTTCAAAATCTAGATAAAATATTGTGCCTCAGATATCAATATAATAGTTTGTCATGGAATGTCCATTGAAAATTTTCATTTTTGTTTACGTCAATATAGTAACTTTTCTAGTTAATTACTTACTGCACATGGTACCCACGACGCCGAATATCGAAGTGGAAAACTCATTTCCTGGGAAATAGGTGTTCTAGACTAACACGTTATGAAAATATAGTAAACATTGTTTGATACTTTTTTTGAAGAAATTTTTGGGACACACATCTGACACTCATAGGAATCAGTTTTAATAATGGACACCGTTTCCTACTCGTATCCATAGTTTGTAGTATCGACCAATACCGATCCGATACGGCCGATACCGATATGGTTTGGCATGTTCCGATCCGAAACCAACCGATACCGATAGTGAACGGGGGTCTCTTTTCAGTCAATTTGGCAAAGAAAATTGAACGAAAAAGACCAATCGGCAAGCGTGTAAAAGCATACTAAGGTTGTAAAAACATGTAAAAGAAAACTTACCCATCAGAAGTAAACCAGCTGGTAAGGGTGATTACTATTTCATTCAATTTCAAAACTACTAAGAAACAATATAGAAAATATTTAAAATTATGCCAACATGTAAAAAAAATATTTTTTCCCTAAATTTTTAATAATTATTTGATTTCGATACCAAAAAAAAAAATCAATCTGATACTCCAATCCGAAACTGCTGATATTGTCAATCTCGATACTCATATTAAAGGCCCGATACTGATTCCGATACGATACTGCGAACCTTGCTTATATCCCCTAAATTCCCTAAGAAAGAAGTCATACATTTTTTTTGGATACTTCCTATATGTTAATAAATAGTTGTTTCTCTTGTGCCTTGTTTCCCATTTTGGACGATGTCAAATAGCTTTTTCTCTCTTAGAAATGTGTCTCACCAACAATTAAAGAACCATGTATAAATATTAAGCTGAACTATATGTATACCCATAGTTTCTTGCAGGTGTTATGGTTCCTAGAACTTCATGCATGTTTTTAGTAATATGTAGCTTGGTCGTTCCTTATTGTTCCCTAGAAGTCGGTAATTTTCACAGACAGCATCAAAAATCTCTACAAATTTCTGAAAAAGCTTCTCAACGTTTCCACTTTCCACATTTGCTTTCGACATTTTCGTTTGTGTACACCTTTCAAGGTTCGCAGTATCGGTATCGCACCATTCCTATGAGCATCGGGAACGGCACTATCGGCAATAACGGTAGTTTCGGATCGAAGTATCAGATTTTTTTGGTATCGGAAAACGAATAATTATTAATAAATTAACACTTTAGTAAATATATTTTATATATTTAGACATAATTTTAAGTATTTTCAGTGTTATTTCTTAGTAATTTTGAAATTGAATGAAATAGTAGTCATCCTTACCTATTAGTTTACGTGCGATAAATAAGTTTTTTTTTTCTTTTACATGTTTTTACAACCATACTATGTTTTTACACCCTTGTCGATTGGTCTTTTTCGTTCAATTTTCTTTGTCGAATTAACTGAAAAAGAGATCCCCAATGTCGTTATCGGTCAGTATCGGATCGGGACATGCCAAACCGTATCGGTATCGGCTGTATCGGATCATTATCGGCAGATACTCTGAACTATGCTTTTTATATATTTCAGCATAACGTCGTCTCTTTCAATTGTATGCTTGTAAGCAATATAAGGCCTCGTTTGGTAAACTGTAATGTATCGTAATCGCAATGTAATCAAATAAATTTTTATTATTTTAATTTCATTACGTTGCGATTGCGATTATGATTACATTACAGTGAACCAACTGGGATACATAATCTGTATTAGTTTTGAGTGACAATGATATCTTTTCGACGAACAGGGCAACGTGAGTATTACTGCAAAACCGGGCACGAAGTTGGAAATTCCCGACGGAGCTGTACTAGAGAACAAGGTAACTAAAGGCTCTTCTGTCCTTCGTTGCTTCGCGTCGACATCTTTAGGCCTCGTTTGGTTCGCGGAATGGAAGGGAAAGGAATGGAAATTTTATTTTCCATTGATTTTCCTTTCCGATGTTTGGAAATGCCAAGGAATGTGGAAAGGAAAGTGGTTACTTCAATGTGGAAAAGTGATTCCTTGCTTGGATGGATGGAATCACTTTTCCTTCCTAATTTTTCTTCCATTGGAAATCACTTTCCTTTCCTTCTCAATTCCTTTGGCACCCCAACATAGGAAAATAATCACTTTCCTTTCCCAACCCGAAGATTCCGCGAACCAATCGATGCCTAAAAGTAGTTTCTAGGGATCACATACCAATGTGTTTTTGTTTCTTTACAGGTGATTAATAGCCCTGAGGACATTTGAGCAGACTTGTCACTCCCTACATTTTGTTTTTGTTGTTGCTGCTTTTTTGCAATGTATGATGATTTACTAAGGCCTCGATTGGTTACCGGAATTTGAGCTTGGGAAAGGAAAGTGATTCCTTTCCTATGTTTGGGAGCCAAAGAAAAGTTGTTGGAAAGGAAAAATGATTCCCAAGAGGTAGGAAAATAGGGGGGAAAGTGGTTCCTCCCATTTATCTAAGGAATCACTTTCCCTCCAACTTTTTCGCATTTATTACAAAAAGTTTTGACCAAAATATCCATGTTCATAATATTATTTACCATTTTTATCCATAATATCTTTTAGACAAAAATATTTCTAAGTAATAATTATTTTTATTAGCACGAGGGTATTTTTGAAAAATTGACTTGATTTTGTTTCCTTTCCTTACAAACACCAAACACTATAATGGAAATTAAAGATATATTCCGGTTATAATTCCGATCTTTCCAAACACCGAAAAGGAAGTTTATAGGAATTATAATTTTCTAAAAGAAACCAAGGAATCAGTTTCCTTTCCTTTCCTTTCCATTCCGTGAACCAAACGAGGCCTAAGAGCCTCATGGTTTATGTGGATTCAATATCGAGTCATAATAAAGATCCCTATAGAACCTTCTTATGTTGCTGCTCTTTGTTTCTAGGGATCACATACAAAAAAAAAAAAAGAATTGTTGCTGGAAAACAGAGAAAAAAAAGGTTTTTTTTGTTTGTTTTCTTACAAAGAGATGAAAAAGTGTGTGGGAGAATACAATAAAACGTAAGTTCGTGGGAGGAGAGAATAAAGTAAAGTTAAAATAATGTTTACACAATTACTTCTATTGTAGGTATCGGAAATTGTATTGTTTTTGTGGGATATTGATAAAAGATTCAAATAATAAGTTGTTTTATTATTTTGCGATGCGATCCTTTCCAAATAAAGTATTTTTTAGCATCTAAAGCAAATTTTGTTTTAAAAAAATTAATTTAAAATATTTTAATTTGGAAAGGTAACTAGCATAATAAATCGACTAAAAATATTTTAATTTGGAAAAATACCTGACATTATAAATTGATTAAAAATTCGTTAGCCTGTAAAGTTATTTGGAAATATTTTAATTTGAAGGCCCCTTCCATCAATTTGGAAAAAGTAGAATCCCTGTCAGCTACCTTACCATCAATACTTTAGTTTGGAGGCTCCATACATCAATTTGGAAAGGGGTGGAACCAACCATTTTTAATTTGTCAACACAGTTAGAGTTTAGATCCTAAATTTTATACCAGCTTAGAGTTTAAGCCCTTTGATGTCTAATTAGAAACTTTAGACCCTGTATTTTTATCTTTTGTTTTTATCTTTTCTATTATATCCTCACTAGATAGAAAAATTTAGGCTTTTTCTAAGGGCACCACATTTTTATGTTCAAAAAAATTACAAGTTTGTCATCCATTTTTTTACTTGGGGCTAGTCCAATTTTTTCCAGCAAGTGGGACTACCAACTTAGTGGACAGTCTTAGGACTGCAAACTTAGTGGCAGTCCTAGGACTGCAAGCAAGTTGGTAGTCCTAACATTATGTTAG
Source organism: Iris pallida (assembly GCA_029216955.1). Classification (NCBI taxonomy): domain Eukaryota; kingdom Viridiplantae; phylum Streptophyta; class Magnoliopsida; order Asparagales; family Iridaceae; genus Iris; species Iris pallida. The sequence goes on along the minus strand of JANAVB010030816.1, from coordinate 12,109,890 downwards.
GACTGCCAACTTAGTGACAGTCCTAGGACTGCCAGCAAGTTGACAGTCCTGACATATGTTAGGACTGCCAACAAGTTGGCAATCCTCGGAGAGGGAGACGGAGGATGCTGAGGGAGACAGAGGAAGGAGGCGGAGGAGGAGGAAGGAAAGGAGGCGGAGGAGGAGGAAGGAGGCGGAGGAAGGAGGGGGGAATCACTCACCAGGCGGAAGAAGGAGGCGAAGGAGGCGGAGGCAGTGGCTGCTGGTAGTGGTGGTGGCGCCGCTGCTGGAGGAAGGAGGAGGAGGAAGGAGGAAGAAGGAGGAGGAGGAAAGAGAAGAGGTAAAAACCATAATTTTTGGGCTAGTCCCAAGCAAATTGTGGGCAGCCCCTAACAAAAGTTCCACCTTCTTGGACTGCCACCAAGTAAGGGCTAGCCCCTAGCAAAAGTTGTGGTGCCCTTAGAAAAAACCAAAAATTTATTGTCGTGCATGGGGAGGAAGGGTATAATAGGAAGAAAAAAAAATCCAGGACTCTAACTTTCCAATTAGACATGTTAGAACTTAAACTCTAAGTTCTAATTTATTGTCGTGCATGGGGAGGAAGGGTATAATTAGCCCTAATTTAAAATATATGTACATTTGTACTTGGAGGCCTCCCGAGGCTAGCCTAATCTGCCTTGTGGTAGGGTCGGCCCTGATTGGACACGTACATATTTATCTAATACATATTTAAGGTAAAACCATGCAATAAGTTACATACCTTCCTATATAAGTATCTTGGAATTTTTTTAAAGATCTATGATGGTTGTGAATATCTGATAATGTTTCATCTCATGTTATGCACCAGGGCGGCCCAGGGTTTGGATTTTTCTAGTCGGAACTAATTTTAGTTGTCCCTTGATACATATTGTGGGCTGATCTTGAGGGGTTACCTGCAACTTCGACCTTTTCTGGGTCATGCTGGACCTGGAAGGTTTGTCCAAGCCGGAAGTCTTGTCGGACTTATTCTTGGACCAGCCCTGATTAGCACAGACAATTGAGGAGCTAGTCTCTTAGAGAAGAAAACAGTTAAAACACTAGAAGGACAGGTACTCGTCTAAAACAAATCATCGATAATCTAATTACACATATTATTCTTGACATTCTGTACCTTTTTAATGATTGGTATATGTTAACAGATAACCGAGATAACATATAAAAAAACGGCAAGAATAAATACATATGAGACATATTTTTTATGTGAAAACCATAATATGAAAAAAAAATTGATAAAAAACGACAAGAACAAATACATACAAGAACGAATACATATAAAAAACGACAAGAACAAATACCTATGTTGTAGGAATACGTACACGAGTAAAAAGTACCGACATGGATACGGACAACCAGTTTTTCCTGTCAGTTGGATGGTCTCAACAATTTCATTTATATGCTTACACTCATGATAATTAGAACCTATGTGCAAGTTGTACCATCTTAATGTACCTAAATGGGGTCCTCGAAGAAATATGTGAATTCTATATCGGTTGTTGTTCGTCATCCATTATTCTCTATTTAGATCCTTTGACATGCAATCTCTTTACCACAAGATTTGCCTATTGTCACTTTGATGAGACAATTTTCTAAGTATAGGGGAGAGATAAGAATGTCAACGTTCCTGAAGAACAACAGAAACTAATGTTGTATGTGCCCACTTCGTATCATCTCATTCCCTGTGATGCTCAATATGATAATGAAGTATGGAGGATTCTAGATCTTTAGATGGTAATACAAAATATGTCAGACACGTTCTCTGATCTAGCAAAAGTAACAATATCACTTATACCTACTGATGTGCCTACAACGATATCGTCTTGTACAGACAACAAACTTTTTATGAAGGAAATGGCACATCTGGAGGACGATGCCGTGCTTCCCTTGAAGGACAACATGCTGCACTCGGAGTGTGACATGTTACATCATCAGCTATCCACTCATCTATCCTCGGCCTAAAGTGTGATAGATCCCTTGGTGCTAGGTATTCCCTCCTCTGAAAGAATAGGAGCTTAGCACCCCCTGAATTTTTTCGCTATCCCAAACTCTCCTACTCATAAGATTATTTTGGATTATGAAAGCGTCTTGGACGAGATGAGTATACAAAATTTCGTATATGAAAATCATGAAAGATCTGTTCAGTATGCTATCTTAGACGATTTGTTAAATAGGAATGAGATAATCAATGATGATATTTGTGTATATTCAGTAGCCACTGATATTATAAAGTGCGATGATATTGAACCGCGTTCCACTGAAGAATGTCAGTATAGAATTTATTGGTCAAAATGGAAAGAAGTAATCTAGGTCAACTTACATTCAATAACGAAGAGAAAGTGTTCGGACCTGTAGTTCCAATACCACCCAATTTAAAACCTGTCGGATACAAGTAGGTCTTTGTATGGAAGCTTAACGAGATGAATGCAATAGTATGGTATAAAACATGCCTTGTGGCACAAGATCACTTCTCTTAACGTCATGTGATTGATTACGAGGAGGCATATTATCCATAATTGTCATTACTTTTTTGCTACCTTGTTAGTTTGGTATGTATTGAAAAACTAAATATATGCAAATAATGGATGTGGTTACAATGTATCCGAATGGGAAGTCAAATATATATATATATATATATATATATATATATATATATATATATATATATATATATATATATATAATTCGGTTGAGGCGTTCACTTTACGGTTGAAACAATGAAGTGTAACCACCTAACTGAAGTGTAACCACCTAACTGCATATTTGATCAGACGTGTATATATAACAATTAAGTAGGCACATGCACTATGGTCCTTAGCTCAAAACACTAGACTAGACATCTTATTTGTTGTGAATCTCTTGAATAGATTTTGAGATGCGCCAACGCACCACTACTAAAGTGGCATAAAAGACATATTTTATTACTTTAAGGGTATTACGTACAACGGTATAAGGGTTATTATGTACCTATGCATCTCAGAATGATCAAACTCACTTGATCATCGGAATAATGCTTGCCTTGTCTGCTATGATGTTGATTATTTATTGGATCAGTACAATGTCAGATCCCAAAGTGGTTATGTCTTACCATGTGGAATACATCGATATCATGGAAGTCTACAAAGTAGATCCGGATTGCTACTTCTTCAAATCACGTCGAGCTCACCGTCCTTCATGATGCCACCTGAGTATATATATATATATATATATATATATATATATATATATATATATATATATATATATATATATATATATATATTTTTTTTTTTTTTTTTGGAAAAAGGGTAAATTTTATTCCATCATCTCAATAAGGTTACAACATAGAGATACAATCCCGGCTCAGGGGGACATTACTAGTACATCCGACTCAATGTTATGAAGTATGCCCACCAGTGGGGTGGATAGTCCCTCATAGATGCGCCGGTTCCTCTCCCGCCAGACATGCCAAACTGATGCAGCAAGTCTCAATCTAGCACGCCTAGCCCAGCTCTGCTCCTTGCCCCTGCAATCACCAATCCACTTAAGGATTTCTCTGAAGTCACGCTCCCTTCCAACCCCTCCCAAGTGTCTCCGGCTCTGCTCTGCCCAGATGCTCCACGCCACATGGCACTGAAAGAACAGGTGCCCAATGGATTCAGTCTCTGTCTCACATAAAACACACTTAGGGTCAGGGACAGAAACCCCGAACCGAAGCAATCTGTCCCGAGTAAGTAACCGGTCCAGCACCAGTTTGTATGCAGACAGTTGCATTTTCCTGGCAAGCCCCTTCCCCCAGACAAAGTCGTACTCCTCAATATCATCGAAGTGAGTGCGGACAAGGTCGTAGCAGCTGCTAAATCGGAACTCCCCTGCACCCTCCGAGCGGCCGGAAGGGGCCCAAATCCAGACATCAGACAGTGCCGTCGGAGTGATCTGCACCTGTCTGATCTCCTCCCCTAACGGAGCAGTGAAACGATACGCCTCTGGCCTCCAGACCCCACCACGGATGATGTGCCTACAAGTCAGACCTCTGTATGCCACGCCGTCCCTCTGGAAACCCAGAATCTCCAGGAGAGACTGGCCTGAGATCCACGGATCGAGCCATAGATCCGTCTCCCCTCCCTCCCTCATCCTCCTCCGCATAGCCGTCCGAAGAACAGGTCGGTTCCTCAGGATATGCTTGAAAGACACAGAGAAGTTGTTGTCAATTTTACATACCCAGAAGTTTCTGCCCCGGAGATACCGACTAGTCATCCAGGCCGACCATAGAGAATCACCCTGAAGGAACCTCCATGCCAGCTTGATCCCCGCCGCCTCCCGGACAGAAACAAGTGAGCGCAGACCCACACCTCCCTCTTTTCTGGGCCGACAGAGCTGCTCCCAAGAGATGGCATGTATCCCCCCATGCCAAATGAACTTGGCACATATGCCCTCTATCTTTCTGATAGTAGCCAAAGGAACCATAATCGATTGGAGCCAGAACAGAGTAATAGCAGAGATAACTGAGCGCACCAGCTCAATATGCCCACCAAACGATAGGCCAGCCGTCTGCCAACCCTCAACCCTCCTCTGTGCAAAATCCACCAGACTCTGACAATCACGATCCTTCGCGTAGTTGACGGAAAGGGGCACCCCCAGATATTTCACCGGTAGGTCCCCCTTTTCCACCCCAAGCTCCAAGGCCCGCTCCTCCTTCAAAGTGCAAGAGCTGCTGAAGTAGACTTTGCTCTTGTCCCTGTTTAACCGAAGGCCCGATAGCTGTCCGAACTCCTCCATCACTGCCGCAAGCTCCCTCATCCCTCGCATGGAAGGCCTCAACAGGACCAAAAGGTCATCAGCATAAATGAGATGAGAGACCACCGGAGAGACCCTACTGTATATCGGTACAATCCTCTCCCGATGTACCGCGATGTCCATCAAACATGTGAAATACTCCATCACAAGGGTGAATAGGTAGGGGGAAAGTGGGTCCCCCTGCCGAAGCCCCCTGCTGCTACCAAAGAACCCGTAAGGGATACCCTGGATGAGGACCGAGAAAGTAGGGGAGGTGATGCACTCTCTGACTCTATCCACCCAAGTCTCGGAGAAGCCCATCGCAGCCATCAAATGACAGAGGAAGTCCCTGTTGACGGTGTCGTAGGCTTTCCTCAGGTCGAGCTTCACACATGCCTTCATCCCTCCAGGCTTGTGGAACTCCCGAATCAGCTCATGAGCCAGCAGGCTATGCTCCGCAATAGACCGCCCCTTAATGAAGGCCGCCTGATTCCGAGATACCAGACCCTGCATAGCATCCTCCATCCTCCTGCACATAAGATGAGTAATTATTTTATACAAATAATTACAGCAAGCAATCGGTCGAAAGTCAGCAAGAGATGTCGCCCCCTCCTTCTTGGGCACAAGCGTCAGGAAGGTGTGGTTCAGCTCCTTCAGGAGCTTGCCCGAATCAAAGAACTCCTGAACAGCCGCAAGGACCGGGACCTTGAGGATATTCCAATGGCGCTTGTAGAAACCACTGGAGAACCCATCCGGCCCAGGAGCCTTGGAAGCATCAGCCTGCATCACAATCGTCTCCACCTCCGCCATCCGGATAGGGGCCATAAGAAGACTATTGCTGTACTCCGTAATCAGCGTCTTCGTAATCAGCTGCGGGAAAACCGAGGGATAGTCCGTCTGATGATAGAGCTCAGAGTAGAACCGGACAGCCTCCTCCTGGATAGCAACCTGGTCAGTCACAAGGCGCCCGTCCCTGCCAATCAGTCTCTGGATACGGTTCCGGTGCTGACGCGCCCGGATGACATCATAGAAGAATTTGGTGCAACGATCCCCATCCTTGAGCCAGGAGCATTTGGCCCGTTGGGCCGCACTAATCTCCTGCTGAAGCCTCAAGGTGTTGACCTCTGCAGCCAACCTCTTCTCTCTAGCCGCCATCTCCCCACTCATCATGTCGCCCTGAAGCTCTGACTGCAGGTCTCTCAACTCCGCCTCCTTCTCCTGTAAGGAGGTCCGGGGAAGTGCCCTCACCCAGTCTCTGATGGCGCGTTTGGCGTTCTTCAGCCTGTGAACCATACAAAACTGGGCAGTGCCGACCGCCTCCTGGCCAAGTCCTCCCGCCACAGTCTCCTCATAGCCAGCCGATAGGAACCAACTGTTGTCATACCGGAACGGACGGGCTCTCCATCTGGGACTCTCCACGAAGCGCACCAGGATCGGCAAGTGGTCACTGGTCCCCGCAGGGAGCCCCTCAGCCACAGAGGAGGGGAATAGGCGGAACCAATCACTGTTCCCCAAAGCCCGATCCAGCTGGCATGCCACCCTGCTCACCTCCGCCTTGTTGTGCCAAGTCCATATGTGCCCAATCCTCTCCAGGTCCCTGAGCCCTGACTGGAGTAGGCAAGACTGAAAATCTGAGAGGATCTGGTCCGGCACCGGCCGCCCCCCCAGCTTCTCTCCCCGGTATAGCGTAGCATTGAAGTCTCCCATAATAAGAAGAGGGAGATGCCGATGCCTCGCTAAAGAACTCAGCCTGATGATGTCCTGCCACAAGGTCTTCCGACGCCTCCTGTTATTGTGCCCGTAGACGGCTCCCAGTAAGAAGTGGAACCCCCCCTTGTTGGTGAAGGAGATAGCCACCAGCTGGTCAGACATGAAAACCTCCTCACCCTCCCAACTAGCTCCATTCCATCTAACCCAGATCCTCGCCATATCACAGAGACCAAGGTTGTGAAGCTGGACCCAGTCCGTAGGAGTTCTACGGGACAGAGTTTTCGCCCCCCTGATCTTAGTCTCTAGTAATATCGAGATTTCACACTGCTCCTTCCTCAGCACCTCACTAATCTCCCTCCATCTTCCCAGAGAACACCCCCCCGGACATTCCAGGCAAGGGCCGACATCTAAACCGCGGGTGGGGTCCCCTGAACATCCTCTGAAGGGGCACCCGGGGAGAGTGCAACCTCCATATCTCTGGTATCCTCATCTCTATCCCCCTGTAGAAGGAGGGACAGAGCAGGAGCCGCGGCCCCGTGTGGGTCCCCCTGTGGGGGAGGCTGTGCTAGTACTGCCACCCATTTAGGATTGACCTTCCACACTCTCTCTGTCCCACCCTGTCCGCTGTCCTCACTATGTGCCTCCGTAGCCTGGCGCTTCCGACTGTACACCTGAAGTGCTAGCGCGTCTATATCTCCCTGTCTCCTGTCCTCCTGCCCCATACTCCTAGTGGTCATGGTCCTCGTCCCCACATACTCAACCATCGCTCCAGTAAGAACCTCCGTCGGAGACCCCTTATCTTCACCCGAGATGGGGGAAGAGTCTGCCTCCATATCATCCTCCATCAAGCCCACCTGGTCCACAACGGGGGAGTCATCAGCACCACCTGCCTCCTGCACTACCTCCTCCGGCATCACCTCAGAAGCTCCCCCACGTCTACACGCACTCGGGAGATGCCCGAAGCAGGCACATGCCGGACATCTGGGGGGGGACCCACTCATACTCCACCTTCTGCATAGCGAACTGGCTAGAAGGTGTCCTGTACTTCAACTGCTCAGGCAGGTCCAACCTGGCGTCAATCTCCACAAATACCCGTGCATACATCAGCCTAGACCTGTAAGCGGTGGCATCATCCGCCTTAATCGGCTTGCCAATGAGGCTGGCAAGTCTCATAAGAAGTGGGACACTCCAGAAGCGTACCGGAAACTCAGGAAAACGAACCCACACTGGCACAGCATTAAGCACCTCCTTCTCACACCTCAAGTCAGGGGTCCATTGCTTCAGAATAATGAGGCGGCCGTCAAACGTCCATGGCCCTCCCTGGAGTATCCGAGTCACATCAATATATATATATATATATATATATATATATATATATATATATATATATATATATATATATATATATATATATATATATGGAATGACAAATTTTATATATCGAAAAAAGAGGAAACAGACAACTACAAAAAGACTTCCCGCTCCCGAACTCAAAAGCAAGCCATGAATGCTGCCAAGTATATCCCCCAAATAGACACCAAAAAAAAAAAAAAAACAAAAAACAAAAAACAAAAAACAAAACGAAACACCAAGAACTCTAAACTAGAGCCGCCTCGATCTTCCAGGCTTTTCCCTTCTGACGTTTGGCTTCGACAGACAGTTGAGTCTTCGAAAATGAATAATTCTCGTACCGGTGTTTATTCCTATTCCTCCAAAGAACCCATATGATAGCAGCCGCCACCACCCTAGCTTCCTTTTTCCTTGTCGAGTGCCACCAGTATTCAATGCGTTTCATGATATTCTTCCCACCGTCCTTCGCCTTCCATTTCCTCTCAAGTTCGGCCCAAAGCTCCATGGCGTCCTCCTCCCCCTCTGCAAGGATGTGATTCACTGACTCCTCTGCCCCGTTCTCACAGCAGTGGCACCGGGACGCCAACTGAAACCCCATGGATTTGACATTGTCGTCCGTAGGAAGTTTCCCGCGCAACACACGCCACAACAGAGTGCTCCACTTAATCGAAAAGTTCCCCCAAATGTTCTCGAAAACTAATCAGATTAGTGGCGTACCTCTCTAGCATCCCCTCCCATGCCGACCTAAGGGAGAAAACGCCATACTTCGCCAACCGGCCCACACCCTCCTTTCCCGCCCCTCTCTTCTCCCACAAGAAATTTACGAACGTTCGCTCGAGACCTTTCACCACCGCTCCCGTCGGGTTGCACGCGGGCAGAGTATACTATTGATGAATGGCATGAGGTTTTCACTAGTCCAGGGCACAGGAGCATACAAAACAAAATGTTACACCCATATAACAATCCAAGAACTTCATGTTGATGATGTTACTTTCAACAAATTTGAGTTATAAAACTGAGAATTACGAACCATTGTTCCCGCAAAAATGAACATAACTGTAGTACATGCATGCAAAACACGGAGAACAATTAATACCTATTTCGAGACCAAAAACGAGTCCAAACATTTGCAGTTTCAATCGCTTAATACGAGATACAAAGACCGCTACTCTACTCCTGTTCGCTCTGAGAAATGCGATAACTAATTGGAGAGGAACAATAGAAGCATCCACTAAAGCATTCAAGAACCAAGAGTGGTTCCTTCCAGAACATAAGGGTCATTTTCATAATCTCAGCCTCAGCTTATACACATGCATCCCCCATCTGTGGGGAAATTGCTGCGAACGCCTTATTCCTGTCGGTTGGTAACTAAAATGAGGGGTATACAGGAAAAATGGTTTTTTTGTTACATACTCATACATGTCATAATTTAGGAAGAGGAGGAGGCAAGGCTCAATAGCAGGTTGAAGAATCTTGCAAAGATATAGATCCGAAGACAGTCCACTACTCTCGTCAATTCTGACTAATAGGTTCCAGTCACCGAACAAACTGCATTGAACGAAAATTGAGCCGCCACATTAACTTATAGCTAAGTTCTCACACAGTGTCTTGTAGGCTGCACTGCAATGCTTGAATTTTTCCTCTGCTGCTACCTAGTCAAGGAAAAAGAATCAAAAAGATTTTTCAGTTTTTTACTTCCACATTATTCTTTAGAAAAGATGCTGAATCCGTTAAACAAACTCCCAAAAAAAATTGTGTAAAGTTGTCGTAAGGGCAACCTAAGAAATTTTATACCGTCACGACTCCAATTGCTACAACAAATGATAAAGATGGTCGAATAAAATATTACCAATAGCAAGACATGAATCTAATATATGAGGTTACACCCTCCTAGACTATATATATTTGGATTCGGCTTCTAAAAGTGTTTACTTGGGCTCTTAATCAATAAACGTCTAAAATGATAATAATTTACATATTTCCGTATGAAAATGCTGCAAGGACTGGTGGTCAGGGAGGCATGTCAAGTATGTGATATGCAGGTCCCCAAACATTTAGGATAAAGGCTTTGTTGCTGTTTGATGTAGAGGTCCAAATCCTTCAAAAACAATGTTAATTTTCCTATGTAGTCCATAAAGCCAGCTGTTAAATCATGTAATGTGGACCCATTGCGAGTATCAATCAGGTTAGATGGTCCCGTTTAGATTACACAATTAGTATGCAGAAAGTTCAGGATCGATAAATGGACCTGACCAGAATTATTGCAGATTCAAGTTGACAGAAATAACGTAGGTCTAACTCAAATGCGAACTATTGAAGCTCTTAGGAGCAATTATTGGGAGAGATTAGTGCTACTGGCTCCCACATACAGCAAGTCATATTGATGGTAGTGCTTCTCTGAATTGTGCCTTATAAAATAAATGTCACACTAAAAAAGGGTTTCTGTCCAGATTGTTTGGAAAAAATGGAAATCACTTGATAGTTTTAGAAGCATTGCCATCCAAAGGTGTAATTGAATATGTGACATAATATCATCCTCAGATATCCATGGTGTCTATAGCATTTCACATTGACTAAAAGCTAATGCAAAGCCGTAATTAAGTGCCAGAATGATGACTGATGAGTTGCTTCATCCAACTGTCATTGAAGACGAGCACTCAATTGTTATTGGAGGTGTATGTAGTGCTCAACAGGGATTCCACGACCTTCATCTACTTTGTATAAAATAACTATCATAGTTCAAATTCTTAGCCATACACAACAAGAAAGCCCTAGCTTTTCTTCCATTGACCATCTCATTTGCATGGCACAACTGCAATTTCATTTCATTGAGAGATCTGCCAAAAAAGGTTCTATGTTGGTTGTGGGCTACCAAACACAAGGCCTTTCTCCCTTACCTGGGCTAGAGACATGCAGCGTAGGGACAATATTGGTGGGCTTCAAAACTTATAAAAGGAAGAAAAAAAAAAAGGGGAAACAAAACTAATGTGATCACATAATGTTGTGTTAACAATGCCTGGGAGAGTAAGCATCGATGCCTGCAGGTCACAAACAATTTTCGCTGATGAAAGACCACTAATACTTACATTGATTGAACGAGATTTCCTCAATTGGACGTCTTGGAAGTGTCCGATACATAATAGTCTAGTTAGAACCTAACGAGATTCAGACCAAAGTGCACAGTTAGGTCTAACCAGACTGGACCTCATGTTCAAACCATCGGACTCCAATCCAAGCCTCAGTACTCACTACTCAGCAAGGGTTACTCCTGCATAAGCCCCTCCTATGCTTATGCACTACAGATGGAAAGGATCATGTAAGGGGGCACTTATAACGTACCATTATCTTTGGGTTTATTTTACCTCTTTTATAGGGAAGCTGAGGGTAATTCTGTAATCTAGGAGGTGTCTAGCAGCAGGGGGCTTTCCAGCAGTTTCAGATGAGCCCGCATGGAACCTAGACCCAGAACAGGCCAAGGGTCTGGCCCAGAGTTTGCATGGCAGGGTCAGATGCAGTGCCAGCTCATTGACTGGGTAAGGACCTGGCCAGGCAATTTTCCTATCATAACTTAGTTACAGCCTACACTAAAGATGCATGTCAATAGTGATTTTTTGCCCCACTAACGATTTTTTTTATGATAACAGATGGAAAGAAACTAGCCAGAGTCATTGAGATGAGGCTCGTGTGACCGCACACAATGGACATTGTAAGCTGTAACATGAAGGAGATGACAACCACAAGTTGACCTTAGTTTTGTAAAAAAAAAAAAAAAAACTGCCTACCACATACTCGACTTCTCAAGCACTAACGGTACAAGTAACTGATGAAGCTTACCTTTGATGAACCCTGGTGACGGTCTGGGTGCCATCTTAGAGCACAGGTTCGATACCTGGAAAAGGTGTAGCCACACAATTGGATATATCAACTTTTTATAACATGAATATGAAAGTAAAATCAAACACATTTAACTATTTGGGCTAATTTTAGAATGTAGTGTAAATTTTGTCACTTTTGAGAAGTTTCGATCATACACGGCCAATTTTGAAGAACTTTGGGAAATTTTCCAACCAAATATAGGAAAAAATATTGGTTTTTAGTTTCGCTAAGCAGTGAATATCAGCTAATTTGGGCCAGTTTTGGACTGTAAGTGACACCAAACCAATATAAACTTTCTAGTATTTGCTTGACATTGAAGGTACCAACCAACACCAGTTTTCAGTTTATTATGCAGTCTTGCATGGCTCAGATCAAATATGATTCTAATGAGCAGAAGCTGATTAAAGGCGTCAGTCTTGCTGTCTTATGCACCCGCCTAGGCCTTTTAGTGACCCTGGTGCGCAGGCCACAAGGATTTAAGAAACTTGGTACCAGGGTACCTGCCTCGGACCACCTTACCCGCCTCTATCCGCCTCACTTCAATAAAAAGCCTGGTCCACGCCTTAATTTTAAGTTAGAACCCTATCCAACCCAAATAATAGTATGAAAGGACTCATGATTCAGCGCCCTCTCTCCTCCTTATTGCTTTTCATTCAAATTTTGACTCCAGCGCTCTCCCTGGTTCCCTCTTTGCCCCAACATAAAAGTATTGGCCCATGCCCATTCAATACTAAGTTAGACCCTACCCAGCCCAAATAATAATATAAAAGGTCCCCCGATTTAGCGCCCTTTCTCGACCTGGTTGCTTTTGCCTTAAAATTTTGACTCAAATTCAGCACTCTCCCTGGTTCCCTCTTTCTAGACGCTCTCACAGTTTCTCTCGATCTGTCCCTTTTTTTTTTCTCACTCTATCTTCTCTGATTCCAACACTCATGCTGGCGGTTGACCTCCGAAACTTCAAGGGCCTCTTTCTCTTTCCTTTTCTAACTTTTGCTTGTATGACTGAGAGATTGGACAAACATGAAGGGGATGGTAACATGAATTTTCTGTGGAACAACACGAAACACTAAAGAACATTGTCCAAATGAACACATCATGTACAAATAAAATATTAGAACCCCACCCCACAACACTAAACTGCATGTTTATCTTAAGTTACCTACTACACACCCTAGATTTTTGTCTTGAGGCCCCCCTAATTGGCACCTTGAGGCCCCGCCTAGGCCTTTCGGGACTTTGCAGGCTTGCCGACTTAACAATCATGAATAAGAATGAAGGACCAAAGTGCAAAAGAGGTATTTAAGTGATAGAGTTATTTATCAATAAACATGAGTTGCAACTCAAAAGAGAATGAGTCATACATACGAACATGAGAGACACCAACATAAGAAGCATGAGTCGCCAACTCAAGCATAAGTCACAAACTCAAGTTACTCAACAAGCATGAGTTGACGACTCCAAAGAGCATGAGTTGTCAACTCAAGAGAGCATGAGTCATCGCTTAATTGACAAGAAGAGACACATGTCCCTACCTCTTACAACCTATAAATAATAAAACAAGTAGTAGAAATAACAACAAGAGTAAGTGTCGAGAATGAATGCAAAGAGAGGGAGAGGGAAGAAAATATGGCCTAGTGAAGGAGAAAAATAATTAGGAGCTCATCACAATGTAGGATTTTGTATCAGAGTCCAACATCAATTTCGAAAAAGGAACACGAGGTTATTAATGGTTTCCTTGAACCATAGTTAATAGGGTCTACCTGGGAATGATCCATGGATTGACAGTGATTTGGCGATTTGAGGTAAGTTGGTTAATCCTATTTAATATTTTACATTTTTATTGTATATAAAATAAAGTTCTATGTATAGTGGATAATTATGAGATATGATTCTTGTTAGATAACACCGTATAGACATAGATTATTTTCGAATGGTAAAAGTTGTAGGTATTATTAAAAGATCCAAGTTGTTTATGCATTATAATGTCTCGTTAACTTGACATATTTTTTACATGTTGCCACATTAGATGTATAGTTGGGATATTTTTTGGCATATTGCATTTTTGTCGTGAATACGGTATCGTGATGTTAATGCATAAAAATTTTAGTGGACTCCTATATATGCATATAGACATTTGATTAGCTTGGTCACCTCTTGTGGTGATTATTGTAATTTTTTTGAGACTTGTTGCTTGTATCGTGAATACTGGTACTTTGGTAGCATGTAAGTGACTATGCACCACACTAAATTAAGACATGCCTAGTATCTTGCATATATGTTTACAAATGTCTAGATATAAAACTCCAAAACTTAACATATCAGGACAATATATCTATATGTTTATGCTTCTCCAGTATTATTGTCTTATTCTGTATATATATATATATATATATATATATATATATATATATATATATATATATATATATATATATATAAAAGATGGAGTGGGCTCCAGGAGATTCGGGCGATCGGAAAAAGATGGAGCGGGCTCCTGGAGATTCGGACGATCGGGCGACGGACTTAGGGTTCCATCCTGGGCTGCCCCCACGGCCGCCGGACCCCCTGGCCGGCGGCGGGCAGGCGTCAGCACAGAAGGGCGGCCCTCCCCATCCGCGCGCGCGTGGCGGACCCCCCAAGGCGGCCGGGGGGGGGGGGGGGGGGGCGGGAGCAAAGGAGGCGGGTCGGGGGGTCACCCCGGTGGCAGCGTTGGCCCTTCTCGGCCGGGGGAGAGGTCGGGATCTACGGGGACGGGGATGGGGGTTCACCACATTGGGACTCCCTTGGATCCAAACTTTGAATTCGGAGCGGGGTCCGGATCTCTGGGGAGTCAATCAGAGGGAGGAGGATGGACGACGGTTACGCGCCGCCGTGTGGCGAAGACCGGGGGGAAGACGGGTGGCGGACAGGGTCAGGTTCGGGATCGCCATCCCGAAACTCGTCAGAAGGCGGGTCGGGGGGTCACCCCGGGGCGGGAGCCAGAGTCGGGCGGACCCCCCCATCCGCGCGCGCGTGGCGGCCCCCCCCCCCCAAGGCGGCCGGGGGGGGGGGGAGCAAAGGAGGCGGGTCGGGGGGTCACCCCGGTGGCAGCGTTGGCCCTTCTCGGCCGGGGGAGGGGTCGGGATCTACGGGGACGGGGATGGGGGTTCACCACATTGGGACTCCCTTGGATCCAAACTTTGAATTCGGAGCGGGGTCCGGATATCTGGGGAGTCAATCAGAGGAAGGAGGATGGACGACGGTTACGCGCCGCTGTGTGGCGAAGACCGGGGGAAAGATGGGTGGCGGACAGGGTCAGATTCGGGATCGCCATCCCGAAACTCGTCAGAACGCGACAGGGTCTCGGCCTAGCCGAGGTCCGGGGGTGTCTGCTGGGCGATCGATGGGTTGGCGGCCTAAGGCGACCGCGGCGGCTAAGGGGAAGAGTAAGACAGTGGATCCGGATGTTCAGGGACCTGGGACTTCCCGCCCGATGACTACCCCAAGGCCTCTTGGGTCGTCCCCTCGGCCTGCGGGACGGTCCTGGGCTGATATCTGCAAACCGGTGGGGCCGAAATCCCCCACATCGATGGAGTACGTTCCGCCGCTCAAGGTAGGGAGGGGTTTCCGGGCTGTGTTTCCTGCGGAGGAGATCCAGCAGGTGACAACTTACTGGGAAAATACCCTCGTCCTGTATGTTTTGGGCAACAAGCCTTTCTACCAGCAGATCCGGGGCTATGCAGCGCGAGTCTGGAAGCCTAAGGGGAGTATGGAGTTCTATGCTCGGGAAAACGGCTTCTATTATGTGAAGTTCGGGCTGGCGGAGGATGTCGCTAGGATCCTACAAGGCGGCCCCTGGACGTTCGACGGCCGACTGATCATTCTCAAGGAGTGGACTCCAGAGCTACGATGCGAGAGGGAAGTGCTGAATGCCATCCCTGTATGGATCCGATTCCCCGAGTTCCCGGTAGGGTTTTGGAGCATTCCCCTGTTGATGCGCCTTGCTAGTCTGGTGGGCACCCCGATCAAGGCAGATGAAGCTACTACCTTTCGGACGCGGTTGATGTACGCGAGGATTTTTGTGGAGATTCGGGCAGGGGGGGAGCTCCCAAAGATGGTGGAGTATGAGCTCCCTTCTGGGGAGGTGCTTACCCAGAAGGTGGAGTATGAATGGGTTCCGCCTACCTGTTCTCGCTGTTCCTGTTTCGGGCACCTGGCCAGTGCTTGCTTAGAGGCTGGCCCTCTGGTGGAGCCTTGTATTCCGCCTAGTGAAGTCTCCGAAGCACCATGTGATATGGATTTCAGAGATGATGGCGGAGTGGTGGTCGGGGAGGAGGAGGTTACTAATCAGGGGAGTGATGTCGGTTTGAGTCTCGTTGTATCTACCCAACTTGCTCCTGCGGGTGGGGTGGTATCCACTGGCCAGGGGCCGAGTAGTATAGTTACCAGAAGTATGGCTGCAACGGAGACTGAGGCACGAGGGGATGGCGGTTCGGCTGGAGGGCAGGTTTACTGTAGGAAGAGACGTGCGGTCGGCCTGCTGCTTGATGGCCCCTCCATGATGGAGGGACGTACCACAGACAGAGAGGAGGTGGTGTGTGTCGCCAATCCGGCCTGGGCGCTGGTGTTATCTCAGGACGTTCCCCATCAGACGGTTCCGACTGGCATGGATGAGGATCCTTTAGCGACGGATGCGGCACCTTCCCCAGGTGCCGTTCCGGGAGTTTCTCAGGAGGCCCCCACCTCTCATTAATTAATGGCCATTATCGCCTGGAATGTGAGGGGGGCGTGTTCGCTAGGGAGGTGGAGAGAGATATGTGGGGTGCTCCATAGAGAGAAGTGTGACATTTCTGTTATTTTAGAATCCAAGATCAAAGGGGAGAAGACCATTACTCGGCGGACCCCTTCTCATTGGGCCCAGCTGCACAACCTGGCCCTCTGTGACATGGCCACGATTTGGGTTCGCTGGAACACGAAGAGTTGGGATGGTGACTTGATATTGATGACGGAGCAGTTGATTGCCATCTCCTTCGTGAACAAGGGTGGCTTCCGGTTCTTATTGGGGGCGGTCTACGGCCACAATGACAGAAGGAGAAGGGAGTCTCTTTGGAGGGACATCTCTCGTGTTTCCGATGTTGCTGAGTCGTCGTGTCTCCCTCCGCTCTTGATCGGGGACTTCAACGCTCTTATGCATCATGGGGAGAAGCTGGGTGGTCGTCCGGTTCCAGATTCTATACTTTATGATTTTCAGAGATGCCTCCTGATTGCGGGGCTGCGGGAGCTGTCTCGATCAGGCTTCATCTGGACTTGGCACAACAAAGCAACTCACAACAGGGTTGCTTGTCAGCTTGATCGAGCTCTGGGCAACGGGGAGTGGTTCCGGCACTTCCCCAACACTTCGGCTGAGGGTCTGGCAGCTGGAACTAGCGACCACTCTCCTATCCGGGTTGGCTTCACGGCTCGGTCTCTTGGGAAGTCTCGTCCGTTCAGATATAACAACAGTTGGTATCTTTCTGAGGGCTACCTGGAGGCTGTTACGGAGGGGCTTACTAGCGGGCAAGAGGGGACGGCCCAATTCCGCTTGGTTCGTCGTCTCAAGGCCACGAAGAGAGCCCTTAGGAGTTGGGTGAAGGGGTTGTCCAAGTCCACCTTAGAAGATAAGGAGGTGGAGTTGCGGACCCTGCAGCAAGATATGCAAGCTGACATGCTGAATGGGGACCTGGCGGCTAGAGAGAAGGAGCTGGTCGGTGAAGTCAACATCCTGAGGCTGCAGAAGGAGATTAGCTCGGCTCAGCGAGCCAAATGTTCCTGGCTGAAGGATGGCGACCGTTGCTCCAAGTTCTTTTACGATGTTATCCGGACCCGGCAGAATAGGAATCACATCTCCCAGCTGCTTGATGCTGATGGCACTCTGGTGGGGACGCCGGCTGAGATCCAGGGCGAGGCTGTCAGGTACTACTCTGAGTTATATTTCCAGACTGACTACCTTTCCGTATTCCCAGAGGTTGTTACGAAGAGATTGGTGACCCCATTTGGGAATAGCATTCTTCTTGCCCCTGTCACATTGGAGGAGGTGGAATCTATTGTCAAGGCGGCGGATCCCAACAAAGCTCCTGGTCCGGATGGCTTCAGCAGTGGTTTCTTTAAACGCCATTGGGATATTCTGAAGCATCAGGTCGTGGAGGTGGTCCAGAAATTCTTCACCAAAAGGAAGCTTCTGAAAGAGCTTAATCACACTTTCCTGACCTTAGTGCCGAAGAAGGAGGGAGCGACAGCTTTGGCGGATTTCAGACCCATTGCGTGTTGTAATTATCTTTATAAGATAATTACGCACCTTATGTGCCGGCGGATGGAGAGGATCATGCAGGACTTGGTATCCCCGAATCAGGCTGCGTTCATCAAGGGGAGGTCGATCGCTGAGCACAGCCTCCTGGCCCATGAGATGGTGAGGGGATTCAGCAGACCGGGAGGGGAGAAAGCCTGTGTTAAACTGGACCTGAGGAAGGCATATGACATGGTCAATCGTGACTTCCTCTGTCATCTGATGTCTGTCATGGGATTCGCGGATCACTGGGTTGAGATGATCAGGGAGTGCATTACGTCCCCTACTTTCTCTGTTCTCATCCATGGTATTCCTTATGGGTACTTCCAGAGCAACCGTGGTATCAGGCAAGGTGACCCATTGTCCCCTTACCTGTTCACGCTAGTTATGGAGTACTTTACTTGTTTGATGGATCGGGCAGTGCACCGTGGACGGCTGGTACCTCTGTTTCGGAGGATGGTTCTCCCAGTTACTCACCTTATTTATGCTGATGACCTGCTAGTCTTCATCCAGCCTTCGCCGGAGGGGCTACAGACGCTTGCGACTATTATGGAAGACTTGCAGGCATTTTCGGGTCTCCAGATGAACATGGATAAGAGTAGGGTCTACTTCAGCTCCCTGTGCACCCGGAAGGAGGAGAGGGCTGAGGTGCTGGGTATCGCAAGGAGTGATCTTCCGGTGCGGTACCTAGGGGTGCCTCTCACAGTCAATTATGCTCGGAATCAGGATTGCACGAGTCTGGTGGAGTATGTCCAGAGGCGAGTTGAGGGTTGACAAGCGGCAGGTCTGTCCTTTGGCGGGCGCATCGAGTTGGTCAGATCGGTGATCTCGGCTGTGGCCCACTTTTGGCTGCAGTCCATCCTCCTACCTGTGGCCACTATCCGGCGTGTGGAACGATTATGTGCCGACTTCATCTGAAGGAGGGGTATGCATGCGATCTCCTGGGACCAGCTTTGTCGTCCCAGGAAGGAGGGAGGAGTGGGGCTCCGCCCGCTGCTGGAGATCAGGGAGGCCTCTGCACTTAAGCTGGCCTGGAGATTGATCTGCAGGGGATCTCTCTGGGCGGACTGGATGCACAGTAGATACGTGAAGCAGGGTAGTTTTTGGACGTGCTCTACTGACAACAACCACTCAGTCACGTTCAAGAATATCCTGAGACACAGGGGGGTGCTCAAGTCGGCTATCCGGAGGGTCATGAAGGACGGGTCGGGCACGGACCTCTGGCTAGACCCTTGGATAGATCGGCGGTCGTTGTTGGACATCAGAGGAGCCCCGACTCATCAGGAGGACAAACGGGGTCTGACATGCAGGCGTATCATTCGTGATGGGGAGTGGCGACCTGATTCGTATCGGTTCACTGAGGAGCTGGGTGGGAGCATTTCATCTATTGCCATTGATCCGACGCTGCCTGCGAATCGGTGGATTTGGGAGCCGACAGGAGCACCTACCGGGACGGGGGAGTTCAAATTCCGTAGCTGCTACAACCTTATCCGACGAGCTTTCCCGTTGTATTCTGATTACGAGTTCGTTTGGTGCAAGGGTCTGGCCAGGAAGATACAGTTGTGTGTCTACAAGCTTCTACTGGGCCGCCTCTTGACTAGAGATCGCCTGAGGTCGTTTGGGGTGCCGGTTCCGGATCCCACATGTGTGCTGTGCGGGTTGGAGCCTGAATCTATAAAGCATATCTTCTTCGAGTGCACGCTGGCTTGGCAGATATGGTCGGAGCAGATTCGGTTATTGGGAGTGAGCGCCTCCGGGAAATGTGTGGGGGACATCATCACGGTGATCCGAGATAGCAGGGGTAGGGGGCAGGACTGGTTCCGAACAGCCAGAGTTCGTCTGGCTGCTGCGGTTTGGCACGTATGGCGGGAGCGAAACCGTCGGATATTGGAGGGGCTGGTCACCCCCCCAGTTGGTATTCTCCATAACATTGAGTATGATGTAAAGGCTATGGAGAATTGAATTGATGAGAGTTGAGTGGGAATCCCACTCTGTTTGTATGTTGTAAGATTATGGCTTTTCATTTGGAATAAAATTCACCTTATTTCCAAAAAAAAAAAATATATATATATATATATATATATGCTAACTTGCTAGATAGAATTCCTACTTGTGAACCATGGAGTGCTCACCACTTTATTTCTACGCATTGTTTCCAGAGTAGAAATTTGAGGTCCTACTGATCATTTGGGAGAACAGTGACAGATTCATCTAGCAGAACGAGTGACTAGAGAGTCTTTACTACTTTGTTAGTCGTTATTTATTCATGTTAGATAGTTCAGTTTAGAAGTTGGAACTCTCTTTATGTATTAATTGTAATAAAGACACTTGAGTACTTCTTTACTACTTTGTTAGTAGTTATTCATGTTTAGTTAGTTCCATTTAGAAGTTGGAACTCTCTTTATATATAATATTTTGAATAAGGACAGTTGGGCAGATGTAATAGTTTTGATGTCCGTTAGGGTGAATTTGGATGTGTTTTCTTGTGATTTATCTAACTGGAGAATCTTGTAGGCATTACAATATATCAATGATAAGAGGTCTGACAGGAAACTGCACTCGTTATCATGCTGCCCTTGTGTGCACATGTTGGTTTTGGGGCACAACAATGATACACCCGATGTTATTGGTATTGACTTATATATTTCAAATATAGAAAATTCAAAGCTTATTTTGAATTGCATTTGAGCTAATGAATGAAGAAAAATCATAATAAACTTACGCGCTTTTCACTTCGTCAAGTTTTAGTGGACCAGAAGCATTTAAGCCAAGAGCCAGCCGTTCAGGAGCTAAACTTGATCGGCAAGAGCTATTACTTTCCTCTTCTTCATAGTCTGACTCGTCTCTCCAATTCCAAGAGCTTCTACGATTAGCTTGTCCAGAAGAGTGCCTCCATTGAAAATTATAAGAGTTATTGAAAGACCAGTAATAGTATCCTTCCCCTCGAAATGCAGACCGTTCCCCTCGGAATGCAGATCGTTGCGCTCCAAATTTAGACTGGAATATTGTTTCCACACCATCATCGTCACTTGAGGAGAAATCAAAACCTCCTTGTCCTGAATGAAGAGATTTGATATACATGCCTCAGAAAATTCTTAAGCATAATATCTGCCAAATATATAATTATGCTTACGACATGCTTCACCTTCAGGTAGCTTTCATATCAATCGAACTTCTACCAGGAACGTATGTCTATTACTAACAGAAGAAACCACATTAACGTGCATGTTTAACAAGTAAAACATGTCATAACTGAGAATCAACATGAAACAGAGATGAAAAATTAAGTATCATCATCCAAGCCTTCTTGAGTCGGAATGGGGTCTGCTATGGAGCATTAGCAAGATCTATGGAAGATTTGACAAAGTTCATGACCAAATGTCGACTTGCCGTCAACCCTCTTTATTGATGCAAAATCCTAGCCAAGGTAGCTATGAGCATGAGGGAATCATGCCATAAAACCTAGGTGACAAGTCGGTAGGTGGGTATACCTACCTTTTGAATATGCAGTTTAAGCTCATACAACCAAGAAGCACCCTCAAGTTCCCCTAGAATATAAAGAGTCTAGATGAAGAGATGATACAATTTTCTATAAGAATTGTAGTAATCTCTACGAGATATTAAGCCAAAGATTGAAAAAGAATGAGAATACCATTAGATGAAATAGTAACAAAAATTAAAAGTTCACAAGTTTTATATGTTAGTAAGGGACAATATTTTCAGGTTTCCCTTAGGAGAACTAATCAAGTTTCTGACAGGAAAACAAAACATAACATTCTAGGCAAAGGAAAAAAAAGGAGTTAAAAAGATCTTAGAGATCACAAATGTTCTTACTTTTGTTCCTGCAACTTCCCCATTGAGGTTCATGTGATCTAAAGCAATCAACTTGTGCTCCTTTAGACCAATGTGGCCTTCTGAACCATGCAGAATCTTGTTCATCTTCATCATTCCAATTCTGAAACAATGAGAAAAAGTAGGCAAATTAAGACTACGAAAAACAGTTTGGTACAATACATTCTAGGTAACATGGATACAGATTTGCATAGCTAGCAACTCGTATAACAACAACTTGTATCAAGATGAAAAGATAATCCAGTAGCAAACGTTGGGGCGAGTGAAACGGGCCTTTATTCTAAAAAGGAAGAAGATAAAACAGTGATATGATAAGTTTACCAGCTAACTTCAAAGTTTACAGTTAGTCACTCATTCTAGTTGCCTAATGAAAAGAAAGGGTGTGCATGACTATGATGAATCCCATTTCTTTTCTTTGTTATATTATGGAAATGATCTTGCCCAACACATGCCAATGTGCTTCATTTTCAAAAATTCTCAAGAAAGATACAGCCACTCGCGTGAAGTTCAATTCTACATAGTATGTCATGATCAGAGAGAGAATGCACACAACAACACACCAAGAGTAATAAATACTTCAGAATATAAAACATTTCATTTTAAGATAATACTCTCTAAAGCTCTGATCATTGGCAAAGAGATGAAAATCAATTAAAAATAAAAGATCCCAAGAAACATATACAGAGGCAATCACAATAAAGAACAAATGAAATGGTTCCAGACTAACCTGGAATAGGTATTCTGCAAAATCAGAGACATCGCGCAATATTGTCCTTTTTGAGTCTAACCTACTCATTCTTTTAGCATAGGTGTTGAATCTCTGCAAATAACATTTTCTGTGGATAAGTTCAAAGAATTGCATTATTCTAAAAGAATACTGATTTGGATGCAAGAGTTATCGAATTGAAAGGAATATGTAATGAAAGAAAAGCTTATCATAATCCTTGTTTTACCAGCTCATGGGAGAAAAGCGCAATACATTACCAGAAACCACCCGCCCAACTGCTAGGCATGTGCCTAGGAATCCAAGCTATTTTAAATATAACTAATTAAATACAAGTGAAACAAACAAAAAATCCAAAAAATAATAATAGAAGAACGGGTCAAAACATCATAAGTACATAGAGATCTTTCCACGTATATTGGGCCACAGATCAAGAATAAAACCATGGACTTCCATTATCAAACATGTCACCTATTGAAGAAGATCGTGTGCTTAAGTATATACATAACAGTATGCAATGGAAGGAAAAAAATACCTTACTGTGTCCGTGTACATGGTACTATAGAAACAAATGCAACTGGCTACCAAGATCTCACCAACACATACAGAAATTAATGTCTGAGTAGCTACAAATGTCTGTTTCATGCCTACTTAGTCCTATCTATAGAGACTATAGTCTGTCCAGGACAGAGGTATCTGGGTATCAGGCGAAAGCCTGCTTCATGCTTATTCAGACCTCACAAGAGGCGGTGTCTCCACAGACAGCACAGATGCATAGGCCTTTATTTGAAGAACATGAACCATCTTGACAATCATGAGGTTTGTTTGTCACATGACATCAACAAGGATTAATCGTTCACTAATTCATCTTTAGCTAGATACAATGTCAAGAATCTATCAAAATCATATACTACAGATTTCAAGGGTCCAAGAAGACTAATGAGGATAATTCCAGCAAATCCTCCCAAGTGTCTGACCAAAAAGCAAATAACTACCTTTAATTCCAATACTAGCCCTGATGACCCTGCAGTTCTTTAACTCTTTCATAGCCATACCTTCTTTAATATCTGGTAGTCATGAAAGGTAATGTGACCATTTCTTGACCAAAGTACACTACACTTTCTACTCATCTGATCAGTCTTTGCAGGAAAACAGACAATGAAATGAAGGTTATATTTAAATAAAGCCTCAAATGAAGGATGATGACTGAAAGAGGAAGCATGGAAGGAGAAAATGCACTCATCATGTTCCTCCTCGATTGAGTCAGATTTTTCATGGAAACAACCAATAAAACGCAAAGAAGGTCTAGGTAATGCCTCAACTTGAGAGAATTTTTGGATATTCTAGGATGCTGAATAACCTTAAATAGAGGTTCAGGTAGGGATTGAGTTTAGGATTAAGATGTTAGGGTTAGTCTTATAAGTGCTAAGGTCCATAGTTGTCAAAAGCGCGGCTAGGCATACGAGGCGACGAGGCACTTCACTTCATATGAAGTGCACCAAGACATCAAAAGCAATGCCTAGGCACGCCTGGGTTTCGTCTACAGATTTTATTTTTTAGTTGTATTGAAGAAAAGCCCAAGAACCCAAGGCCTGGTACCTGACATGTTTACATAACTGAAGAGGGTTCCAAAATCGATTTTTCTCTTTGATACACATAAAACATCAATTAGTAACCTAAACCCAAAATTCAAGATATATCTCTCACAAAAAATCGACCACCTTTCCAAAGACGTACCAACCGTTGACTGCATCGACTCCCTGCAGACTGCCACCAACCTCTTCCTCCTTAGGCTAGCATCCTCTTCCTCTTCAAACCTCCACTCCATCGCCAACAACCCCACCAACCTCTACGGGCCACGTCGACTCCAAGGGGCAACCTGTAATGTCCCGCTCCACATGATGGCATTGTGTTGGCTTGAATAGCCTAGTTTGATTCGGATTTGTGCAGAGAAAATCATTTTAGTATCTACATGATCGGAACGGAAAGAGAATTTGTTAAATGATGAGTGGTGTTGATCCTTCTTTCTTTTATCTCCATAGTTCATACCTAATAAGTGAAGTTCCGTTGTTTTATTTGTAACATCCTTACAATTGATAATGTCATAATATGAGATAAAGATAAAATAAGTCACATGGATGTTGTTGATTGAAATACTGAATCTGTAAACTATTGGTGCAGTTATGCACAAGGATGAAATAGTAGACTTTTCAATGCGTAAAATTCACTAATATTGTATTATGAGCTTTAATATGGAAAAGTGTTACGGAAATGGTTTAGGACCATTATATTGCAAATTGTGAACCATGAAATGAGAATGTGAGCTATGAGCATAACCGCGCAAATGTGAAGTACGAATGTAGTTTTCATTGCACTCATTTCAGATCTATTACCATGCATTATATGTTTAACAGTTAGAGCATATGCATTTGCATGGTCATGGACAACTTGTACACAAGGTTTGGTTTTCTCGAACGGTATCTAGGACACTAGAATCGTGTCGGCCTAGGAAAAAATTATGAAAGTACTTTCTTCTCGTCAAAAGAATAGCACAGGTGCATTATTTCAGAGAAAAAAAAATGGCATGAAGACACGAGTATTAGAGACCTCTAGTAAGGCTGGCTGGCTACCTGCAGTGGAGGATTGTTGTAATACCGTAGATAGTCTAAAATGGAGTATCACTAATGCCTGTCATGTAGTTAGGTTGCATACTAATGACAACTAGTTTGCATATCTTACCAGTTGATGCATAGACGAATTTGTGACACTTATAAATGTAATTTTTAATATTATTTGCAAAGACGAAAAACACAAAAATCTAATATTGTGTTTTAATCCTTGTGTTAAAGGGAAGTAAAACTAGACGAGGGTAATATCAACGTGGAGCGATATTTTTACTATGTTTCTTAAAATTGAATTGTTAACACATCATAGAAAAAAATAGAAAGATCATCTAATAACATTGTATACTTTCGCATAATTAGTTAATTATTGAGTTGGTTTAGGTTTTAATACCGCACACCGATGCATTCCCAACATACTGACCCCCTCATCCTCAGGTGTGGAGAGTCATATGGACATTTTCGAGTCGTCGGAGCTATATTTGGTGAACTGAGTATATTCTTTTCGGAGATGTTACCTTCTGTTTATAAAAGACCATAATGTATGAAACATTGTAAATCTTTTGTATTCATGAGTTGTTAAGCCAAGTTGGCATTTCGATTGGCTATTGAAAGTCGTATGTATTCTGCTGTAAATCCTATCAATAACGAGATTATTTTCATTATACATGTTGTGATTCAATGTGTCTGTTTATTTCCGTTGCAACGTTCTTGTTTACCAATCATTTATTAACTGTGGACATCCATTCCTTATACAAGTGTAATTTAGACTTGTACGACATCACATCAGTGGAGACTTGTCGGTTATACGGAACCGGGACATGACACAACCTTCCTTCTTCTTCCCTACCAGCCTCACCTAAAAGGTTGAAAAAAATTATGCTAAAAGTCTAAAATGTTAGCAAAAATGTGCCAAAAGCCTAAAATGTATTAGTACCAAACAAATTGTGTGCAAAAATAATAATATGACATAAATATACATATTTTATACTTTTTGTGTTTTTTTCTTCCAGGCACACAACTCTCTTTTGGCGCTTTGGCCTAGGCTGTAGAGAACCTTAGAGTCTAGATGCAGTTTTCGCCTTTGACAACTATGCTAAGTACAAGGTAAATTTGAGGTTAGAGATGATGCTATAGAGGAGTAAACAAGAACGCGATTGGAATTTGTGAAAATATCTAACCATGTGTCATGTAAAGCATTGCCTCCGTCTAGGTCGAATGGATAACGGGGAGCATCACTATCGCATTTGAAACTGAGGGTGTATCTAACTTTTGGCCAAAAATCATGACATATAGTGAAACAACCCTAAAGAATGATAGAAACAAGATTGTTTTCTGAGGAAAAAAAAAACTCAGAATCTATTATTTCAATATTAGTGTCGAGCTCAAGATACATTTGATGATTTGACCAAGCTAAATAGTAAATATAAATAATAATATAGTATGATAAAAGCAGTGAATAAATTCAGAATCATATGGACTATGGAGACACCTCGTAACAATCTGATGCTTCATATCATAATGGACTACATCATTGTGTTAACAGTTAACACCTTAATAATCATTAGTACTTTAACCAATCGAATTCTTTTCAACGTCTGCTCGGAATGAATATCCCAGGCAGTAAGAGTACCCATTTCAATTCCCAGAACCTGATTTCATTTAGAGCAAAAAATTGTACTATTCTGGAAATTGATTATTACATGGTACTATCATATTATCCTAGTCCTAAATCAGGAAAAACGTTCAGCATTAATAGTTTATGTTTCTTTGAGTTCATCTTTCTTCTGCCAGATAGAGTAACGTTTATCTCAAATACAGAGGCTGTTTTTTCTTCTGTTGTCAAATTCCCATATCAAAGTGCAAACATCACTTTTCTGCAAGAACTGGTCAGAATACTTGAAGAAGAGATTGCACTTCATCTATCTTCTCCTAACCTTGACTTCTATGGAATATTTGACCAAATGATTTCATTGTTGATCACAAAGGCTAAAGAAAAAAAAATAACAATTAATTGCAAGCGAATACTATTCATATATCCAATATTGACACCTTACTTCTGTTATATATTAGGAACATTGACCTAAAAATTGAAGGATCGGGGGATGGAATGCTGTTTAGTTGTATCCTAGGACCATTGACCTAAATATTGACACCTCACTTAAGGTATGATGTAAAAAATGTTTCAAGAATTGCTCAATTTGGTAAAAGAAGTTGTCACGTCCCAGTACCGAAATACGGAGACGGACTAGGCCAGCTACTCCATATGAGGTACGTAACGTCATACGGCGATCGTGGCTGTCGAGAGACTAGGGGGTACATGCTACAATCAAGTCTCCTATGGTCCCACAGAGTTCTATGTCTCAATCAATCAAATCACATCAGCAATTAAATGAACATTAAAGATAAAGCAGTAAGACGTCCCCGACGCTTCATCAAAATGGTCATGAGAGACTAGCTTTATAATTTAGCTATCTCAGAGAGTCAGGAGTACAAAATTATACACAGCTGCAGTCTGTTTATTTACAATTCTGTACTGACACAAAATATCATGTAATCCGGCTAACAGGTGCCGGTGGCTAAATGCCGCACAAAATATAAGCAGGAGTGGTGGAGAAGAAACCCACTCGAGTCCCCGAACCGCCATGCTCCTAGTATGCACCATGGATGTCAGGGAGGAAGATCGTGTCCTATGGCTCTGCTACGAGATCTGGCCAAACAAAACCAGCGGGGTCAGCCCCGAATAGCAAGTACCGCCAAAGGGGCACAAGAGTTAAGATTAAAAACCCAGTTAATAGAATGATTGATAATAGTAATACTTATGCTACTATTGTAGGGTAGCGCAACATCCTCGAACCCATGTGGCACCCTTACAACCAAACAAGGACAAAAGGTGCCGCATGGAGTCGGGACGTGTCGTACTCTATAACTTTCACATAAGTTAAAAGGTATAAACAATAAAATCTCCTGATCGTGACTTTGGTCGATAGCCTATCGCAGCACAATAACCAACCCAACAATCAAACAAGAACATGGGTTGGATCATGTACCATGGTAGTCCATGTTCCTCAGTCATTCACAGAAGTAGCAATTCACAATCAGAATAAGTCTTCCGTTCATAACTTCGGTCCACAGCCTATCATAGTACGATAACCAACCCAACAATCAAACAAGAACATGGGTTGGATCACGTACCATGACAGTCCGCTTCCCTCAGTTATTCACGGAAGGTAATAGGATACAAGCAAGTCGTTTTCACGGCCAATCAAGTCTACGAGTTTCTAGTGGGACGAGGTTATCCTCGCATCATGTTATGTAGAAATCCTCAGATCGTATCTTTCCAGCAAGGCTAGCCCACCCAGGGGTTCGCGTAGACAGGTATGATTGAGCACAGGTCCCTCGTAAGGCCACCTTGCTAAAACATATAATATATAGCAGGAATTAATCGGATACAGTCATCCACTCGTTGCAGATGACACAGTATCCGTGGAGACCAGCCGGCGCGTCAAGACAGTATCTCAAGGCGGCTGGTGTAACACGATCTCGGGATTTTGCCCTCCCCATGCATCTAGTATGTTTAGTTGCCTAGTTTAACCCTAGGTGAAATCTTGGACTCACATGCTGTGGCCTGCATGATTATCCTCCTAAAGTCGTACTTTAGTACGAGTACCCCAAAGAGGATCCATGTCAATCAGTATGTCAACATGTTCTACCCTCCTTAGTGTAATGCATCATTGCAAATACGCCACGTGGAGTTACGAGTCATTTGTCGAGCATGAACAAGAACTGGGACATTCAGGTACATGTATCAGGAAGGAACACTTTGTTCTCCGGGGTCACATTAGTGCTCATATCATGCTCGGGACAAAAGGCGTAAGGATATAAAATGGGCATATAATATCTAATAAAATATCAAAAGCGTACGCACAAAAGCACGCACGCTCAGGGGGTAAAAGTCACGCAGGCTCACTCAGGCTCACTCAAGGCAGCGTGCGTGAAAAGTCACGCAGACTCAAGGGAAGAGCTGCGTAAAAAGTCACGCAGGCTCAAGGAGAGAGCTGCGTGAAAAGTCACGCAGGCTCAAGGAGAGAGCTGCGTGAAAAGTCACGCAGGCTCAGGGAGAGAGCTGCGTGAAAAGTCACGCAGGCTCAAGGAGAGAGCTGCGTGAAAAGTCACGCAGGCTCAAGGAGAGAGCTGCGTGAAAAGTCACGCAAGCTCAAGGAGAGAGCTGCGTGAAAAGTCACGCAGGCTCAAGGAGAGAGCTGCGTGAAAAGTCACGCAGGCTCAAGGAGAGAGCTGCGTGAAAAGTCACGCAAGCTCAAGGAGAGAGCTGCGTGAAAAGTCACGCAAGCTCAAGGAGAGACACGCTTCCAACAGGAAGCGTGCTCAAACAGGAGCATACTGTTCACTGTCTTCTCCAAACAGCAAGAACACCATGGCTGAACCCAAACTTCAAAGCATCATAACTTGGCCATCCGAACTCCAAATCCAGATTTCCAAAGTTCCAACTTGGGTGAAACTGAATGCTCTTCCACATGGAAGCATCAAAAACCCATAAAAGCCAACTAAAGTAGATCAAACCATGCAAAATCCGAAAATGATTAAAACCTAGATCTACAAAAATCAAAGCTTCAAAATAGAAATTTCCAAGTTCTAAACTAGTATAGATTGAGGAGAAGAACATGTTTTGGCAAATAGTTTTGTAAGAAATCATTGACAAAATTATTGATCCATCTCTTGAGCAAGTTGGTACTTGCCTTGGTTGGTGGAGGAAGTAAATGAGAGGAAGTAAAATGAGAGGAGAGAGAATGAGATGAGTTATATATAAAGATCTTGGACCCATGGGTTCATGATGAACCAAAGGGTTCATGATGAACCATTGGTGAACCAAGAATGGGTTACCCAAATGAGCCAAAACTGTAGGCCCAAATGCAGAAAATAAATTAGAAAATAATATTTTGTCGAATATTTTTGGGAAATGCATGAAGAAATACTGCATAATAAATATAGTATAAATACAAGGTAAATACAATTTATCGGTTTACGTATTAAAATACGTATTCCAGGATCGGGGAGTGACATCTCTACCCTTCTTAGAAAAATTCCGTCCTCGGAATTCCAGCCAAGATAGGATAGTGAAATCAGGGCAAGCAAGGCTCAATCATATACAAGTTAACTATCATAGCAGTTATTATCGTACATCACAAAGTGCAAAACAAGCAGGTGCAGATAAGCATGAAATTGCGTCAATAAGGTGCAAAAATATACCTTATTAGTCAAACAAATGCGGATACCGAGATCTGATCTCGTCCT
Organism: Iris pallida; assembly: GCA_029216955.1. Classification (NCBI taxonomy): domain Eukaryota; kingdom Viridiplantae; phylum Streptophyta; class Magnoliopsida; order Asparagales; family Iridaceae; genus Iris; species Iris pallida. The sequence goes on along the minus strand of JANAVB010030816.1, from coordinate 12,079,376 downwards.
CCCGCTCCCAGGTTGACTCTCCCGAAGAGTGATGGTTCCAAGAAACACGGACAAGGCTTATCGTCCGATTCTTGAGTACCTTCTCTCGCCGGTCCAAAATTGACACGGGTTGTTCCTCGTAAGTTAGGTCGGTACCAACGACTAACTCAGAATGATCGAGGACATGACTCGGATCCGGGACATACCCACGTAATTGGGACACATGAAACACATCATGTATGCCAGTTAACGAAGGCGGAAGGGCAAGTCGATAAGCCACATCGCCTACCCGAGCGAGAATCTTAAAAGGACCAACGTATCTTGGACTAAGCTTTCCTCGGGTTCCAAATCTGATGATACCCCGAGTAGGCAAAATCCGCAGAAACACTTGGTCGCCAACTCTGAACTCCAGAGGCCTACGATGCTGATCTGCCCAATGACGATGTCGGTCCTGTGCAACTCGAAGGCGCTCTCTGACCAACTTAACTATCTCCACAGTCTGCGTGATCATCTCTGGTCCCAACAACTTCCGTTCTCCGACGTCGTCCCATGCCAAAGGGGACCTGCACTTCCTTCCGTACAATGCTTCGAACGGGGCCATCTGAATGCTAGCCTGATAGCTGTTGTTATAGGAGAACTCCACTAGATGAAGGTGATCCTCCCAAGATCCGCCAAAATCCAAGGTACACGCCCGTAGCATATCTTCTAATGTCTGAATGGTTCTTTCTGATTGTCCGTCGGTTTGTGGATGATAAGCAGTACTGAATCTTAACTTGGTTCCCAAACTTTGGTGTAAGCTCCGCCAAAAATGGGAAGTAAACCGCGTATCCCGATCTGATACTATACTAACTGGAACACCGTGCTGCCTTACTATCTGCTTCATGTACATTTCTGCTAACTGCTCAGTAGTCTGTCCAACTCGAAAGGGAAGGAAATTAGCGACCTTCGTGAGTCGATCTACTATTACCCAGACTGCATTCTTGCCAGCCGGGGATCTAGGTAAACCGGTCACGAAATCCATCGTAATGTGCTCCCATTTCCATTCTGGGATAGGAAGCGGCTGTAGCAACCCTGTTGGTCTCTGCTGCTCGGCTTTCACCTGCTGACATACCAGACACTTGGATACAAATCTCGCTATCTCTCTTTTCATGCCATTCCACCAAAAGTACTGCCTGATATCTCGATACATCTTCGTTCCTCCTGGATGAATGGAGTAAATAGAACTATGAGCTTCGGACATAACTTCTTGTCGAAGGTCTCCACTCGGTACACAGAGTCTGTTTCCAAACCTGAGCGTACCATCTTCATGAATCACTAACTCCTTCCTACGGCCTGATTCACACTCCGACCGCAACTTCTGAATCTGTGGATCTCCTGCTTGTGCTGCCCTTATCCTCTCTACTAAGGTTGACTGAATCTGCATACTGGTCATTCTTCCTATATCCCTTGGCAAAACTACTTCGATTCCCATACTCTGAAGGTCTTCTAAAATATGCTTCTGCGAGGTCAAGATAAAGGCACTGTCTCTCCTACTCAGTGCATCTGCAACTATATTCGCCTTGCCTGGATGATACTGAAGATCTAAATCAAAATCCTTCAACAGTTCTAACCATCTTCTTTGCCTCATGTTCAAATCTTGCTGCGTGAATACGTATTTCAAACTCTTATGATCAGTATAGATCTCTACCCGATCTCCGTATAAATAATGCCTCCACAACTTGAGTGAAAACACCACAGCTGCTAACTCCAAATCGTGAGTCGGGTAATTCTTCTCATGGTCTCGAAGCTGCCGAGACGCATATGCTATCACCTTTCCGTGCTGCATCAATACACATCCAAGACCCTTCCCAGATGCGTCACAATATACTGTAAAGCCTCCCGCTCCTACTGGAAGCGTCAAGATCGGGGCTGAGATCAACCTCTTCTTCAATTCTTCAAATGATGCCTGACAGCTAGCTGACCAAACAAACTCTACGTCCTTGTGCGTCAAACGCGTTAAGGGCGCAGAGATCTTGGCAAAGTCCGCCACGAACCTTCTGTAGTAACCAGCTAATCCTAAGAAACTTCGCACTTCTGCAACCGTTCTCGGGACCGGCCAATGCTCCACGGCCTCAATCTTCTTCGGATCCACTGACACTCCTGCCCCAGAAATTACATGCCCCAGGAACGAAATGTGATCTAACCAGAATTCACACTTGTCGAGCTTCGCATAAAGTTGATGCTCGCTCAATGTCTGTAAGACAGTCCTAAGATGTTTCTCATGCTCCTCTTCACTGCTGGAATAGACAAGAATGTCATCTATGAACACCACCACAAATTTATCCAAATACGGCAGAAAGATGCGGTTCATTAAATCCATGAATACTGCGGGGGCGTTGGTTAGTCCAAAGGGCATTACTAAAAACTCATAATGCCCATATCTAGATCTGAATGATGTCTTCGGTATGTCTTGCTCCCGGACTCTTACTTGATAGTATCCCGACCGAAGATCGATCTTGGAAAAGACACTGGCCTTGCTCAACTGGTCAAACAGGTCATCAATCCTTGGTAGCGGGTACTTATTCTTCACTGTTACTGCATTCAGCTTGCGGTAGTCGATGCACATCCTCGTCGACCCATCCTTCTTGGGAACTAGAATCACTGGCGCGGCCCAGGGCGATTTACTGTCTCGGATGAATCCCTTAGACTTCAACTCTTCTTCATGTTGATACAACTTATCTTGTTCTGACGGCGACATTCTGTAAACTCTGTCTGCAATAGGCCTCGTTCCAGGGTTCAACTCAATGCTAAATTCTACCTCTGACTGGGGGTATCCCTGGGAGCTCATTAGGGAAGACGTCGAGAAAATCTTCGACCACTCTCGGAATCTGTCCTGGCTCTGACACTGCTGCTGAGATGACGCCTCCGGCCTGATTTTTCAAGGTTCGAGTAAAGATGAACTGCTCCAACCCAGGAACGCTGAATATGACCCTACCTCCTCTACAATCAATTGTCGCATGACTGTCTCTCAACCAGTCCATGCCAAGAACAACATCAAAATTCCCCATAGGGAATTCAATCAATGATGCGGGCAATAAATGTCCACACACCTCTACCGGACATGAAAAACGCACCCTGCTAACTTCTACGAGCCCATTGCCGGTGAGTATATCCATCCTCTCCGGCAATGCCTCAAACTCTAATCCAATCCGTGTAGCATATTGTGCAGAGATGAATGAATGAGTAGCGCCTGAATCAAATAATGCTACAGCGGAAAATGAGGTGACGAGAATTTTACCTGCCACCACGTCACTAGACGCTAGAGCCTCTCCCAAGGTCAATGTGAGAGCCTGGCCCCGCGGAGCCCCTTGTTGCGGCCTTCCTCGACCATGCTGTTGCTGCCTCTGAGGGCCTTCGGCTTCCTGTGCCTGGCGGAACATCTGAGCCTGCGTTGGTAGACGCTGGGCTAGGGACCTTACTGCTAATACTGGCCCTCCACTCGGGGTTGCCACCGGAGCTGGCAATGCTGGAAACTGCTGAGCTGGCCCTCCTGGCCTCTGCATCACAGGACAAGTGGAGATACGGTGGTCTGAACTACCACACCTCAAGCATAAGCCATTCGCTGACCGGCACACCTCCCTCGTGTGCCCTGCCTTCCCACAGAATGTACAGCCCTGGGGTGCTCCCTGACGCTGTTGCTGGTTTCTCGGCTGCTGATGCCAAACTGGCACTGTATTAGTTGACACGGCCGTCCTCCGCGGCGCTCCTGCATCATGAATACGTACACCGGGTGCTGGTGCCGATGTTCGCTGCATTGCTCCTCCTCCAACCTGGGAATGAGATCTCTTCTGACCTCCTGTCCGCGATGCCAACCTCTGCTGGGTAAGCTCGTGCCTCCGAGCGGCCGTCAAAACAGCGTCAAACGTCTGGTAGTCGTGTCCCTCCACAAGCTGCAGTAGTTCCAAATGAAGTCCCTGCTGGAACCTCATAGCTTTCTCTGGCTCCGTTGCCACCATTGCTGGTGCGAAACGGCACAATCTGCAGAACTCTGCTGCATACCCATCTACGGTCTTGCCTGCTTGCTTGAGACTGATAAACTTCTGCTGGAGCTCATATCGAGCTACTACGCCAAAATACTTGGCCTTGAATCTGTCACTGAAGGTGGTCCAACGAACAGGGCGTCTTGCACCAACTTCTTCTGATGCCTACCAGTCGCGGGCAAGATCCTGAAGTACTAGTTTGACCTGATCAACCCTCTCATCATCTGGAACCTTGGCTGCCACAAGAATGGCTTCGATGTCTTGAATCCAGGCATCCGCAGTGATGGCATCCTCCGTGCCATCAAAATACCTCGGGTTCAAGCGACGAAACCTTCCTGATGCTCCCGAGTCAGCCCCGACACTCCTCTCAAGAGCTAACTGAATCCCTTGGTTCAGCAACACGTTCTGCTCCTGCTGCCGAGTCTGTTGCTGTTGGTTAGTGACAAGAAACCCCCGGATGATCTCCAGGAGTGCTACGGCGTCTGGTACTGCCGTCGCTGCTGGTGCTGCAGGAGTTTCAATAACCTGCGGCTGCACTGCCTCTGGTTCCATTTCTGCTCGTGTCTGCCCTGGGGAAGGTTCTCTCCCCTGCTGGCGCCCAGTCGAGCCATGCTCTTGCTGCTCTTCCTCATGGGCCTCACCCGCTACTGAGAATGAAGCACCCCTATAGAGAAAGATATAAGATTATCAAGTCCGAACGAGGAAGATTTCGAGGATGCAAGTCAGGTTAGAGATCAAGGCAAGGACAGAGAATTCGAAACAGAATTTCAAGGGGAACAAGTTTTGATTGAGACTCCTAATAATTCGCAATACCCCACAAGTCTGAAAAACAGACCTGCATGGGCCACCACTAAAACCTTGTCACGCCCCAGTACCGAAATACGGAGACGGACTAGGCCAGCTACTCCATATGAGGTACGTAACGTCATACGGCGATCGTGGCTGTCGAGAGACTAGGGGGTACATGCTACAATCAAGTCTCCTATGGTCCCACAGAGTTCTATGTCTCAATCAATCAAATCACATCAGCAATTAAATGAACATTAAAGATAAAGCAGTAAGGCGTCCCCGACGCTTCATCAAAATGGTCATGAGAGACTAGCTTTATAATTTAGCTATCTCAGAGAGTCAGGAGTACAAAATTATACACAGCTGCAGTCTGTTTATTTACAATTCTGTACTGACACAAAATATCATGTAATCCGGCTAACAGGTGCCGGTGGCTAAATGCCGCACAAAATATAAGCAGGAGTGGTGGAGAAGAAACCCACTCGAGTCCCCGAACCGCCATGCTCCTAGTATGCACCATGGATGTCAGGGAGGAAGATCGTGTCCTATGGCTCTGCTACGAGATCTGGCCAAACAAAACCAGCGGGGTCAGCCCCGAATAACAAGTACCGCCAAAGGGGCACAAGAGTTAAGATTAAAAACCCAGTTAATAGAATGATTGATAATAGTAATACTTATGCTACTATTGTAGGGTAGCGCAACATCCTCGAACCCATGTGGCACCCTTACAACCAAACAAGGACAAAAGGTGCCGCATGGAGTCGGGACGTGTCGTACTCTATAACTTTCACATAAGTTAAAAGGTATAAACAATAAAATCTCCTGATCGTGACTTCGGTCGATAGCCTATCGCAGCACAATAACCAACCCAACAATCAAACAAGAACATGGGTTGGATCATGTACCATGGTAGTCCATGTTCCTCAGTCATTCACAGAAGTAGCAATTCACAATCAGAATAAGTCTTCCATTCATAACTTCGGTCCACAGCCTATCATAGTACGATAACCAACCCAACAATCAAACAAGAACATGGGTTGGATCACGTACCATGACAGTCCGCTTCCCTCAGTTATTCACGGAAGGTAATAGGATACAAGCAAGTCGTTTTCACGGCCAATCAAGTCTACGAGTTTCTAGTGGGACGAGGTTATCCTCGCATCATGTTATGTAGAAATCCTCAGATCGTATCTTTCCAGCAAGGCTAGCCCACCCAGGGGTTCGCGTAGACAGGTATGATTGAGCACAGGTCCCTCGTAAGGCCACCTTGCTAAAACATATAATATATAGCAGGAATTAATCGGATACAGTCATCCACTCGTTGCAGATGACACAGTATCCGTGGAGACCAGCCGGCGCGTCAAGACAGTATCTCAAGGCGGCTGGTGTAACACGATCTCGGGATTTTGCCCTCCCCATGCATCTAGTATGTTTAGTTGCCTAGTTTAACCCTAGGTGAAATCTTGGACTCACATGCTGTGGCCTGCATGATTATCCTCCTAAAGTCGTACTTTAGTACGAGTACCCCAAAGAGGATCCATGTCAATCAGTATGTCAACATGTTCTACCCTCCTTAGTGTAATGCATCATTGCAAATACGCCACGTGGAGTTACGAGTCATTTGTCGAGCATGAACAAGAACTGGGACATTCAGGTACATGTATCAGGAAGGAACACTTTGTTCTCCGGGGTCACATTAGTGCTCATATCATGCTCGGGACAAAAGGCGTAAGGATATAAAATGGGCATATAATATCTAATAAAATATCAAAAGCGTACGCACAAAAGCACGCACGCTCAGGGGGTAAAAGTCACGCAGGCTCACTCAGGCTCACTCAAGGCAGCGTGCGTAAAAAGTCACGCAGACTCAAGGGAAGAACTGCGTAAAAAGTCACGCAGGCTCAAGGAGAGAGCTGCGTGAAAAGTCACGCAAGCTCAAGGAGAGAGCTGCGTGAAAAGTCACGCAGGCTCAGGGAGAGAGCTGCGTGAAAAGTCACGCAGGCTCAGGGAGAGAGCTGCGTGAAAAGTCACGCAGGCTCAAGGAGAGAGCTGCGTGAAAAGTCACGCAAGCTCAAGGAGAGAGCTACGTGAAAAGTCACGCAGGCTCAAGGAGAGAGCTGCGTGAAAAGTCACGCAAGCTCAAGGAGAGAGCTGCGTGAAAAGTCACGCAAGCTCAAGGAGAGACACGCTTCCAACAGGAAGCGTGCTCAAACAGGAGCACACTGTTCACTGTCTTCTCCAAACAGCAAGAACACCATGGCTGAACCCAAACTTCAAAGCATCATAACTTGGCCATCCGAACTCCAAATCCAGATTTCCAAAGTTTCAACTTGGGTGAAACTGAATGCTCTTCCACATGGAAGCATCAAAAACCCATAAAATCCAACTAAAGTAGATCAAACCATGCAAAATCCGAAAATGATTAAAACCTAGATCTACAAAAATCAAAGCTTCAAAATAGAAATTTCCAAGTTCTAAACTAGTATAGATTGAGGAGAAGAACATGTTTTGGCAAATAGTTTTATAAGAAATCATTGACAAAATTATTGATCCATCTCTTGAGCAAGTTGGTACTTGCCTTGGTTGGTGGAGGAAGTAAATGAGAGGAAGTAAAATGAGAGGAGAGAGAATGAGATGAGTTATATATAAAGATCTTGGACCCATGGGTTCATGATGAACCAAAGGGTTCATGATGAACCATTGGTGAACCAAGAATGGGTTACCCAAATGAGCCAAAACTGTAGGCCCAAATGCAGAAAATAAATTAGGAAATAATATTTTGTCGAATATTTTTGGGAAATGCATGAAGAAATACTGCATAATAAATATAGTATAAATACAAGGTAAATACAATTTATCGGTTTACGTATTAAAATACGTATTCCAGGATCGGAGAGTGACAGAAGTATCCCTTTAATGGCTAAATAACCTAATACCCCCTAAACCTTCCCCTATAGAAATTGGCAACCGCTAATAGCTTTGTTGTGGCTGCCTATACCTGTGTTGTTATGGAACCTTCGATAAATATTATAGAGGCACCAAGGGAGAAACAGACAAGAATTCAGACAATTATAAGAAACAAAAAAGAAAAGAACCATATATGAACATTCTGCGAGTAACAATCTTTCCCTTGGTACATGGAGGATCCAAGGGATAACTGGTACATGGAGGATCCAAGGGATAACTGAGATTAAAGCATCAACTAGTCCACATATACAAAGGTTAGTATCGTCTGACACTGTCATATCGTATTGGTGTTGGCATTTCCGATCCGATACTCATCGATACCGATACCTGCCGATATCAAAATTATCACTCGCTTCTACGGTCACTTTAGAGAAGAAAAAGATAATTATGGTAAAAGACAGTCTCGATGGTATTGATTTGATCAGGCCATAGATCAACATGCTAAAGTATGCCTATAAATGTCATATCGACTCAATGTAATTATTACCATTTCTCAATGTTGAATACTATAAATTAACAACGTTCATACATCTTAATATTTTTCCATTCAAGCTACCTACCATAGGGTACTTCATTTAAAAGTGAGTAAAATAAACAACAATGTCGTGGACAAATAAATCAACAATGTTGAATATTATTTCATTCAAAACTAAAGGAAACAACAAATAATGCATAAGATTATGCCTAAACCTTTTCTAGTTTTTTAACTAGTATCTTATTATCCTTTAGCTTCCGAAACCAAGAACTCGGAAACTCCGACCTGAAACCGCCAGAACTCCCGACACCGCTGATAACGATAGTCATAAGAAGTGTCTGAAACTGATTCTCGTAGCGATATTGTGAACCTTTATATATATATATATATATATATATATATATATATATATACCTCATACACAGTGCATAAATACACAGTGCATAAAACCAATTGATGTTACGTGTGAGGCCTTCATGAAAATTCAATAAGAAAAAGTAGAGGAAGGCTCTATAATAGATGCCCTCCCACATATAAAAGCAATAACCATTTTAGAAGACGATACCTTTGGCTTATATGATCCACCTCCCTGCAAAGAAAATTAACATTTTAGTACGGAAGAAATCCACTTTTGCAGTTTAATGTCAACAATTAGAATGTGCCCAAGAACAAAAATAAAGTTAATTACATGTCTGTAGAGTAACTCTGTAATATACTGAAATAACATGTAAATTTTGCAGACAAACAGTATTGGATCAATAAATGAAAGAAAAAAATGTCTAAAGTTTGCAGCTACATTGAATGTAAAAGCGAACTCTGACTAACATTCTAGTTCATTTCAGATTTTCTGTCCAACTGTAATTGCTAATAGATTGTAGAAATTTTTCAATTTTTATTATGAAGTAAAATTATCCATAGTTGACCTCATTCTAATGGGACAAGGCTGTGATGATGATGGTTATTAAGTAAATTGTAACTGAAAATAAGTACAAGAAAGAAAGGTCACGAAATAACAAAAACAAGATAGCGAAATCATTAGCATTCAGTTAAACTCATGATCATCATCCAAGTCTTTTTCTATCAGAATGATGTCGGCTATTGAGCATAAAAAAGCTCCATACAAGTTTTGACAAAGTTTTATGACCGTTTGTCGGACGTCAACCCTCCATGTTAGTGCCAAATTCTAGCGAAGGTAGCTATGAGCATGATAGGATCATACCATGAAACCTAGGTAGCCAGTTGGCAAGTAGGTATGCCTACACGAAGCTGCACTTTAAGCTCATACAACATAGGATCACCCTCCAAGTTTCCCTAAACTCTATGTTGTATAGGGTGGGGAGCTAGGCAGGACGGAGGATCTTAAATTAGAGGTACGGGAGGGGGTCAAGACGTTCTAAGACTACCCTCCGTAGTATAAATTATGTAAATTGTGACTAACTTGATGAGGCATGAGATTCAAAGTGCAACAAATCTGAACTCACAACATTTGTATCTATTTTACCCTTAGCTTTCTACTTGCTTGTGGTGTTGTTTGTTAACTATTAGCAAAGTATGGCATAACTATTACAACATTCTTGTAATTAAACAAAAGGAAGACCAACAATTTTTACATTAATTTGCATGAAGGAAGCCAAACACTTTTTACATTAATTTGTATGCAATTTTTACATTAATTTGTATGAAGTTTTTACTAATGTTATAAATTTTGCTAGGCGGATTCGGTGCGCCAAAGTGCTGCCTAGCGCCTAGGCAGCCGAACTGATTTCTTTCTATACATGTAATAGACATAAGTATTATACTATTATGTATGTTAAATATTAACACATCTCTAAAGGCTCTTGTGGTTAGAAGGCAAGGGTGTAAGTCACCTGTTTAGAGAGCCAAGGTTCGATCCTTGGCTTATCCTTCTTTTTTCTTTTTCTTTTATAAAAGGAGATGAGAGGAGAGAGATGACACATAGTCCCTGCACTTTCCTCTCTCCTCCCTCTCCTCTCTCTCCTCTCTTCACCACCACCACCACCACCGTTACTGCCACCAAGCACCTCTCTCTCCTCATCTTCACCACCACCACCACCAGCCGCCGGCAACGGCGGCAGGCGCAGCAGATGGCGGCAGCGGCGGCAGGAGAATGCGGTCAGGTAAAAATTCAAAAAAATTGAATTTTTTTTGAAATTTTAAGGCCCGCCTAGGGCTGGACAACGCCTAGGACCACCGCCTATGCCAAAATCGGTGCGGTCGGCGGTCGCCTAGCGCCTAGGCGGACGCCTAGACCGAAATTTAGAACACTGGTTTTTACTTTAATTTGCATGAAAGTAATCCAACAATGTTTACATTAATTTGCATAACTTGTAATCAAGACCAACAGAAGGAAGCCTAACAGTTGCCATTGTAAGTTTGAAATTCAAACAAAAAATTATACTTCAGTCTTTAATTTAAAGAAAAACGCTCAATCCGTTCACCGACTAGACCTGGACGGTTCTTCCAGGCCCCCAAAGGCGCCAAAGACGTTGTTAGGCGCCAAAACACAGGGGCATGACGCCCTATATAAAAAATGCACTTTTTGGTGCCCTGGCGGCGCCCTTAACAAAATAGCCTAGACTATAAAGAGTCTAGATGAAAAGGTAAGTTGAAACAATTTGTTATAGGAAACTGCATTAATCTCTAGGACACATTACGCCAAAGAGTGAAGGAATGATAATCCCATAACATTTAGTTGAACTGATTACCTTAAAGTAATTTGGCAAATACATGCATATTTTTCCAGTTCTGCTTTTCAAAATACATTTTCAATACATTTTTAGCAGCCATGGTAATAGAAAAATAGAAGAGAACATAAATATTATAAATGGAAGTATCCTTGTCTTCTTTCATATCTACCTTCCGCTACCATAATGTATATTTGTGTTCCGACTTTCTAAAAATACCCTACCTTCCTCTCATGAGTTTACAATATCGGCCAATACCGATCCGATACGGCTGATACTGATGCGTTTTGGCATGTTCCGATCCGATATCGATCGATACCCGATACTGACCGGAACCGACATTGAGGGTCTCTTTTCCGGTCAATTCGGCAAAAGAAATTGAACGAAAAAGACAAATCAGCAAGGGTTTAAAGCATAATAAGGTTGTAGAAGCATGTAAAAGAAGAAAATTTATCTATTGAATGTAAACCAATCGGTAAGGGTAACTACTATTTTATTTAGTTTCAAAACTACTAAGAAATAACACTGAAAATACTTAAAATTATGTCTAAATGTATAAAATATATTTTTTAAATGTTAATAATTTATTAATAATTATTTGTTTTCTGATACCAAAAAATCCGATACTCCGATCCGAAACCGCCGATAATACCAATATCGCCGATACCAATACTCATATGAATGATGCGATAGTGATTCCAATACCGATACTGCGAACATTAATCATCCCGGTTAACCTAGAGCCAAACACGACCTAAGAAAAGAAACACATCATAAGGATCTTGAACATCCATAAATCTATATTGAGACTGCAATTTCAATCTTATGAACAAATACTACAAATATATACTATACATAAAACCTATAAGGGATTATATAGTTTTTTTTTATATAAAATAGGACTCCTCTGCATTATGCCTTTTCTTGGAAGACAAATATAAGTAAATAAAAAAGAGCAAAGCAAGGGAAAGTAAGTGAAGGTGATTGAGGGGCAGAAAAGCAAAGAAAAAGCACCCTACTTACTACTAACTAATGTCAATCAAGTATGTCTCAAGCTAGCAAGGCCATCCAAGTATCTTCAATTCATATGATCCCACAAATATCCAATGTCTAAATTTGATGCTTTGAATTTAGCTGCTGAATGGACATGGATAACTGGTAATGGTGGTAGGATGGCAAAAGTGACCATGGTAGTGGAGAACTTTAGCACATGATTATGGAGACGGGAATTAAAAGAGGAGTTAACATGGTGTACTCATCCACAACCCTGTGATATTTGAAACAATAGGCTTAGATTAGTGTGTCACCAACGGTATTAAGAATAATGGTTTAGAATAAACTTTTATGGAAAACAGGCTGGCAGTTCGCTGCCCCCAAGTTCAATAACCTATAATGGCTTATTTATGAAAGGCATTTAATGGTCCTAATTAGTAATTACTAATAATCTTTCTTTTACAAGGGATGATAAAAATAATGACAAATGTAGAAGAGGATATTAAGAAGAATTATGTAGAGATGCAAATCAGTTCTACTTATTTCAGCCCAAAATTTGCCACAGTTAGAAACTTCTGCTTATATATAAGCTTCAACAGAAGGAAATAAATAAACCCTAATTAACTAACAAATAATATCAAGTTACATTTATTCTTCACAGAAGATATCACCCTCAGAGGTAACCAAGACAGAATTACAAAAACACGGTATCTAGCCATTGTTCTAAAAACCGGTTCTAGGTGGCGCCTAGGCACTAGGCAGTCATGGGGCGCCTAAATGCTACTTGGCGCCTAGGCGGAAGTAGTCGGCGCCAGACAGCGCCTATGCGGAATTAGGCGTCCGGTGCCCGTCCAACTACCGCCTAGCGACTTTTACAACCTTGTATCTAGCTGATTAACCAGAACCACTCTGTGTCAACTTTGGAAAAAAAAAGTCATTTTTATAGTCGTCTCACCCTCATTACTTCCCTTGCTGAAAATATCTAACGACTAGCATGTTTACAATAGATGATAACAATTTGAAATGGAGCAATTGTTGATTGCCCCGAGATCCCTATTTGTCTTCGTTTCCATTGTAGTACCTGTTTCCGATAGACGGCGGACTATGTAATATGCTTGTGGTGAGTCAGACTCGGTCGGGAACTTAGATGGTTTGTCTGACTCGATCGTCGAGCTTGGTTTACGATAACAATTTGTGGCATCGAATAAATCGATTTGGACGAATGTTACGAGAATCGATCCAACTAATGGAACGGCTTCTGTTGGAATAAGTCCTAGATGCAGCAGGCTGCGTCTCGGCGAGTGAGCTCTATATAAGAGTCCCTTCGACGGGACCGGACTATTGTATGATTTTCTTGTGTTTTCACTGCTTGGTTTTGATGAATGTGTTTTCGCGTTGATTTCTGCATTCATTCTACGTATTTCGAAACGGAGGATTAAATAAGGAATTCTGATAAAATATTGGTACCATTGCATGAGCTCACGTAGCAGAAGCTTGAACGTTGCGAAGTTTTCGACCCTCGGCACGATAAAATACTTGGTGGGGTTCGGCCCCTTCTTTTCTACTCCTTCCCGCAAATGAAATTCAGTTTGCCTCGAACTTATTCAAATCGACGATGCCAAGTTAAATGCATGCTAAATCACTAAGATTAAGAACTCGGGATAACTGTATCAATTTAGAGTAAACTACTCTGAAAATATAAGTTTCACATCAAAAAACGAAAAGATAAGGTTCTAGAAAAGAGATTATTTCATGATCTGCAAAATAAAATGAAACGTTAGTTGCGGCAAATGGTGCCTCAGGAAACTTGGTGCCTACGGGATGTCAAATCGGAAGTACGGCTTTGGAAAAAAATGATTCGTTGCGTGAGTTGAAAAAAATGATAATGCTGCTCGATACTGTCCACGCTATACAATCTGTTTCATATATTAATTGTTCACGCATTGGCATGATCATGGACAACTTGTGTACAAGTTCGTTTTTCTCGAAATGGTATCCGGGACATCAAAACCGAATCGACCTACGAGGAATGGTTATAGTGCTTCGGCGCGAGGCATGCGGGACCTTCAGTAAGGCTTGCAACCTAGGCTGAAAGGGTAGCGTCGCATGCCAATTTGAATAAGTTCCAAGTGGTGTGTAACACCAACGACCACATGTAAGATAGTAGCATGCTCACCTATTGTCTTATGCAGGCAGTAAGAATTATCTCTATTTTATGCAGGGACGAGCACGACCGTGGTAAGAAATGAGATAAAATACTATGTTTGGCTGTATGCTTTTTACTGTTTCAAGGAAGGCTATCAATATGAACTGAATTCATTTAGTTCTAAATAGAAAGAAAACTCCAATGCATGTCTACCTTAACAATCAGAGTCGGTTTAGACGAGTGGGTTCGTCCCGCTCACTAATGTATTCCCAAGTGTACTAATCCCCCAACCCCACAGGTGACGAGGACTCTGGGGGTGCACGTCGCTAAGCCAAAGCTGAAGTTCGGAGAGGCGTTTTGAAGTTCCTCCTATTCTGAAGTATTTTGAAGCCGATTCATCGAAGGCTTTAAATGTATAAAAGGGTGAATGTATGGAACGACAAGTGTTAGTTCAGGCAGCTTGTCGAGTATTTTCTTTGTTTCAATCAATGTAGCCGCAACGGCATATCCAATGTAATATGAATTGCACTCAGTTGCAAAGTTATCAATGAAAGCATATTTCTATCTTCTTAAACTGCGTGTTCAATTCTCTAAGATTTGTGAAGTTTGAACTTGGTGTTTCAAACAATGTATCGAACGTAATGTTCTTGCCTTGTACGAGTGCAACTCCAGACTCGTACGACATCACGTCCTAGCGAGGACGATCGATTCGGCATAATCGATGCGAGGACAAACGGTTCGTCGAATCGGGGCGTGACATTCATCTCAAGGTACCTGAGGCAATAGAACCTGAGGCAATAGAACCAGACAAAAAGGCTTTATATGCAAAGTAAATATATAGGAATCAGCTCCACGACCAATAAATGATGCAACTTCGTTTATTTCTTGATATACTTCTAGCCTCCTATACACTTTTCTTCATTGACGAAGTCACCATGACTGGTTCCATTGTACCAAAAGACAAGGTCGCCATGACTGGTTCCATTGTACCATGGCTCTTTTCGCTTGCCTAGAATCTGACAGTCTATTGCTAGAAAATAGTCTTTGTTTCTGCGACAAACATATGCAAGGAACATTTAGTATGCCAATTACCAGGCTGATGTTGTTTCTTACATTTCTAACTTCATGTTGTACAGCACACTGGGAGGCCTCTCCACATCTCAAATCCCAGGCCTAATCAACAATTTGACATATGATATTCACTTAGAAAGGGGAGAGCACATTGGCCAAACTATTCTTGCACTACCAATCTAAGGGGAAATTGTGATCACAATATAAATATATAAATATATGTTTCCTACCTCCTTGATAATCGACACTTGAACAGAACACAGAGATTAACCACTCGGTCTAACTAGTCCACTGGATTTTGTTATCATATGCATTGGACCAAGAACCATATTTTGATATTTAGTTATTTGCTAGGGATCCACTTATTTTTACTAGAGAAGTCATTTCTTCAGAAATGAAAATTTGCTACCAATAATAATTTGAGACAGATAAACTTTATCATTACTGTAGGTCGTAGAAGTGAATGGACATCAAGGGAATAAGGAAGATAAGTTGATGCCAACAGCTGCTGGAGAGATAAGACATATTAATGCTTATGGAAACATGTTTGCTTCAGAGATTTATTAACTTCCCTTGCAATTTCATAGAAATTGTATTTGGCAGTTTAGTTGTTTCTTTGAGATTAAACAGGTGGGAAAAAATTCACCCCGCGTTCCATCAATAGTAATTAACAAAACAATGACCCAAGTACAAGTAGGTGAATCCAGAACTGGTGAAAAAATTCACAAGATACAAACTCAAACCTAAGAATAAGCCACACAATTTGCCGGCTAGGAGTGAGCTTACGCAGCAAGAATCCATCGCTTCTGACCACTAAAAAGAATTAATGAAACAATGACCCAAGCATTGTCAGAATCCATCTAATGAAAAAATGACCCAAATCAGTTAGGACCTAGGGGATCCTCCTCCGATTGTACTTGTATATACACTCTAGCTGAGAGCCTAATAGAATCATTGATTCCATGTCTAACAAGCACAAGTTCACTTCTTTTTCTTTGCCAAGCTTTACTAAGCGTGACTATCCCTCAGTGTTCTAAAAGTCGGCCTAGGCGCCTGGTGCCCATCCGATGCCTACCTAGACGCCCACCTAGTCACCCGACCCCCGACTCCCGACTATGCATGTTTGGGGTTTTATGGACTTTATTTACAAATTTCAGTATGTTTTTTGAGATTTTATTCTGAACCGCGGCTGACCTAGGCGGGCTAGGCGCCCAGCTATGTTACCTGGACTCGGATACGGGTGTCGGGTACGGGTACATATCCAAGAGTCGGGTCCTTCAAACTCATAATTGAAGGACACACGGACTCGGCTAAAAAGGATCCAAATTTTGGGTATGGGTACGGGGACATGACTAAGGTTTCGTAAAAAGACAACTTGTAATTATAAATTACTAGTAAACTTTACTCAACTAGTTGAATAAGTCCCTAAGGGACTGTCCCTTCAGCTCCCCTACTACTTAACTATCAGTCTACCATATCAAAATAAACTATCTACACCATTACCACATCAAAATAAACTATCTACATCATTACCACATTAAAATAAACTATCTACTTCACTACCAGTCTTTCGATTGTCACCATGAAGGATCCGATTGTCACCATGGAGGATCGGATACGGATTCCATACCCATACCCATGTCCTAAAGGGTCGACACGGGTACTTCTCCTTAAAGTGGAGAGTCCGGGTAACATAGGCGCCCAGTGCCCGTCCGACTAGCGCATATCGCCTTTTACAACCTTGCTATCCCTTCTCTCTTTCAAATAGGATATCGTACACTACATCTTTAAAACACACCCAACAAACCAAATTGATTTCCGATGATTCTTTAGCCTGTACTAAAATCCAAGGAATATGTTACTTGTGAAAATAACTAACTCCACATCTCCTTAATATCATTTTCTCTTACTGATACTTTTTAATCTTCATTCACTCTTGATACATTTAATATACCTAGGTCTCTACTCCTCATTTCCCTACTCTTAGTAAGCATATAAATCATAGTTTGCGGTACTACTCACAACCGCCAAAAATACCGAATATTCAAAACTATAAAAAAAAACCGAAACGGTCCCGAATTGCCAATTAAGAAGGTATGATACCAATTATGATACTGTGAACCATGCCATAGATCTTTTTTATCCCTCGATTTCTAACCTCCTATACAAATAATCATATGCCTTATATTTAGCTTCACTAACTACTTTTTTAGATTCATTCTTTGCTAGTTTATAACTGTCATTTTTTTTCATTTTACACTTGTCAATCTTTATAGGAAATTCTTTTTGCCTTATTACCTTTTGGACTTCATTCTTCCACCACCAACTTTCTTTCAAAGACAAATCACAATCGCTGCTTTTAGAAACTCCTAACATCTCTTTTGCTACTTTCTTCATATAATTTGACATATTATTATTATGCCATATAACATAAAAAAAATCTTCTATATTCAATCTCCCTTCATCATTTTATCCTTAAATAATAGTACTAAGTTCTCATCTTTCAAGTTCCACAATCTAGTTATTGGTATCTTTTCCATCAATCTTTTCCTTCAATTTCCTAATATTAATATCTAAAACCCATCAACCATGTTGAGTAATTAAGCTCTCTTCCGGTATAACTTTACAACCTTCATGCTAGTCTATCAACCTTCATAGAAGAAATATCTACTTGAGTAAAATTAGACCAATATATCTTACCTCATATTCTTTTTAGTCCGTTAATAATTTATCCACAAGTATCTCTACCCCATCTCTTTTTCCATGTATACCAAATCCCAAAATCTAATAGTATCAATTTTTCGCAATTTCTCACCTACCAATTTAGTTTCATGTGGACAAACTATATTAATATTCCTCATAATCATTGTATCCACTAACTTCAATTCCATTTCCCACTGGTGTTCCTATGTTCCAAACTATGTTGTCACATACGTGCAGGTAAAAAACCAACCGCCTCGACCTGGATAATTTTTTCATGGTTGTGACGATGATCGCGTAGGCACACATAGGCGGTCGCCTAGGGTCAAATATCTATATGCGCATCAACGATGTACCCAAGTTCCTGGACGACGCTTAGACGAGGCGGGAACCTTGTCGCCTCACGTCGCCTAGCGCCTAGAACAACATAGGTTCCAAGGAGCTAATATCGTCCTATTCTCATGCATCCACTACTTACCTCGTCGCTTCTATACCCTAGGCTATAGTCCCTTGTTTATTAGTAATAATTACCAAAACAATGACCCGACCAGTGTCAGAGACTCTATAGATAGTCCCACATCAGTTAGCAGATCCTCCTCCTCTGATTTTTCTATATACTCCGGCGTGGAGCCTAATAAAATCATCAATTTCGTGTTCTAACATGCACAAGTTTTTTTTCCCAAACAGGCACAAGTTTAGTTCTTTTTTGGGTTATTTAGTAATTGGGTCTCATGTAATATTTGATATTAGAGTTTGGGTCTCCATGATGTCCAACATTAGGGTTCGGATCTCCATTGGTCCCCAAAATTGGTAACATATTTGAACGTCAACAGTGAACATGAGACCCAAACCCTAATGTTGGACATTGTCGAGATCTAAACCCTGATATCAAATATTATATGAGACCTTACTACTAAATAACCCTTCTTTTTCTTTTTCATTCTCAAGCTGTACTCGACATGACTACCCCTTCCCTCTTCCAAATAAGCTTTCGAATTGGATCTTGTACATTGTAGCTTAAATCTACCAAAGAATACACCAAAACCACCATCTTCTCTCAAAATTTTGGGGGGTTGCTTTAACTAGAAGTAGCAAATTCCCCTTCTGCTCCCACGAATGTTTCTAAATTGCATCAACAACCAAATGAAACCCTAGAGTTGTACGGACGCAGCCGCGAATACAACAGCGACACAACACCGACAAAAAGGAAACCACGGACACGGAACAGTGTTTTGTGATTCGTAGCCCACGAGGAATGTGTGGAAGCAACAAGAAAAGAAGGGAGAAAGGAGGAGACTTTATATGTACCGACCGAGTTCCAATGGGTCCTCCGCTTCCTCTCCATGAACGGAGTAGACCGGAAGTGGCACACGGCCCAGAGAGAAAATGGAGCGGCGGCGGCGGCGGCGGCGTGAGTGCCGACGAGAGGAGACGACTTTGCTGCGAGATTCATGTCGTCGAGAGAGGAGGAGGAAGAAGAGGAAGAAGAAAGCTCATATTTTTATGAGGGTAAAGTGCAAAAAAAAATTCCCTTAGAAAGACATTTTAGAATTTTTTGGCAGTTTGTCCCTCCTTAGATTATAAATCTGCTCGATTAGGCCCCTCCAGCCAAATTTTAAAATTTTTATACCTAAAATGTTTCTGCCCCTCTAAACCCCCCGGCGGCGACAGCGAGCCCCCAGCCCCCGTCCCCCCCCCCCCCCTCGTCGGCGAGCTCCCAGCCCCACCCTCCTCGTCGGCGAGCGCCCCCCGACCCCCCCCCCACCGCCCGACACCCCACCCCCCTCCTCCTCCCTCGCCGGCCCCGCCCCACCCCCCCTCCTCCCTCGCCGCCGAACGCACCCCCCTGCTCATCCTCGCCGGCGAGCGCCCCCCCGACCCCCCCACGCCCCTCCTCCTCCCTCACCGGCCCCGACCCTCCCTCCTCCCTCGCCGGCGAGCACACCCCCCCCCCCCCCCCGCTCCTCGCCGGCGAGCGCCCCCCCGACCCCCCCTCCTCCCTCGCCGGCGAGCGCAACCCCCGTCCCTCCTCGCCGGCGAGCACACCCCATACTCCTCCTCGCCGGCGAGCGCCCCCCGACCCCCCCCCCCCCCCCGGTCCGACCCCCCACCCTCCCTCCTCCTCCCTCGCCGGCCCCGACCACCTCCCCTCCTCCCCCGCCGGCGAGCGCACCTCCCTCCTCCTCGCCGGCGAACGCAGCCCAAACAGCCGAGGAAGGAGGGGGGAGGGATAAAATTTTTATTTTGGGACAAAATGAGCATATTTCATATTTTTAGGAATTTTAAGAGCATAGGGTCTTTTAGTGCAAAAAACGAAAATCTAACGAGGGTTTTTTGCACTTTATCCTTTTTATGACGGTGGAAACCATTTTGTGGCTTTTGGGTTCACTGCTTAATTGCCTCAGAATTAGGTCTTTTATGATTTTTTTTTTAGATGCCGACGATACGCATGAGACTTTATACAAGCTGCATTGCATGTTTATTGGGCCCGTTGTTTCCAACTCCTACCAAATAAATGGAAGAAATAATACGTTCCCATGGCTCGAACCACTAATCTTCTGTCATCCAGACATGGTCTTTTATGACTTTAGACTAGTCATATTCACGTTGACATATAAAAAACACTCTGATATTATTATAAAAATAAGATTATGTTAAAATAGTTCAAATATAATTTTAATTATAATTTGTTATGGATATGTTTTTAGGACTTTATATATATATATATATATATATATATATATATATATATATATATATATATATATATATATATATATATATATATATATATATTTAAATATAATTTTAATTATATTTAAAATTATAATTAGGATTTGTACTTTATATATAGTTCAAATATAATTTTAATTATATATATATATATATATATATATATATATATATATATATATATATATATATATATATATAATATCATGTAGTTTAAATATAATGTGAATATTGAATATATTTTAATTATGATTTGTTATACATATGTTATAGGATTTGTAGATATATTTTTTTGAAGGATTAGGATTTTTGTTTTACATGAGGGATATGCATACTTTTATTTTTTTCTTCTCCATAATTAGGTGATGATATACATATGACTTACACGGCTCATTTTGAGCCGTTTTGAAGCCTCTTATATAATAGTAAAGATTTAGAGATTGTGATTTTGCCTCTACTTCCAATGTTATTGTTCCACATACACTATTTTTTATTTATAAAAGTTTTCTCGGTCAAGAAAAATATTCCGTTTACGGACCATCAATCACGATCGTAAAACCTTCGGCCTACTTGCACCATATTGGGCACATCTTTCATTAAGACGGACAAGAATTGAGTAAAAAAATAAATACTCAACCGATGCAAAGTAGTGATCGAACCACGGTTGAGACGTGGATCTGTGTGTAAAAACAGAGGACAATAGACCAAATGGCATACAGCACAACGTGTATAAAGTCTAAGCGTGACACATGACAATGCAAAAAGAGTACAACCTAAACGGATTATTATTTTTCGTAATCTCACTACTATTGTTTGCTTGAAACAAGAGACAAATCCAAGTTCAAGAAGCTAAGTCAAAAAAACTTGCTTTGGAATTTTATACTCAATGTGTTAGATGGGCAGGTCCGGTCGGCCCGCGGCCCGGGTCAAACGGGTTCTGGGCGGGCCGAGTCCAACCCGGATGGAGAAGCGGGCCGGGCCGGGCTAGGAAGAAAAATAACAAATCCATTCCGGACTCATGACTCGGTCTAGGGCAGGTCGGGCTGAACCGGGCCAGAGCCGGGCCAGTTCAGGGTTGGGTCTGGGACGGCCCGAATTTTCAAAAAGAAAGAAATAAATGAGAAAGTTGAGAATAAATTTTTTTTTTTAGAAAGTTGAGAATAAAAAAATGTTATTATAATTTAAATATGCTATAACATTAACTAACAAAAAAAAAAATTGACAATAAAAAATGTTACTATAATTTAAATATGATATAACATTAACCAACAAAAAAAATTGAGAATAAAAAAAAGTTGACAGATATTTATTAATGTCAATAGAATTTAATGTACAAGTATTTTTTTCACAAAAATAATAATAAAATGTACAAGTTGCAAATTGATTCTTTTTTTCATAAAATTTGTAAAAAAATTGTACAAGTATTTTTTTTCTTTTCCGTCGTCCGACTTCCATCTTTCGTCCAAGCTTATTGCTCAACTTCTCCTTCAGTAGTGTCCTCCAAAGTAAGAGACTGAAAGTCCAGCTCACTATATCGGCACTTTCATCTCGAGTTTTGAGTTCATTTTCTGCACGAACCCAATCTTGAACGCAGACGTAAGCTTCCAAAATATTTGTCAGCATCCTACTCCTCCTCTTGCTTAGCATCCTTGAACCTGTACTAAAACAAGATTTCGATGCTATCGTGGACACCGGGACCATTAGTATATCACGTGCTATAAAAAAAGTATATGATATATATATTTTTTGCCTTTTCTACCATTCTAAAATAGAAAAATAAGATGCAGATTCATCTTCATATTCTTCCTAAGAATTTTAATATAACGACAATTCCTGAGTTGGCATGGAAGATTGTACTACTACCAACTTGAACGGTTGTTGTAGTGCCCCGTCCCGCAAAGTCAATCGGTGGAATCGAAACACCGACGACGTCCAGAGTTAGCCTTGCAACGGCTGCTCGAAGGCTCGCTCGGTCGAGGCGACTCCTCGCACAGGTGGGGTAGTTTCGATGAACTTTCCTTACCTTAGCCTTCACAAAATAACTCGCATGTTTTCAACTTGCACAAGTAGGCTAATATAAAAGCTATGAACGCACATAGCTAAGAGAATAATCCCGACGGGTCGGAATGTCTTAGAACATGGAAAAGGGTCCCACGGCCGTCTTAGAAATGTGCTCAGCGTGCTTTCAAAATGACACTCGATCCTTCGTCCCGTGGCTTGGGAGAAGGAAGTTGGCCTAAGTTGCTAAGTTGCCTCGACACTCGAATTAGCCTAAGTCATAGGCGTCGCCCGCATGAATGCTTGATAAAGCAATGCACGGTCCCGTCGGCCAAGGCTTGGCATAGCCTTCGCATGTCCCGTGGGTTAAGTCGTCTTGCACGGCTTGTGGTTTAAGTCTAAACACCCGAGAACTTGGCTGTTCAAGTCGAACGTGTGCACGGCACGTTCCCTCGATGCGAAGCTTGGCGCAGCCTTTGCTCGTCAAGTCGTTTGTGCAAATAAGTTAGGCAAAGTATGCCGACCGACCTAAGTCGTTTCTAGCACTGTCCCGCTCTAGTTGCGGTTGTCAAGTCGCGTAGTCTCTCGAGAACAAGGCTCGTCGTATAAAATATATAACTTGAGTGATAGCGTCGCCTAGAGAACCAGGCCTGTCTAAGGCACGAGCCACGGTGGATTTAGTAAAGGGTATGCCACGAACAAAAGGAAGTCCACGCGACTGGTTGTCATCGAGATCGGTCCCGCTACTTGGGAGTCTCGTAAAGTCTTGATAAGTCCCGCACACGAGACCGGTCCCGCTACTTGGGAGTCTCGCTATGCCTCGATAAGGAAACATACGAGATCGGTCCCGCTACTTGGGAATCTCGATAAGTCTCGCACACGAGATCGGTCCCGCTACTTGGGAGTCTCGTTAAGTCTCGATAAAAAGATAGAAAGCATGGTCATGTTAAGGAAGGATTTGGTAGATCGAGTTGAGTCTTGCATGGTCATTGGACAACTTGTCGACAAGGTGTAGTCTTCTCGAATGATCGTCGGGGCGCCGGGATCATGTCGGCCTGGGGGAAGCGCGTTGCGGCTCAAAGTAGGATGCTGGATAACCGTATGGGAGATTCGGCGCCTCCGGGGCTAGCTACCCGCGGAGGGACGGTCCGATATCCCCGAGCCAGTCCAAGATAGCTTGACATTGCTAGTGACCGCTCATATAGATGGGTCAGCAGAATAGCGGCAAAACTGCGTGTATGCCTTTGGATTGAGTCTAGAACTTGAATGCATGTCTAGTAGGTAACACAATGTCTGGGCCTAAGATTGGGCTGCAACATAGGCACCGTGCTTAGCACGATACTTGGCGTCGGAAAGTTCATGAAATAGACACTATGTTTCACAAGTCTTGTCTAAGTTGGTCATGAGTCGAACAGGAAGGCCGCAAGGCGGTAGCATGGATAAGTCTTGATAAGTTGCGAGGCACGGCCTCAATCTTGAAGCACGAACAAGTCTAAGCAAGGTCTAGAGGCACGACCAGCACGAGTCGTCCCCTTGGCGTCGTTGACACGAGAATGGGTTTAGAGGCACTTGAGTTTAAGTGAAAGTCTTGGCACGGCCGAGTTCGCATGAGTTGCTCTTCGGCGAAGCACTGTCCCGAATATGTTGAAGTCACGAATAGAATATGGCACGACCCTGCCGTCCCGAGTTGTAGTTCAGTCAAGTATCTAAGCGATGAGGCACTGCCTCGATCGAAATACACATTGGCATTATAGCACGACCATGTCGTGGCACATCGGTTGGGCTAGGCGTCGTAGTCTTAAAATTAATCCTAAGACAAGACTAGAAAGACAATCGAAAGAGATTTAAGCTGCACAAAGTAAATGAATGTGTCGATTTTGTATGGGTGGGCGAGGAGCTCACTCTACCAGTACAGTTGAGTGCTGACACCCACACAGTTTCTATGTGCAGGTACAGGTAGAAGTTCGTGGCACAAAGCTCGCTTGGATGCGTCGAGGCACGGAGTTCCTTGGCGATTCGAAGCGTGCGGCCGCGTGAAGTTAAGACTTATATGGGACATAATGTATGGACATCGCCTTCCAAAGCTTCCGCTGGTTCAAGTATTGTATCGAGAGATGAGAGAGAGCAGAGTAACTTGTATAAAGAGAGAAAAGTGAGCATGAGAGACTTGTAATCATGGCCTTGCGCCTGTTGTAATTTGATTGTTCAATATCAATAAAAAGAGTTCTTTAAATTACTTGTGTTTGATTCTAAATTTTTGCTGCATGTTCAATGTTTCTGCTTGGGACTTCTACGCGACGACCCCGTCGCCGTCGTTGTAATCGGCCGTTATGGAACCTGCCTTGTACGACCGCAATCTAGGCTCGTGCGGCATCACGCCTTAGCGAGGACGATCGCTCCTACGGGAGCGGGACGTGACATTAATGGTATCAGAGCACGGCTTTACGTCCTTGGACTCCAAATTGAATCTCGCAGTTTTGAAAGCTCGTCGTTGATAAAGAAGTGTGCGCTAGCTCTCTCTCAAATGTCCCACGGCATGTCCATACAATAAGTCTAAATATTTTCAAAAGCTCGTACATGCGTTCAATTGAACGCATCGATAGGCAAGGGCCTTTGTGCCGAACGGTGTCAAACTCGACTCGATAGAAGACACATGCTTTAGTTAGCAAAGTTGTACGTGTGCCCGAATAGTCCTATGTCGACATTAGCAAGTGAGAGTGCAAACTCGGAGTATAGTCCGCACATGATAGATATACACACGGCCTTTTGGCTAAGTTGTGCCGCGTGTCGTGCACCTATACCTTATGGTGCAAACTAGTCGCGAGCAATATTAAGTATCGCTCGGTCGAGAATGAAGATACACTTATAGTGTATATCGATAGGAATGCTATCGAGCTAACGCTTAGGTGTACACGGAAGATTGGACTTGCATTTTGAGAAATAGTGTGAACGACTTAGTGCGTCAATACGACGTGAGCGATTACGCTAGAGATTCATCGAATGAATTTGAAAGATGTGTTAGCGAGTAACACGAACGTGATTTGGATTAGATCGGATGGCTCGAATCCTGAGTGGTGTATAGTTTGTCTTGGAAAACCATTCGAGCAAAAATTGAGGATTATAAGTAACAACGAGTATGTCGGCGAGGCAATGGGATCGCGCAAAGCCTTAGAACGCGTCACACTTAGTTGGTCGCGACTTTGAATGTCCAGAACGAGATGTCGTTCGGATAACTTGTGAATGGACGACGCGAGTTAGAAAACGATTCGGAACGATAAATGAAAATGAATGTCTTGATCGAGGAAATCTAGAGGATTACGCTTGTGATTTCGGATTTGATCGAATGGAATTGTGGTATATCCAATTCGGACAATAGCATCAGTCGCACGACTCAGACTTCGTTGCAAAAGAAGATCGTCTGGTTACATACATCATCAATGGTATTGAGGCGTATCAAAGATCGATGTGCGATAACTCGGGGGTACTCTGATTCGAGGAACGAGGATCGTGTAAAATGTCATTGTTCA
Source organism: Iris pallida (assembly GCA_029216955.1). NCBI lineage: Eukaryota > Viridiplantae > Streptophyta > Magnoliopsida > Asparagales > Iridaceae > Iris > Iris pallida. The sequence continues at coordinate 12,053,274 of JANAVB010030816.1, read as the reverse complement.
AAATAGATGCTATGCTCGGGATATTGAAATGTGTCGAGGAAAATATAGATTTGGCTCGAGGATTTTCCTAGTTGAATGAATGACGGTCAGACTATCGAACTGAGAACTTGGATTGGATGAAAATGAAATATTTGGATTTATTTCGTCGATAACCACAATATTGATGTTCTTGTCTTATGCGAGCGCAACTCCAGCCTCGCACATGCGTCACGCCGATTAGGGCGATCACTCTGCGTGAGCGCTGGTATGGTGATTCATACGGTGGGGGTGATCGAACTTGCATGGCGTGGCAATTTGTATGTTTCGACTTGTGGTTTGACACGAAGGTGGACTTGAGAATGACTCGGTATGCTTGATGATTGAGCTTGAGGATTGAGTAGATCCAATTCGTGTATCGAGGATGAATTAGTCTAGACTCAAACAAGAGTTACGTCCCGATGAGAATGATTATTCCGCGGGAGCGTTGCATGGTGATTCATGAACCACCGTGGATGATCGGACTCGCGTGAGATTGGGGCGTAACATATTGTCGAGCTAGACGACCCCGTGATCGAATGCACGAATTGGTTAGAATTGGTGATTGAACGGATTCGAATTGGCACAACGAATGCATTGATGCGAATAGGTGATCATGCTCGATGTTTAGAAATCTGAGCGACGCGAGCTTGGGTAGAAAACCCCCGTACTACCGACTTTGGTTTGACCCTAGGATTGGGGTCAGTGTTGGCATTATTGTTGGGAAACTATGATTCCAATCCTGACATTGACTTAGCATTGAGAAATGGCCTAGCGGTTAGACGAGACGCCTCCGTTTCAAGAGTTAGCAATCGAAAGATTGATCTTGAGGATTGCCATGGATGGATAGTATGAATCACGAATATAGGAATACCCCTTACGAGATTCGACTGACATGCATATATTGCAGGGACGCCTGAGTATGTGCACGATGCGACTCGAGTGAGAATGACGAATTCTCTATCATACGGTTTGGCTGAATGCATGTATTTTAGGGACACATGGAATACGTGCACGATCCGACCAAATGATACATTGAGTTCAAGCAAGACTTGAGGAATGGAAAAGTGTCGATGATTTGAGATCGTGTTAAAGGAAAAGATTGATGATAGTGCGAGCGTGGCTCGGAATCGAAGAAACGCGTAGGCGGAGTGCGTACGATAGTCCTTGGATCAAGTGGTCTACGTGTAAGTACTCAGTAAGTCTCGAGGATGAGACTTGTTCTGAGTGGTGTATGTTGTAGTGCCCCGTCCCGCAAAGCCAATCGGTGGAATCGAAATGCCGACGGCGTCCAGAGTTAGCCTTGCAACGGCTGCTCGAAGGCTCGCTCGGTTGAGGCGACTCCTCGCACAGGTGGGGTAGTTTCGATGAACTTGCCTTATCTTAGCCTTCACAAAATAACCCGCATGTTTTTAACTTGCACAAGTAGGCTAATATAAAAGCTACGAACGCACATAGCTAAGGAAATAATCCCGACGGGTCGAAATGTCTTAGAACATGGAAAAGGGTCCCACGGCCGTCTTAGAAATGTGCTCAGCGTGCTTTCAAAATGACACTCGATCCTTCGTCTCGTGGCTTGGGAGAAGGAAGTTGGCCTAAGTTGCTAAGTTGCCCCGACACTCGAATTAGCCCAAGTCATAGGCGTCGCCCGCATGAATGCTTGATAAAGCAATGCACGGTCCTGTCGGCCAAGGCTTGGCATAGCCTTCGCATGCCCCGTAGGTTAAGTCGTCTTGCACGGCTTGTGGCTTAAGTGAAGAACAGATGGCAACTCTAGAGGGGGGTGAATAGAGTTTATAGCGATAATAGCCAATTAAAAATTAAACTCTTTCACAAGTAAAAATAATCAGAGTAAATGCGGAAATAAATAAAGAGCAAAAAAGCATACGCAAACACAGCCGATTTTAACCTGGTTTCCCTCGTGGAGGACTAGTCCAGGCCTGAGAACTCTAGCTCAGGATTAAATCCACTATTTGTGAAATAGTAGTTACACCACGTGCCTTTTCTTCAGAAGAGCACATCAACTTCTTACAAAGATCGCAGTGGCGATGCTTGGAATTTTCCAAGTGACTTCTTGAACTCTTGCACAAACTCCTAACTGAAAAATGCTGAGCACTTGAGGCTTAGGGAGCTTGTGGCTAGTAGATGAAGAAGGGTATGGCTTGTATTGAGCTTTAGAGAGAAAAAAGAGAAGATTGGATGAATAAAAATGAGAAAATTCATGGCCTATTTATAGGATACCAGGTAGGCAGAATTAGGCCAGAATTCTGGTTGGATCATTCAAAAATTTGGCCGTTGGACAACTTGCAACCAGCCAACCCTAAAAATTAGGGTGCTGATTTTTAGGAGACAGAGTTCGGCCCAAACTCTGTGTGGAGGCAGAGTTCGGCCCGAACTCTGTCTCCAGAGCACAGAATGGGTCAATGGTCCAATAGGCTTATTTTTGGTTTTTGTGGGGCTTTTAGATTTTGGGTATGGGTATAGGTTAAGTCTCAGATGCTCAGCACAGCTCAGTTTACATAAGTCTAGACTCAATAAAATTGTAAAACTTATATTACAAATCCGAGCTGTCGTCTGACTTGTACTGGATGTAGTCTTCATGTGTCGTATTGAATTATCACAAGTATCATTTAGTCAATTCTATCAATATTTGGTTGACTGTGATTTTGTGTCAACATTAAGTCTAGGCACCCGAGAACTTGGTTGTTCAAGTCGAACATGTGCACGACACGTTCCCTCGATGCGAAGCTTAGCGCAGTCTTTGCTCGTTAAGTCGTTTGTGCAATTAAGTTAGGCAAAGTATGCCGGTCGACCTAAGTCGTTTCTAGCACTGTCCCGCTCTTGTTGCGGTTGTTAAGTCGCGTAGTCTTTCGAGAACAAGGCTCGTCGTATAAAATATATGACTTGAGCGATAGCGTCCCCTAGAGAACCAGGCCTATCTAAGGCACGAGCCACGGTGGATTTAGTAAAGGGTATGCCACAAACAAAAGGAAGTCCACGCGACTGGTTGTCGCCGAGATCGGTCCTGCTACTTGGGAGTCTCGTTAAGACTTGATAAGTCCCGCACACGAGATCGGTCCCGCTACTTGGGAGTCTCGCTATGCCTCGATAAGGAAACACACAAGATCGGTCCCGCTACCTGGGAATCTTGATAAGTCTCGCACACGAGATCGGTCTCGCTACTTGGGAGTCTCGTTAAGTCTCGATAGAAAGATGAAAAGCATGGTCATGTTAAGGAATGATTTGGTAGATCGAGTTGAGTCTTGCATGGTCATTGGACAACTTATCGATAAGGTATAGTCTTCTCGAATGATCGCCGGGGCGCCGGGATCATGTCGGCCCGGGGGAAGCGCGTTGCGGCTCAAAGTAGGATGCTGGATAACCGCATGGAAGATTCGACGCCTCCGGGGCTAGCTACCCGCGGAGGGACGGTCCGATATCCCCGAGCCAGTCCAAGATAGCTTGACATTGCTAGTGACCGCTCATATAGATGGGTCGGCAGAATAGCGGCAAAACTGCGTGTATGCCTTTGGATTGAGTCTAGAACTTGAATGCATGTCTAGTAGGTAACACAATGTCTGGGCCTAAGATTAGACTGCAACATAGGCACCGTGCTTAGCACGATACTTGGCGTCGAAAAGTTTATGAAATCGATACTATGTTTCACAAGTCTTGTCTAAGTTGGTCATGAGTCGAACAGGAAGGCCGCAAGGCGGTAGCATGGATAAGTCTTGATAAGTTGCGAGGCACGACCTCAATCTTGAAGCACGAACAAGTCTAAGCAAGGTCTAGAGGCACGACCAGCACGAGTCATCCCCTTGGCGTCGTTGACACGAGAATGGGTTTAGAGGCACTTGAGTTTAAGTGAAAGTCTTGGCACGGCCGAGTTCGCATGAGTTGCTCTTCGGCGAAGCACTGTCCCGAATATGTTGAAGTCACGAATAGAATATGGCACGACCCTGCCGTCCCGAGTTGTAGTTCAGTCAAGTACCTAAGCGATGAGGCACTGCCTCGATCGAAATACATGTTGGCATTATAGCACGACCATGTCATGGCACATCGGTTGGGCTAGGCATTGTAGTCTTAAAATTGATCCTAAGGCAAGACTAGAAAGACAATCGAAAGAGATTTAAGCTGCACAAAGTAAATGAACGTATCGGTTTTGTATGGGTGGGCGAGGAGCTCACTCCACCAGTACAGTTGAGTGCTGACATCCACACAGTTTCCATGTGCAGGTTGTAGCGCCCCGCTTTCGATAGGCGACGGAACTTCATAATATGCTAGCGCCGAGTCAGATCGGCCGGGAACTTAGATGGCCATCTGACTCGATCGCTAAGCTTGGTAAACGATAACGCCTTGCGGCATCGATTCAAATCGATTTGGACAGAAGTTACGAGAATCGATCCAACTAATGGAACGACTTCTGTTGGAATAAGTCCTAGATGCAGCGGGCTGCGTCTCGGCGAGTGAGCTCTCTATAAGAGTCCCTTCGACGAGACCGGACCGCTGTATGTTTTCTTGGAGCTTTGCCGCTGGGCTTGATGAAATGCTTTCGCGTCGTTTTCATGGATGCAATTACAATTTCGATGCAAGGGAAAAAGAAAGAATTCTAACAAAGCATTGGTGCCATTGCAGGAGCTCGCATAACTAAGGATTGACGTTGCGTAGCGCTTGGACGATCGGCACGAAGCAAAGTAATCGGTGGGTGATTCGACCCTTCTTTTCTACTCTGTCCCGCAAACTTATTCCTTGCTTCGAATTCATTCAAATCGAACGATGCCAAGTTAATTGCATGCCAATCCACTAAGTCAAGAACTCAGGAAAAATGTATCAATTTTGAGTAATCTACTCAAAAAATGCAAGTTTCTCATATAACTGGAAAAGTTTAAGGTTCTAGTAAAAAGATAGACTATTTCATGTGCTGCAAAATAATATGAAACGTTGATCATGGGTTATGATACCTCGGACAATTTGGTGCCCACGGGACGCTAAATCGGTGTACGGCTTTGGGGAAAATGAATCGTTGCATGAGTTGCGAGAAATGATAATGCTGTTGATACTATCCGCGCTATACGAAACTGTTTGCATATATGAAACTGCTCGTACATAGGCATGGTCATGGACAGCTTGTGCACAAGTTCGTTTTCCTCGAAACGGTATCCGGGGCATCGGAACCGATTCGTCCTAGGGGGAATAATTTATCGTGCTTCGGCGCGAGGTATGCGGGATCTTCAGTAAGGCTTGCAACCTAGGCTGAATGGGTTGCGTCGCATGCCAACTTCGATTAAGTCCCTAGTGGTGCGTAGCACCAATGACCGCATATAAGATAGTTGCATGCTCACCTATTGTCTTATGCAGGTGTAAATATTATCTCTGTTTTCATGTAGGGACGAGCACGGCCGTGGTAAGAAATATGATAAACTGCGATGTTACGTTGTATGCTTTAATACTCAAAGACGGCTATCGAATATGAACTGAATTTATTTAGTTCTAGTAGAAAGACAACTCTAAAGCATGCCTATCCTAACAATCAGAGTCGGTTTAGACAAGTTGGTTCGTCTCGTCCACTTAGCAAGTGTGCTAATCCCCTCCCCCAATTTCCCCAGGTGCGGCGGGCGCTCCAACCTAAAACGAAGCTGAAGTGCGGAGAGGCGTTTTGAAGCTCTTCCTATACTGAAGTATTTTGAAGCCAATTCAAGTCGACGGCTTATGTATAAAGGGGCGAATGTATGGGACGACAAGCGTAGTTTAGGCAACTTGTCGAATGTATTTTCTTTCTGTTTTCAATCAATGTAGCCGCAACGGCATCCAATGTAATTACGTCTTGCACTTCGTTGCAAGCTATGAATGAAAAGCATTTCTATCTTCCTATACTACGTCTTAAATTCTGATGTGATTTGTAAAGTTTCAACTTGGCGTATTTATATCAAATGCAACGTAACGTTCTGCCTTGTACGAGTGCAATTCCAGACTCGTACGGCATCACGCCTTAGCGAGGACGATCGAATCGGCAAAAATTAACAACGGGGACGAACGTTGCCGACTCGGGGCGTGACACAGGTACAGGTAGAAGTTCGTGGTGCGGAGCTCGCTTGGATGCGTCGAGGCATGGAGTTCCTTGGCGATTCGAAGCGTGCGGCCGCGTGAAGTTAAGACTTATATGGGACATAATGTATGGACATCGCCTTCCAAAGCTTTCGCTGGTTCAAGCATTGTATCGAGAGATGAGAGAGAGCAGAGTGACTTGTATAAAGAGAGAAAAGTGAGCATGAGAGACTTGTAATCATGGCCTTGTGCCTGTTGTAATCTGATTGTTCAATATCAATAAAAAGAGTTCTTTAAATTACTTGTGTTTGATTCTAAATTTCCGCTGCATGTTCAATGTTTCTGCTTGGGACTTCTGCGCGACGACCCCGTCGCCGCCGTTGTAATCAGACGTTATGGAACCTGCCTTGCACGACCGCAATCTAGGCTCGTGCGGCATCACGCCTTAGCGAGGACGATCGCTCCTACGGGAGCGGGACGTGACAGTTGTACCGAGCCGGGCCGATACAACTCTTTCTTCACACAGAGTAATTAAAGAATCTAGAATATCTCTAATTTCTACTTTTAAGTTACTTACATCAATATTCATATTGTCATTAAAATCGTCTAACAATATGAGTACGCCATCTAATTTAATCTTCGGCTCAAAAACTGAAGCCAAACATTATATAAGAGGTATTTCACCTCAATATTTTCGAAATTTTGTTTCAATTTTGGAAACAACATAATCAAAACCAGGAACAATTATATATTTAAAAAAATAAATGAGACATGTTAATAGTTTCTGTTAACGCTAGAGAAGAAGTTGGATAATAAACTCCAGAACATTGTAAAATAATTCTAAAAATTCATAAATAAAATTAACAATTAACCAATCATTTTCAGTTACTTGATAATTAAAATTTGGATTAACATTAATAAGTAATAACATCTTTAAATCTAATAGAAGATTTCAACATTAAATAAGTATAATTCTATCTATGTTGTGCATCCTTAACAAATTTCATAAAAGTCATACCATATTGTGCACATAAAATTTTAAAAACTTGTTGTCTACATGCAAAAGTGTTCAAACTTTGTAAACATAATCTAAGATTTTCTAAATTTGTTTGAAAGAATTGAAGTGTACACTAAATTAATAATACGACAAGCACGTCTAACATGAAAAAGTCGTCCTACTATAGGCAAAACTTGTGTACTTAGAAAATATTAATACAAGAAGTGATATTACTAGCATTATCAAAAGAAATTGAAAAAAATTTATTGTGAATATCATTTTCACGTAAAAATTGTATGATAGCGCTACCAATTACAGAGCCAGTATGTAGAAATTCTTAAGGTCGTAGACAAATAATACGTTTTTGCAACATTCACTTTGGATTTATATAATGCGTCGTGATACAAATATAAGTATAATTTTATTTACTGGTCTATATAAGTTAGAGCAAATTTACTAACATTTACAAAACTTTATTTTCTAGTTGTCATGTGTTTTCCATAAATAAATTCCTTTATTTATTGTGTATCTGAGAAAATTACAACTGTAGGAATCTGATCTAGAAGACGATCACTTTATCCCTTGGACTATGCGAAGAAGAAAAGCTCTCAAAATTTTGACAGTAGATAACTATGTATCTGTACAATGAATGAGAAAAAGAACTCTATTTATAGAGTCAAAAATAATAACTGAAAAGATAACTGTCTTCACAGCCTGTGCCTAGTTGAAAATCACGCAGGATTTAACATACGCAAGGTTGTGAGCAGTTACTGGACGTGGCCTGTAACTGTTGGACACATGGAAATCATGCATGAGTCGTGTGCAAGTTACAGGACACGCAGGCGAGAGATCAGTGGCATGGCTGCCACGTACTCCAATTTGATGAAATCCACGCAGACTTGTTGAAGACGAAATCCACGCAGACTCGGGGTAGAAAGCTTCAAAATTCACGCAAACTTGGGGCAGGAAGCTTCAGAATCCACGCAGATTTGGTGAAGAAAACTTCAGAATCCACGCAGACTTGAGGGAAGAAACTTCAGAATCCACGCAAGCTTGAGACAGAAAGCTCAAAATATACGCGGACTTTAGGAAGGAACATAATCCACGCTCAATTGAGGCAGGACTGCCAGCTGTCTTGATTCGACGTGCCTCGACTGACACAAAATCTCTGTCAGTGATTGCTTTTGTCAGTCGCATTAAATGACAAGAAGCTCTTTTGGTATGCCAACTTGGTGAAGGCTGAGTCTTGCTGAAGAAGATTTCGAAAGTCACGCAATAGGCGGTTATGATCTCTCGAGTTCTGTGCATACGTGGCATATGAGAAGACATTCTTCGACTGTCGTGCTGTCAGTCATAATTATACTCTGACAAATGATGAGCTGTCTCCTCAGCGTGATTTGTAAATATTGTCCTGATCAACTGAGCGTGACTTTTGACTCTGTCCTGATCAACTCAGAGTGACTGTTGGACTTGTTCTGATCAACTCAGCATGACTTTCATTTTTGAGGCCTACAAAACCCCCTTCAAAGTTTTTAAAAAATGATAAATTATTTCGAAATACTTTGAAAATGAGATGATAAAATGAAATCAGTCACGCTGAGATGACTTCAAATTTTTCGGAAGTCGAAAAGACTTCGAAGTTCTTTGAAAACATCCAAATGAACTTATTAAATGTCATAATGACTCTTCGTTCTCCGAGACTGATTGTATCCAATTTATGGTGGAATATGAACCGCCGGCGAGCTCTGTTATATAAACAGGGAGAAGATTCATTTTTAATCTTCATCTTACGTCAACATGACACCAAAGGAAGAAGCTGAAGAAAAAGCACGCAAATTGGGTTTTTGATCCCATGGTGATCCCACTTTTGAGGGTAAGGAACCGGAGCCCCTAGTCTTCGAGTTCAAAGACGATCCCATGCATTTAGCCAAGAATTTCCTGAGCTATTTTGGTCTGGATGGCTCGTCTTCTTCTGACGGACGCAGCCTTGCAGAGCAGCGTGAAATGTTGAAGGCTCTGTTACACCGCATGGGGGTTAAGAGCGTAGAAGAACTGGGCACTAAGCTCAGTCGCTCTGCTAAATAGAGCGTGTCTTTTATGCTTTTGTCTTCTTTTGAAAATGTTGTACTTCTTCTTTTGTCCTTTGTAAGACCATCAGTGCATGTCTTGAAGAATGTAGTACAACTTTTGTGTTTGAACAGCGTGCATTAATGAAGAATATTAAATGGCACTCTTTGACTGTTTCCAATGTTGCGCTGTCTTCCAAAGCACACATGACACTCATTCCATGGTTTACGAGCGCTATTTACGCGGATCTTTTCCAAGAATAGGCTTGTACTTTGTCCTTTAAATAGGTAGCTGAGTTTCACAGATACTCATCTCCCATTCTTCTTCTTTTTATCTGAGAATGAAATTTTTGGGAGATTTCATTCTCAAACAGGAAAGCAATGCTTTCTAATATTCGATTTCTGCGCACTGTATCAAACATGGGTTTGCCAATTCTTAGCACCAAACTTGAAGGTAAGTCCAATGTAGTACGCGTACTATGATTTTTTTTGTCTCTGACTGAACAGGATGTGCCTGACTGGCCAGTGCGTGCCAAATGACATTTCTGTTGATTAATTTTCTTTTTTCTTACTGTTTTCTGCAGAAGCTCGGCTGAAAATTTTCTTCAGAACTGGCATTGGTGATTTTGATGCTGTGGAGAATATTCCTCTGACACCTACATCAGGGAGCTCATACGCTTTTGACGCGTAAATCAGACAACTCAGAACTCTTCGTGGGATAGAAGGGTCTTCCTCAGATGGTAGGAAGAGCCTTTATACACGAGAGTTGGATGGTGGAGTCAGCTCTACCCCGAGAAATCGGGTAGTAGAGTTCCTTTCAAGGCAGAACTAGGAATTGTATCCCAATATGGAATACACTCCTATCTTCCTTGAGAGGTTACCCCCAATCCACCAGTTGTATTGGCAGCCAGACGCCTTCGAGCTGCCATACTCTGTGGTTCTCCTCTCGTCTGAGAGAGAAGACCAGAGTTTGATTTCTGCTGATCTGGTCGTGACTGGGACTCAGACAGTCAGGAACTGCCACCAACAACGAACCTGACGGAGAAGGTCCGACGGAGAAGATCCAAAGAAGAAGATAGATCTCTATTAGGTTATTGTTGTGGTGTAGAATGAAAATCCAAGATTGTAATAGATTTCCATTATGATTTGTAAGAAAGTCTAAAAAAATGTAATAGACTTTTTATGGTGAAATGAGAATGGAAATGATAATTCTTCTATGCTCAATAATTTGTATTTGTGGATGAATTGTGGACATGATAGATAATAAAATCTTCTTTTCTGTTTTAGAGTATATGATATTATCAGAGGTATTATGGACGTGATAATATGTAGGAACTCAAAAGAAAATAGATTGATTTCTATGCAGAGGTCAAAAATGACAAATGAGTAGGTAGATTCAGAATTGATCCAGAGGTTATGAAAACATGATAAATAACGAATTCCCACTTAATAAATTGATAGAAGATTATGAACGGACGAACGTAATAAATGAACGGATGAACCGTCAAGTATTAATGAATGTGTGAACCGTCGGATGAACGTGATTAATGAATGGATGAACCGTTGGATGAACGTGACGTTTCATTATTTGTAGAACTTCTGCCTATAAATATAGCAGAAATCTGACAAGAACGAACACTTCTTCTTTCAAACATAAAAATGTCGTCTGAAGAAGCATCCAAGAAAGCTGGAATTGCCATGAAGATTCAGAAAGGCACTGGAGAATGCCCTGCTGATCCAATTCAATTGAAGAAGGCGGTAGCAGGCGAAGGCTCGTCTGTACCCAAGCCACCAAGGGATATTCTGGACTTCCTACTCGAACCAGGAAGGACTGAAGAAGAAGAAGCCATGAGGATGGCTGCTTGTAAGTTTCTTGTGGGTTCCAGCAAAGAAGTTCTCAGTTCTTTTGCTGATCGCGTCTTCGAGAAGGACGGCAGTGGCCCACGTCCAAATGTAGAAAAGGATGATAGTGATCTTCCTTAATATCATGTATCATCATTCATGATAAAAATAAAATAAAAATTTTATTTCTAAACATGAATTTGTCTGATGATTACAAGCATTTACATTTATACATAGTACTTTTTAAGGAATTTGTCATTAATAGGCATCAAAACTTTTCGACCATCCAATCCTGAGAGTTGATAAGCTCCATTTGAGAAAACTCTGCTCACGATATAGGGTCCTTCCCATTTTGCGTCAAATTTGCCCTTGCTCATATGAGTCATAGTCATAGGACGTCTGACTGTTAGAACAAGTTCTCCTTTTTGATACACTCGAACTCTGACTTTCTTATTAAAAGCTCTTGAGATCCTAGCTTGATAGAATTCAATATTCTGTTGAGCAGATAATCGCTTTTCATCCAGAGCTTCTAATTCCTGAAGTCGAAGATGATCATTATTTGCAGCAGTGAGTTCATTAGCGATTGCTATCCTTAAAGAAGGAATTTGAATCTCTAATGGAAGAACAGCTTCGCAACCATACACCAGAGAGAAGGGTGTACATTTAGTAGCATTACGAACTGTAGTGCGATAAGCCCACAAACATTCACCGAGCTTTTCACTCCAATTAAGTTTGTTAGTAGAGACAAACTTCTTTAGGAGTTTGATGATGGTCTTGTTGAAAGCTTCTGCTAATCCGTTAGCTGCCGGATTATATACGGTAGAAGCCACATTGTTGATCCGGTGATCGTCACAGAATCGAGTAAACTTCTGACTAACGAACTGTGGTCCGTTATCATGAATAATGCGTCGAGGAACACCAAATCTGTAGATGACATGGTGTTTAATAAAGCTGATGACATTGGACGTCTTAACTTCAGATAAAGGAATGGCTTCGGCCCATTTGGAGAAGTAATCGATTATTGCGAGAATAAACCGATGACCCTTGGATGACGGCGGATTGATCGGGCCGATAATGTCCATGCCCCAAGCTTCGAAGGGCCATGATGCTGCCGTCGGATGTAGAAATTCCGAAGGTTGATGAATAAAATCCGCATGGATTTGACAAGCTTTACACTTCTTTGCATATTCGATGGCGTCTGATACCATAGTGGGCCAATAATAATCCATACGTCGAATACGGTCTTGAAGTTTTGGTCCAGGCTGATGTGCTCCACAAATTCCATCATGCGCTTCACGAATAATTTGTTGAGCCTCGTCACCGGTAACACATCGAAGAAGTAAACCATCATAAGCTCGACGATATAAGGTCTTTGTTGTATGATTATAATAGAATCGGAGTGATCGTCGTCTGATAGATGCTGCCTCACTCGGATCATCCGGAAGAATATCATACAATACAAAATCTAAGAAAGGAAGTCTTCAATCTTTATCCGTATTTTGATTCTCGACCGAGTTACTGAAGATGAATTCCATGCTGGAATCAGATGAAGATGATAAAGATTTACGACTGAATCCAAATCCTCTTGTTGCATTGACATCATGAGATGTTGATTCTTCAATGTCAACTGGAAGTCCTATAGTCAGATTGTTTTCGAGATGGAATAGCTCTCGATTGCGAACAACAATCATTTGTTGTCGTCTAATCGGGATAGCTAACACCGCCGCAAGATTAGCAAGAGCGTCAGCTTCTGTGTTACATGCTCGCCTAACATGTTCAATGAAGAATTCTTCAAACGAAGAAGCCATAGATATAGCTGATTTATGATAAGGAACAAGATCTTGATGGCGAACTTCATAAGTACCCCTTATCTGATTGACAATGAGTTTAGAGTCTCCGTACACCTCCAAATGTCGAATATTCAGATGTTTAGCAAGTTGAAGACCAATGAGTAACGCATTGTACTCAGCTACGTTGTTTGAACATGGCTGATCAAGAGAATAAGCTCTTTGGATAGCAAGACCTTCTGGCGATACAAGAACGATTCCAACTCCAGCGACAATATCACCATTAGGACCTATCCTTGAAGCTCCATCAAAGAATAGACGCCAAGTAGGATCTTCTTCAGCAATTTGGTTTGAATCTAGGACTTCATCTGGAATTTCGTCATAGAGTTTTAAATCTTCTGGAATTGAATGAGCAGCCAGAAAATCAGCTAAAGCTTGTCCTTTGACTGACTTCTGAGGAATATAATGCATGTCATACTGAGCAAGTAGGATTCCCCAGTTAGCTAATCGAGAATTCAAAATACTGGGTTTCTTCATCATGCTTCGTATAGGATTGATCCTGGAGATGACATGAATAGTCTGGCCAATGATATAATGTCGTGTCTTTTGAATAGCGAACATTAAGGCTAGACATTCTTTTTCGACCGGTGAATATCGAGGTTCAGCTCCGGTCATAGTACGACTGAGATAGTATATGGCTTGTTCATGACTATTTTGATTCTTTTGAGCGAGTAATGCACCCAATGAATGACTCATTGCTCGAGTATATAGGAGAAATGGAATTCCTGAAACAGGAGGTACCAATACTGGAGGGCTCATCAGATATTGTTTTATATCATCGAATGCTTTCTGACATTCATCATTCCAGACAAAAGAAACACCTTTCTTCATAAGTTTGTTGAATGGTCTGCAGCGTCCTGATAAATTAGAGATGAATCTTCTGATATAAGCGATCCTTCCTTGAAATCCTCGTAGCTCTTTTAAGGTGCGTGGAGGACGCATCTCTTGGATGGCTTTGATCTTCTCGGGATCCACGTGTATACCTTTAGAGGTAATGACGAAGCTGAGAAATTTACCACTAGAGACACCTAAGAAGGACTTAGTAGGGTTCATCTTTAATTGATGCTTACGCATTAGATCAAATATAGTCTTCAAATCTTGGATATGATCCTCCTTTTGTCGACTTTTGACTGCAATATCATCAACATAGCATTCGACTATTTTCTGCAAATGTTCACGGAATATAGTGCTCATAGCTCGTTGATAAGTTGCTCCTGCATTCTTGAGACCGAATGGCATAACTGTATAACAGTATGTACCGATCGGCGTTCTGAAAGAAGTGTGCTTCTCGTCATCTGGAAACATTTTAATCTGATTGTATCCAGAATACCCGTCCATGAATGACATCCGTTCAAATCCACAGGTATTATCGATCATGACATCAGTGATTGGTAGAGAGAATTCGTCTTTAGGACATGCCGCATTGAGATCGCGGAAGTCTATGCAAACTCTGATCTTGCCAGTCTTTTTAAGAACAGGAACTATGTTAGCCACCCAATCGGGATGTTGTTCCTCTCTAATAAACCCGGAGGTCATGAGTTTATTAACTTCAGCTTCAATTGCATCCATGATGTCTGGACGAAATCGTCGCTGTTGTTGTTTGACCGGTTTAGCATTCGGCAAGATATTGAGCTTGTGAGTTGCAATCTGTGGATCGAGTCCTGGCATATCTTCATAACTCCAAGCGAAGACATCGATGTAGTCACGAATAAGTTTAATCATGTCTTGCTTATCAGTTTCTGAAAGACTTTCACTGATGAATATTGGTTTGGGAGATCCCTCTTCACCAACATCTATTTGAACAAGTTTGTCTTCAGTCGGAGGTTCTTTTTGCTCAAAACGGAACTCCCATTGATTATCTAACCTTTGGGCCCATTGTTCTGATTCAGGTGAGATTTCAAATTCATCTTCGTCTTCATCACTTTCTTCAGAACGGTCAATGGAGACCATGTTGGAAGACATAATGTTGCAGTAGAAATCACCGATACTCGTATCGAAATCCCAAGAAGTGGTACTGGAAGAATCAGATCTCTTATCTTCGTCAGATTCGGGATCTTCATGAACAATATTGATGAAAGGAGTAGGAGCAGTATAGCCCAATCCGTATTTCGTCCTCCCATATTTCAGAGGAGGGATCCGGACAGGCATTTTTCTTCCTTTTCCACTATTGAGGCCAGTTCTGAAGTCATACTCCATATTTTTAATGATGTCTTTAGATTGCTGACTATAATGACATAGTTGTAATCTTCCAGTATCATCATTTTTGTCTTCATCTTCGAAGTCAGAAGGATTTTGGGGCCCTTTGTAGAAGAATATTGGGATGTCTCCTGGCTTTCTGTTGGGAACTAAAAAGTATGAAGATTGTACAGGTTCTAGGGATACATCTGTATGAACAGTCTGTACAACTCCTATGGTTATTGTGTTCAAGTCATCTAACAAATGTAAATAACTATGAACATAATTGCACACATCAACGTACTGCAAAGATGGAGACTTTTCATTAAATGTAAAAGTAGCAGTATTTACATTGGGAGAAGGCTGAGCCTTAGAGATTTTAGCCAAGTCAATGACTAAAGGGGGAGAAGATGAACGAGAAGAAGCATTGTTTCGATTAAGATCGATAACAAATGGCTCAGAAGAGGTGAGCTCCCTTGAAGTTTGAGATGGAAGAGTAATCCGCCCTCCAACTGGAATTAGCAGAGTATCCTGTTTCACATGTGAAGATGCAGGAACTGCAGTACGCCCACTGACAGAAATGATCAGTGTATCTTGAGCAGACGACTGAGGTAACAGAGAGATCCGTCCAGTCACCGGAATTATGAACGAACCTTCTCCAGAGGGTTTGGGAGATTGTTGCTGAGTAGTTCGACCTTTAACAGGAATTATTAAAGTCTCACTTTGTGAATCCTCTTTCTCCATAGCTTGTATCACCCTTGTATACTCTTCTTTGTACATCCGAAAATCATTGAAATAGGCTTCAACCCCATGGAAGGGATTTATGTCAGCAACTTCTTTTTGTACTCTTCCATTGCTATCAATGTATTTAAAACACTGATGAAGAGTAGAAGGCACCACATTATTTTCATGAAGAAAGGGCCTCCCAAGAAGAAGATTGTAGGATCCCACAATCTCGATCACATAGAAAGTGACTTTGGATCTGAAATCGCCTATTTGAAGCTTCAGATGAATCTTTCCCAAAGGCTCGCTTCGGCTTTGATTAAATCCCAGGATAGTAGTAACCGTCTTGGAAAGCTTGTGAAGAGGAATTTTTAGTTCATCCAACAGACTCTTTGGCATTATGCTTATAGCAGACCCTGGATCAATGAGGATACGATCTATCTTCATTGTATCGATATAACCGGTGTAGTAGAGAGGCCGATCATGTCGATTATCCTCCAGTAGCATGTCGTCTTATGTAAAGGTGATATTTGGGATAATCTCCAGTACACTGTTGCAATGTAAGCAAGTGGCAGGTTCCGCATCTGGCTTCTTCAATTGTGCAAGACAAGAGTCAGCCTGTAGAAGTGCTTCACTTAACGTTTCCCGAGTCTCTTTGGAAAGACGTAAAAGTTCAAAGAGGGACATTCTAGCTGGAGTATTAGCAAGTTGAGCTAAAATGTCGAAGTTATAAGGCTTCTGAAGTCCAAGAGGAGAGGACTTCTTGATTGGCTTATCAAACCAAGCCTGTTGTTTGCCTTTCTCAAGAGCTGTAGGCTTGGAAGGAGCAGGTTCGACTGGTGCAGTAGAAGGAACAGGTACGGTGGATGATTCTTCTTCAGGAGGAACATTAGGAGCATCTTTATCAGCAGGAGGGATATCAGGAGTATCCTCAGGATTCTTGGAATAATCCTTTAAATAAGACTTCCCTGTTCGAGTAGTACCAGCAAGTACTTTGTCTTTTGGCTCTGTGTCAGAGATAGATCCAAGAGAAGTCATATGACATGACTTAGTCTTTCCAGCCTTCTTGGACTTTCGAGAAGTAGTCTTTTGAGGAGAAGGCGATTCAAAATCTGCCACTAGATCTGGATGGATCCACATGATTTCTCCTGTTTCCAAAGTGATTGGCACTAATCCTTCAGACTGTGGAGGAGGAAGATTCACTATGTCAAGAGTTGCCTTGGGAATAGGAACGATCCCACTTTCAAGAAGTTGAGGAGGGAAATCTCCGAATTGCATAGAGACGACATTGGAGGTGACAGTCTTCTCTTTCGGAGTAAGAGAGATAGCTCCAGATTTAATCATTTCTTGGATCTTTCCTTTCAGTACATAACATGTACGAATTGTATGACCCAGCATTCTGTGATATGGGCAGTATTTGGGATGATCTGTCTTACCAGCTTCATCAGGTTTCTTGATTTCAGGTAATTGTATTTTATTACCTTTCAGCAGACATTCAAAGATACCAAGGACATCATCATCATCGAAAGAGTATTCTTCTTTGGGGCGAGGTGTTCTTGGTTGTTGAGTTGTAGAGGTAGGAGAAGTTTGAACAGTTGATGCATCTTTGCTCTGAAGATTAACCTCAAGGGTTTCTTTTCCCTTGCGAGCATTGTTTTTATTGTTAGTACCTTGACATGTTTCTTTGGGAGTCATCTGCACTCCTAAACCTTTGAAAGTTTCAGCACTAATTTCTACGGCCTTGGCACTAACTATGAAAGAAGGCCAGTCTTGAAATTGGGTGGATCCTGTCCACATGCTGATGATTGACAACAAGTTTGATTTGCATGTGTCGATGGTGACAGCATCAGGAGTTCCAAGAGGCATCTTCAGAGCTTCTCTTCGAAACCGTTCAATGTACTCTTCTGTAGTTTTATTATTTTTCTGCTTGATTCTAATAAGAGCAGACATAGTCATGTCATTGAGCCCTTCATAGAACCTTTCAAGAAACATCTGTTTGAAACCGGCAAATGAGGTAATGCACCCATCTGGGAGACTTCTATACCATTCATAAGCTGTTCCCTTGAGACATCCAACAAACACTCGAGTAAGGAGGGCGTCGCTTGGTTGCAGCTGGTCAGTCATTACTTCAAAGTGATTAATAAACTGACTTGGAGAAATAGTTCCATCATAGAATGAGATAGTAGGAGGCTTGTATTTAGGAGGATACGATACTTGCTTCCATTCTATCGGATAAGGTTGCTTGATGCCTAACCTTTGTAAACCATCTTTCTGTTTGAATGCCTCGAATTGAGTTTTAAGATTCCTCAATTCTTCATTAACAACTCCGGAAGATTGTGGAGTTGTAGCTTGTAGAGAATAGTTGGGAGGAGGAACAGCATTATAAGCACTACCCCCAGCTCCAGAGAGACTAGGGTTTGGTTGAGCTAGTCCAGGAGTATTGGATTGTACTGCTGGAGGAACTTGTACCGGACTTATAGCAGTGTCAATTGGTATGGCATCTGGTACAGTCTGTCAATTTTGCATCTGTGTTGCCATGAGTTCATACATCGACTTCATAGTATCGACCATAGACTTCATTTGCTGTTCCAAAGAAGCAATCCTTTGTTCTTGAGGAGTCAAGGAAGAAGAAGGTTCATCAGTATTCCCATCAACCATATAAGTCGTGACTGTACGAGGAATTATTGATGAACTGGTGGATGTTGTTTGTTCTGAATCATTGCTTTGTGCATCAAAGTCAATTATAGGAGAACTACTCCCAGTAGGAAGAGGTGGGAAGTTAGATTCTCCAAGGAATTCAGAATCATCTTCAGAAATTAAAGTTCTTTGACTAGAAGCTAAGGCTCTTGCTCTGGTGTTTCTGTATACTCCATCTGGACTATCAGCTCTACCCCCGGTATCCCGAGAGGTCATGTTGACAGAAGCAAACAAAGGCTCATCTTCATCAGGCATAGGTTCACACTGAATCCGATTGAAGACAGATTGTCATTTTGTTTGACATCTGCATTGCATTGTAACTCTTGGCTGGAAGTCACATTCATGATCAACATAGTCCTGAACCATTGATTGACATTTGTATTGAATTATGACTCTTGGCTGGAAGTCACATTCAGCATGGTCCATTGTCACAGAATTACTCCTTCTCTTCTGTTGAAGATGTTCTCGTAAATCTGTTTGTGAAGATTGAGAAGTATATTTCCTGTTCTTGGGTCTTGATGGCTCTTGATTATATAAAGAGTGATTAATATGAGCCACATAGTTTCTTGCATACTCTGCATCTGGATCTCTTAACCTTGTTTCCGATTGATGTGGTTTCTTAACACCAGAAGTATTTCCCAAACGGATTTGATTAAGTTTTGCTCTTAGATCAATTGGAGGTGACACATTGGTTTTTGAAACTTGGAGTTTTCCTTCCATTGATCTGAACATTTGCAGAGAAGGAAGAGTTGAACCACCCCCTTGATTAGGAGTTGGTAACAGACCCTCTTTTATGGACAAATTCTGTGCCCAATTCGAAGAAGTCGTAGAAGAAGACATTAAAGAATGTTTCTTCTTAGACTTATTCAAGTTTTGAGACATAGAATGTCCAGAAGGAAGAGTAGTCAAAAGACCATTTCCTTTTCTTTGACTAACAAAATTGTCAGTCAAAGCTGTTCCTGAAGTAAAAACTACAGGAACAGAAGAAACAACTAAAGAGTCGTCTATTTTCGAAGGGACTTTATGTGGAAGACCACCCCCAGTTCTAGTAGAACTTGGCACAGAAGAAGAGATAGCTAAAGAGCTATTCTTCTTAGATGAAATACACGCTGAAACAGATTTGGTTAAAGAACCAGTACTGTTAGCGTGGCTTTTGGATTTAGAATTACACGCTGGAACAGATTTGGCTAAGGAGCCAGTACTGTCAGCGTGACTTTTAGGATTGAGATTACATGCTAGAACAGATTTGGCTAAGGAGCCAGTACTGTTAGCGTGATTTTTGATTTTGGAAATACACGCTGGAACAGATTTGGCTAAAGAGCCAGTGCTGTCAGCGTGATTTTTGAATGAGAGATTGCACGTTGGAACAGATTTGGCTAAAGAGACAATACTGTCAGCGTGACTTTTGATTTTGGAAATACACGCTGGAACAGATTTGGCTAAGGAGCCAGTACTGTCAGCGTGACTTTTGGAATTGAAGTTGCACGCTGGAACAGATTTGGCTAAGGAGCCAGTACTGTCAGCGTGACTTTTGATTGCTGTCATCTTCGAGCGCACAAGAGTGTGCGTGCTTGCAGTAGAGTCTTTGCCAGTGTTAGGAGTAGACACTGTGGCAGAGACCTCACCATTGACTGCCAACTGATTCTTAGGGACATAGACAGAGTGTCCCTTCAACTTGGCAGTGATGATGGAGGCTGAAGTGGGCTTGCCACTCTTAGCCCGCTGCATTTCTTCATAGGCGAGTTGATCGAATTGGATCGTCATCACCTTCTTCGTCGAGCCGACTGACGAAGTGTCGCATTGAGTTGTTGCCATCTCAGAAGAGGAGATGGTTTTCCCCAGCAGAGTCGCCAAATTGTTTTCCATAAATAAATTCCTTTATTTATTGTGTATCTGGGAAAATTACAACTGTAGGAATCTGATCTAGAAGACGATCACTTTATCCCTTGGACTATGCGAAGAAGAAAAGCTCTCAAAATTTTGACAGTAGATAACTATGTATCTGTACAATGAATGAGAAAAAGAACTCTATTTATAGAGTCAAAAATAATATCTGAAAAGATAACTGTCTTCACAGCCTGTGCCTAGTTGAAAATCACGCAGGATTTAACATACGCAAGATTGCGAGCAGTTACTGGACGTGGCCTGTAACTGTTGGACACATGGAAATCATGCATGAGTCGTGTGCAAGTTACAGGACACGCAGGCGAGAGATCAGTGGCATGGCTGCCACGTACTCCAATTTGATGAAATCCACGCAGACTTGTTGAAGATGAAATCCACGCAGACTCGGGGTAGAAAGATTCAAAATCCACGCAAACTTGGGGCAGGAAGCTTCAGAATCCACGCAGATTTGGTGAAGAAAACTTCAGAATCCACGCAGACTTGAGGGAAGAAACTTCAGAATCCACGCAAGCTTGAGACAGAAAGCTCAAAATATACGCGAACTTTAGGAAGGAACATAATCCACGCTCAATTGAGGCAGGACTGCCAGCTATCTTGATTCGACGTGCCTCGACTGACACAAAATCTCTGTCAGTGATTGCTTTTGTCAGTCGCATTAAATGACAAGAAGCTCTTTTGGTACGCCAACTTGGTGAAGGCTGAGTCTTGCTGAAGAAGATTTCGAAAGTCACGCAATAGGCGGCTATGATCTCTCGAGTTCTGTGCATACGTGGCATATGAGAAGACATTCTTCGACTGTCGTGCTGTCAGTCATAATTACACTCTGACAAATGATGAGCTGTCTCCTCAGCGTGATTTGTAAATATTGTCCTGATCAACTGAGCGTGACTTTTGACTCTGTCCTGATCAACTCAGAGTGACTGTTGGACTTGTTCTGATCAACTCAGCGTGACTGTCGTGCTGTCAGTCATAATTACACTCTGACAAATGATGAGCTGTCTCCTCAGCATGATTTGTAAATATTGTCCTGATCAACTGAGCGTGACTTTTGACTCTGTCCTGATCAACTCAGAGTGACTGTTGGACTTGTTCTGATCAACTCAGCGTGACTTTCATTTTTGAGGCCTATATCATGTCTCTTTGAAAGATTTCACATCCTCTGCTCTAGTAGTAGATCTAGAAACTTTAGTAAAATAAGGATTAAGAATAGTACTTGCATAATCATAATACCAATCTCTCTCACCGAATGTAAAATGTTGTTAATCACAAATAATATATTTTGTTAATTCAGTTTTGTTAGGAGCATCATAATAAGTAAAGTTACCTATAGAAGATTCTTGAGGACCGGTGCTTTTCTGTATCTGTCTAGCATTCAGTGTGACCTTGCCAAACTATTTTTCATAATGTCTTTTTAAAGTGTTCGTGCTCACATTTTTTTTATCTAAAATTTTCCTACATTTCTTATATTTTGTGCACCTTTAGCTATTAGTTTTTGATTTTTTGAATCTAAAATCGGTGCACCCTCATTATCTGTCACGCCCCGCTCCCGTAGGAGCGATCGTCCTCGCTAAGGCGTGATGCCGCACGAGCCTAGATTGAGCTCGTGCAAGGCGGGTTCCATAACGGTCGATTCTAGCGGCTGCGACGGGGTCGTCGCACAGAAGTCCCAAGCGGAGACATTGAACATGCAGCAGAAATTTAGTACAAACACGATGTTATTCAAAAGAAGCTCTTTATTGATATTGATACAAAGATTGCAAAGGGCGCAAGGCCAAGATTACAATTCACTCAAGCTTACTCTTCTCACATTACAAGTCACTCAGCTCTCTTTCATCTCTCAAATACAAGTCTTGAACCAGCGGATGCTTCGAAAGACGACGTCCATACATTATGTCCCGTATAAGTGTTGACTCCATGCGACCGTTTGTCGCTGAGGCGGTCCCTCGGTTGGGAGTCTCACGTTCCTATGCACGTTAAGAAGTATGAGGCGGTCCCAGTCTCACGTTCCTATGCACGTTAAGAAGTATGAGGCGGTCCCTCGGTTGGGAGTCTCACGTTCCTATGCACGTTGTCAAAGTATGAGACGGTCCCTCGGTTGGGAGTCTCACGGTTCCGATGCACGTTATGCAAAGTGTGGTTTAGAGCATGAGTTGCTAAGTACAGTTCCAGTCATACCGTAATATTAGGCCATGCATTTACGTGAGTCTAGATGTCTCGTAGGTGCGTGGTCATGGACAACTTGTCGACAAGGGCGATGTTTCTTCGAGCGGCAACCCGGGGCCACGGGACCGACTCGGCCTAGGAAGAAACACGGTATAGCCGAGCTGGGTAATAGGCAACCGGTAGTTCGGGGGGCTTGCATCGGGGATTGCTACCTGCGGTGCAAGGGTCTCGTTTGCCAGGCTATGTCCACGATGACTAGTTAATGCCAGTGACCTTTCATATAGATAATTGGCGTGCTAAGCGGCGAATCCGCATGCACGGTATCGGTCGTAACAAAGGAAGTGTAAGCACAGTTTGACTTGAGTTATGAAATGTGTGCTCGGTTGCACTCAAAGTATTATAAAGCCTAAGATTTGGCTATGCGTAAGGACACGTGCTTGGGCACGAGATATGGCGTCGTGCTTGAGTTCTCAACACCGGTTCCACCAGTTGGGTTAGTCGTTGCGAGTTAAGTCGAGAAGGGTCGTAGGACAAGTTTGGTTAAGTTATGTTGAGTTGCTGGGCACGACCTCGAAATGCGAGGCACGGCCGCGTTATCACAACACAAGTATAGGCAAGATTAAGCGAGGAGGCACTGCCTCAGAGATATTGAAGCACAAATCGAGTTCATGGCACGACCGAGTCGTTACATCCCAGAGTATGGCAAGAAAGACAAGTATGAGTCGGTACGTTCATGGTGCAAGCACGAGAACGGGCTAGAGGCACTAAATAGTCCATGTCCTAAAACTGATCCTAAGGCAAGAGTAGAAAGACAATCGTAAAGGGGTTTATGTTTCACAAAGTAAATGAACGTGTCGATTTTGTATTGGTAGGCGAGGAGCTCACTCTATCAGTACAGTTGAGTACTGACACCTTGTCACGACCCGCTCCCGAATAATCGGATACGAGTCGGACACACCCAGCCTTCGTCGATGGACACGACGAAGTAAGCTGTATAATACTAAGGAAAACTCCAAGTCACAATGTAATGTAAACAAAACACAACTTTTATAACGTTCCCAGAAATCACCAATATCCATCAAGTCTTTTAAATACAAACTCAGTCGGAGACAAATCCGGTCAAATAAAATAATATACAATAATGAATATTTAAGATACAATCTCCAGAAAAATAAACTAAAATAAAAGCTGCAATATCCAAGCAATCACCAGCTCCATGTAATCTCCCACTCACCTGCAACGATCCTGTCAGGAAAAGAGCAAAGTACAACCCTGACCAGACAATATACAATGTAATCTGTAATCCAGAGTACAAGGTGAAACCAGAATACCAGAATACTAGAAATGGAATGAAACTACGGTACCAGAGATGAAATGTAAAAACTGCAGGCAATGGACAACAATTAATATGCTAGACAATGAACACGGCTATCAATGTACAAGGCAATGAATCACGACAATCAATATGCAATTGTGACAATTTTGAAATATTAAAACTAATGTGGACCGGCTTAGGAGCAATCAATCAATCAATGAGGCAATGAGTCAATTATACAAGGTCCGGCTTCATCGTACGTGAAGTGTACGATTAGGCTATCCACAATTACCTATGTTGGGTGTGGTCACACAAAAGCTAATATTTCCCCCAATCTCCACAATAAACAATGACTCACAAGCAATGAACAATGGTACAAGACAATCGTGTGTAATTCGTGTCCGATATGAGAACATGGCACATGAAGGTAAGACAGAAAATAAGGTACAAGTCGAGTCAGTGTACTTGCCTCGGTTTGGTTGCACGAGAGTAGTACTGCATGGTTGTTCACTTGTTTATATTTTGTACAAGTATTAGGGTTTTAAAATAAAGGCATTAGCTAACTAACTTAGATAATTCAACTATTTCTAGACAAGGACTAGTTAACATTATTTAGAAAATATTATAGTTTTAATCACCATAAATACTCATGAAAATATATACTATATGATTTTAGAAATATTTTATTAGCAAGGTAATAATTATAACTATACATACTTTTTAGAAAGAGGAGAATTTGGATATACTAGAATTTTCTATATATATATATATATATATATATATATATATATATATATATTAACAAGATATCTATATTAGGCTAAAAAAAAGTAAGCAAGGTAGTATTTATATATCATTTGAAACTAGTAAACTAATTATTAGACATTCCATCAAAATAATATTTATAAATTACTTAATTTATCTATTTGGAGATTACTTGCTAGTCACAATATTATCTACATGTTAGCAAAATAAATACACTTCCAGTTTTAGAAAACTTGCACATCCTAATAATCCTAGAAAATGGTTTATTAAAATAGTTAACAATATCATTAACTGAATTCTAGCTAACAGGCCAAGCCCAACTATCCATATACTTCAACCACATAGTTTAAATCCACGAATTATTCTAACACAAACCTGAAGCCCAAACTCCTCACTAAACCCGGCCTGTCAAACCCGACCCAATGTTAAAAATCTCATCAAAATTCGTACAGTTAATTTCTACACCTGATCCCAACAATCAGCCCACACCCTGTGGCCCAAGACCCGGCCCAAACTAAATATAACCCAGCTTATTTAAACTAACAAATTTAAACTTAATTTTCTTAACCCAACCAGCCCAATCTCCAAGCCCGACTCACTGGCCCAGGAACCCAGCCCATCCCCTTATCATATAACCGATAGCTTTCTCTCTCCTCAGCTCGTTCACTCGATTTTTCCAGAACCAGCCCACTCAGCGAACATTCGAGAGAGCTCCCCCACCGTCTCTTCGTCTTCTCCGGCGAGAGACTCCGTCTTCTTCCCCAGCTCATTCACTCAACGACAGAGCTCAGCTCTCGTCTTCTTCTTCACTTCGTCTACTCCTCTGGCCGAGAAACCCTAAGCCTAATTATTTCTTCCATGGCCAACCGCTACAAACCATAACCCTAAAGGTTTTCCTCCGCCTACACTTCCACCATAGCCCACAAAACTCAGTCGACCGAACATCATACCAACCCTTCGTCTTCTTCCCTCTGGCCCAGTCCCAAACCCTAGAATCTAGATTTCCTCTAAAAACCCTAGGTCCTTCTCTTTCCTCCAGACAGCCAAGTGAAACCCTAACCCTAAATATTTTGCCATGGCCGCAGCCTTCTTCCCAGTTCGAAACCCCTAGATTTCTAGGTAGTCGAAACCCTAGATTTCTTTCCTACCTTTCCCTTTGGTTCGAAACCCTAGCCCTAAGTTCTTCCTGTCACCACAAACCCTAGTCCCAAACCCTAGAAAACAAGAAGAAAAGGGGGTCGAGATGGATCGAGAAGGGGCTCACCGGCCTGAAGGGGACGTCGATCCACGGCGTGGCGGCGAGATCCGAGCACTGACGGCGAGCTTCGTCCTCCGGTGGTGGCTCGGCGAGTCTGGTGGTGTCTCGGCAAAGCAGGCTTCGTCGAAGTCTCCTCGGCTCGGCCACTGATGGCGGTGATGCTCCTCCGCGGCGGTGGCGACGAATAGATCTGGCTTGGTCGACGGTGACCTCTCGGCGAGGCGGCTTCAGGGAGGCGGTGGCGCGAAACTCGAAGGGTCGGCGTGGCCCACGAGGCGACCTCTCGTGCTTCGAAGAGACAGCACGAGAATCGAAGGGTGGCGCGGTCTGCGAGGGGCGGTGGCTCGCCAGTCGATGAAGCTCGAGTCTCGAGAATGCAGTAGTCGAGGCGACGGCGAACTCGGTGGCGCTCCGGCGAGGGCGCGGTGGCTCACGGCTCGCTCAGCCTCTTCCAGAGAGGAAAAAGAAAGAGAGGACTGACGTGTCAGAGAGAGTGTCAGAACATTGGACTGTGTGTAATAATATTAAAATATTACAGTGTATTTATAATAAATTAATGTAGTGGTAAAGTAGTAAATAAAAGTAGATCTAGGGGTAATTTGTAATGGCAGTGTAGGTAAATAAAACTAGATCTGGGGGTGATTATGTAATGGCAGGGCAGTAATTAGATTCAGATCTGGGGCTAGAAAATAATCATTGCTAACAGAATTTCAAATAAAAACAATTTTTCAAAATTCAAATGCTTTTCAAAACAGCTTTCCAAAACCAAATATTCCCTCCAATAGATTTACTAGATTACAAAATTTCCAAATTTTATTAGAATCAGATACTGCATTCCCGAAATAAAATCATATATTAATTAACAGAAAACAACAATAATCATTTAACATAATTATCAATTAATAATTAAATACAACTTAATCAATATTAATAACAATAACAATATTGCAATTTATCTGAACTACGTAAATTAGTATTAAAAATACTTTTCAAATTGAGGAAAACCCGAAATTTATTTTAATCGAAATTAGGTTTTTGTAAGAAACAAATTTTAAATTCAAGAAAAATTAGAAAAACCCTAAAATTTACCAAATATGATTTTGGGAGTTACACACCCACATAGTTTTCATGTGCAGACGCAGGTAGAAGCTCGTGGTGCGGGGCTCGCTTGGATGCGTTGAGGCATGGAGTTCCTTGGTTTCCTTCTTTATAATGTTGTTGAATTTACTCTGCGCATTCTCTTGTTGTTGTGTTTCGGATAACCTTATGACTATGTCTTGTACGAGCGCAATTTAGGTTCGCACGGCATCACGTCCGGGGGACGACTATCGATTCTACGGAATTGGGGCGTGACATTATCAGTGACATAATTTATTACAAAATATTGTCATAAAACTGTTATTTATTTATTTACAACATTAGTAGCCATACTTTTAACTTCAGGAGGTAACATTGGTGTCGATGGCACAGAATCAAGAATATGATTATTTTCAAATAAATCAGCATAATAAGCAAAATTTTGTTCTGAATCACCTCCATAAGGGTGAATTTTTTTAGATGTCCGACGATACGCACAAGACTTTGTACACGCTGTTTGCATGTCTTTTGGGCCTACTGCCCCCAACTCCAACCATTATTATAAATAGAAGGAATAATATGCCCTCGTGGCTCGATCCACTGATCTTCTGCCACCCAGCCAGGGTCTTATACCTCTTCTCAGTAACCACAAGAGCCACTCGAGTTCGGTCATAAGGATGGTTAGAACCAGTATCATCCATATTTTAAAATTTAATTTTTAAGAAAAATAAGAGAGGAGAAATTTATTTATCTACCAACAAAAGAGAAAGAGAGGAAAGAAAAACCCAAAATTAGAGGGGAAATTTTTTATGTAATATTAAATTTACTTGAAACGTCAAAACCCAAAAAGTTGAAATCTCAAGAGCAGTTTGGCCTACAGAAAGTTGTACTTCAAAACCCAAAAAATTGTTACTTCAATCTTCAGAAATTGAAATTGCTTAGCTTGTATATTTCGTAAGAGGTTATTTACATTGACACACCCTATATTTTGTGTTTATTACGCGAACCTCCCTAGTTTAAAAATAAATACAGCGCCACCCCCTATATTTTTTTGTTAAATACACGGACCACCCCTAACTTTTGTAATTTGTGTAACAGAATAAAAAAAAATTATAAAGGGCAAGGGGTTAGTGTATTTATTTTTAAATATGGGAAGGTCCACTTAATAAACACAAAACATGAGGAATGTCAGTGTAAATAACCCATTTGTAGGAGGGAAGAAATGTTTGTGTATAATTTTCATAAATTTTGAGCTATTTATAGATTATTTATTTTGGGTACAAAATGACTTATTATACCCTCAAAATATAGTGGTTATAAAGATATTTTTGGTTTGGTATTTTTCATGAAAAAGACTAAAATACCTTAAAACGTCAAAAAACAACCTTAAAATGAGGGCATTTCGGTCACTCCCCTCCCCTCCCCCCCCCCCCCCCCCCCCCCCCCCCCCCCCAATGGTCATATTCCCATTAAAAAACCGGTCCAGACCTGGACCAAGCCTGGACTGGACCATTGACCGTGCCAGTTCGACCCGACCCGACCTGGGTTTAACCGGACCGGACCTAAAGATAAACCGCATCGGGCCAGTCCGGGCTACTGGGTCAAAAATTCCAACCCAGCCCGAACCCGCACAGGACTGGCCAAGCCGGTTCGGGTCGTTGACCGGGCTCAGCCCAGCCCAGTCCAACTTTGACCGGGCCGGGAACCGGGCCAACCAGCCCATATAACACATACTTTTCATACTCTCCCAATTTAAATCATGCTTGGTTGAGTGAACTAGAACTCATAAAAAAAATATAGGCACACTATTTAGAGAATCACCACTCTCTTCTCAAGAGAGGTAATTTTGAATACAATATAATTTCTTTCTCCGAAGCTTACTTTTATGTATATAATTCCAAACTATTTCACTTTTTTCGAACCAAAGAGGATGCTCAACTGAAAACAAAATTGTTAAGAAACAACATGAAATGCTGAGAGCCCAGGCTGATCATTACAAGTGATGCGCATTCTAATTGTGTACAAGAGAGGTGCCATTCCGACTTGAAATATAAACTGAAGATGTTCAAGTAGAGTGAACATACTGTAGAAGAGATTATGGCGGCGACATCAACGACAGCATAGCGATAATCAGCACTGAAAGGAGTGTCAAATGCACTCACCATGACGATTACTGGAAGAAGTGTCGAATGCACTGGACGCAGGTATGGCTCGAAGCAAGCATAAGCCTGCAGTTGAAGTCACCGATCGAACCCACCAGTCAATGAGGGATGCAGAAAACTTAATTCAACTCCGTTAAATCAAAATCAAGTTACAAATTCAGAAAGACTTACCTCGGCTAAAGAAAACTTTTTATCAACGAATTATGCAAAGTGTGAAATGAGGTTAAAACTTAACAGCACCAATGACAAAATGGAACACACGAAAAAAAAAGTGAGAGCAACTATAGTGCAATATATGAATACAGCTATAGGGGCAGACCCTGGGATAAGTTGTAGAATTCCCCCCCCCCCCCCCCCCCCCCCCCCCCCCCCCCCCCCCCGGACGATTCACCTATCATCGAAGAGCAGAGCTAGTGTTTGAATTAGACTTGGTTCCATCAAACAATGAAAAGCTCGAGGGTCCAACCGCATCAATAAACCCTCTCACAGATGAGTCTTGTACATCCGCATTTGGTCCAAGCAACAACTCGTGATCAAAGAAGACGACAACCACCGTGATGTCATCGTGGAAGAAGCGGCGGATGCCCTTCTCAACTTTCTTGAGGTCTGCATAACTCATCTCCCTCTTTCGAGCAGCCTCCTGCAAGGCTGTCCTAATGAGTCTCCTTGCGATTCCCTGCCATAAAGGAGAACAAACGAAGGATGTACTCGGGCAGCAATAAACTTTTGTACATATTGCAGAAGGCCAAACTTAAAGACTGCAGAACATACCGCTCTTGGGTTATTATACACAATTTCAGCAGCTTCTTGATTTGTCATGTGCTCCCATAATCCATCTGATGCAAATATCACAAACTTATCTTGTTGACGTATGACTCTTGTATATATGGATGGTTCAGCAGTCAGAACAGGGCGGCGAAGAGGTTCAGAAAGACGAAAACGAGGGACAGATGGATCTATAGTGAATTCGGGTCTCTTCAAGTATGCATCCCCTATAGATCTTGAAACCTATGAAAAGTGAAGTAAAAGTAGGTTAAGCTAGTGTAAGAAAAGCACAATTCATCTAAAAAAACGAAGAAGAAGAAGCACAAGAGTAACACGTGCTCATGCGCACAAATAACCTAACAACTTCAGATTGTTATTTCAGAAAACAAGCGAATGCTCTTACTGATATCAGTTATGGGAAATAGTTGTTTTAGAATTAAGCACCTAGACACATAAGAAATGTTATAAAATCACTAGAAACGTTATAAAATCACTACTTCGCATTTTATCTTCTTATTTCCATTGGTGTTCCAAAGACATGGCCCTTATCGGATCTGAATGGATGGAGGAAAAGGATTCAAACAGCTGACCGCAAATATTGGGGAAAATGCTTTGTTGTTGTTTAATTTTGCTTCTTATTTCTTTGAAGTCTCTTTTGAGGAGAAATCATTAATTGCACCTGAAACTACCCTTTAATAGAAATTTAAAGATTAGCCACAGGTATGAACTATAAAAGCACCATGACAATGAAAAAAGACAGCTGACCTGGATGATGCCTTTTATTCGCCACACTCCATGCTTCCGAACCACAATATGTGAATCATCTGGGTGAAGAGATCTAAGTTCTTGCCTCACCTCCTCCATACTTGCGTTGTGATCTCTAGTCAATTGCTCAGCAATGATCTTATTTGACCTACCTACACGACCAACTACAGCTCGAGAATCTCCCAAGTTAGCAACATATAATGTCCCTCTCCAGATAACTCCCACCAAACAGCAAGATCCAATTGCAGTAATTAGTGGTTTGAATTGCCGCGTGCTCCTGACATGAGCAAGAAACCCATCTTCTGTTGCTGAAAATGCATTTCTAATAACATCCTCAGAAATTGTTCCACTGTCACGAGCAATCCCTGGAGAACATTAAATAAAAGGTTAATCAGATAAACTTAATAAGTGACCTCGGGACCATATGAATATTTTCAGACATCTCCTATGAACAGCTACTATTTATTGGCAAGTCATAAATGGGAAGAAACTGAACCTTACCTGCCTCAGAAACAAATAGATTAGGTGCATGATATAGCAACATATAATTTACTAAATACAAGTTTGTTAAATAGCAAAAATAAAAAGAGAGTTGCTGTTACATTTGAGGTATAAAAGGAAACAACCTGCAAGGAAGTAAAAAAAAAAAAAACTTGGATTTTCAAATATCCAACTTACTTAAAATTGAATAAAACAAGAAAAGTATCTACTAAATCCAATCAATATAAAGCCATTTGCCAACCTGATCACAGACTGGGTGCAGATACTTGGGTAGATCTCCCGCACAAATACACCTTTCAGTGGATTAACAAGAAAACAATTAAACCACAGCTGCTTTCAACACTAGGATTATTTGCTCATTATTAGTAAATTCAATTCCAAGAAAATGCCCATATAACAATAATATATGAACAGGTACAAGTATTTTTGCCAACCAGGTTCATGGACTGGGTGTAGCTAATTTGGAGAAGAATCCTTTCATCTATTAAACAAATGAACTTTTCAGTAGATATTATTAAAAAGAAAAAAAAAATCAAATCTAAACTGCTTGTAACATACATATGATCATCAAATGATTATCCCTTGTATCCTCTTAAGATTTATGTAGAGTCAGGGTAATACCAACCTGTATTTGGCAGTTATAAATATAATTTAAGAAAACAACTGCTTGTATTTCTAGCTATACTTAAAATCGTATCTACCAACAGTAACAATAGAGATACTATATTACACACTTCAAAAAGTGATGTTGCCAAGAAAGAGAGATACAATGACAGTATCATAATATGAACGCATAAATATCTAAGGCTAAGCCATGATACCAAACGCAATAAATTCATTGACCTTATAAGAAGCAAGTCTAGCAAATGGCATCAGGAAAAGCAGATACATAGTACTGCAATGGACATGTTTGGGTGCAGTAGAGGGATAGAACGAGTGCTAGACAAAGAAATTTACTTGAGCTCTAGAATGTTCTTTTAATTGTGATTGGCAGAAGGCTAGGTAGCAAATTGGCATCCTCATCACTTTTTAACAGCTCACAAGGTCAATCATTTATTTTGATTCGCAACATGTTTCACCACCTTGTAAATTAAAAGAGGTCATAGGTGACTAATTGTTGGTGTTTTTCACTTGGCCGTATGAACTTTTAGTCTCACATTGGAAAACCACTATGGTGTATATCTCAATATACAGCTATGCTTGTGTTGGAGTATGCACATGGGATGAGGTGACACATGTGGGTTGATTTTCCTACAGGGTTAAGTTTATCACAAGGAACAAACCTTTGGTTTGCCACTCACTTTGGGAACCCATAGGAGGTAAGCCTCGTAGGGGCTTAGCAACTTGGACTCGGACTAGTGCGAAGGGTGCAAAGTGGCATTTTGATGGCACACTTTGCACTTAGCACGTCAGTATCGTCGCATGGCGCTCGTGCGCTCCTTTTATGCACGGTTGCTAGCTCAGGCACATGCGTCAAGCGCTCTCGTGTGCTCCTTTTATGCACAGTTGCTAGCTCGTGCGCATGTGTCAGGCGCTATGTGGCATGGCGTGTATGAGGCCATATGTGTATGCGTCTAGATGTATATGCGGCCATGCAATATGCGGTTATGCGCATATGCGACTATGTGCATATGCGGCTATGCGCTAGGCGGCTAGGCGCTATGCCGGTATGCGCAGTTCCTTTCGGCACTGTTAGCTATCAGCATGCGAAGTGGGCGGCACAGGTGGCGTTGCCAGCGTACGACACATTGCTGTGTCGGCACATAGGACTCTGTGACCCAGATTTCGTGGCATTTGGTCGGGCAACGCGTATGCGCGCATAAGTGCCGGTGTGCTTTATAAATAGAGCTCCAGTCTCTCCATTTGAGTTGTTGGAAAAACATGTAGCGAGCCCACATATTTCCAAAAAGTCGTGCACCTAGGCCAGAAAGTCTATGCGCCAGCATCAATTTTTTAGTTCCAAGTTCTTCCAAGAGTGATCAAGAGCGTCCAAGAAGTTCATTTTGTGAACTTGCTAGTTTCCGGGGGCAGATCGCGTATAGGACGAATCTTTCTTTGAGCACCGGTGGACCTTGTTCACCCCAGCAAGGAGTTTTCTTTATCCTTAGCCTATCAACGAAGGCGAAAAGCATGGTAGCCTATGTTTGTCGTTGGCAACATATTAGGGCAAGACGACACCAACATAGGATTCTCAACATGCCCCATCGAAATACAACTCCTATAGATGAGGGGTCTCTCACTGGGGAAGGTCTTTAGAAAGCGGAAATTCATCTGGAACATGATTTACCATCACAAAAAATCTACTAAAGCTTGGTCCTTAATTATTATCATTTCATAAAAGTAGAGACCACTTAGTCAATCTTCCAGACACAGTAGGCCGGGATATCAAGTACATCAGGGGTCCATATTAGAAGACGAGATGTACTCGATGTGCTAGCAGATAATGCCTTGAAATCAATTCCCAATGTATCTCCTCTTGCCGGTCTGATCGTAAGAGCAATGTTGGTAACTTGGTATAAAAAGACTCAAAAGTGCAAAAGTGTGATGGTCGAGCTAAGAGAAAGAGGGTTTGTTTGCTTGACATGGGTCAAGTCAGGACCGCTAAAATCTGTTATGATACGTAGGAACCCGGATGACTCTTATGAAGTTGGTGACATGTCAAACGTGTGGGCTAAAACTAAGATAATGGTTGGGCCAATGGATAGATAAGGTAAAGTATAAGATCTTCCGACATCTAAATAGGTCAAAAATGGGTCCTATTTGTTAGGTTATTGGCTTCCGCGAGCATGTGACTGCCTGAACAGATTAGTCTACGATCAACCAACATTCTGACCTTGTCTCGAAAGGAAAAGTAGTAGTTCAGAAAGGCCTAGCTAACGTGCTCCTCACTTCAATGCTACACTTCGGCAGCTACGAACTAACATGCTTCAGAAGCTACATGCACTATTTGCATTCACCCTGACAGGCTAACATGGGCGCACCAGAAGCAGAATCCCATATTTCTTCATGAGAATCTCTTTCTATTTGCTATGAACATTTTACAGAGAGAAAATCATTGTCTTAGTACTGCTTTAAGTGGTAGTACCCTATGACCGTATGCTTGATCTATGGACGAATTACATACACCCTCTTTTTAGGTTTTAGTTTTACTCATTCTTTCCGTCTCAACCAATCCCATTTCTACAGCCTCTTTCTCTTCAATTGTAGTTTGGATTCATTTTTCAGAACTGCTTGTGGAGTATTCTTATTCCAGTATTTTTGCTAAGGACCAATAGTTAGCTACACCTATTAGTGGCAACAGAAGGAGATGAAATCCATGTTTCCTTGCCAGCTTTCCCGTGCTAGTGGGTTGAGTCTTATCATTTCATATATATGGACTTAATATCAACTTGTTGTCTCGGGGCTCACTAGCAGCATGGCTACTACAATAAAAAAGAGTACTACGTTGGTTAGCAGCAAGAAAGAAGAAAGCTTCCCTCTTCCCCGAACTATGGTCGAGTCAGCTCTCACTAATTCCTCCTTGTTCAACTGTTAAGTATGAGATAATGAGTGAAAAAGAGGAGTGGAGTCCTAACAAGAAGATTTGCGGGTTGGGGGGGGGGGGGGGGGGGGGGGTGTTATTAACACTCATAAAATGTCATCATGCACTCCCCTTTAATTTTTTATCATTCAAATTCCAAATCTACCCCTGCATTAAATCAGACATTAATTTGTGCATGCATGGAGAGAGGAGTGCAGGATGACATTTTAGGAGTGCCAATAATGATAATGCAGGGACATATTTGGAATTTAGACGATAGAAAATTAAGGAGTACAGAAAGACATTTTAGGAGTGTCGATAACGGTATCCATTGAGGGACTAAAAACAAACCAAAAAAATTCTTGTGACAAAATTCAATGCCAATTCCTCGAATTAGAATTTAGAAGAAACCAATCTCAACCAGTGGCATAATCCGAGTTTCCAACTCCTAATGCAACTTACCAAGGAATACAATTGGTCCTTCTCAAATTCAAAAAGCTCTTCCTACAAAATTATTCTAAGGACATACTTAATACACGAATTTCCTCGAATAATAAAAATAAGGGTTTTACTAACATGTAACAGTTAATGTTACTCAAATCAAGAACCTATATAAAAAGACTCAATTTTTCTTCTTCGACTAAAATATGAAACCAATCATAGGGTTGGAAAGGAGAAGGGGGACTCTAGGTCTTACTGATGAGGTGCTGGAACAGGTGATCCCTGACGAACCTCGCGGCGTCGGGCCCCCCGTGCCCGTCGTAGACCCCCACGAACGTCGCCTCCGCGCCGACCTCGATCTGGCTGTGGTCCTCCAGGCAGTCGTTGGCCTGCACCACCGCGAACGAGTACTCCCCTCCGGCGTGCCTCCCGACGTCCCTCGACCACAGCAGCCCGTCCACGCCGCCGCCGCCGCCGCTCCCGTCGTCGTCGTCCTCGTCCCCGTCACCCTTCCTCATACGCGTGTACTTCTGGACCGGGCCCAAGCACGCCGAAGCCATCCTTCTCAGCCACGAAAGCATCCTTCATTTCCAATCAGACGCCAACCTAGGGTTAGGATTAGGGTTTGGGGCAGAAGCGAGGGAGAATTAGGGTTTCGCGGGAATTAGGGTTAGGGTTTGGAGAAAAAAGAGAGGGATTTCGAGAGAAAAAAACCGGAAAAAATGTGCGAATTTCCTTTTTGTTCCTTTGGCAGTGGAGAGCATTAGAAAGGAAGAGGGAGCGTATAAATAGTGGGGGAGGGGAAGGGAAGAGGAAATTACGAGAATGCCACTAAGATTGGAGGAAAAGGGGGGAAAAGTGTTGGCATTATTCAGGACCGTGATTTTCTTAACCAAAAAAAGGTTGACTTAGATCTCATGCTTCCTTTTCTTTTCTTGAGTCATAATTTTGTGCCAATGTGTAATTTGGAATATACCAAAAAGTATTCTTTTCTTAAGTCTATCTACACTGATTTCTTATTTTCTATTTGCGAAAAATAATATATATTCTTTCCTTAAGTTTCTCAACACGAATTTATATTCTCTATTTAAAATTTGCTACCCTATCCAAAAAAAAAAATATTTTTGCAACTTGATACCATGGATCAAGATTGTCATCAAATTTGACGACCATGTACAACCATTCTCCATATTTAATGCTAACCATAAGTCCAGATTGGACCCTTAAACTAACCTAACTTAGTAGTAGCTAGAGCCTCAACACGAGCCATCAAAAAAAGAGAAAAACTTGTCTTCTAGGAGGTGGTGGGTAGCAATAAGGGGACAAACCAAAGTGCATGGCTGTGGGTCATGTGCCGGACTGGCTCAGATTTTCATCCTTAGGCCCAACCTATAGCCCAGGTCCAACCAAACCAAATTCAGGTCGAACCGATCCAGGCCACTTGACAGCTCTATTTTGGATCCAAAGTAAATGACCAAGAAAGATAAATAATTCCCAAAATAAAGAAAAATATGGAAGAAATAGTTCTCAAGTATTCACTTTTTCACCCTAATCGGTCATTTTTCCTTCTCTCTCCAAACACCGGATTTTTTTTTTTTTTGATAAGAAAACAAAAAATTGATTTCCTTTCCTCCTCTTACACCAAACTAAGACCAAAGTTCAACCTCCCCGAGGACACGTGTATCGTGATGCTGGCTACACCAAACAATAGAAGCACCAACACAAGTCCAAAGATTTTTGCGATGGTCACACGTTTGAGTAGTTCGATACGTTGGGGACCACTGAGCATTAGGAGCATGGCGTTGACCTCGACACAACTGTTGGGTAAGAATTAGGTGTGCACATACACGGCTAGGGATCACACTGCTGGCACCTAATAAAGGTCAACAATAAATGATCTATGATAAAGTCGAGGGGAACATTTTTTTTTTTTCCTTTTTTTGGGAAATTTTTAGGCACATTTGTATGATATTTTACGCGACATTTCTTCACAATTCCTCATGCAGCTGCACTTTCGCCCCCTGGCAAAAATCCGTCACGAAAGTTTCTGAGCTACAACATTATGCCACCACTATCAAGTTACCTGCATTATTCACGTCTCTGACCACTTAACTATATCAAAATTCCTGAGAGCAGCAGCCATGCATCAGCAAGAGGAAGGTTCCGAATCCCCCAATCAATGAACTCGAAAAGTTTCGCTGTTTGTAACCCAAATGAGCATCAGGAGACGACGACAAATACAATTGATACAATAATGACTATTTCTTGTCATACAATCTCATGACCACAGCGCGACAATGTGAAAGCATACTACTCAAAATTGGAACAATTCCTTGCCTCCAAAAACTGAGCCCAATAGGTGGAGACCAATGATATACAACAGCTCGAGTTGCGTCTTTGGCTCTTGAAGCAATTCCCAATCGACAAGAAATCTGGGGCTGCACCCTACAATCAGCGCAATCTAATTGCAATAACTACCCACTCCCTGCCTAGTAATAATTACATCTACTGTATACATCACACATACTACCAGCCCCATGGGAAGAAAATTTAAGAACCCACATCCTTTGATTCAAATCCTGGAGCTTTAACTTAATCCTTGTTGCGAGTTGAACGTTCCTTCTTTTGTCCACCAAGAATACGAGAAATCTGCAGACCTCTACTGAAAGCCTGGTTGAAGAGCATCCTGGTTTGGAATTCAGAAACAAACGGGAACCAAGCTAAGAAGGCAATTGGGGTGAAAAGTAGCAGGCCCATCATGATTTCGTATCCTCGGGCAAGCGCACGAATCGAACTCCATAGGCCAGCCCTGCGAAAGATAGGCTTACAAGCTTGTGCAATCTGAAGAGAGAAATTGAAAAAGCAGAAAGAGATGGTGACGTTAGTAAAG
Organism: Iris pallida; assembly: GCA_029216955.1. NCBI lineage: Eukaryota > Viridiplantae > Streptophyta > Magnoliopsida > Asparagales > Iridaceae > Iris > Iris pallida. The sequence goes on along the minus strand of JANAVB010030816.1, from coordinate 12,015,340 downwards.
TGGACAGATAAGCAGAGTAACAGTTTCAGGATGAACCACTAACCAAGAGAATGCCCCAACCAGTTGGCATGAATGCGAGGAAACATAAGATTATATCCAGCAAGGTCATATGTGGGAGGGCTATCAAAGTAATCAGAATGGATGTAAAAGTTACAAAGATAAGAAACTTGATCAGCCGAAACATAAGCTGAAAATTTGCACTGAATTTCCTCCTTCCCACGGATACAGTCTGCAGCAAAATAACAAATGGGAATAAAGACGATGATAAATACAAACACCGTATATGGTTCCAACCACACAAAAAACAAATTTCTCATTTCTATATGCAAAAGTCAACAAATGGATACAAACACCGTATATAACCTTCAAACTGTTAGAAACAATGGTATGAACAGTATAAATGAATGGATACTATTAGGCCTCCTATCTGTTGTGGGACTAAAGTACTGTACAGGATATGTAATATCTCTAACACAACCCTCATCGCAACTCCAGAAGTTAGATGGTGGAATGGACTTTACCATGGTCTAAGAGAAAACAAGGTTCAAGTCGTCCAGTGAGCAACTGAGCAGACAATTAAACAATGCTATGAAATCCAAAGCTCAATAAGAAATTTGTTTTTTGGTAATTCACCAATGACAATCAAAACCTCAGTAAGTCGACTGATAAAGTCACACTTGAATTTATATCCATATGGAAAAGTGTAATTGCTTAAGCAAAAAACCTTGTCTGATTCAGGTTGGCACAAGTGAGACTGGAAATAAATGAATACTATTGGACAAAGTATACATGCACCACCCACCCTGTACAATCGAATCAGATTAGCAAATTAATTACCCTGTAAAAATGAAACCCAATTGATAAATAGCCCACTGAACACATGTATTTTGGAAATTAGCAGGCCTTGGTTCATCGTGATGAAATTTGACGTGCAAACCATTGATAATAACACAAAGCAACAAACTACCCAATATTACTTTCCTTACCTTGATTGTTATTTTCACTCTTTCTTTGCCTATGGTAATTCAAGACTACTTATAGCTAATATACAAAAAGCTTTGACCCAGGTGTTCGTATGGACATAGAGCCTGATTTATCAGGATACCATGATACTCAAGACCATAAGTATCGAATAGACTCCTAAACAGTAGTCAGAAATGATTTGTATTGAATTATAAGTAATAATGACTAATAAAATATTCATTGAAACTTACCTTCATAATAAGCAGTACTGCCAAGATCACAAGCCAAGAAATACCATAAACCTGAAACCAGTTACACATCCAAGCAGTGAGGATTTCTTCTTTTTCCAACTGAACTATAAATGCACTACTGTATAATCAGATAGCAGAACAGGTAGATAAGACTTACCAAAATGCTTTTGCTCCTCCTTTTCGTTATATTCAAGTGATAGACAAGCCCATACTGGTAGATGAAAAAGCGCAACGCTAACACTATCTCCGCGATGATCCCCCGCATACCTGAATACTTAAGGTGTTCTTGCTCCTTATCCCACCATGATTCCCAGCTTTTATCTGCTGAGACACCAATACCGCCCCGGTTGCTGATCCACTTGTTCCAATCCGTCCAGTCATCGACTATTTTTTGCCACTCGAACCCGGAAGGGTTAAATAGAAAAGGGGCAAATAGCCAAGTACCCACCATAAACCACATTGAAGCAGTGATAAAAATGTATGCAACCGGAGACCTATATGATTGGCCAAAGATTTCATATACTACAAGCAAAATCAACAGTTCGATCCCCTTCACAAAGTGGCTGCGAGAATAGAGCCTATAGTTGTCAGCAAACTTAGCATGAAAGACCACAAACCCACGACCAGTACCCCTATATTCTGCACCCCCATGCAGCAATGTTCTGCCATAATAGTGGGTCTTGGTTCCAACCGAAAATGTAAAGAAAACAGAAGCCAACTGCAATTGCATAAGGATGAATTCACTTAATGCAGTTCGGAATCCTCTTTCTAGCCCAATTTCCATCACCATGGGTAGAGCCATCAGAATCCCAAGCTGCACAAAAGATTGAGACGCAAGAGCTATCTGAAGGGATTGATTATGTATAAACCTTCTACCAGTAGCCAGACCTTCTTCCAGTCCACTAAGCACGAGATAAAGACGACCGTACAGAAATACATATACGGTAAGGACTGTAATCTGCAAGCAGATAGTAAATACTATTAAATTCACCAAAAGGATGAGCCAGATGAGTAGAGTCAACATTCCTAGATAAAGCATGCAAGTCATACCAAGGTACTGAAGTAGAAACCAACAGTGGTAAAATAACATGACATCATCCTGAAGAAATCAAAACGGTGTCCAAGTCTGTATATGTCACGACTCAATGTCTGCTCTCCATTCCCATTAGCTATCTTTGCCTCAAAAAGTGAGATCTGATTTAGGCCGACATCTCTCCCCTTACCAACTTGCATGTATTCATGATGTGTAACACTGCCTTCTCGAAGTGTAGAATTGAACCCTGCAATTTGGGAGAAAAAGACAATTTGATATTTCTAGACAATGCTACAGGCTTGTAAGAATAGGGGGCGATAAGATATACCTGCAAATATATCCTCACTTAAATTAATGATCTTAGATGCCTTACTTATACCACCTCTTGTTAGGTGGAAAATCCTGTCAAACACATCTGGGTGACCATAGTGAAAACGAACCCTGAGATACAAACGTAGAAAAAGGTTAAGAAAGCTTTCTTTATTTTGCTAAGAAATAAATAAGTAATGCAAATATCTTAGATAATTGCCATGAAACTTAATGAGCAATCTGCAGGTAATCCATGTATCATACCAACCCAAGACTATTTTTACCAATACTAGATGCTAGCTGAGAACAATGATCTATTTAGATTAGTTTGAAATATACACTGGCAAGGAAAAAATGATTTAAAAGATCCAATAAAGTACAGAAAACAAGGCTTTTTTATTATGATGTCCCTGCGGCAGATAAACAGTGATCATTGTAAATGAAAACTGGGTGTAACACTTAGTTGTCCCCTGTATGGCATATTATAATACCATATCTGCGATAATTAATGACAAAATGTGATATAATTTACCCTATGTGACATCAATGGTGACATCACCTAGCATTGTCTAGAAAGCAAAAAAGAAGAAGATATTCTTCTACACCCCAACAGGCTGGAGCTTAGATGAAAACCAAGCCAACTAGAAGACAAGTAGAAACAATGGAGAGACTTGCCGCCTTCTAGGCGGCGAGATAGTGAACAAAGGCCCTCTTGGCAATGAGAGAGTGAGTTGCAGCTATTTTTGGTGGCGAAAGACAATGAGTAGCGATCATATTGACGGCGAGATGTATGCATCTTTAGCAGTGAGAGGGTTGCGGCCTCCGTGCCAGCGAGAAGAATTGAGTTGCAGGCTTGCAGCCAATGACGAGAGGGAGAGAGAGAGAGAGATTGCAGCCTCCTTGTCATCTGAAGAGTGAGAGTTGCGCTCATCTTAGGCATAGAAAGTGAGTTGAGTTGCGTTCATCGAGGCAATGATAGAGCAAGAAAGTGTTGAGGCCTTTCTTGTAGAGGAGTTGCATGCGGACTACAACGAGTCACCAACGAGTGGGCCACTAGGACACTAAGAGTTGCTAATGAGCAACTGACAAGTGGGGGCCATATAGAAGATGGGAGCCAACCATCACCACTAGGCAGAAAAGAACTGGAGATCCCTGCTACTAACAAGTGGACCATAGAGGATAAAGTAGCAGCAGCCGAGGAAGTAGATGTGGCCCGAGTAAGTAGCCATGACCGAGACAGTAATGAAGTAGAGGCCGAAGGAGGACATCATGAATGCAATCGTAAATCTTTTCCAAGAAGGTAAACTCCTGAAGCAAATGAACCGTACCTTCATCACACTTATACCCAAGGTGGAAGGGGCTACAGAAGTTCAGGATTTCAGGCCCATATCTTGTTGTAACTTCATCTAAGATCATCACTAAAGCCATGTGCAAGAGCCTCTTATACATTACAGGAACTCATTCACATAACCAATCAGCTTTTACCGAGGGGGTCAAGGGGAGAAATATAGGTGACAACATCATGTTGGGTGGGTGGGTTGGGTGGAGAGGGGGGGGGGGGGGGGGGGGGGGGGGGGGGTGTGCGGGGGAAGAGCTGCATAAAAAATAGATCTCAGAAAAGCTTATAATGCTATCAATACGGATTTCATATGCCAAAGTGTATCACCATGCCCTCTTTTATAATTTGATAGAAGGGGCAACCAAAAGGGTACATCAAGAGCAACAGGGGTCTCAGACAAGGAAACCCTCTTTCTCCTTATTTATTAGATATAGTAAAGGAGTAAACGTCTACTTTACTAGACATTTAAGTTGCAACAGGAAGATTGTCCCCACTTCAAAAAAGGTAAAACCTAATCTCTCTCATCTTCTATATGCAGACAATGTTCCAGTTAAAAATTGTAGAGATCAGGTTAAAAATTTGGGCCAATGTCTCATAACAACTGCAATGACCTAGACAAAAACATATTTGACATTCAGGGACCGTCTTATGAGATCAGGTTCAAATTTTGGGCCAATGTCTCATAACAACTGCAATGACCTAGACAAAAACATATTTGACATTCAGGGACCGTCTTATGAACTTGCTATACATATTTATTGCAGGGGAATCTATAAGCCCACATTGTAGTACAATATAATAATATCATCCCCCATATGGAAGAGTAGCAGAGATCACCTTTAAATACTAAATAATATATCTTATGGGCCAAAGTTATACAACTGAACACAGTTATAATACAAGATTAAAGTGATAATGTCAATTGTAATTACTACACATATCTTCTGCAAAGTAACATTTTTACAAATCAAAAGTTGCTCTGAATAAATGACCAAACTAGGAAGTACCATAAAGGCTATAACCCTTAATGCAGCATCTATTATTTGACTATCAGGAAGCTTACCTCAGAGGGTTAGCAAGCAGTCTTTGACAAATAGTTACAAAACTAGTCTCCTGATTTGACATAAACCACGCAAGTGAAGAAACACTGCAGAAATAACCAGAAATTAGTAACTGCTTGATTTAAAGGAAGTAATGCAACCATCAGCTTAAAAAGTTGTGTTCTCTTTATTCTTGTAAAACTCGGCCAACCTCCCAGTAAATATGTGCTCCCTGACTCCAAGGATTGATGGGTATCTCACGCCATCATGTTTTTTCAGAAATTCTTGGAGTAAATTTCTCATTTTGAAGGCCTCCTCCAGGTAGTTGTCCTAAAAGTTTGTTGAAATGATATGTAAGGTTAAAGAAATAGCATATACTTTGCCTAGACAGGTTATAGGATTACCTGATTCATGTCTATAGTCTGTAAACCTTCACCGCGTGTAAATATAATGGCATGATTTTGATTCTCTGGCTTGCCTTCACCCAAAATTGCAGGGCCTGGAAGCTTTATCCGGTAGATAACCTAAGAAGAGAATATAAATGAATGATATGTAACATGGCCATAAATACTGCATAAATAAACTGCAGTTGATAGTGCAAGAACAGAAGTATAACTAGCACAAATTACATAGAAGCAAAATTATAAATAAAGGTTGATATATGACTACCAAGTATTTATTATGGTCGAGGATCAGAACACTATAATAGATGCCCAATGAGTAGTCTTTTTGGTTTTGGGAAATTCAAAAGCACACAACCCTAAAGAAGAAATGAAGTACATGCACATAAGAATTGACCATGGTAGCAAAAAGCAAACTTAGGAAACAGTAACACTTTTTATGCTTTAATGCATTATGACAAATCAACAAACGATCCCATCATACAAATGCAAAACAAAGGAATATAAAGAAAGGAATATAATAAGAATATTCAGACTGGCGAGTTAGTTCTTAGGCTTCTTCACATAGTTATATTCTCTATATGCTGTCTAACCTCGTGCTACACACACATAATATTGAAAAATATGTAGGCTTACCTTGTTATTACACTATGGTTCGCCTTATTAAAGCCATAACCCTGCAGGTGTTCTGGTGTTCATTACCAGAACAATATGTAGGCTTTAATCCATTCTGTCATTTTCCATACCTTCACACACACACACACAATTCTCTATATGCAGGTGTTCTGGTGTGAAGAAACATCACCATGCATTCATTTTTTTACCATCTAATATTTTCCAAAGTAACTTGGGAGCTCTTCCTATAATTAATATATAAGCTTGAAATTACAGAATCCCTCTTAATTATCTAGCGAGTTAGTTCTTAGGCTTCTTCACGTAGTTATATTCTCTATATGCTGTCTAACCTCGTGCTACACACATAATATTGAAAAATATGTAGGCTTATCTTGTTATTACACTATGGTTCGCCTTATTAAAGCCATAACCCTGCAGGTGTTCTGGTGTTCATTACCAGAACAATATGTAGGCTTTAATCCATTCCGTCATTTTCCATACCTTCACAGACACACACACACACACACACACACACAATTCTCTATATGCAGGTGTTCTGGAATGAAGAAACATCACCATGCATTCATTTTTTTACCATCTAATATTTTCCAAATTAACTTGGGAGCTCTTCCTATAATTAATATATAAGCTTGAAATTACAGAATCCCTCTTAATTATCTAGTTGCTGACTCCCCCTTCTTCATAAGGGCAGATGTTAGGTTGACATCGGTCCACTAAAATTGTCAATTCTTTTAGGGAACTTTCTTATGCTCCACAGCCATTTTCGATGGAAAGGCTTGGATGATGATGATGATGTTGACTCACCCCTAAAAGGGCAGACGTCAGGTTAGGGAACTTTCTTATGCTCCACAGCCATTTCCCATGGAAGAAGGCTTGGATGATGATGATGTTGACTCACCCCTAACCCCTCCCTCCCAACTCTCCTTTCTCCCCAGAACTCACGGATGCTTCGAGCCATGATCGGGGAGGCAACCACTGATACCAGGGAAGCAGGGACACTCTAAAATCTGGATCGCGGACAGGTATCGGACACAACCCAGACACTCCAAAATAAATGGTCACGCTAAAATAGGAGCCATGTCTGCGTCACCATGTCCTTGCCATGCTGGGCCCCTATCCATGTCCATGCAAAATAGATTGACACGTTCCTACACTAAACATAAAGAACTGTGCTTTCTAAATGAAGTAATCGGCCTTGCGCCCAAGCTGAACATCTAATAGAAATGAGTTATTACCTGGTCAAGATTCTGTGCTGGCTCAGAAGGGTTATCGGTCCTTGGTAAAGCAGCCTTCACCAAAGCAGAGTAGAAAACTTTTTCAATTTTTCTATCTCCACGAGGTTCTTCAACCTCATCAATATAAGCTACTCGAAGTGATGGGTACCTGTCAAATCAATAGACTTTCATGCTTAATTTGCAAGTTTGAGAACAATGCTACGCAATAAGAAACAAGAAAGAAAACTGCATTAGAAACAGTGTAAAAGCCCTTATCCCCGAAGACAGTGACAACTTCAATCACTTTGGTTAACACATTAGAGAAGTTACAAGGGTAACTAGACAAATGAAGTATGGAAATAGTTAGAAGAGCACAAATGCAGCACGATACATTGTTGCTTAATTTCCTTTAAATATTCTTGTTAACTAATGCATAACAAGGTCACTGCACATACGTTGTCATGAGTTTCAGAATATCATGTGCACGACGGTCATTAGATCTTTTTTGTATTCCATATTGTTGGCAAGATACAACATAAGTGAACTTCATATCAGCCACAGCTTGGCATTGTGCCCACAAAGATCTCCCAACAGTTGAATTATCCTCCGATGTTAATTCGACTGCTTTGTAACCTTCCATAAGATCTGAAAGAATGTATTAAAAAAACAAAGGTGAATGAAGAGGATCCATAATAATTTGAAAATCCATACTCTAGACAATTTTAGAATTTTCTTGTCAAGTGAAAGAAGATTACTTAAGTACCTTCATCTTTGGCCATATCCAAGAAAGACTGAAGTTCCAGAGCTTTCCGGTAGTACATCATACCTCTGACTGGAGATTCATTTAATGAAACAGTGAGCAACAAAATTTGTACATACTTCCATACAGGTTTTTAACGTAAAAAAACTAGCCAAGTGTTAAAAATCTAGATAATTAGCAGGAAAACAAGTTCCCAAACAATTTCATAAAATGCACCAAGTACCATACCAGTACGAGTCAAAGTCTGGCCCCTGTAAGATGCCCAAAGACGAAGCTCCTCTTCTGTTTCTTTGTTCTCTCGGAGATCTTCTTCTGATCTGCATTTATCTGGCTCAAGGAAGTTTGTCCAATCGTCTATATTATCAGGCAATTTTCTCCGCTCTAGAAAGTTTGTCCATTCATCTACAGATTTAGTATAAAAAAAGCAGGTAGATAAGTTTATACCATATCTTAAACGAGCTGACTGCCAAAGGGTTCCAATTATAATGAACTTAAACCAAATGGAGCACAAGAAACCTCAAACCTGGATATATTTTTTGTAAGTAGAAAAGGATGGAAACCCCATCTTCATTTGACTTCTCTAGATTATCCAAAGAGAAAAGAACCTCCTCCGTATAGTAGGGTGTCAACACACTGCAGCAATGAGAGCATAGTTATAATGACTGCGTTAAATTGTTTGTGTTTTGCCCTATGTGTTTGAATAATCTGAAATTGTTTTAAACATGTTTTATGCATTTTGAGTAATCTATTTTAATGGAATTTACTTTCACAACAATATTTTCATCAATTAAAATGTTCCATCATGTCAGTGATTATAGTTTAAAAAAAAATTACGAACATGCATATATATAAGAGAACATATTGAAGAGAGAAGTTGATAAAATTATGTCAATCGTATATTTAAGGCATTCTTTATAAACACTTACAATTAAACATTACATCTTTGAATCAGTACAGGGCCTTCATCTTGTTACTGTGATATATTGTGCAATAGAGTCAGTAATGGGAGTAGAAAAAGAATTTTCTAGACAAAAGACTTTGATTTATTAAAATAAAAATCTGATTAAGAAATTTATTGTTTCAATGAGTCACTGGAAACTAAAAGAAATCATCATATGAGTTACTTCCGGCCTTCCTTTTCAATTTTTGTACCAGTTTGTTTTAAGCATCGATTATTCTACTCCCATATTTTCACATTCCTGTAATCCTGTTACTTTAGCAGTCCTTATAGTTCCTTTTTGAAAGTGTTAACATGTGGAACATGACTTTCAGTTACTGTAATTTGTCTTTTCGGTGTTGCTAATTATGGTAGATGACATGAAAAAGAAGAAAAAATATTTCTGAAAAACAATAAAATAAAATGTTAGCAATTCATAGTTATAACAAACGTCCCCCTGTGATCATTGAAGAATAAATTTTATATTTCTGTTAGTATAAAACAAAACCCCCATGGTCACAGTGCCATCAAATTTATTAGAAATAAATCTATGCAACCCTTCAAAGATTGGTATACTGGTTCAGCACATATTTTGAAGTAGTTTATAGATAAAGAATATATTTTGCAGATACTACATATCGAAAGAACTTACGAGAATGAAAGCATGTTCCGGACTTTAGGAGCCTTAGGCATATTCATAAATAGTGAATTACTAAAATAAGAAATGCGTCTTCTGGCTTCCAGATTGGATGGAACATCCATTGCAGATTCCTTAACTGTTAGCAGGAGGTTAAGCCTTTTTATCTGAAAACAAGAAAGGCAGGCACAATTAAATCTGGTTATCAGGTACCCCAAAAAAATATCTTTGTGAAATTTTACCTTCTCTGTCCAAGCATCTGATTTTGGTAATGGGAATTTAATAGCCCCAGCTGATGCGAATAATTGAGCCTGATTCTCTGTCAGTGACATTCCCTCATGCCTTCCATATGAACCACCTCCATGGCTGGAATCCAGAAAACTGCAGAACAGGGGGACCCACATAACGCTTCACTTAGATGGTGTCAGGGGAGAGGAAAACTCTAATGTAGAATTAATTCCGAAGAAGAGATCCACATATAGACACTAGTCTCCTAGTACTACCCATGATTCAAGATATTTCCCAAAACACACGAAATCAGCTTTGATTCTCAATTTGGCAAAAGCTTCTCAGATATAATTTGCCAAAGTTTTTATAACCAGCTAATGCACTGCGTCAAATCGGAAGAAGAGATCCACATACGGGCACTGTCTGGTACTACTTATCACCATGATTCAAGATATTTCCCTCGACACAGAAATCAGCGATGATTCTCAATTTGGGAAAAGCTTCTCATATAGAATTTACCAGGTTTTTATAACCAGCTAATGCATTGCATCAAATGTTCGCTGTTTGGTGTCACATTCATAGCTTCAAGTAAATCACTCTTCCGAAAATGTGTGTTACATGGCATAAGAAAAGGTGGTGAATCCAAGATAGCTGCGACCAAATAGGTATTTCCATAAAATATTGAATGCTATTTGGTTGTAGGGAAAAAATAACTATTTTCAAGTCTATGGAACAAAAGGTCGCTCCTGGTTGCCACCATGATATCGAATAAAGGAGAAGTAGGAGGAAAAGATTTGCAACAAAGGTAAATTAGGTTTTACCTAAAGGAATTCATCTAAAGGAAAACTAGAGAGGGGATTTCATTTTCACGCAGAAGACTTCACTCATCATCATCATGACAAACTGTAACCAATATAAAGAAGTAGATGTATGCATCCATCTATAATACTATATTATAGTAAGAAAAGTTTAGGCTTCACCATGTAAAGCTTTCTTCCAAATGTGTCCTTAGACCATCTCCAATGGTGATTTCTAAAATTGAGTTCTTATCCTACTTGGCATTGTACTTTAAGGAGATTTCTATCCTATTTGGAAGTGTTTCTACATAGAAATTGTAGACATACAAAAATGTTCTCCAATGGTTCTCCATTTCTATCCTATGTGTCACATAGTAAAAGTACTAATTTAATGGTGTGGGGCCCAATAATAATTCTCATGAGAGAGAAGAATTTCTATGAGAGTTTCTACATGTAGAAACCCTCCTAGAAAGTTTCCATCCTACATCATTGCCACCTAGGATAGAAATGGTGATAGAAATCACCATTGGGAGAAATTTTTTCTAAAATGGATTTCTTCCATAGAAATAGGGAAGATAGAAACCCCCATTGGAGATGGTCTTACCTAGCTATAATAATTAAAATTGTTCACTAAATTTATGAGGGCAGCTAGGTAATTAAGTAAAGAAAAAAAAATTAAAGGGGCCGTCCTTTGCTCTTCCCAAGTAGTCTTGCATGATTGTTTTTCTTTGCCCATTGCTTAGTAAAATATTCCATAATTATAATTTAGTCTGGATGTGGTAAAATATGTATTAATTCTTCCATGCATGCATGTGTATAGCTGGTAAGGATTAATGCAAATGTAAGTTATCAAAATTTCATCTCCAGAGTGAATGAAAAGTAACAGTTGCCAAATGGTGACTCCCAAAATAAAGATGAGCAACCAAATGGTGGAAGCTTCTAGAGTATCACACCAGCTACGAAAAGGATCCAGATAACAAGGTTCCCATCAGCTTGCTGAAAACATGATCTAAAATAACATCCTAGTGAAACAAATGATATGATCATATGAACATTATGGAGGGGCTAAAAGAATATGGATTCCTAAGAAACTAGATTGGTGCAGGACCAAAAAGGTATATTTGCTGCTTCTTTTGTAGGATTAAGATTTAATCATTTAAATTTGAATATGGATTTAAACTTAACATTGAATTTGTATATGTATTCAAATCCAAATCCAGATTTGAATTTGAATTTTATATTGGACTTAAAATTAAAATTTTAGATTTTAATATTTAAATTTAATTTTAAACTTGGTTTAAGATTCCAACCAGAAATTGAATTTAGATTTGGACTGAAATATGGATTTCAGTTTGGATAGGAATTATGGTTTTATTATTCATTTTTAGCTGCGCACTTCTGTTTACATGTTCCTGTAGATACCAATTATAAAGCCTTGCTGGTCTTACTGCAATCCTACATAAATTTCTTTCAAATGCCAAGGTAGCCTAGCACCCCAGTACAACATCCTTCTCAATCTCCCATGAAAAACTGATGAAGCCATTTAAGCCTATACAGTGAAAATTGTTTTTGGTACCTCCTGGTCATCAATAGGGACTTCTCCCTCAGTTCTTGAATGTGTGCCAAATTTGCATTCCATATACTCTGTTTTGTCCTATGAATTTTAAATTGTTTACTCTCTAAAACTTTCTCCACGATTCTTAAAACGATGATATATTCAGGAAATGTAAAACTTCTAGTAAAATAATATACTTAAGAGTTAGTATATTACATGTGTTAAATATAAACTAAGTTCTTAATATCATACTGCTAAAGAATACCTACTATTAGCTACTTGTAGTCCCACATTTGACAAGGAAAGCAACCCCTCTAGTATCCTTACTATATATAGTTGATCTTAGAGCCCTAATGACTCATTCTATGACACTTCTGCCATTTGGTCTGTTGCATATCAATTAACTGTTAGCCTCCTTTCTGTTCAACCAGTTAGATGAACTTCTTTCAGGTATGTTGTTGTTGAGTCTCTTCATCCCTCCTCTCTAGTGAATTTAAATAGTCCAAAGTACCACGTTTGAGCCAATAGTCATCGACACTTCCACCGATCACCTCGATGCATATCCGATTAACCGGCTAGCCTCCTTTCTGTTCGATCTGTCAGTTGTTAGTCAAACTTCTTTATTCAGTTATTTTGTGTGTTATTCAAGATTTCTACAGACTCTCTTCATCCTTCGCCCGTGCTTTAATATGAAACTTGATGTATCCAACTTCCTCTCTTCATCATCCCTTTCTTCATGGCCATTATGGACTCTCTTCAGTCATCCTTTATAGTCGTGGACCATGACAGCGTCCCATGACGATATGTCAACGGATCTACATTAAAAAAAACTTGGCCTGATGCATAAAATGGGGGCAGATATTGCGGGAAAGCTAGCAAATTCTCAATGTTGCTACGTTGTATAAGAATCGAACTCTAATCTAGAAGACTATTCGCAGCATTGTTAAAAGATCAGGAAGAGAAATACAATATTGCAAAGCAGTAACTAATACACAGCTAACTTATGTCTCCAAACATAGCATTTAAAGCAAAGCAAGACTCAATAATATAAGTTCTCAAATGAAAAGATGGCAATGCGCATAATATTTCTAAGTTGCAAGGAGAATGCATAGGAATTTCATACCCGGAAACTTGTTCCTCCATTATATCTCTAGTCACAACCTCCAGCATGTCCTGGAAAAGAATGACAACCTTATCCCTGTCTTCTTGTTTGTTATCCATCTGTACCAAAAGAAATTGACCACTTAATGTGCATCAGAAATGATATACCACAGGGACAACCTAGAAATATTGATTTATGGTCCAAAAGCATACCAAATGTTCAATCAGCTTCACAAACTGCCCATTAAGAACTGGGAGAGCACTCATTTTCAATTCCTTTATCAGTGTATCCTCATTTATATGCTTATCTACTTCATCAAATATAGCATTTATGACCCTGTATAAAACATCAGAGATCAAGAAAACAATATTTTGTAAAGAGAGAGAATGGAAAATATTTGCAGCTGTATGAGGGTTACCAGAATGAAATAATATCAAAATGGAACAATAAACCTGGCTGCTTACTCTTTCTCACGAGGGCCATTAACTAAGTTGTTAATAATGTTCTTAAAGGAGGCATAACACTCTCGAACAGCACAAGCCATATAATCATCAGCCTCGAGCCTTTTCTTTAAATCTCGATCTTTCCCTTTGCTATCTTTGGCCATGTCTAACGCTATAGGGATCTAAAAGAAACATGAGGATCCAGATGTAAGGATGTAAGCCAAAGGCTGTCTTAAGCAATACAAAGAGGTAGCAAAGAATAACCTTGCTAGCAAGTAAGAATGGAGGCCATTGGACAAGGTCTAAATCCCGATCTGCCCAGTATGGAACAAGCAACAAGTCCATTTCTCTGTTTTGCATCTCAATTGGTCAGTAAAAACCATATAAGAACATAAAATTAAAAGTACTCCCCTGCATTTAGTCAAGCTACCTGTTGCTTATGAGATCTTCCTGTCGGAAACTTGTGATGATTGTGTTCCACAATTGAGCAAACTTTGCTGCTTCTTTCTCCTTGGTACTAGGGGGGATCTGAAACAGTAAGCATTCATCTAATCAACAATGCTATTGAGGTTCCTATGTCGAGGGAAAAGAGTTTCAGCCAACAAGGATAAGGATAATGAATTCCCAAGACAAATGAATGTCTCTTGGGAAAAATATTACTCAGACCTTGCCAAATCGTCGAGATAAAGAAGCCTTTATTCCCTTCTTCTGAGCTTCTTCAGACTTTTCACGTGGAATTAAATGTGCATTGATAGCACCTGGCAGTGATTGAAATCGGGACCTCAGCATTCCTAAGGTTCGGATCTGCATTGATTCAGACAAAAAGAAATATGGCAAATTCAGTAACATACAGCTTTAGAACTGTATCACATTCTGCTCGGAAAGGAAATGAGCAGTACTACAATAGTACAATATTTGAAAATGAAGGATAAATCAAATCTCAAACATAACCAGATGCTAAAGAAACTAGAAACAATTTTGTGAACATCTACAACACTTTGGGGTCATCGGACAAAAAGGGTGCAGACTGAAATTGAGACACGATAGTATTAGATACTTGAAAATACTTCGGCGAACTTTAGATAGATTCCTTCACATGTATGTTCAAGTATGTTTTCCTTCTTTCCTTCTGCTTTAATTCTCTGATGATGTTCACTATTTTGCATTATTATTTCTCTTTTGTGATTACAATAAAGTTGTCAACATCAACACCTATAAAATTAAAAGTTTGATATCTACTGATAAATTTGTTTACCAAAGTGCTTATCCTTCCAAGTGCAAGTGTGTTTCCCACCCACCAACCAAGGCCTCATGTCCCCGCCGCTCCCACTGGAGCTATGGACGCTGGACGTGGTATGTGTGTGTGTGTGTTTGTGTGTGTGTGTGTGTGTGTATATATATACATATATATATATATACACTTTTGGCGGACTGTCTTTTGGCGGACGCATAGAGCTGATCAGATCTGTGGTCTCGGCCGTGGCACACTTTTGGCTCCAGTCCATCCTTCTTCCGGTGGCTACTATTCGGCGAGTGGAGCGTCTTTGTGCTGATTTCCTTTGGAGGGGGGGTATGCATGCGGTCTCGTGGGAGCAGCTTTGTCGTCCTAGGAAGGAGGGTGGTGTGGGACTAAGGCCGTTGCTGGAGATCAGGGAGGCCTCGGCGCTCAAGTTGGCCTGGAGTTTCATTAGCAGGGGGTCTCTGTGGGTGGACTGGATGCACAGCAGATATGTGAAGCAGGACAACTTTTGGACGTGTGCCCCTGATAACAACCATTCTGTCACGTTCAAGACTGTCCTAAGACATAGGGTTGTGCTCAAGACTGCTATCCGGAGGGTCATGAGGGATGGGTCGGGCACGGATCTCTGGAGGGACCCATGGATTGATAGGCGGTCCTTGCTAGACATCAGGGGATCTGCGACTCACACGGAGGACAGGCGAGGTCTGAAGTGCAGCCGGATCTTACGAGATGGAGTGTGGAGGCCGGAATCCTATCGGTACACTGAGGAGCTGGGAGTGATCATTATGTCTACTGCCATTGATCCGGCTTTGCCTGCAGATCGATGGATCTGGAAGCCGACTGGAGCATCTTTGGGATCGGGGGAGTTCCAGTTCCGTAGTTGCTACAATCTAATCCGGCACACTTTTCCTATGAGTCCGGATTATGAGTTCGTCTGGTGTAAGGGTCTGGCCAGGAAGATGCAGCTGTGTGTCTATAAGCTTCTTCTGGGTCGCCTCTTAACGAGGGATCGCCTGAGTTCATTTGGAGTGGCAGTGCCGGATCCCATATGTGTGCTCTGTTCCTCTGCGCCTGAGTCTATTAGACATCTATTTTTTGAGTGCACTTTGGCATGGCAGATTTGGTCGGAGCAGAGCCGGGTATTGGGAGTGTGCGCCTCTGGTAAAAACATTGGAGATATCATCCCGGTGATACGAGGTAGCAGGGGTCGAGGTCAGGACTGGTTCCGTACGGCTAGAGTTCGTTTGGCGGCTTCGGTTTGGCATGTTTGGCGGGAGCAAAACCGCCGTATCTTTGAGGGACTAGTCACACCTCCGGTTGGCATTCTTCATAACATTGAGTTTGATGTAAATGCTATGGAGAATGTATGAGTGCTGAGTGGGAGTCCCACTCAGGATGTATGTTGTATGAGTATGACTTTTCATTTGGAATAAAATTTACCTTTTTTCCAAAATATATATATATATATATATATATATATATATATATATATATATATATATATATGGAAAAAGGGTAAATATTATTCCAAAAGCAATGCAATAATCTTACAACATACATCAAAGTGGGACTCCCACTCATCAATTCCCCATAGCATTTACATCAAACTCGATGTTATGGAGAATGCCTACCGGAGGGATGACCAGCCTCTCAAATATCCGACGGTTTCGTTTCCGCCATATATGCCAAACTGAGGCCGCCAGTCGAACTCTGGCGGTCCGAAACCAGTCATGCCCTCGACCCCTGCTATCCCGGAGCACAGTGATGATGTCCCCAATTTTCTTCCCGGAGTCGCACCCTCCCAACGCTATACTCTGCTCATACCAGATCTGCCATGCCAGTGCACACTCGAAGAAAATGTGCCCTATAGATTCATGCTCCAGACTGCAAAGCACACACTTGGGATCTGGAACTGGCACTCCAAACGAACTCAGACGATCCCTAGTCAAAAGACGGCCCAGTAGAATCTTGTAGACACAAAGCTGCATCTTCCTGGCCAGACCCTTGCATCATACGAACTCGTAGTCAGAACTTTGAGGAAAGGTGCACCGGATGAGGTTGTAGCAGCTCCGGAATTGGAACTCCCCAGTTCCCGGAGTTGCTTCTGTCGGCTCCCAAATCCACCGACCAGCAGACAAGTCCGGATCAATGGCAATAGTACTAAAGATCCCACACAGCACCTCGGTAAACCGATAAGACTCTGGCCTCCACTCCCCGTCGCGAATAATACGACTACACGTCAGACCACGCATGTCCTCATGATGTGTCGGGGCTCCCCTGATGTCCAATAGCGAAAGCCGATCTATCCAAGGATCCCGCCAGAGGTCCGTTACAGACCTATCCTTCATGACCTTCTGGATTGCAGATTTGAGAACCCCCATGTGTCGCAAGACAGTCTTGAAAGTGACTGAGTGATTGTTGTCAGTAGCACAAGTCCAAAAGTTGTCCTGCTTCACGTATCTACTGTGCATCCAGTCATCCCAGAGAGACCCCCCGTTGATGAATCTCCACGCCAGCTTAAGCATGGAGGCCTCCCTAATCTCCAGCAACGGTCTGAGCCCCACTCCTCCCTCCTTCCTGGATCGACAGAGCTGCTCCCAGGAGATCGCATGCATACCCCCCCTCCAAATAAAATCTGCACAGATCCGCTCCACTTTCCTAACAGTGGCAACATAGAGGAGGATGGATTGCAGCCAGAAATGAGCCACAGCCGAAATCACCGATCTGACCAGCTCGATGCGTCCTCCAAATGACAATCCAGCGGCTTGCCAACCTTCCACTCTCCTATGGACGTACTCCACCAGACTATGGCAGTCCTGATCTGTCACGCCCCGCTCCAGTAGGAGCGATCGTCCTCGCTAAGGCGTGATGCCGCACGAGCCTTGATTTCGCTCGTGCAAGGCGGGTTCCATAACGGCCGATTTCAGCGGCTGCGACGGGGTCGTCACACAGAAGTCCCAAGCAGAGACATTGAATGATAGCAGCGGAAAGTAGAACCAAACACAAGTTATTCAAAAGAAACTCTTTATTGATATTGAAGCAAAGATTACATTAGGGCGCAAGGCCAATATTACAAGTCTCTCAAGCTCACACATCTCACATTACAAGTCACTCAGCTCTCTCTCATCTCTCAATACAAGTCTTGACTCCGGCGGAAGCTTCGGAAGACGATGTCCATACATTATGTCCCGTATAAGTCTTTAATCCATGCGGCCGCACACTTCGAATTGCCAAGGAACTCCATGCCTCAACGCATCCAAGCGAGCTCCGCGCCACGAGCTTCTACCTGTGCCTGCACATGTAAACTATGTGGGTGTCAGTACTCAACTGTACTGGTGGAATGAGCTCCTCGCCCACCCATACAAAACCAACACGTTTACTTTACTTTGTGCAACATAATTCCTTCTTATCAATTGTCGTTCTAGTCTTGCCTTAGGATTATTTTAGGACCGACGCCTTGGCTATTTTGTGTCTTTAGACCATCCCGTGCTTGCAACATTCAACGTTAACCTATCGAGTCGTGTTTGCCTTACGGCCATAATCAGAGACGCAACTACGCGATGAGGCTCCATTTTCGTGTGACCGTGCTTCAAATCCTTTGTGCCGTGCCTCGCAACTATGTGCAACTCAACCATATCGCCGCCTCGCGGCCCTTGCTACTTTGATCACCAACTGACCCAATCAAGACTTGTAAATCTTAGTGTCACTCAACAACCTTGCTTTGCGGCGGTTTTCTGACTTAAACTCAAACAACTCAACCATAACCATGCAACTTATATGCCGACAACATAAGACTCGACGCCACATCTCGTGCCGAAGCACGTCGCCTACGTTGCAGCCAAATCTTAGGCCCAACATTTTGTGTTCCAACTGTACACACACTCAACTCAACTTCCTTGATATACTACACTCAATACTCGACTCAATCCAAAGGCACACACGCGGATCGCCGTCCATACCGACTCATCTATATGAACTAGTCACTAGGGCCCAGCCCTATAATGGACTCCTTTTGAGCTTTTGATTAGACGGACACTCCTTGCCAGCGCGAGTAGCTAGCTCCGCTGCAAGTCCCCGCCTAACCCGTGCGGTCATCCAGCACAGCTACGAATGTCTCCATCGCAACGGTTCTCCTGGGCCGCCGGGGTCGCCGTTGGAGAAACAGATTTATTTTACCTTGTACAAGTTGTCCAATGACCATGCAAGACTCGACTCAAACTGACGTCTCACACAGTCAAAGCTACTTCTAGTGTTACCATCTCTTTCAGGGCTAATTTCAATACTTCTCACATCTGAGACCTTGCCTCGACGACCCGTAGTCGCGAGCATTCTTCTTTCTTGCCTCAACGACCCAGTCGTGAGCATTCTTTCTTTCTTGCCTCGACGACCCAGTCGCGAGCATTCTTTCTTTCTTGCCCTATCATTTCACTCACTCAAGAACAACTATCAAAACACTTTCCAAACTCACTGACTCAACCGTGGCCCGTGCCTTAAAACATTAAATCCGTGCCATCGTGTCTCAAACCAACTTGAAACTCTATGTGACACCACCGCCCAAGTCATACTCTATATGACGGGCCTTGAAACCGTATGACTTCGTGGCTATACTCAGCCTTAGAACTCATAGGACCGTGCGTGGAAAGACTTAGGTCGACCACCATCACCTTGCCTAACTTCACCAAGCCTACAACTTAACTCAAGGGACGAGCAAAGGCTATGCCAAGCCTTGCATCATGGAAGCGTGCATGCTTGATCGAACATTTACGCGGGCGACGCCTATGACTTAGGCTACGTTCATAACTTTGCCTACTCAACCAACTTTCCTTCTCCCAAGCCACGGGACGAAGGATCGAGTGTCATTTTCAAAGCACGCCGTGCACCAACTCTAAGCCGACCATTGGACCTTTCCATATTCTAACTCAATCCGACCGTCGGGATTATTTCCTTTAGCTATGTGGATTCGTCACTTTTATTATCAAGCCTACTTGTGCAAGTTGAAAACATGCAATTTATTATGTGAAGGCTAAGATGAGGCAAGTTCACCGAAACTACCCCACCTGAGTGAGCGGTCGTCTCGACCGAGCGATGTCTTCGAGCAGCAGTTGCAAGGCTAAGTCCGAACGCCGTCGACGTTTCGATTCCTCCGATTGACTGAGCGGGACGGGGCACTACATCATACACCACTCAGAAAAAGTTTCGTCCTCGAAACTAACTGAGTACACTTATCGACTTATTACTCGACTCAACATTCTACGTTTTTCGCACACATTTCTCCTATGCGTTCCCTCAATTCGAGCCACGCTCGTGCTATCCACAATCCTTTCTTCAAAACTCACAATCTCAAAATCCTCAACATTCAATTCAAGTTCGATCCTTATCCCTTTATCTTAAGTCATCGACCAACGTATTTCCTCAATTCGCAACATTCCTTGCTAACTCATTCGTCGAGTAACATTCAATCCAATCCTTAGAGTCATTGCGTAACTTCGAAATTCAACTTTTTATGCATGCTATCGTCTCATCGTGCTACCTTTTTCTATACGATCCGTATCAATTTCCTCGATCAAGTCATCCATTTGTACACCCTAACTTTTCCTCAATTCGATTTCGCCTACTCAATCATTCTTGCGTTCCATACTTCGCATAATCCTCAATCCCGTGCACGTTCCGTGCGCGTCAATTTCTAAGTTGTTCGAATCCACTTATCAAACTTTCAGACAACGACTCATTCAATCGCACCCGATCTAAGACTTTGCATATGTGCGACGCTTGCTGATAGACTCACCGACACCCCGCATCCTCAATTGATCGATCGACATTCCTGAGCCTATCGCATACACCACTCAGGAATGAAGTCATTCAACAAATTCTCAAAACTATCCTTTGAATCAAAATCGACTTCTTCAAATTTTCCGTTCGAACCATTCCTCGAATTCCAAGCACGCTCACCTATATCGCACCGACGTTATTGTCGCTCGATAACACCATTATCGACAGTCATCCCACATTTACTCAATCGAGTTCAACTCATTCTAGCTCGAACATTTCAATTCCCGCACTCGACTTTTCTAAGGTCGACGCAACTTTGGTGTATATGCCCAGCCCGACTTAGCCAACCGTGCTTACGCAAACTATCTTTTTGTTTTGTCAAAAACTGTTCTCCTACGTTTTGCAAAGTAAATAGACTTATTGTATGGACATCCCGTGGGACATTTGAGAGAGAGCGCACCAACGATATCAACTTTGTAGAAGCAACAGAGTTTTGCGGAAACAACGAGTTAAAGAATTCAATCGATAGTCCAAGGACGTAAAGCCGTGCTCTGATACCATTATGTCACGCCCCGCTCCCGTAGGAGATATCGTCCTCGCTAAGGCGTGATGCCGCACGAGCCTTGATTTCGCTCGTGCAAGGCGGGTTCCATAACGGCCGATTTCAGCGGTTGCGACGGGGTCGTCACACAGAAGTCCCAAGCAGAGACATTGAATGATAGCAGCGGAAAGTAGAACCAAACACAAGTTATTCAAAAGAAACTCTTTACTGATATTGAAGCAAAGATTACATTAGGGCGCAAGGCCAATATTACAAGTCTCTCAAGCTCACTTAAGCTCACACATCTCACATTACAAGTCACTCAGCTCTCTCTCATCTCTCAATACAAGTCTTGACTCCGACGGAAGCTTCGGAAGGCGATGTCCATACATTATGTCTCGTATAAGTCTTTAATCCATGCGGCCGCACACTTCGAATTGCCAAGGAACTCCATGACTCGACGCATCCAAGCGAGCTCCGCGCCACGAGCTTCTACCTGTGCCTGCACATGTAAACTATGTGGGTGTCAGTACTCAACTGTACTGGTGGAATGAGCTCCTCGCCCACCCATACAAAACCAACACGTTTACTTTACTTTGTGCAACATAATTCCTTCTTATCAATTGTCTTTCTAGTCTTGCCTTAGGATTATTTTAGGACCGACGCCTTGGCTATTTTGTGTCTTTAGACCATCCCGTGCTTGCAACATTCAACATTATTCAAAAGAAACTCTTGATTTCGCTCGTGCAAGGCGGGTTCCATAACGGCCAATTTCAGCGGTTGCGACGGGGTCGTCACACAGAAGTCCCAAGCAGAGACATTGAATGATAGCAGCGGAAAGTAGAACCAAACACAAGTTATTCAAAAGAAACTCTTTATTGATATTGAAGCAAAGATTACATTAGGGCGCAAGGCCAATATTACAAGTCTCTCAAGCTCACTTAAGCTCACACATCTCACATTACAAGTCACTCAGCTCTCTCTCATCTCTCAATACAAGTCTTGACTCCGACGGAAGCTTCGGAAGGCGATGTCCATACATTGTCTCGTATAAGTCATTAATCCATGAGGCCGCACACTTCGAATTGCCAAGGAACTCCATGCCTCGACGCATCCAAGCGAGCTCCGCGCCACGAGCTTCTACCTGTGCCTGCACATGTAAACTATGTGGGTGTCAGTACTCAACTGTACTGGTGGAATGAGCTCCTCGCCCACCCATACAAAACCAACACGTTTACTTTACTTTGTGCAACATAATTCCTTCTTATCAATTGTCTTTCTAGTCTTGCCTTAGGATTATTTTAGGACCGACGCCTTGGCTATTTTGTGTCTTTAGACCATCCCGTGCTTGCAACATTCAACGTTAACCTATCGAATCGTGTTTGCCTTACGGCCATAATCAGAGACGCAACTACGCGATGAGGCTCCATTTTCATGTGACCGTGCTTCAAATCCTTTGTGCCGTGCCTCGCAACTATGTGCAACTCAACCATATCACCGCCTCGCGACCCTTGCTACTTTGATCACCAACTGACCCAATCAAGACTTGTAAATCTTAGTGTCACTCAACAACTTTGCCTTGCGGCGGTTTTCTGACTTAAACTCAAACAACTCAACCATAACCATGCAACTTATATGCCGACAACATAAGACTCGACGCCACATCTCGTGCCGAAGCACGTCGCCTACGTTGCAGCCAAATCTTAGGCCCAACATTTTGTGTTCCAACTGTACACACACTCAACTCAACTTCCTTGATATACTACACTCAATACTCGACTCAATCCAAAGGCATACACGCGGATCGCCGCCCATGCCAACTCATATATATGAACTAGTCACTAGGGCCCAGCCCTATAATGGACTCCTTTTGAGCTTTTGATTAGACGGACGCTCCTTGCCAGCGCGAGTAGCTAGCTCCGCTACAAGTCCCCGCCTAACCCGTGCGGTCATCTAGCACAGCTACGAATGTCTCCATCGCAACGGTTCCCCTGGGCCGCCGGGGTCGCCGTTGGAGAAACAGATTTATTTTACCTTGTACAAGTTGTCCAATGACCATGCAAGACTCGACTCAAACTGACGTCTCACACAGTCAAAGCTACTTCTAGTGTTACCATCTCTTTCAGGGCTAATTTCAATACTTCTCACATCTGAGACCTTGTCTCGACGACCCGTAGTCGCGAGCATTCTTCTTTCTTGCCTCAACGACCCAGTCGTGAGCATTCTTTCTTTCTTGCCTCGACGACCCAGTCGCGAGCATTCTTTCTTTCTTGCCCTATCATTTCACTCACTCAAGAACAACTATCAAAACACTTTCCAAACTCACTGACTCAACCGTGGCCCGTGCCTTAAAACATTAAATCCGTGCCATCGTGTCTCAAACCAACTTGAAACTCTATGTGACACCACCGTCCAAGTCATACTCTATATGACGGGCCTTGAAACCGTAGGACTTCGTGGCTATACTCAGCCGTAGAACTCATAGGACCGTGCTTGGAAAGACTTAGGTCGACCACCATCGCCTTGCCTAACTTCACCAAGCCTACAACTTAACTCAAGGGACGAGCAAAGACTATGCCAAGCCTTGCATCATGGAAGCGTGCATGCTTGATCGAGCATTTACGCGGACGACGCCTATGACTTAGGCTACGTTCATAACTTTGCCTACTCAACCAACTTTCCTTCTCCCAAGCCACGGGACGAAGGATCGAGTGTCATTTTCAAAGCACGCCGTGCACCAACTCTAAGCCGACCATTGGACCTTTCCATATTCTAACTCAATCCGACCGTCGGGATTATTCCCTTTAGCTATGTGGATTCGTCACTTTTATTATCAAGCCTACTTGTGCAAGCTGAAAACATGCAATTTATTATGTGAAGGCTAAGATGAGGCAAGTTCACCGAAACTACCCCACCTGAGTGAGCGGTCGTCTCGACCGAGCGATGTCTTCGAGCAGCAGTTGCAAGGCTAAGTCCGAACGCCGTCGACGTTTCGATTCCTCCGATTGACTGAGCGGGACGGGGCACTACATGATCCCGTGCATAGTTGACTGTGAGAGGCACTCCTAAATATCGCACCGGAAGATCACTCCTCTCGATTCCCAGCACATCGGCCCGCTCCTCCTTCTGGAGACATAAGGAGCTGAAGTACACCCTGCTCTTTTATCTGTTCATCTGAAGGCCCGAGAGGGAATTCAACTCTCCCATAATCTCCGCAAGCATCTGCATACCCTCCGTCGATGGCTGGATGAACACCAAGAGATCATCTGCATATATAAGATGGGTAACTGGGGGATCCACCCTCCAAAACAATGGGACCAGCCTCCCACGGTGCACTGCCAGGTCTATCAGACATGTGAAGTATTCCATAACAAGCGTGAACAGGTAAGGGGACAGGGGGTCACCTTGCCTAAGCCCACGATTGCTCTGGAAGTACCCATAAGGAATGCCCTGGATGAGGACAGAGAAAGTGGGGGACGTGATGCACGCTCGGATCAATGCAACCCAGTTGGTCCGAGAAACCCATGACGGTCATCAGATGATAGAGGAAGTCCCGATTGACCATGTCATACGCCTTCCTCAGGTCCAGTTTCACACATGCTTTCTCCCCTCCGGGTTTGCTAAAGTCCCTCACCATCTCATGAGCCAGGAGGCTGTGCTCAGCGATCGACCTCCCCTTGATGAACGCAGCCTGATTCGGAGATACCAAGTTCTGCATGATCCCCTCCATCCGCCGACACATAAGGTGCGTAATTATCTTATAAAGATAATTACAACACGCAATAGGTCTGAAATCCGCCAATGTTGTCACTCCCTCCTTCTTTGACACCAAGGTCAGGAAAGTGTGATTCAGCTCTTTCAGAAGCTTCCCTTTGGTGAAGAATTCCTGCACCACCTCCAAGACCTGATACTTCAGAATGTCCTAGTGGCGTTTGTAGAACCCACTACTAAAACCATCCGGTCCGGGAGCCTTGTTGCTGTTGGGATCCGCCAACTTGACAATTGATTCCACCTCCTCCAAAGTAACAGGGACAAGAAGAATGCTATTCCCATACGGAGTCATCAATCTCTTCGTAACAACCTCTGGGAACACAGACAAGTAGTCAGACTGGAAATATAACTCAGAATAGTACCTGACAGCCTCGCCCTGGATCTCAGCCGGCGCCCCCACCAGGTTGCCATCCGCATCAAGAAGCTGGGAGATGTAATTCCTATGTTGTCTTGTCCGGATGACATCATAGAAGAACTTGGAGCAACGGTCGCCGTCCTTGAGCCAGGAACATTTGGCACGCTGAGCCATGCTAATCTCCTCCTGCAGCCGCAAGATGTTGACTTCTTCGATCAGCTCCTTCTCTCTTGCCGCCAGGTCCCCATTAAGCATGTCAGATTGTATGTCCTGCTGGATAGCCCGCAACTCCGCCTCATCTTCTAAGGTAGACTTGGACAACCCCTTCACCCAACTCCGAAGAGCCTTCTTCGTGACCTTGAGACGACGTACCAAGCGAAACTGGGCCGTCCCCTCCTGACATCTAGGAAGCCCCTCTGAGACAGCCTATATATATATATATATATATATATAGAGAGAGAGAGAGAGAGACCTATAGCAGATTACACCTTGAATGGACTAGTATTCTTAATCTGATCGCATTGTATAACATCTGTTGTATAATATGTTGAATCTAAAGACGTTAAACTCATATATGCTTCACTCAGTTATGTTTCTCGAATGACAGACCACCAAGGTACAAAAGGTCTTCCATGTAACCCCCTAGGCAATGACTAGAAATTTAGGATCTTGGCTGCTTTGGACCACCTAGCGACTTTGACAACCTTTGGTATGATTAAAATTGGTTCCACATATTTTCTATCTAGTATATATTACTATAACAAGGTAAGAATGTATTCTAATTATTATATACTACAGCTAGTCATTCAGTTGAATCAGTTCAAGTTTACATCGAATGTCGCTCCCCATACCCTACATACCCTACATAAGCAGGAGCCTCGTGGCAGTGGGGTGCCCATTTGAGAAGTATAAATAACGTCAGGAGAAAATAACATAACAATGTTAATGGATATATTAACCTTGAAAGATGTAATATGAATGCAATTCTGTCACTTTCCTATGTTTACTAAACAAAATTACCTTCCTTTAATTTGGTGAATCAACTCCTTCCCCGTTCCTCTATAATCTACATGTTTCATTTCCAGTTATACAAAATTAATGTCCTTTTACCTTTTATTTCATTTTCTAATGTAGGTAAAGAACTAAGGTCAATATGTTATCTATATCTCAATTTATTATCGACAGCTCACCATTTTGAATCCTAGTTTTAAAATTGTGTGGTATCATCATGGATATTCAGAGCATGAACTCTAAAGATCCAAGTAAAATTACTATAAGGAAACTTATAAAGGTTCCACATTTTTAGTTAACTGCAATATTGGTGACAACATTATATTACATCCTAAACAAATTTGTGTTAGATGTAAATCTATGTAATCATCTAGAAGCTTTTTATGACTCTTATGTTTGTGATTTAACTATTATTGTACACCATACTTTAATACTTTCATGTTTTATTCACATCATTATTCCCACTCCACCAAACTCCTGGACCCTAACCCTATTCGTCTCCCCAACACTAGCCCGCCAAATCCCCCTCCCCTCGAGCTCTGCCACTCTCCTCCCTACCGGCTACCCTACCTGCCAGCCCCGCTCCTCCTCTCCACCCGACCCTCCTTTCAAGATAAGACAAGCCCTATCCCTGTGCATAAGCACCAAAAAGTCTCCTCGAAGAACTCTACGACTCCGGACATAGCCACTTTTGTAGCCGAACTTGGGAACTAGGCACCTGACTTAGCTTCTGGCAAAACTATTACAATTTTTGGCAAGCTAACATAGCCTCTAGCAAAGCTAACCCTTCAAGATCAACCTATAACAAGGATAAGATTAAAATAGTATCTAACCTCCGACATAGCTAAAGCCAACATCAACTCCAAGGTGTAGCCTTCTACAAGGCTAAGACACCCGCTTACGGCGAGACTACAGTCGACGCGTACGACGAAGCTACAACATTTCCTTCAATACCTCTCTAGCCTAGTCGTCCTTAAGGCTTCTCCCAGACACCTCTCCAACCCTCCATGATCTCTATGGTTCCTCGACACCTCCGCATTATTGGCTTGATTTTGTGTTTGCTTGAGGTCTCTTGCTTGGTTCTCGTCTTCTTTTTCTTCATTCGACTTCAAGGCAGATTTATGACTCATTACGATCTCTCTCTGGCGCAAAAAAATTACTTGCAATGGTCCAATCAAGGTTCGAACGGTATCGAAATCGGTATCGGACCATTCCTATGAGTATCCGGATCGACAATATCGGTAGTATCGGAGGTTTCGAATTGGAGTATCGGACTTTTTGGTATCGGAAAGCAAATAATTATTAATAAATTATTAACATTTTAGAAAATATATTTTATACATTTAGGCATAATTTTAATATTTTCAGTGTTGTTTCTTAGCAGTTTTGAAATTGAATGAAATAGTAGTCACCTTACTGATTAATTTACATAGGAAAGATAAGTTTTCTTCTTTAAATGCTTTTATAACCTTTCTATGCTTTTACACATTTGCTAATTTAAAATTGAATAAAATAGTAGTCACCCTTACTGATTAATTTACATAGGAAAGATAAGTTTTCTTCTTTTACATGCTTTTATAATCTTTCTATGCCTTTTACACATTTGCTAATTTGTCTTTTTCGTTCAATTTTCTGTCGAACTGACCGAAAAAGATAACCCCAATGTCGGTATTGGTCTGTATCGGCCTGTATCGGGTATCGGTCGGTATCAGATCGGGATATGCCAAACCGTATCGGTATCGACTGTAACCCCTGTTTTCAAAAAATTTAATAAATAAAAAACAATTCCAAATTTGCCCCAAATTGATTCCATTAGGTTCTAAATATTTTTCTATTAATTTTAGAATTTTTTTGCAATTTGTTTGGAGTCGTTTGGACGTCATTTAAAATTTTTATAATTTAAAAACTGCTACCGTAAATGCTGCATTTCTCACTTTCAATGGCAAAATGGTAAATATTTAATCCTAGGGCTGAGTTAGTAATTAACCATGATTAGTTTGCCCTAATAAAACTTTCCTATAAATAGGCACACATCCCAAAGAGTAAAATCCTAATTTTTATCAATTTTAATTATTGATAATTAAGTTCTCACTTTTAATATTTGAAAATTTTCAATACTGTGATGTGAACAGTAACCAACGTTAACTGTTCACCGACGACGACCCGCCGCCGACGAGTTTCTCCGGCGAGCCCCGTTCTCCGCACCCCGACCCGCCGTCGACCACCAAGACCGTCAACGAGTCGAGCCCGACGAGCTAGACGCAGCGTCGCCGTCCTCATTCGCCGCCGACCACCACAGCGCCGCCCTGACCGATTGAAAACCTAGGTATAAACTCGTTCTTTCCCAATTCCCTGTTAATTCATCAATTTTAGACCACGAACGTGTTCGCCTCCTCGAGACGAATCGTTTGCCACTAGTCTCGACCCACCCCGACACCTGTAGACCTAGAAATCACAAACCATAGCTCTAGAGTTTCGAACACGGCACAAATTCGTGTCGTCGGTGAACAGTAACGTTGGTTACTGTTCACAACACAGTATTGAAAATTTTCAAATATTAAAAGTGAGGACTTAATTACCAATAATTAAAATTGATAAAAATTAGGGTTTTACTCTTTGGGATGTGTGCCTATTTATAGAAAAATTTTATTAGGGCAACCTAACCATGGTTAATTACTAACTCAGCCCTAGGGTTAAATATTTACCATTTTGCCATTGAAAGTAAGAAATGCAGCATTTACGGTGCGGCCGGAGGCCGCCTAGCGCCTAGGCGGCCGCCTAAACCGCAATTTAGAACACTGCTTCTGATTCATCATCTACATCTCCAATGTTCGTGATTCATATTCCTTTTATTCCTTCATCGGAACTTGATACACATATTTCTCCTCTCTCC
This sequence comes from Iris pallida, assembly GCA_029216955.1. NCBI lineage: Eukaryota > Viridiplantae > Streptophyta > Magnoliopsida > Asparagales > Iridaceae > Iris > Iris pallida. Next base: position 11,986,115 of record JANAVB010030816.1, on the reverse strand, counting down.
TAGGTCTGGGTCTTTGGTTCCCTTTCCCCAGGTGTACAGGTGTCGGGACAAGATCATTCCTCCAGTTGCCACTATTTCTCTAGGTATCACTGCAGATTCTTCTACAAGTACATCATCTACATCTCCAATGTCTACTATTCATGTTCCTCTTATTTCTTCCTCCGAACTTAATACACCTATTTCTCCTCTCTCATAGGTTTAGATCTTTGGTTCCCTTTCCCCATGTATATAGGCTTCAATACAAGGTAATTCCTCCACCTGGCACTATTTTTCTGGGTATTATTGATGATTCTTCTGCAAGTACAAGAGTAAATCCTTCTGTTCCTACTCCTCAACCTCCGCTGACTTCAGATAAAGATCTTGTTGACACTTAAGAAAGACAATTCCCCAACAACCCGTCAGCTGATCCTATACCACCCTTCTCCTGCAAGTCCCCAAGGGATCGAATAGTCATTTGGAAACCAATGGAGCCATTAAAACTCAACATAGGTCAAGTATGCCTAAACTAGGCTAACTAAGCCACATATGCAAGACTATATAAGCCACAGTAGATAGCTCCGTCGTTCAAACGAGCTAACAACCACAGTAGCTAGCTCTACCATTCAGACGAGCTATTAGCTAAAATGGTTAGCCTTGTTGTAGGCTTAGCCTCGCCGGATGGCTATATAGCACTGCCAAACGCTAACCTCGCTGTCAACGGAGGTTACAAGGTCAGTTGACCTAATTATCCAGAGCATGATTTTAGAAGAACTTGTCCTTTTTCATAACTAACAGCCCAACTACTTTAGTGGGTTGTTACTGCCACTAAGTGGGTGATAACTCCCATAGAGGAGGAAAGCATGTGTGTAGCCTCGTCGGCTAGCAGGCTAGCCTCACCGTAGGCTTTTAGCTTCATTGTTGCTAAATTTTAGTGGTTATTATGCCCCTAGTAGTGCTAAAAATAGCCTAATAGCCTATCAGATGGCTAATTCTAGGTCTTCCTGCTTCTCACACATGAGAAAAGACCCCGAGAGTCTCCACCTTAGCCTTTTGGAGGCTCATTAGCTTCAATAGCTCCTTCGTTCCTTAGTCCCTTAGGCTTCATCAAAGAAACCGATCCCAAGCGATCCTGATCTCTCCAAAATGTCTTTTCTTTAACAAGACAGTCCCGAAGAGGATCAGTCGGAGAGGATCAGTCGCTGCACCACTGGAATGTTATTCTCCCATGGCTTCTTAACCATGTTAGCTCTCAGAGCTTCTCAGTTCCTATTAGCCCACGTGGACTTCTTCGAAAGAGATCGATCGCAAGCAACCTCGATCGCTTTCAAACAAGCGTCTTTGATTGCTTCCAAACACGAAGCAGGTGCAGCAGCATCCACAGATCGGTCCCAAATGTCCCCGACCAGTCAGAGAGCTTCCCGTGTGAGTCTTTAAAAAAAAAATCTTAGCCTACGAGCTTCATTGGAGAAGATCGGCTCCAAGCGTTCCTCATCCCTCCAAGGCTTCCTAGCCAAATAAGGCTCTTGCGCCATGTGTTATGCCGCAGGCCAGGTCATGCACTATGTCAAGTGCCACACTAGAAGACATCAGACCATGTGTCTTGGCAATGGAACAACGCAGTCCCGTGCTGACTGGACTTCCATCGGCACACTTCTCCGAAATAGTTCATTGTAGGGATCTCAATGTAATCTACGTTTCATTATCATCTTCTACAATATTTAAAGTTTATCATTTCATTGTCGAAGAACTTTTAATGGTAAACCAAATGGCAACTCTATTGGGGATTAATCATGATTTGCCATAGCTTTAGTGTTAAATGTTACAAAACATGAAATGGCAGAGGTACGACAGATTTGAAAATCCACTAGGGATTATAATGGATTGTCAGAAGTTATCATAGATTAATTGTCATAGGTAGTTGTTAACGTAAGGATGTGGAAAATTCTACAGAAAGGGATGACTTGTCAGAGGTAATCGTTAGCGTGACAAATACTGGAAACTCTGTTGAGGAGGGTGATTGATCTGTCGTGGCCAGAGGAGAGAGACAATTTCGTCTGGGAATGAGAGGTTGACTTCTGCGGCCGCTGCTTTCTTGGCAACCCCGCTAGGAAATATTGTCTTGATGATCTGAGATATAGTGTTAACATGATCACGGACCGATTTAGACAGACAGCGTCATATCAGAAGAGGGCAGTGCTGCCCTCCTCTGAGTCTTCTCCGTCGTCGTCATCGAAAGGCTCCATTTTAGAAGGGGCATAGCTGTCCTCCTATTCCGATTCTGCACCATTGTCGTTGTCAGATGATTTAGCTCAAATGTCAGGTTAGGAAGATTCAGTTATATCGCCATCGTTGTCGCTGACTGAATCAAACCTTTCCGGTGATTGCTCGATCATCTCGGCTTGTTCGAGAAGTTGCTTCCAAGTGTGGGCTTTGGCGGCATCCATTATCGAGGAAGTTGGACCTACATATTTCCAGCAATATAGCAACATCAGCACAGACATGCCAGCAAGGCATCGAAGAGAGGCGACGGAATCTCTCTATGTAGTCCTTGACAGACTCTTCTCTCTTCGGTTGTGGAGAGTAGTTTGGACAGAGTCACCTCAATGTCCTTCTCGTAGAACTTCGTGGAGCCCGAAGTTGGCTTTAGCTTCAACAAAGGAGCTCGCCTCGTCGTGGATGCATATATTAGCTTCGCAGGAGTTGTAGTTGATTTCAACGCCACTAAGAGAGTTAGCCTCGCCGTGCGCAACAATGTCAGCTCAACAGAGCTATTGTTGCACTTAACTCCTATGCGAGAGTTAGCTTTCGATAGGCGGTTAGCCTCTCCAGAAACTAAGTTGGGCATCTCTTTGCCGAGTTTAGCCACAAAAGTGGCTATGGTAGTCTCCAGGGCCGGCCATGAGGTCATCGGCATCCGAGGTGAACTCTCGAAATCGGAGCCCTATACATAATGTAAAAAAATAACTAAAATAAAAGCAAATATAACAAAAAAAATTGTTACCATCGAGATTTGAACTAAGGACGTCTGCTATAAAGCTAACATGATAGCCACTATACCACAAGTCCTTTGAGTTAAGAGTGGTCTATAGTACATCATTGTTCTATTCTAGATATGTCCATGTTGGTGCCCCTATAATCTTTGGGCCATAGGCCATTGCCCAGTCTGCCCTAGACCAAGGCCGTCCCTCGTAGTCTCGCCGTAGGCGATAGCAGTGTAGCCAAAAGCTAATTTCAGCGTGTGGAATGCAAGTTTAGCTACATAAATAGATATAGTTGTATGGAACGATTATCTCATCAGCATTCGTTTTGAGTCAAGTTGTAAGCCCGCACGGCATTAAGGTGTAAATCGAGTCATGTAAATGATGTTCATTATCAATAAAGTAAAATTTCTTCTATATCATATGTGTTGTTCAATTTCTCTGCGTACTGTAACTACCTAATTTTGAATTTCATATTTTCGAAAATCAATATTGAAATTTTCGGAATTTATAAAATCTTTTTCGAATTTATTATGAATTTATTTACCATTCTGATTATTAATATTTAATTAACTAGTATATATACGTATGTGCGTTGCACATATTTTAATAATTTTTTAATTAATTTTGTACGTATTTAAAAAGAGCAAAAGACACTCAATGTTATCTTTCAATTAACTTTGTATGTATTCGAAAAGAGTAAAAGACACTCAAAGAATAAACTAATGTATTGAAAATATCAAAAGACATCTAGTAAAATAGATTATTGTTTGTATGACATATATATGCAAGGGTATTTTTGGAATTCAAAAGTTTCACCACCAACTTTTGGCATTATATAATAGAATAGATTATTCTAATCATTATTATTAAATAATTAATTAACCACCATTTCAGAATTTATTACTAATCTAATTTCAGTTTAGCTATTATCAATGTTGCCTACCAAACCTTTGGGCCGGATTGTCGGCTTTTTTGGTTGTGTTATAGAATAGATATTTATTAGCTAGCATATTTATTTTAGTTGGCCTTAACTATCCATTATCTACTAGTTGTTGATTAACTACTGATTAGTTATTAATCATCTGATTAGTTACAGATTAGTTGGCAGCCATTGCCTTATACCCCTAGATCTAGTACTTATTACAAATCTGGCATTATGTTTGGAGAGCACTCTTCCTTTCTCTCTTAAAATAATAGGACTCATTATTTTTATTACAATCAATTTCCTCTCTCCTGTCACTCTCTCTCTCTCTCTTTAGCCTTTTTTTCCTCTTATCCGACCAGTCCGCCGCCGCGCTCCGCCACCGTCCGCCGCACTCCGGCGTTCCGACCATCCTGTCATCATCGCAATCATCTCCGACCACTGGACACCTCCATCGCCCAACAACCCTCCACAGAACCACTAACTCCACCACCGCAAGCAGCCAGTCTACCACCGTCACCCCACTGTCTCCACCATGTCCACAACCCCCGACCACCCTAGCTCCACCTAGATCTCGACCCCAAACCACAACCACCACCAGCACCACCTTCCCCAACCCAACTCCGGCCAATACCCAACCACTACTCCAGATCCCGACTACCATTCTCTACCGCCACCCGACCACCCTAGCCCCGCCTTCTCCGACCAAACCCTACTCCATCTCCTCAGTCGCCACCACTTCAGTTCACGAGCCGCCGTCACCAGTGTTCGATCAGCCTACATGGGTGCACCACCACCATCGACGAGTCCAGATCTGATCGTCGACCTCTCGTCCCGACACCGCGGCTCATTTTCGGCGATCTTCCCCACGCAGTGTCTTCCTCCGTCGGCGCTGACCGTCCCACCACTAGCCGGCGACACCGCAGTAAGCCTCCTTTCTCTCACTGCTCGACCTCTTCTTCTTCTTCGTCTTCGATCTCCTCTCTTCCTCTGGCCCTCTTCCAATGGTGGAAGAGAGGCTGCTTTCTCTTTCTTCACCCGAGGTGTTAGGGTTTCGAACCCTCGGGAGGAAGCAGAGCTGCGGCTCTGTTTGTGTTTTCTCTCCTGAGAGAGGAAACCTAGGTTATTTCAGCTGCTATCTTGGGTTCAAACCCAATAACTGAACCCAAACGGGTTAGGGAAGACTGATGGGCCTGAGCCCATCTATTCATCAAACTTTGTTTTACTGTTAATTGTTATTAACTCTATTGGGATGGGCTTTTAAGCCTGTTTAGTTTAAGCAGTATATATTAGGTAAATTTGTTAATTATTGGCCTGTTGGGTGCTGCTGGACTGGGCCAGTAGGCCAGCCCAGTAGCAGAATAATAATTGGTATAGGTAATTGTATACAATATGTAGTATATTCTATTAGTATAAATGTACACATAGTTTATGCGATTACAATTGTATAATATCAATATTTGAGTAAATGTAGTATTTAATTTTCTTACAAAATATTTTATCTAAAGTAGTTTAACCAATAAATGGCTATAGTATTTTTCAAAATACTACTACTAATATTTTTTAACTAAGTATAACTTATTTTCCAAACATTGTTAATATTTTCCATAAATAGGTTATAGATTAGGATAGTGTCGTTTTCTTCTCTTATTAGCCTTAATCATAATCGAATTATGTGTTCCTATGTTGTGACTGTGTGATCAATCTCTTAATCTATGATCGGCTTCGTGGACTTATTGGATTGCTATTGGAATATTTGGACTTTGGATCTGATTTGGGATATCTACTGAATATTATTTGGATGATGCGACTTATTTGGGACTGTTATTATGGACTTTAGATTGTGATACTTTCAGTGTCGCGTACGTCGACGTCAGATACTCGAGACAAGTACTTCCAACGAATGCTCTTATTTCCTGATAGTTATTATATTTCACGATTTAGATGTGCATGTCATGATTTCTGTCACGATATTTATACGAGATTAGTATCTATGGATTCATGTCATGATTATTATATTCTTGTTTACCCGTTCCATGTTTACTTTATTCTTGTTTTTCTGCCATGATCTGAATCCATTCATGCGAGTTAGTCAGAAAGTACTTTAGTATATATGTGATCAAAATCCAAATTATCATGTTTCCTGAATAATAGCTAATCATACACGACACGTATGATTGAGCCGTACCAAGTAGATCCCGATCACATATAGAACGTAGTACTTCCACCTCACGTAGTTAGTTATGACTCCTGCATTTCATATTGCTATGTCACATACCATGATTTCCGGGTTACTTTATCTACTCTTACCATGTTACTATTTCACTTCAGTATTCTCTTCTCTATTTCCTGTCTTATAATAGCTATCATGTTATAAGTAGTAGTTTTCCGTGATGTACTTGCTTCAATCCTGACTGGACAACAACATTTTTAGGCGAGGATTTAGAGAATGGACGTACTACTTACTATGGCTCACCTAAGACAGATCATGGCGTAGCTAAGGATTCTGGATATGACATAGACGATGTACCACCGGAGGATGCTTAGAGTAGCTTAGTTTTACTTTGTCTTTTAGATTTTCATTTCCAGAACATTTGCTGAGTTGTAATAATTTGAGGGTGACTGTATTGACTATCAAATTTGTACTCTGCAGCTTTACATTTCCATTTTATATCTTCCTGTTAGTATTTGTGATTGAGTTAGAAATTGAATATCATGTTTATGTCATATTCTGGATTTGGTTTGGATATACTTTAGATTTGACAGTTTTCTACCGCCGACTCTGCGGCGTAGGCTGGACGTGCTTCCACTACTCGTGCCCAAACTTCCGGGTGCGGGTCGTGACACGTACTTTCTGTGTTGTTGTGTTTCGGATAACCTCAACTTAGGTTTGTACGGCATCACGTCCGGGGACGACTATCGATTCTACAGAATCGAGAGGGGGGTGATATTAGAGGCTTTGTTGTTGGATTGAGACACGATCATTGATGGAGACAGAGACGGCACTTTCCAACAGAGTCGCACGCATACGGTAGAGTAGCCTTCGATTGGATTCGATTTGTTACTTAAAAAAAAAAAAAAAAAAATTCCCCAACAATCCGTCAGTCAGTCCTACACCGTTGGGCTTCAGCAAGTCCCCAAGCAGTATAATGGTCATTTAGACCCTAATGGACCCATCCAAGCTCAACATAGGTCGAGTATGCCTAAAATAGGCTAACTATGCCGCATATGCAAGACTAGATAAGCGAAAGTAGCTAGCTCCGTCGTTCAAGGCGAGCTATTAGCCAAAATGGTTAACCACAATGTAGGCTTAGTCTCGCTAGATGGCTAGTCCCGCTAGATGGCTATATCGTCGCCAGACACTAACCTCGCTGACAAAGGTCGTTTGACTGATTCATCCCAAGCAAAATTTTAGAAATTGTTACCCCTTTTTATGGCCAACAGTCCCACTACTTTAATGGGTTGTTACTGCCACTTAATAGGTGATAAGTCCCAATAAAGGCGGATATCATGTGTGTAGCTTCGACGGCTAGCAGATAAGCCTCGCCGTAGCTTTTAGCTTCATCGTACAAGCGGTTGCTAAATTTTAGGGACAACTATGCCTATGATAGTGCTATAAATAGCCCATCAAAGGGCTACTTCCAGGTCTTTCTACTCCCCACACAGAAGAATAGACCCCGAGAGTCTCTACCTTAGCCTTTTGGCTGCTCATTAGCTCTAATAGCTCCTTTGTTCCTTAGTCCTTTGGGCTTCATTAGAGAAATCGGTCTCTAGCGACCGGTCTCTCTAAAATGTCTTCTTCAACAAGAAAGAACCCAGAGCCCTCCCTTGATTCGCATTCTTAGACCCTTGGGCATTTATTGAAGAGGACGGCCGATCACCTCCAAGCACCACTAGCGTACTATTCTCCACGGCTTCTTAGCCACGTTTGCTCTCAGAGAGCTTCTCAATTCCTATTAGCCCCCTTCAGCTTCTTCGAAGAAGATCTCCTCTGATCGCTCTGAAGCATGGAGCAGGGAAGGCAACATCCACAGCTCGGTCCCAAACATCCCCGACCAGTCAGAGAGCTTCCCAGCACTAGTCTTCATGTTCTTAGCCTACGGACTTCATTGCAGAAGATTGATCCCTAGCTTTCCCAATCCCTCCAAGGCTTTGTAGCCAAATTAGGCACTTATGCCACGTGCTACGTCACATGCCATGTGCGGCACTATGTCAAGTGTAGTGCCAGAAGACATCAAGGAAACAAAAGACACGTCTTGTCATCGGATCGTTAATATAACAAAGCGGTCGAGCGCTGAGTGAACTTCCATCGGCACACTTTCCCCAGAATCATTCATTGTATAGATCTCATTGTAATCTAAAAAAGTTTATCTATTTTATCGTCGAAAAACTTTTAATGGTAAACCAGGTATGTTATTGTAGCACTGATTATCATATTTCTTAACTTCATTTCTTATCACAGTTGACTCTATGTGATCGTACATTTGTTTGTTTTTTTGCTGCCATCACTCTTCCTCTGCTCAGAAAGCATTTCATCATCCACGTTGGCATGCCGCTATAGTTAAGGAACTTTGATGTACTGCACTACAATCCGAGTTGAACTTTGGTTCCCTTGCCCTCGGGTAAAAAGGTGGTTGAATGTAAGTGGATATTTAATGTTAAACCAAATCCAGATGGCTGGATTGATCGGCTTAAAACTCGTTTAGTGGCAACGGGCTTTACCTAACAGTATATATTTGATTATGTTTAGACATTTTTACATGTTGCTAAGTTGACTTTTGTTCAAGTTCTTGTGTCTTTAGCAATTCTAGAAATTGATCTCTTCATCAGTTGGACGTGAAGAATGCCTCCCTCAACGGCGGTCTTTCGAAAACCATTTCTATGGAGTCTCCAGAATTTGAGCGATCGAGGGAGTCTGTGGTTTGTCTCCTAAAGAAGTCTTTATATGGTCTGAAGCAATCACCACGTACGTGGTTTGACAAATTCAGCAATCTTGCAACATATTGGGTTTGTTCGTAGCAGCTCAGATATGTCCTTGTTTACACATCAGAGCTCTTCGAACATAGTCCTCTTACTCGTTTATATAGATGACATAATCATCATCTGAGATGATTCTAATGTCATTTCCAAGGTGAAAGAATACTTGGCAACTCATTTGTATACAAAGGACCTTGGACCATTGAAATAGTTTCTTGGTATTGAGGTATCGTAGAGTTTCGAACAATTGCAGCTTTCTCAGCAGAAATGTGTCAGGTTGCAGACCAGCAGACAACCTATGGATTCTATAGTCAAATTATCCATATTGAACTCTTCATCGATCCTCCTCTATCTGACCCACGACGTTATAGACGACTTGTTGGAAAACTAATATATATTATTACTTGTCCAAACATTGCCTACACTTATAGACATGATCTTTAAAAACACACAATAGCAGAAAGAAGAGAATGGCAATCTTCAATCTTTATTGATAATATGAAAGTAGTAGTACAAGAGCACACCAAGCACACACACTCTTACAAGAAGTAGTAGAAAACTTAAGATGGTTACAACTGAGGCAAGAGACCTCTATTTATAATACAACAACACTCGAAAACATACCGACAGTTTCCGGTTATTGAAGGCCATATGTCCTGCCGAACCGCCTCGATCACATCATTAAGGGTACACGTAGTGGATTAGGACCTACGTGTCTCCTTGCTTTATTTCACATCTTTTTCTTTATAAAAGAAGATTCCTTCTTATCAGTTACTCGGCCTGATAAAAGATTGTAGGCCCCACCACCATTATTGGTATTTGTGGCTGTCACTTTCCATTCCTGCTTTATTCCAGCTCCGCACAGCTGTCTTCTGCTTTTCATTTTTCACTGCTTCTAGGTCTCCTTCGTGGAACATGGCTAGTGGACGATTCTGCCACCACTTCATTGTCTTCATTATTTCCTGAGAAAAATTAATTCTCATTCTCCTGAGCTAATCGTCTTCTTCAATGTCTAGGATATTAGTATCACCAAATATTTCTCTCATTTGAGAATAAATATATTTCTGGCAGCGATTTTTCAATTCTTCTCTAGATATTTTAGGGTTCTTCCTGAGTATAGAATCTTTGAATTTTTTTAAGTAATTATCTTCAAAATCCATTATTTTTCCTTCTTGCAGACGTTCTGATTCTTTAGCTTCCGCTGCAAGGGATGCTTTAATTTCAGCTATTTTTTCTTTCTCATCAATTCTATTCCACCATTTAATGAGAAATTATTTTTAATCTGTAGATCCCCAATTCTCCCTCTTCACATTTTAGGGACCACTTCATTGTATGTGGAATATTATTGGCGACAAAAAAATACATCGTCGTTTCGTCATCCTAATAATTTTGACGTTTTTGACAAATTTTTGCCTTCTCGACCCATTCGTCAAACATATTCAGCAAAGGTCCTGACAATATTTCAAGATTGGCTCCAAAGTAAGACCACAATTTATCATTTATTGAACCAAGCAGGGATGTCCTGCTCCAATATTTTCGGACATATTTTAATAAACCATGAGTGCTTTCTTCTATCATTTTCATAATAGAAAACATAAAAGAAAGCATCAATATAATCCCAGTATGTAAACTTCATTGAAGTCGTCTTATCTCTGGAGAACATTGCTCTCTCAAAATTCGGGTGTAGTCCCCATGATTGAGTAGTGAAAATTCTATATATAGTAATTTTACTATATATAATCTCTGATAGAGAATCTTTAGGATTTAGCCTAAAGTGCTCAATTTCTGCCGAATTTGTGGATAACAGCATACCCGCATAGTGGCTTCTCGTCCTCATTTTTATTGGATAAAAATTTTGCTCGAAATATTTCTCCCTGAGCTTCCATGGTTCATTGATCAATGGGATATCATGTCTATCTAGACAAATGATATCTTCCTCAGCGGATTTGTGAGTATATATTGATTCTACCTCTTCGAGTGCAGCTGCCTCTCAGTAGGAAAATTTATCTTTATTTTGTTCTGCAGTAGTGGCTGATGCAACAATATTTCTCCTGACAGAAATTTGGTCCTGTCGTCGATGCGTCTTGCAGCTTCTGGGTTGCTCCCATTTGGGGGGCTCCCAGGGTTGTTTGCCCTTATCCCTTCTGTCCATTCTGCAAAAATTCTCGAGTTAGAAAATCTGGAAGACTATTTTCTTCACCTTTAATATATTCAATATCAAAATCGAAAATAGCTATCAGCTTGCCATCTAGCAAATATTTGTTTTGATGCTAGATTTTTTACATCCTTCTCCAAGACTGTTTTTGCCGAACTACAGTCAATTCTAAGCAAAAACTTTTGATTAAGCAAATCATCTTGAAATTTATGTATGCATTTAATTATAGAAAGGATTTCTTTTTTGATTGTTGAATAATTTATCTGAATATCATTCCATTGACCCGAACAGAATCTAGATTTACTCATTAATAATGAGTATTATATTAAGAATTTGATTGCACTAGTAGATAGTGGTGCAGACCTAAATTGTGTCAAAGAGGGTGTGATTCCAATCAAGTATTGTGAACGTACAACCCAGACACTGAGTGCTGCAAATAATAAAGCCTTGACAGCACCATATAAAGTTACAAATGTTAATGTCTGTAAAAACTCTGTGACTATACCACTACAATTTGTGGTAGTCAAGGAAATAACTCAACATGTAATTCTGGGAACTCCTTTCCTAGAAAAACTCATGCCAATAAAACATATTAATTTAAAGGGTATCTCTATTGTCTATAAGGGCAGAGAAGTAACCTTTGAATTCATTCGTGATCCAATAATCAAAATATTAAACGAAATAAGAGAAATTGATTTTAAAGAAAATCAAATCAATCTTCTCAGGGAGGAAATAAGGCAAATACAAATCTCTGATCAATTAAATAAACCAGAGATTAAAGATAAAATCAAACAAGTAGAAGAACAATTTAACTTTAATGAGAAAGATATCCCTACAAAGGCTAGACCATGCCAGATGAACCAGCAATATCTGAAAATATGTAAAAAAGAAATACAGGATTTAATAGATAAAAAATTAATAAAAAAAATCCTACTCTCCATGGAGTTGTACAGCATTTTATGTTATGAATAATGCTGAGAGGGAGAGAGGTGTACCGAGATTGGTAATAAATTATAAACCTCTCAATAAGGTTTTGAAATGGATAAGATATCCAATCCCAAATAAGAGGGATTTGCTCAATAGAATTGTAGGAGCAAGAATATTTTCTAAATTTGATTTGAAATCAGGCTACTGGCAAATTCAGATAGCTGAAGAGGATAGGTACAAAACTGCTTTTACTGTACCATTTGGACATTATGAATGGAATGTGATGCCTTTCGGACTAAAGAATGTTCAGTTCGAGTTTCAGAATATAATGAACGAAATATTCATTAAATATTATGAATTCATACTATCATATATTGATGATATACTAATATTCTCAAATTCTCTTGATGAACATTTCAAGCACTTGAATATCTTTAAGCACTTGGTCATCAAGAATGGGTTGGTGATATCAGCACCAAAAATGAAATTGTTCCAAACAGAAATAAGATTTTTGGGACATAATATAGCAAATAAGACAATAATTCCTATTGACAAAAGCATTGAATTTGCTTCTAAGTTCTCCGATGAAATAACTGATAATAAACAGATTTCTTGGAGCATTGAACTATGTTTCTGAATTTTATAACATAGCTCAGGATACAAAAATTTTGTATCAAAGATTGAAGAAGAATCCTCCTGCCTGGTCTGAAGATCATACTAAGGCAGTCATGATAATAAAGCAAAAGGTCAAGAATTTACCTTGCTTACATTTAGCTAATGATGAATGGTTTAAAATAGTAGAGACCGATACCAGTGATATTGGCTATGGTGGTATCTTAAAGCAGAAAAATCCTGAAACTAATAAGGAAGTTTTAATTCGGTTCTGCTCGAGTAAATGGAATGATACCCAAATAAATTATTCCACAATAAAGAAAGAAATTCTTTCCATTATTAAATGCATACATAAGTTCCAAGATGATCTGCTTAATCAAAAATTTTTGCTCAGAATTGATTGTAGTTCGGCAAAAACAGTCTTGGAGAAAGATGTGAAAAATCTAGCATCAAAACAAATATTTGCTAGATGGCAAGCTGAATTAGCTATATTTGATTTTGATATTGAATATAGTAAAGGTGAAGAAAATAGTCTTCCTGATTTTCTAACCCGTGAATTTTTGCAGAATGGATAGGCGGGACAAAGGGAAACAACCCTGGGAGCCCCCAAATAGGAGCAACCCAGAAGTCGCAAGACGCATCGACGACAGGACCAAATTCCTGTCAGACGCAATATCGTTGCATCAGCCACTACAGCAGCCAATACTGCAGAACAGAATAAGAATAAATTTTCCTACCGAGAGGCAGCTGCAAAGAGGTAGAATCAATATACACTCACAAATCAGCTGAGGAAGATATCATTTGTCTAGATAGACATGATATCCCATTGATTAATGAACCATGGAAGCTCAGGGAGAAATATTTCGAACAAAATTTTTATCCAATAAAAATGAGGGCGAGAAGCAACTATGAGGGTATGCCTATCCACAAATTCGGCAGAAATTGAGCACTTTAGACTAAATCCTAAGGATTCTTTATCAGAGATTATACATAGTAAAATTACTATATATAAAATCTTTACCCCTCAATCATGGGGTTTACACCCGAATTTTGAGAGAGCAATGTTCTCCAGAGATAAGACGACTTCAATGAAGTTCACATACTGTGACTATATTGACGCTTTCTTTTATGTATTCTATTATGAAAATGATAGAAGGAAGCACTCTTGGTTTATCAAAATATGTCCGAAAATATTGGAGCAGGACATTCCTGCTTGGTTCAATAAATGGTGGTCTTACTTTGGAGCCAATCTTGAAATATTGTCAGGACCTTTTGCTGAATATGTTTGACGAATGGGTCGAGAAGGCAAAAATTTGCCAAAAACGTCAAAATTATTATGATGACGAAACGACGATGTATTTCTTCGTCGCTAATAATATTCCACATATAATGAAGTGATCCCTAAAATGTGAAGAGGGAGAATTGGGGATCAACAGATTAAAAAGAATTTTCTCATCAAATGGTGGAATAGAATTGATGAGAAGGAAAAAATAGCTGAAATCAAGGCATCCCTTGCAGTAGAAACTAAAGAATCAGAACGTCTGCAAAAAGGAAAAATAATGGATTTTGAAGATAATTATTTGAAAAAATCAAGGATTCTATACTCAGGAAGAATCCTAAAATATCACAAGAATTGAAAAATCGTTGCCAGAAATATATTTATTTTCAGATAAAAGAAATATTTGGTGAAACTAATATCCTAGACATTGAAGAAGATTATTCAATGAAGTCATCAGCGGCGTCAGTTGCAGCTCATGAGGATGAGGATGAATTTTCCTCAGGAAATAATGAAGACAATGAAGTGGTGGTAGAATCGTCCACTAGCCATGCTCCACGAAGGAGGCCCAGAAACAGTGAAGATGGAAAGTAGAAGACAGCTGTGCGGAGCTGGAATAAAGAAGGAATGAAAAATGACAGCCACAAATATCAATAATGGTGGTGGGGCCTACAATCTTTTAGCAGGCCGCGTAGCAGATAAGAAGGAATCTTCTTTTAAAAAGAAAAAGAAGATGTGAAATAAAGCAGCAAGACACGTAGGTGGTTAATCCACTACGTGTACCTTTAATGATGTGATCGAGGCGGTTCGGCAGGACAGATGGCCTTCAATAACCGGAAACTGTCGGTCTGTTTTCGAGTGTTGTTGTATTATAAATAGAGGCCTCTTGCCTCGGTTGTATTCATCTCAAGTTTTCTACTACTTCTTGTAAGAGTGTGTGTGCTTGGTGTGCTTTGTACTACTACTTTCATATCAATAAAAGTTTAAAGTTTGCTATTCTCTACTTCTTCCCTTGGCTTGGCTTTGTTTAAAGATCCTGCTACATTAGTATACGCAGAATTCCTTGACCTCTCATCTTCAGGAAAGCATTATACGCTATATAAAGGAAACTCATGGACATGACCTTGTCTACAGACCTTCTAGAATTTCACTCACAACCTCTGTAGATGCTAATTTGGATGGATAAGTTGATGATCGTTGATATACCGGTAGCTATATTGTCTTCCTAGGAGACAATTTGATTACATGGAGTAAGAAGCAGAATGTAGTTGCTCGTTCTTCTACTGAGGCCGAATATATAACCACGGTACATGTCTCTGAGTTTGATTTGGCTCAAGTCACTCCTTACATATCTTAGTCACCCCTCTTCTCGAGATGTTCTGTACTATGACAATAAGGCTCTGACCCATATTGCTGACAATCTAGGCTATCAAGAAAGGACTAAGCACATCAAGATAACATATCACTTTATTCGAGATAAATGACAGAAAAGAAAGTTGTCATATAGTACGTGTCTTTTTCAACTCATCTCGCAAATATTCCCACCAAACCACCGGCTAGACCTTTGATAGCCCGGATGTTATCAAAGCTTGGAATAATTGATATATACGCTCCAGCTTGCAAAGTGTCAGTTAACTCTTATTTTATACCTCACTTTAGTCCCACATCGCATGGGCTAAAGGAGGGATGTCGTGACTTGGCTCCTATAAATGTACCAAGACTTCTCATGTTTTATTCACATCAATAAATTAAAAGTTCTCTATGAATTTCAATGTTCAAGTAATCAATGAAATTACTATCAAGATTCAATATTGTAGCATGTTAGTGTTATAAGACCCAAGGGCAGATGAACAAGGTGTTCATCTCCAAAACTCATCTGTCAAAAATGTCTAAATATATCAAGGGAACTAGCTGAATGTAGATGCATCACCAACCTCACCAAGACGACGATAGGCACCATAAATACCACCAAACAATGTGGAGAAAATAGCATACCAGATCTGAGTATCCATGAAATAAACCTGTGAAGCATCATGGAACAACTAGTAAAATTGACAAACAAAAAAAGGTTAACATTAAAATCCATAGCAAAGAAATAGGCATACAAGAATGATTGGGGACCAAAGTGCAATTACAACGCCAATGTTGTTCTTGGCTGCAAAGAAACAATTTATTAAGTTTTTCAGATACGAATGAAAAAGCAAACCCAAAAGCATTTCGTGCAGTTACCTTGGGGGAAAAACTCATGCCATTGAAAAGTCCTAATAGGGACTCGCATGATATCCTTTGTCGGACCAACAAGAGGCTTAATCTGCATTATGACAACTGTAAGCAATAATCCTAACTGGGAAGGTTTAGAGTTAACGAACTTCAGAACTGCATTAAGTAGTTCTAGAAGGAAAAAAAAAAAAAAAAGATCTCAACAAGCAAGTAGCAGATAACTTAAAATAAACTTGATTCAGCTCATGACTCGTGTGTACTTATATAATTACACAAAGCTACTTCTTGAGGACCTTTCCTTTCTGTAAGGAAACACCAACCAAATTTTGGAACTTGGAGTTGGTATAACAAGTGCCTACATTTATAAATGATACACATTGAACTTTGCACAAGATATCCCTTCAAGCCTCCAAAATATTATTAATAATATGGATTAATCTCAGATTCTCGGGAGATTGCACGAGACGAAACTTTTCTCATGCTAAACTACAAAACATACAAACAGAACTGTTCCAGTATAGAACATTCATAACTCTAGAAATCCTCTTAAAAGTATTTACTCAATTCAAGAAGAACAGAAAATGAAACTATTGAAACCTTTAGAAATAAGCAGCAATAAGTACCTCAATATAGAAACTAACTGCCAACTTGGTAGCTATTAGAAGCACCCAGAACATTGTGTACCTTGAAATTGGACAAGCAATGTGTTATAGTTCTGAATACGTATAATCTCATGTAACAGGCATATTAAGATACATGGAAAACAATTTAAGTGATCCTGCTTACATGAAAAGTGAAAAAGAGCTTTCATGCATTCCCCTTCCAACATAAAGACGAGGCTGCCATATTTAGACTCATGATAAGCATTAACCGGCAAAGCATATAGTGAACAAGAAGTACCAGACCAAATAAATGATAGAAAAAACAGATAATGACCGAAAACAAAGATTGGGTTACCTGGGACCACCACATCATGAGCATTACAATTTTATAGTTTGACCTTTCCAAAAACCGTCTCAGGAAGGGAAAAAGGAACAGCATAGCAGAGAGAATATTTGGCGACAAGTATATAACCACTGCCAAAATGTACAGTGAAGGTTGATGTTGACCACCTCCCACCCAGCTTTTGATGGTCTTTGCAAGTCCAGTAGGATTTTCCCATGTATATGCATACAATACAGGTAAAACAATTGCCCATGCAGCAGCTGAAATGAGCTTCAAAATATATCTCAGCTTAACTGCAAAAGACATGCTCATTCTCGCTTTCCAGCTAAGAATTATATCAAGGGTAGCTGCAGATAAACCAAAAATATAAAGATTAGGCTGATATGGTTACAGATGAAAATGCAGAGAAGGAGAATCAAAGAGGAAAAACCATTCAAAATCCCCCTTGAGCAAGGTCTTATTTCCCAGCCTTGAATTCAAAAGTTAGCGACAACAAGATAATATGCAAAAATTTGAGAATGTGATCTTGATATACTTCTCAAGTTTTATACGCAATCAAAGAAAGTACATTTGAAAGGGAACCACGAGGTATAAATGAAAACAGCAATTGCTTACAACTAGATATGGCATGATGTTCTCAATTTTAAATGTTAAAATCACGATAAGGAACTGTTCTGTAAACTAAAAAGCTCCTATGAAAGTACTGCTGTTATCCATAAAGAAACTAGTGTTCATACATTCCTTCAACCGAATTCAAGCACTTTCAAGTTTCAATTAATGCTTTGTTTAACAGGAACCAAAATCACGTTTATTGGTAATAGATAGAGATGTTAATCCCACAAGATTATTTATTACATGTCTGGAATATTAGTGTAGCCAAAATGAGCATCTTCATAGGAAGTTAGAGAAAAATCATTCTAGGTGATTTGAACATGTGCAACACGGAGCAATAGATGCTCCGGGAGGAGCAATAAGATAGTAAAGGAACCGCTAGAGTAGTGGTAGGCCTAAATGCACATGGATTGAAGTTTTAAAGAAGGATATGGTTTTTGTTAGTGTCACAGAGGACATGGCCCTTAACAAAGCTGAATGGTAAAAATAATATTCATACAACAAGGCTACTTTTCTCCAGAGATTGTCTACATTAGGTGTTGGCCATACAATTTATAAACTGAGTTTGATACCAGTAAAAATTAAAATTAAAACCATAAAACCAACACAGTTGTATACTACCTTGTCCTAGCTTAAGTACAGCAGCCGTAATGAAGATGCTCAACACTTTCTTAAACACTCCATCATCAAAGATATCACTTGGTGAGCCACCATTCCACGCTAGGATAATCATGACCTTTTTAAAAATTGGGTGCATAAGTAAAATAACATAATACAAATGTTAATTTTGAGAGAGAGAGAGAGAGAGCACCTGTAGGGATAAGATAAAGAAGCTCCACATTCGATCAAAACTACGAAAAATATGCCAAAATGAGCGTATCTCAACAAAACTAGTCTTCCCAATCCAGTGATCCCTATGAGTCGATTTGTTTTCCTAAAATCAAGATCGTGCAAGTCAGAAACAGCAATATTTTTCAAATAAATTAAGCAAATTTCAAACAAAGAGTATACTTGATGAACTTTAAGATACCAATAGAAGATTTTTATTAAAATAATCGACATAAACACAATAAAAGTATAACAAAGAGTTCATTTCACCACATTCAAACAAAAATGTTTATTTGGACAAACTTTATGGGAGCCAAACATACAAGTGTCCATGCTTAGGTGGCATATGTTATGATATACATTGTAGCCCTCACATAATAGAATTCAATTATACATGAACTCAAGAAACCACAAATAGAAAATTAATGGACAAATTCGAGATAGAAATTAATTATATAAAAGGATTAAAAGAATGTACAAGTACAATGATTGTAGAAGATCTAGGTTGCATAGAGACGGACACGAATTCGGACAGTGCATATTCGGGATACTTAGATATGAAAACATATTTATATACATGGTAATATACATTAAACCCTAATAATATCTATATTTAAGCAAGTTTTGGATAGTAACTAGTTTCCCAATAGTTCTAGAAAGGATTAATGTTGATATCTCATATCCCAATTACGTTTGTCACGATCACGAACATGTCAAGTATGTTTTGGGCCACTTTGGAGCCTAAACATAGTTCAGCCATATCTAATAGGACTCTTAAGAAGTATCTTGTCCAATATGTGTCGGATACGGTCCTCCCATAAAGTATACGTGCAAACCCAAGCGGGGCACGTCCAATATATGTCCCATGGAGTATCTTGTCCAATATGTGTCCCGGGGAGTATCTTGTCCAATATGTGTCCCATGGAATATCGTGTCCAATATGTGTGTCACGGACTGTATTTTCCTACGGTTCGACCCGAGCGGCACACGTCCATCTCTCCTCGAAGATTCGTGCAAGCCTTCCTCGAAGGACTTATTAGCTCGAATGTAAGTGTCAAAGAGAATGGTGGAGCAATGAGAGAGATTGGGAAATTGGAAAGCTTCGCTATACCAAGAGAAGCTACAATTTGGGTGGTGAGGAGAAAATCAGACACCCCTCCCTTTTATAGCCCCAAGGGCCTTACAAGGGCTAGTATTATGTCACTTGTCCACCATCTAACAGCTGGAACTCTCTAGGCACTAGATATTTACAAGGCTATTATGGTAATATTTACATAGCTAGAAACATCTAGACCTTCTAGAAGGGAATGAAATATCCAAGGAATATCAAAGGAACCTCCAAATTGATCTACATAACATGCGGGACGAAAAATATCAGGTTACAAAGGATCTTACATAATATAACTTCGGCTAAATGTATATTTTATATTGTCAAAGTACAAGAAACAGATAACTTCTAGAACTCCGAAAAACATGATAATAATTGGAACAACTAACAGGGGGGTGAGTTCTTTACAAAATATGTTATGCCAGCTTATATTAACAAAAACAGGTGTATGGTCAGATTTCTCCATTCAATTAAATAACTGATACGTAAATTTGACAAGAGATGATATTTATTTCATGTCATTCAAACAAGGAGTGCAAACAATTGAAACAGAGATATTTTCAGTATTTCACTTTTGAGGTTACAATAAAACAACATTTAAAAGGAAAATTGAAAAAGAAAACTTTTCAAAGAAGAACAAGTTGGATGTGTTATAGTTTATTGAAATGTTACATTGAGCAGTTTCACAGATTTATTAGGTCATGTGAAAGAGTAATCAGAATTGCATGGTTACAGGTTAGATCAAGGGCTGGTTACTGATTAATTAGGTTATGTGGCAGAGTAATCGCAATTGCATGGCCACCACTTGGGAACTCTACTTACTCGGTCGCAATAAATTAGAAGAACAGTAGTAATTACTCAGGCAATTAATCACAAACGAATATGATATAAAATATTAAAACGTAATATAAGAAATAACAGTAAGAAAATGTCCAATTGTATCTCTGACCACAAGAAGGGGACAATATTATTGGAAGTGTCTGATATTTTGCACCTCCATACTATAATCAAGTGCAAACATTTTTTTTTTTGAAAGAAACTGCTGTTGTATATTGAAAAGAACGGTGGCAACGGTTACCAAACGGCATGGCCCCAAAAGAGACCCAAACCCAAGCACCAAACATCAAAAAGGGTCCGATGAGGACCTCCTAGCTAAACAAAAATATCCAAAAAGCTCAAGTGCAAACAATATATAGCTGATGTAAACCTATAATATATGCCAACATCAAATATACCTACAAATCTACGATGTGTTCAACGTGAAACTTATAGGGCACACAACAAGTTAAGCAACAAGAGAAGGAATATAAATACCATAATACTGTCCAAGATTATAACCTACATCATTTTTCTCTCTCAATGTTGAATTTGGAGGAGGTGAAAAAAAATCAGCATCAGCTCGCATTGGCCAGCTTAAGCGGAAACAGTCAACCGACCTGCAATTTATGAAGAACAAGTTCATCTAACCTACTAAAAATATGCCAGCGATACATTTTGTAAACTAAAGATAAAAATATATTACTACCAAAAGTATTCATTTAAATCATCATAGTTTCTCCATTGGGAGTGTTTGGATTTTTCTCTCTTGCTTCTTTCAGCTTCCTATATAAAACATTTTATCAGTAACGAAGAAAAATAACTGATAATTTAAACAAGAAATCCGTACTCAAATCACAGAAAGCATAGTGCAAGCACCTTCGCTATAGTTTGGTAAATAGGGGTTACAACTTTTCTTAAAAATGCTTCCTCATCACCCCCATAGGCTGGCCTTATATTCTCACCAGTCTTTGGGCTCACGTTCCCAGCTAGCATACCATACAGTTCAAACGCCATCTGGTAGAGAAGGGAAAAAACTGAGAGAACATGCAATAACAGTAAGATAGAACCAGTTTATATAGGGTCAACTATGAATATAAAATCAATGGGATAAAACACAACTTAACCTATTTCTCCCTAAACCCTCAGTTTACACAATAACCTATAGTACATAGGTGTATTAGTGTATCCAATTTTCTTAGGTAATCTAATCTACTTGAAGGTGATTGTGTTTATATAACTTTTAGGTGGCATTCATATTAACAAGAAGTGGTTGGCATTTTAAGGGGATTCTAATGACTACTGCAAGAGATCATTATGTATCTCTTTTTATTATTTCTTTACTAAGCAGTCTATTTTTATTATTTCTTAACATGGGACCTCAATCTTCATCACATAAATAGAGATCCATAGCCCCACCCCCTCAATAAAGCACTTTGTTAGTCTCTCCTTTCCTCTCATTCTACAATATCAACACATGTACACATAAAATCTCAATATATCTCATTAAATACTCAAAAGTTTCTAAATATGTCCTACATAATACTCAAAAAAAGTTAGGTAAGTATCTCGAATTCCCAAGTCGCATTTGTGCATATGCCTGCCTAATTATCAGTCCTTGTCATAAGCCACTAGATAAAAGATTGAGCATCTGGGGCATCAGCCTAAACCAAGGTAAGAAAGAAAAGAAAATGCTTCCGAGCTTCTTTAATAACCTATCAGCATACTCTTCATGAAGCTGGCAAAACAAGCCCATAAAAGCAGAAAACCATATCTGAATGTAAATCTATATAGAAGTCAATGGGTATCACTTCATATCACTTGGCGGGAAAGCAACCACGTAAGGGTAGTCATCCAGTTCAGGATTTATAAACTCTAGAAAGGAGAGTTATACATGTGTGTAATATAATATCCGTCTTCTTTTCCCGAATGGGTTGGACACCACCTTTGCACTGAAAATGGCGAAATTGTGTGGATACTTCAAGGGGCATGTTCTACCCGTATATGTCAAAGATATGTATTGAATACAATTTCTAGTGTATTGCAGATTTTAGACCAATACTGACTCTATATAAGGCATATTGAAATTTAACGCCCATCACTAATTAAATCTTCAAAATTTTGAGTGGGAAACACAAAATTCAAGAGTGTTTTATGAGTGATAAGCATTAGATATCTCTCTGGATACAATACATTGTATTTATACAGGGGCGGCACTGGCCCAGAATAGGCTGAGAGACGGCCCATGGCCCAAAGATTATAGGAGCACCAACGTGGACATATCTAGAATAGAACAACGATGTACTAAGGACCACTATTAACTCAAAAGAGTTGTGGTGTAGTGGTTATCATGTTAACCTTACATAGTAGAGGTACTTAGTTCAAATCTCGGCGGCAATGTTTTTTTGTTATATTTATTTTTATTTTAGTTACTTTTTTCCCCTTCACATTATGTACGCGGACCCCATTTCGGGAGTTTGTCTTGGCCCCCATGAGCTCAGGGACGGCCATATATATATATAGCCAAGCACTCCCCAAGTTGTAGGAGTAGGAGGTATCCCCTCCAAAGGTCTTGGGTTCAAGCCTTGGGGGAAGCACTTAATTCCCCATGTGGTGGTGGAAATTAAGTGAGCAGCCAAGTGGTGTTACGAGCCGGGTGCGGGCAAATGTGCAGGCCAGAAAGCGAGCCAAGTATGGGCCTTCGGACCGAGTTTGTAGGCCTTCGGACCAGGTTGTAGACCGCTAGGTGGTCAATATAATATATATATATATATATATATATATATGGTGCTGCAGGCCGGGTGCGGGCAAATGTGCATGCCAGAAAGCGGGCCAAGTATGGGCCTTCTCGCCGAGTTGTAGACCACTATATATATATATATATATATATATATATATATATATATATATATATATATAATTTATTTATACTTTTTTTTAATATATATAAAGAGAGAGAGAGAGGGGATGGGGGAGAAGGAGGGAGACGAGCGCATTCACATATAGTGGGAAAAAACTATTATATGTAAATCAGAATATGTTGTATTTAGTAACAAACATGGTGGTAGATGTAGCAAAGGCACTCAGGCATGAATCGCAAGTTCGCAGCTTCTCCCCATATTAGAAGATAGAGGCCCATATACAAAAGTTTCCTTTGTTGCACTTCCTGCTGAATGGTCGGCAACCTAAAATTTCAACCAGACAACAAAGGATGGTAAAAATGACGAATAGACAATTAATAGCGACAAAATTGAGTGTATATAACACAAGAAAACTAAATAATTGTAAACAAAAGGATTAACCGCCCAGTGGAAAAACAATGTACTAAATACAATCTTTAGAATTCTCACCACAGGCTACTCTTGCGACCCAAGTATTTGCACCACTTCTTGTAGTTCCTAAATAGTTTCTTCATGACTTCAGTTAATGCACGTTCATCCAACTGAGGCAATATCTCAATTAAATCAAGCACATTAAAATATATAGAACTTCAAGATGTCTTCATCGTATACAATAAAAGAATAAGTTACCTTCGGTTGCTGGTCAGGCTTCGGAAACTGACGTATATGTACATTAGCTAGCAACAAAATCAAATGCTCCCTTTGATTAGACACATTATCCTTCTGCGTATTTAGACATCAAATGTTGTGATACTTTATTCAACAGCTGCAACTTAGAGACTAAAAGATCACACAATAACCAAAGATGCATTAAGCAGTAGCTTCTTACCTGAAATCCAAACATTGTTTGCAGCCAGTCAAGAAGATCCTCATCAACCTTCTTTATATGCTCCTTAGGCCACGGTAAGCCCCGGGTATTGCGAAGAGCACTAACAGCAGCTTGAATCTGCAGGTCTCAGCAAAATATGTAAACAGATACTTTCATGAGATTTTTTTCCCTCTTGCAATCAGAGATTTCCTTTTTGGAGAACAAAAGGTTCAAGAATATCGTTTCCCTAACAAGAGTTATGAGACAAACCTCAGGATAGCGCATGATAGCCTGATTTGCACTATCAGGATCAAGAGGGAGAATATTGTATGGCACTAATATTTTTGTCTTCTCCTCAACCTTGTTGTGTGTTTCCAAAATCTACACAAGAAACATATTCAATACTCTGATGGCAGCTGAATATCCAATCTCTTGGTTAGAAATGATAGAATTATGATTGGCCATACATTTCAGATTACCAGAGGTACTACACAGATAAGATAAGAGTTCAAATGCACCATTAATCAACATGGTTAGGATCCATGTTGCAAGAATAGGAATAGGGATACGGAAAAGGACATGATATGGATCCAGGATACGAACATTTTCACATAGGTATAATAAGCAGTCACCTATGTTGCACAACAGGGGCACAAACACCTTATGGACACCATTTTCCAACGTCCATGCAACATAGGTTAGGATGAAGCAGGCATGCAGAATTTACCTCATTATCAACTTCCACAGATTGAGTCAAGTTGACCGCCTTTAAAACCTCAAATAAGACTGCAGCTGTTTGGTATGCTTTGGTAAGTCGAGCGCTGAAAAATAAAGAAAAATTAGGGGGGAAGTAATATCCTCAGAAAAGATCAAACTAACCAAGGGCTAAGAACATCTACAACTCCAACTGTGATAACCTCCTATAAATACTCACCGATCAGCTTTATCAGCAGCATTCTGTAGTGCTTGGATATATTCTTTATAGTAATCCTTATAGAAGCTCCGCATTTCTTGTGCATCACTGGTCCTCTTTCTTTCCTTCAAAGTGGGCTCATTATCCTGAAAGTGTGCAAAGGAAAATCAACAAAGAAATAGTCACCCAGATGAACGGACAGATTCTTTTATAAAATATTTCAACCAGTTTGGAATGCAACTACATGTAGAGAAAGAACAAAATAAAGAAATAAGATACACAGACTAAACGCCTAAAGAAAATTGTAATAAGATGCAAAAGTGGTGCGTAAATTTGAAGAATGTATAACAGGAACATATAGAATTCAACATTATGTCTCCATGGGCCTCTTATGTGGCATTTTATAATATGATATTTGGGGGGGGGGGGGGGGGGGGGGGGGGGGGGGGGATCTAATTTCTTATGGATAAAATTGGATAACTTATTAGATTTAAAATTATAGATGGGATTTGATTTAGATTAATTTAAATTAGATTTTGTTAAATTTTACAAAAGTATATTACAATTAGATAAGCATATCATATCAATCTAGGTTTAAAACTATTATCATATTTTTAATTTACAAAACAATATTTTTTTTTGCACAAAGATCATCCATGAAGATAATTATATTTTAACCAACACTAGTTTTTTACAAAACGATCTTTCAGGAAGAGTTCAACAGTTAACCAACAGTATGTTTTGCAAAAGGATCATTCATAAAAAGTTTTGAGTATAAACAAACGTCAAAGAAACTATTTGGGATGAGTTATGATGAACAAACTAATTGGGATTATTGGTGTTCACATCAGATGCCTCTTAGACATCTGTGTATGCGCTTCACACACTAGATTCCTCTCCCCAAAATACTTGCCCAACAAACTATGGATACTTTTCCACTAGTAAGCACGGACACTACAAAAATTAACAGTGCCGTTATACCTATCTTGTCATGTCAGACTAGGGGGCACCGTTTTACTTGCTCGTTTAGGATTGGTCCTTATCGAGCTACGCTCTAGCTTGTAAAAAGATGTTCAAGCTCCGCTGGCTTTGCTCGCGAACTAAATCAAGCTGCTCGCAAGCTGTTCAAGCACAAGCCGAGCTCGTGTCCTGGGTTTCATTGGACATGGCCATTTGAATTTTATCCGTGATTAGTATGGACATTTAGTTCCCAACCAATGTGGGCTAACAGTTATGCTATGAAATAAGTTTCTTGACAGTTTGACATCTAAATCTAGAAAGTTGGATTATTATATACAGGTAAACTCGTGCTCGAGTCATAGCCGAACCAAAAAAACGTAGAGCGGAGACGAGTACTTGTCGAGCTTCATGAGCCGCCGATCGAAGCTTGTTCACGAGCTCGAGAGCCGACCGAGCATCCTATTTTCTAGCTCGGCTTGTTAAGGCACTCAAGCTCATCATGTTAAAGCTCGTCCCATCCATGGAACCGAGTCGAGCCTAGTCAAGCTTTATCGAGTTGCTCTGTTCATTTGCAGCCCTATGTCAGACATAATTTGAACAACTCAACATACAGTGTGACATGCAGAAATTGATGTTGCATTCGTGTCAGTGTTTCCCTGTTGTGTTGTGTCATACTCATGTCCGCCTAGGTTGCATAAACACGTACACGGGCTCAGATACGGACATAGTACGAATTTGTAAAATAGTATTTTTTTTAAATTAGGATATAAGTACGGCATGGATATAGTTACATATACACATGAATACATATCTATATACATATAATTTATATATTTCAAATTCTATCAGCTTAAGTATTCCAGGTATTCATTATGCAAGGCAAATGAAGATGGAGATTGTGTGACCAAAAAACTATGTAAATTTGAAGAGTTACTGAAAATGGGCAACAAATAGAATGTTGAAAGCCATATGGACAACAAAAATCATGTAAATTTGAAGAGTTGACAACAAATAGAATGTTAGATATTCACGCAAACAAATGGAGTGGAGTCTGTCCACATGTATTTTGGCTTCCAAAATAAAATGAATACAATTCTTATAATTAAAAACAAACCCTTTCTAGGCGTTGCAGCAGTGCAGTCTTGAACTGTCGAACACCGCGCCCACTTGAAGTTGGATCTAGTCTGTGAGCTTTCTCAAATGCGTAGAATCGACCTATCCCGTCAGAAAGTCATTAAGTGTCATCTTCACATCAAACAAAGAACAATAATATAATAAAAAAGTTATGTGCACAGCATATGAATCTATAGTCTCCACAAAGATAATGGCAAAACAGATAGAATGGTGAAGTAGATGTCTTGCAGCAAGGGTAAAACGCCCATGGTTGCTATATTAAGTGTAGAATGACACTATTTTTAACAATCATAACCTTTGTTATGAACTTGGGTGTAGCATGTAGTGCTCGGTGCACTCCGTGAGCTTGTCGCTAGTAGAACTCTGTCGGAACTAGGTCAAATTGGGAAAACCTTTCTGCATCTAATCGACCGGGACGAATGCATAGAAAACATTTTCTACTCATAGATTGGTTTATCTTGGAATGAGTCCAAAATGCAATAGATTGTGTCTTGGCGAACTAACTCTATATAATAATATCTTTCCATATATTTCCATTGTAGTTTTTATTGGAAGTTTTCACTGCTTGGTTTTGATGAATGCACTTTCGTTGTCGTTTTCGTTTATTGTTTTTATTGTATGCTTTCATCGATTCCTGCATTTATTATGAGAATTCTAAGAGAGAAAAGAAGGATAGAAGAAGCGTATTGATCCGATGTTGGTACCATTGTAGGAGGCAAGGTTATAAATGGCGGTAGGCGGGGTGCGCGGCGGAGAGAGTCCGCCTACAGCTTAGGCCGCCTAGGCGGTCGATACATTTTGAACATTTTTTACTACTTTACCACTATTTTTTGCATAATATGCATATTTTAAGGGTGTTCCATGCATAACTAAGTTGTAGAACGAAGATTTATAAAGTTTTAGTTTTGTAAAAGTGAACCATAGGCCCATAATGTTTTAAAAATCTTTTTGGCCAAAATATTTTGTAAAGTATTTCTCCGCCTAGGCGCCCGCCTACGCTGCATGACCTCCGCCTATGCCGCCAACCTCCGTTGGCCGCCTACTCCACCGCCTACAAAAAAGCGGTGCGGAGAGGGACCGCCTACCGCCTAGGCGGCCTAGGCGGGCGCCATTTAGAACACTGGTAGGAGGACGCATAAATGAGGCTTGATCGTTGCAAAGCGATTTTCCTTCTCTCGACAAATTCTCTAATCGGTGGATGGCCCATCTTTCCTTTCTTTCACGACTTAATAAAAGAATTCAGCATTTTCTTGCAACGTCCTTAGATTGATGACGCCTAGTAGAAGTATCACATAAAAACTAAAAAGAAGCCGTATGTATGTTGTTAATGCTAAGAATTTGAAACACTAAAATTGTATACGGTTAAGTGCATCTATGCACGAGATCAATGTAGTACGAGCTTTGTATGGAAAGTGGTATGGATGTGATTTAGTACTACAAAATGGTTGGGATGGTTTGGAACCAATGTGTCGCCAATCAGAATAACACTGAATGGGAATTGAGATATTGCAAAAATGAACTGTTGTACAAATAGAGAATTCATTGCTTTATTTCAGTTTATGTATGCAACTAAATTAATTGTTTTGCAACTTGCAGAAATTGACATGTAATTATCTTTACGAGTCTCTCTATTGTTAAGTGAGTCGCTTATAACAGTTTGTCCAATTGAAGCCTGAAGTCGGCTATATGCCCTAACTGAGCTGAACTATGATTTGGAAGACTGGTCAAGTGCAATATAACTCAGACATGTTGTCATCATAGTATATTCCAGCAAAAGACCTCTCGAGACGATGAGTAAGTTAACCTTCTTTGCCCATTCCCTCTACTGTCAAGAAACAACTTTTGTGATAAGAGTCTAAACAGACATCATATAGAAGATTGCACTTGGAGAGTTTCCAAGAAAATAATCCAACATAAAAGAAATACTACTATAGGAATAACAAATGAAGATGTCTCGAAGTTCAAGCTGCAACCTCCGTCCAGGTCCTCAAATAAACCCTCCCACAATAAAGGAAGTCAATTCAACAGACCCATCTTCTTCTACCCCTTCTTTGTCCACTAATTCCTTAAAGTGTCACTGTAAACTAACTATAAAGGTACCAACTTGAGGAAATACCTCTAGCCCTAGATTCCTTTGACAACACCGTATTTACAAAAAGAAAACAAGTACATCTTCCAATCAACGTAGCGAACAATTAAATATTCAAAAATCACAACAATTTCCGACCGCAAGCCTGCAACTTCCTTCCAAGTACCCAAATCAACTCTCCCCACAATATACCAAGTGAGAATTCAAGAGAGCCATCAAATCTTCTTCTCCAGTTTCATCTTCCACTAGTTCTTTCAATTATCACTTGATAAAATACAAAGTTACTAACTTTAGGAGATTAAAGGGCTGCAATTTCCTTTCACATCATCCAATGCATGAAATCCAATAGGAAACAAATGCATGCTTAATACAAAAGAAGAAAAGGAAAAAAAAAAATCAAACAATTAAATATCCAAAAATCACAGAGAAATCCTTAGATGCAACTCTCTTCGAGGTCCTCGTATCAACTCCTCCCACTCTAAACCAAGTGAAATTTAAAGGAAAAACACTGATTCCTTCTCCCATAATCAAACACACAAAGGCGGCACGACACAACACAATATGAACACGGCTACAAACATATATTCAGATTGCATGTGCCGTGTCCAACACGACGAGACAAGGACACGGTCACACGGCAGAGACTTTCGGGTGCTCGCGTTCCTTTAGTAACTAGAAACACTCTTTCAGTATACTATAAAGGTACCAACTTTAGGAAAACTTTCAAGCTAAACAAGTGTATTCTACTTCAATGAACAACAGATTAAGCTAAAAAATAGTACTACACCAACTGCTGCATCTAAAACAAATTTCTCCTCTTTTTGTACTTACTTAGATACACAACCCTCGGATTGGTCGACTCGACCACGTTGGCGACACGGAGGATGGGTGCGATCTCGACGAGCGACGACGGCACGACCTCGCTGTCGAACAATTAAATATCCGAAAATCACAGAGAAATCCTGAGATGCAACTCTCTTCGGGGTCCTAGAATCAACTCTCCGCACTCTAAACCAAGTGAAAGTTAAAGGGAAAATCACCGATTCCTTTCCTCCCGTATCAAACACACAAAGACGGCACGACACAACACAATATGGACACGGCAACAAACATATTGTCACGTATTTTGGATTGCATGTGCCGTGTCCGACACGACGAGACGAGGACACGGGCACACGGCAGTGGCTTTCGGGTGTTCGCGTTCCTTACAGTAACTAGAAACACTCTAAACAAGTGTATTCTACTTCAGTGGACAACAAATTAAGCTTAATTCCTCCTCTTCTCTTCTATTTTTTGTACTTACATAGATACGCAACCCTCGGATTGGTCGACTCGACCTCGTTGGCGACACGGAGGATGGGCGCGATCTCGACGAGCGACGACGGCACGACCTCGCTGTCGAACATCGACTCCCCGAGGTTCCCCGTCGTCTGCGTCCGCAGCAGCCGCCGCGGCGGCGGAGGCTGCGACGAAGAAGACATCTCTCCCTCCCTCTCTCAGCAAATATCCAACCTACACCAGAAGAGGAAAAAAAAAAACCCATCAGAACGGCGGGCTTCGAAGCCCCTAACGAGAAGATCGGAGGGAGCTGCCAGCACCTGGAGCTTCGGGTCGCAGAGAGGAGCATCAATGGCGAAGCGGAGACCGGAACCCTAGCTTTGTAGCAAACCCTAGATTTCGAGGAGTGAAGAGCGTGCTGATTCTTGAAGCGAACTCTTGCTGTGGAGCAGAGCAGAGCAGAGCAATGAAGTGAAAGGAACAAAAAAAAAAGGAGAGAGAGTAGAGAACAAAAGAGGAGGCGGGGCCCACGGGGGGGGGGGGGGGTGATGATGGTGGAGGAGCATATTCTGCAGTAAAGGGGCTGCGATTTGGGGGTTTATTACGAGAATGCCGTCGGGAATTTTTCTTGACTTTTGAGGTGGCTTTTCCTTTTCGGTGCGCTGGCTTTATTAGGGCCTTGTTCATATCCAGGAACGGGGGCTGGTGAGTAATTGTACCTTAAGCTTTTTCTTCTTTTTTTTTTTCTTTTTTTTTAAGTGAAAGCAAAAGATTGTTGGGTTGGCAACATCTTTCTCTTTTTTTTTTTTTTACTTGGTGATGGTTGTCATAATCTTAAGATTATGTCATAAGTATCCTACTTTAGGATTTTTGATAAATATAGGACAACCATATCGAATTTGACATGTATCCTACAGTACAATTGATATACTAAAATTTACTGAGAAACCCATTTTTGGGATTGGTTTGTATAAAAAATCCTTCCGCGGGATGGGTTTTATAAAATGTCCAAAATTATATATTTTCACGTTAAATATTCTAAGATTCTCTTTAGATGCTCTGTATTTACAAAATTGCCATCTTTATAATACCATAACTACCCTTCGCACAAACTCATATTTGAATTACGATTTTCGTCTTCTTCTTCTTCTTCACGAGAGATCTGAATTTCATTGCTCTCATCTTTAGTAGAGATCGCAAAGATCGTTCGAAGTTCACTGTGCTTTTCTTCAGTCGAACTCCGATCATCGCTCATCATCATCATCATCGTGGAGAGATTTGAAGTTTTTCGACGATTATGTCAATTGTGGAGAGAAAATCTTCTTATTCTTTTCCATAAGAGTTAGCATCATTTTTTAAAGAAGAACGAAAACTCTTGAATTTTTGTTCCTGATAAATTTGTTTCCACAAAAAAAAACAAAAAAACTAGGTTTTAGGTTTCTGTCGACTGTTCTCCATCATTTTTCGTGATTTTAACACGAAGAATGGCCTTATCCATGTCAAAATAATGGAGAATGGCCATTCTCCGTGTCAAAATGAATGACGGAGAATGGTCATTCTTTGTGTTAAAACCACGGAGAATGGTCATTCTCCGTGTTAAAATGACGGAGAATGGCTCCGTGATAAAATGACTGAGAATAGCAATTCTCCGTCATTTTAACACGGAGAATGGCCATTCTCCGTGTTAAAATGACGGAGACTGGCCATTCTCCTTATTAAATTGACGGAGAATGGCCATTCTTTATCAATTTTGACACGTAAAATGGCCATTCTCCGTCAATTTAACAAGGAGAATGACCATTCTCCTTGTTAAATTGACGGATAATGGTTTAACACGGAGAATGGTCATTCTCCGTGTTAAAATGACGGAGAATGGCCATTCTCCGTCATTTTAATTGACAGAGAATGGTCATTCTCTGTCACGACACGCACCCAAAGTAGGGGCACGAGCACGTGGGTACGTCCAGCCTACGCCGCAGTATCGACGGTAGAACGCTGTATAGTTCCTCTATAACATACAACATCTAGACACAATATAATAGTACCTGTCATCTCCGCACGGAGGTATATAATGTCACAACTCAATCACAAGACTTCTAAGGAAGATAGCACGAAATATGGAAATATGATAGAAGGAAATAACTGGAAATAAGTACGAGATCCCAACACAAGTTTAGAGATATAGATACATAACAAAATCCCAAAATAATATGTATACTACAAGTCTGAAGTACTAGCTGGATCACAGTCTAGGCAAGCCCATATAACTAGTCTAAACAGACGGTGCATCCTCTAAGGGCACCGGCTCCACAGGTGCATCCAAGTCATACTCGCCGTTTATGCCATAGCTATAGAAGGTCGAGCAGTCGGCCTCTAAATCATCTGTAAACATCAACGGAGTTATCCTGTCAGGATATGAGCAAGTACAAAACACTAACAGCAGTTCCATATGAATTGACAAATTCTATAAGAGACAATCATAATGAAAAACAAGATGAAATATCAAGACAAAATATAAACAGGATATGTAAACTGAATATTGTCACGACCCGCACCCGGATATACGGGTACAATACGTGGTCAACGCCCAGCCTACGCCGCAGTATCGGCGGTAGAGTGCTGTCAAGTACCCGATACTAATTACAACATCTAAAGATCCATAACTATAAAGGTACTCGTATCATATTACACAAACTAGGGAAGATAAGACAAGAATAATAACAATATCACGAGAACAACAAGAATCTACAAGGATCATATGAGACAATAATAAAGCAGAGGGAAACAATAACAAACTAAATAACTACCAGACCTAGAACTCCTGAGAGACAACTCACGGTGAAGAATACCGAGAACCACCCCAGCTAGCAACATCCTGTAGTCCAATACTGAGGGCACAACTACTCCTAAAATATTATCAACATATCCAGTCAGGATGGAACAAGCACAAATCTCAAATAACAGTTCTAGTTAGACGATATTGAAAATATAGCAGTAAATAGAGAGAATATACAAGGAATCACAAAATGTACATGTGAGTATCTTGGTAAGGTAAGTTGTACATCTAGAGCTAGAACAAGGCAAGTAAAACTGATCATGGCATGTACAAGAATCAAGAATCACCTATCTAGGTGTGCGAGTACTAGCTACAATACGTAGCCGGCTTGGGAACTTGCACAATAGTAACAGGCCTGGCTAACCATACGTGGGGTGTATGATCAACACTCACAATCAATAGGTGTATAAGGGGTACATAATAGGCTTTGACCACATATCTACACTAATACTCACCGTCCTCCGACTAGTATAGTGGATCCAACCATGACACATCATGATGCACGATTCTCTGAGAGGGTAGCTAGCCTTCGCAGGAATCGTGTCTATACAATGCACAAGGAACAAGAAAGACTTGCACAATATATACCAAAGAATACCAGGAATAACATCTCATGACGGGATCCAGACAAATACCAATCCGTGTGAACTATGTGTCAAGAGAACAAGAATATCTACACTATATACAAGAAACATAGACGATATCATAAAACAGAAATATTATCAGAGAATGTACTCGCCTGTGATGTGATGGATAAGTCGACTGAGTCCAAGAACAGTGCCTCGAGGACCTATAGATGGAATATTGTGTCAATATAAGGGTTTGGAAGTAAAATCAATTCATACTAAGTCAAACTAGGTCAAGGCACGTCAAAGCAAGTCAAACTAGGTCAATCTAAGTCAATGGTTGACTTACAGTTGACTTTTGGTCAACTGGTCAACTCCAGTCAACCCTAGGTCAACTCTAGGTCAAACTTGACTAACGTTGACTAACAGTTGACTTTGGGTCAACTGGTCAAGTTCTAGTCAATTTTAGGCTACGGTTGACTTTTGGTTGACTTTTGGTCAAAATAGTCAACTGTGGTCAACTAAGGTCAAAACTAGTCTAACCTAGGTCAAATGTTGACTCTACTTCGACGTTCAGTCAAAGTAGTAAACCATGGTCAAACAGGGTCAAAGCTAGTCTCTATAATCATCTACATAGACAATTGGTCAATTTCGGTGATATGAAATCACTGGAATCGACCGATCTCAAATATAACAAAAGGAGAAAGATTATAACAATATGGTGAAAACCTATAGATGTTGTCGGATGGTGAAACAACCATCACCAACGTGTCCAGAATGGTCAAATTAGCTAGGATAGACTATCCATAAGTCCAATTTGGACACATGGACAAAAAGGTAATTTCGGATCAAAATGGTGTCCGTGTCGGACCCACCTTGTACTGAAAAATATGCTGAAATAAAAGTCCTCAAAACCTAGCAAAATATATGTCCACAAATCTAAAATGACGATACGAACTCAACGGTATATCCGGAATTTGATTCCGATGAGCCGATCTCAAAATGACCCGTTGACCCGGATATTGGTATCCGACTTGCACCGAAATGCATGTCAAAACCAATGTCCACTAAAACCTAGCAAATTAGATGTCAACGAGTCCAGAATGACGATACGAACTCAACTGTATATCCAAAATTGAATTACGATGAGCCGATCTCAAAATGACCCGTTGACCCGAATATTGGTATTCGACTTACACCGAAAAGCGTGCCAAAATCAATGTCAACTAAAACCTAGCAAATTATATGTCAACGAGTCCAGAATGACGATACGAACTCAACGGTATATCCAGAATCGAATTCCGATGAGCCGATCTCAAAATGACCCGTTGACCCGGATATTGGTATCCGACTTGCATCGAAATGCGTGCCGGAACCAATATCCACTAAAACCTAGCAAATTATATGTCAACGAGTCCATAATGACGATACGAACTCTAAGGTATATCCAAAATTAGATTCCGATGAGCCGGCGTCAAAAAGTTCCGTTGACCCGGACCGTGGGGCCCATGTTGTACCGAAATGCGTGCCAGGGTCCACGTCCTCCAAACTAAGCAAACTTTATATGAAAATATGCCAGAACGACGCCACGAGTCTACTGGTAGTGTCAGAAATTGAATCTGGAGTCCCGGGTTCTAAAATGGAATTTTATAAGTGCTAAATTAAGAATTCGGACGGCCAACTTTGGCGTCAAATTGGGCCAACCAAACGTGCTCACAATGAAATGAAACTTAAGGGGTAGAAAGAGGGTTATACCAGATTACCATAGGAATCAGTAGCACGCCAGACGGAGCTGCAATGGCAGAGATATGAACCAATGAAGTTGGCTCCACAAAACTGTCCAAAAATTACACAATTTAAAACGTCAACTTTGTGGCCGATTTTGATGTATCAAACGATAAATTAACGGACAAAAATTGAGGGAAGTGAAGATGGATATACCGAGAATGAGACAGAACAAAGAAATCACCGATCCAACGATCGGATTTCTCGAAAAATGTGTACGAAGTTGCTGCTTCGAAACAAACTTCTGACTTCTTTTCCGAGCACGCGCCGACGGGATCCCGTGCCAAACGCACGAAACGACTCCAATACACGTTGGAGAGGGGGGCGGACAGTGGGGGAGGCTCGCCGGAGGGTGCCGGGACAGGGGATGGCCGGCCACGGCGGCGGCGGCCGGCGACGACGCCGTGCGGCCACGACTTCTTATGTGCTGCTGCTCGCTGCTGCTGCTGTGCGCGGTGGCACAGCCAGGCGACGGTGGCCGACGGCAGCCCAGCGAGGGGAGGAAGAAGAGGAGAAAAGGTGGTGGTGGCAGTTTGGTGGTGGTGGTTGATGGTGATGATGATGTAGATGATGGTGGTGATTGATGAAGAGTAGGAGGAGGAGAGTGGCGAAGTTGTGGTCGGCCATGGGAAGGAAGGAGGAGCTTCCGACCATGCGGGGTCGGCCGAGCATGGAGGGGGTGGTGGTGTTCGGCCAACCATGGGGAGAAAATATGGGGAGGATGATGAATATTATTTGTGTGTGTATTATTAAATGAGAGAGGGAGAGAGAGAATGTGATATTAATGAGAGAGATAGAGAAAGAGAAAGTAGAGAGAGGGGGGTGTTGGCCACATGGGGGAGGGAGAGTGCTAATGGTGATGGAGGAGTGGGTGTGGTGAGAGAGAGATAGTTAAATTATATATGTATATATATATATATATATATATATATATATATATATATATATATATATATATATATATATATATATATATATATTGTATGTATATATGTGTATATATATACAAGGAGAGAGAAATAGATATTTTTACATAAGGAGAGATATTTTTGAGTAGAGGAAAAATGAAAAAATATCAGTGGGGTGTATAGGTAGACATGGTAGGGTCACACCAATTTGGGTTGGGTGTTAGGTCAAGTTGGACAAGCTTGGGGCCAAGATTTAATTAAAATAAAAAATTTAACCCAATTAAAATTATAGATGAAATAGGAGCACAAGGGTGATCAACTTGGTGGCACGCAAGTAGCACGTGCATAGTAGACTCGAAACAGGCCATAACCATATATTATTTCGACTGGATTGGACCGATGTCGGGCCCAAAATTTAAGTTGGAAGTTAAGTCACGAATTACGGCAGACGATAAATTGGTCTAAATTGACCCGAAAGTTGTGCGAAGCAAATGGAGCACAAGAGAACAAGTTCGAGTGGGATACGATATATCAACATGAAGATAATCTCGTCTACTACAAACTTCAAGAAGAAAGTTTCCAGAGACTGGCATCCCTGATCTCTAGAAATCAAAGTCACGGTAAAGAGCATTTAATGATCAAAATTAATTAAATCAAAATAAATTATCGAAAATAATTCATTTAGAAAATTTGAAAAAATAAATTCCGAAAATTCAGGGGGCTTACAGATATCATATCATGGTATAAAATACAGAAATATAGAATAGAACTGGAATATATGATGTATAATCGTAAACATAAACTGTGCCATGAGTTATTAGAGCATTATGTGATCGGCTTGGGTCAAGATCAGGCTGTACCATCTGACTGTCTATGAATAAGAAAAACAAGAACTCTGGGTCAGGCCAGCCAGCATGGTAAGCTATAAACAAGTAGGGTCAGGCTTTACCCTACGTGAAGTAAGGGAATAGCTATGAACAAGTATAGGAATACAAGTATGGTATTGATCACATAATCACTAACAACTCCCCATCCTCGAATAGTATCACGGATCCGGACATGGTACGTCATGACACCGGATTCAAAAGCAGGGGGCCAGCCCACTCCCAAATCGATGTCTATACAAGTACAGGAAACAAAAAATATCGCGTACCAATATACCAAGAAAATCCAGGAATAATATCTCATGACAGGATCCGACGTATACTAGTCCGTGAACTATCGTGTCGGAAATCAAATAAGACACTACAACTGAATCGGATATAGCAGATATCAAGATAATAAAACTATCAGTGAATATACTCGCCTGCGGTCCTGAGCTGACAGTGAGAACATATGCTCAGTGTGATGTCACAGACCTAAGGATGAGATATCATAAGTTAATTAGGGTTTGACAGTAAAGGGCATGATATTCTAGTGTATGATATGCAATCTAGGTCAAACTCAGTCAAACTAAGTCAATCTAGGTCACAGCAAGTTAAACTAGGTCAAACTAAGTCACATTGAGTCACATTAGGTCAAACTAGGTCACAGGAAGTCAAACCAAGTCAAACTATGTCAAACTGGGTAAAGGGTTGACTTACAGTTGACTTTTGGTCAACTGGTCAACTCTGGTCAACTCTAGGTCAAACTAGACTAATATTGAATAACAGTTGACTTTTGGTCAACTGGTCAACTTCGGTCAGGTTTTGGACAATTCTAGGCAAAGCGTTGACTTGTAGTTGACTTTTGGTGAAAAAGTCAACTTTGGGTTAACGGGATCAAAACTAGACTAAACATACCATTCCTAACATTTACCAACCAAGACTTTCCGTATCTAAGTCAAAATGGCATCCCGATACCAAATCTTAGTTATACCTCATTATCTTAACTTCCTTACCAAGGTAATTACCTTTACCTTGCCTATTACCAAGGTAACCCACTAACCTTGGGATACCCCTCTTAGTATCATAAGATACCAAGACACTAACATTCCTAACCATTATCAACCACTATCTCACACTAACTAACTCATCTAATGCATCTTTTCACATACCTTAACTTTCACATTTACCTTAAGGTAATATCTTGGTATCATGAGATACCAAGATACTCTCATAACTCTCTAACTAACTACTCTCACATCTATACCACATCTAACTTAGGATACTAACAAGCTAGCTAAAAACACTCTAACATTAGAGACTAACCTACCCAACATTACCTTACCATAACATATTACATATCTTGTCAATTACCTACCAATATACCAACATGTCAAACCTTATTTTTTACCACTAAAACAACCACCACACTAACCACTCTACACACTAAAATGTCACTCTAACTTAGGGGTTTCATAGAGGGATATTTGGTGAACATATAGGGGTAAGTATTGGGTCTAATGTGGACATATTTGGGGTGAAATGGGGGCCACAAGACCCCCAAAAAAACTGCTGCTATGTGTTCACTGTGCAGTCCACATGTTATGGACTGCTGCAATACAACAGCAGCTATGGCTGCTGTGGTGGCTGCTGTGTGGCAGCCACCCCCCCTCTCTAACTCCCTTTCCCCCACTACATCTATATATATATATATATATATATATATATATATATATATATATATATACATATATATATATATATATATATATATATATATATATATATATACCTCTATATATATATATATCACACACACACACACACACACACACACACACACACCACACACACACACACATATATATATATATATATATATATATATATATATATTTTTTTTTTTTTTTTTTACACACACATATATATATATATATATATATATATATATATATATATATATATAAAGACACACAAAAAATATATATATATATATATATATATATATATATATATATATATATATATATATATATATATATATATATATATATATATATATATATATATATATATATATATATATATATATATATAAAGACACACACACACACACATGAATATATATATAAAGACACACACACACATGAATATACACACTCTAACACCACCACTACCACCACACACTACTGTTTGCCATTAAAATCTTTTGATGTAAATTTTAATTACAAACAGAACAGTGTTACAATGTAGGACTTAGACGTAGTCCTAGGAGTACACTTTTGTTTATCTGGGTCCCTTGTGCCGATGGAACGAGTGGTAATACGTTGACTCCGTTGACGATCTGACGACGGTTCTCGGTTCTCTGAAGGTCTGAGTTGCTCTGGGTGCTGGAGCTTGCGGAGAGGAAGAAGACGTTGAGTGTCTGTATCTGCCTCTCTGTATATGTATGTCGGTGGTTGTACGAAGTGTGTCCGTAAGAAGAAAGTGATCCCTCTATTTATAGCTTTGCAAGCTGGCTGCTCATGCGCGTATGTAGGATGCGCCTGTACGCGGGGACGTCACGTGGTGATTGCTAATAGAGGCGCATGGACGATGCGCTCTGATTGAGGAGTTAAACCCTTCATGTTGCCTTTGTAGGCTGCGGCCGAGCTGACACGTAGCAATGGAGAGGATCTTTCAGTTGCTGAGATCTTGGGTGATTAGCACCCCTTCGTAGGCTGAATCAAGTCAAAGGACGCGTGTCGTAGGTCCATGGCTCGAAGATCTCGGATTTGGTGGGGAGTGATCTGATAGGATGCGCCTGGGATTGGGCACATGAGGAGGCTTTGGCTCGTAACCTTTAGGAGTCACGAACCAGTCGGGGCGCATGGCTTTTGAGGCACATGCGGGGCTTCAGTAGTGACTTTACTTCTGTCTTTAGGGATCAGAGAAAAGTCTGAGGTGCTTGGCTTTTGAGGCGCATGCAGAGATTTGGGCGCATGGTTGCGGAGGCGCATACGAAATGGTTGGACGGCCACGTGGCTTGTAACCGCCGGAGGGGAGCAATGATGATGCTGACGTCGACGATGCTTCGTCTTCTAAAAAAGATGTCAATCGTTCAGTCCTCGGGGGACGTGCTGCCAACTCTGTCAGACTTCAGCATTTAATGTTCTTTGACAGGTGATGGGCTGTTGAGTGGGCGTATCGATCCGCGTTCCACTAGGCGCAGGGGGACGCATGGGGGCGTATCCTTATGAGGCGCTTGGAGCTGATGGGCGTGTTAGTATGATGCGCGGTCTTGCTGGCACATCCGCTTTGCATGACACGTCTTTATGGGCCCGACTGTTACGTTCTTCGAGTGCTTTGAATAGCCGTTTTTGACTTGGCTGAATTCGAAGCGTCAGGTTCATCACCATTCAATGCAAATTCATTGCACGGGATTCGGAGAGCTAGCCACTTGGCGCATGGGTTTGATTTGCCCGGCCTATAAATAGTGGCATGGAGAGGGTTTGCTTCTCGTTCTCTCACGTCCTCCCGAAATGAACTTGTTTGCC
Organism: Iris pallida; assembly: GCA_029216955.1. Lineage (NCBI taxonomy): Eukaryota > Viridiplantae > Streptophyta > Magnoliopsida > Asparagales > Iridaceae > Iris > Iris pallida. Next base: position 11,945,181 of record JANAVB010030816.1, on the reverse strand, counting down.
CGAGCACATTCTGTTGACGAGATGCTCCCGAGGGTGAAGATGCGATGCATTGTCTTCATTGATGCACTTGAAGGTGACTGTTACATCCAAAAGTCGGAGTCGAGGGCTTCTGAGGTAGGTGGAAGGTGCCTGTTGCATCCAAAGATCGGGATGCTCGAGCCTCGTCTCCGTTATGCCGGAAGAGCCGCAGATCGGAATTACGGTGCCCCGATCATCTTCCTTGGGCTTTGGGAGAGCTCCTCCTTCTGCTAGAGTGGGTGTTGCCCATTCTGGTTGGGTTGAAAGCTGCTCCTTTAGCCGCAGGTTGATTTGCGGTGCTCTTCTCTTCCTTGGTTTGGAGAGCTCTTCCTCCAGCTAGAGGGTTGATTGCCACCCTCGTTCTGCTCAATAAATGCTTTATTAGTCGAAGCATTTGATGGCGCATATGCTGACACTTCATGATGCGCCTGACTGGGATGCTGAAGGGCGGCACATAACTAAGCTGCTGAAGGGATGCACATAACTGAGCCGCTGAAGGGATGCACATAACTGAGGATGCACATAACTGAGCTGTTGAAGGGATGCGCCTGGCTGAGAGCGCATGGCGAGATGCGCCTGTTTGAGAGCGCATGGCGAGATGCGCCTGTTTTGAGAGCGCATGGTGGTTGCTGCGCCTAGCTGTAGACTTAGGGTCTTTTCTTTGTAGAAATTCTTCTTTGTACAGCTCTTTTTAAGACATATAATAGACTTTTATATGAAATAAAAATCTTCTTTTAATGTCTATGTTTTGCTGTGCCAAGTACTTCATCTGAGCTCCCTGCCGCATGTGATGTTTAGGCGCATAGGATTTCTGGTCCTGAAATTCCATGCTTCTACAACTACCACCACTACTACCACAACATTAGAATACACACACAAACACACACACACATACATATATATACATATATCTATCTCGCTCTCTCTATATATACACACATACACTAACATTTATATATATACAAAATATCCCGAAACCTATCCGAATACCCAAATCCTCTCAATTCTACCCTCTAGGGCTTAGACACGTACCCTACACAAGCAATCTAACTCGCGCACGCGAGCAAAAATGAGAAACGAGGCCCGAATGGCCAAATGGCCATTCTGGCGACTCCGGGGCGTCGATTCGCGATATCGCGCGATACGGGCAACAAACCTATCCGGATTCGACCCAAACTATACCTACGAGTTCTAAATAATGATTAGAAGCTATTCTAAGTACTAACTTGCCGATTCTAGTGTTGGTGCAAAAAGTCACCCGTGTGTTGGAACCCGAAAATCCCGAAAAAGCCTATTTTTATGATTTCTCGCGAAACGACCCCACATATCCAAATATGGACACGTACCTAGCCTCATCTCACCCAAACTAACCTAATTAGGTCTAATTAGGCTAAGGGCAACACCCAAATATGTCAATTTAGGATTTTCCCCAAAATTGGCACTAAACCTAGCCCGAAAGCCCCAAATTGAGTCCAATGGGTTCCAAACCTCTTCTAATGGGTTATCCTACACCTCGGACATCCTCTAATATACAAATAATAGTAATTAGAAGTAATTACAAAGGTTAGAGTGAGGATTTACCTCTTGGGAGTTGGAATCCCAAGAAAAAGTTCTAAATCACTTCTTTTTAGGTCAAAGTCCAAAATCTATGCTCCTACCAACCTAGATCAAAACCATAAATGAGAGATAAATAAAGGTTAGCACCAAGATTAGAGAGGGATCTAGAGAGATGGAAGAGATTTACTTACTTTGGAGCTTAAAATCCAAAGGGAAAAGAAAGAGTTTTTTGTAGAATGAGAGAAAGGAAGAGAAAGAGAGTTTTCTTGCAATGAGAAGAAGGGAGGGGGGTGCTTGCTGCCGGCCGACCATATTTTAGAGGTTTAGGGGCATTTGGCAATTTACCAAAATGTCTTCCAAGTCAAAGAAATGAGTGGTTTTGAGTTGGGGTCAAAATGGTAACTTGAAACTCCTAATTTCAAGTTCTAAATCTAATTATAATCCCTAATCCCACTAAAATCAAATGGGATTAGTCAAATATAAATATTTGGGTTTGGTCATGACAAGTTGGTCGGGTCTAGTTGGGTACAAAACTGACCCGGGTTGCTAGCACAAGTCGAAATGAGACAAAATTCAAACCCGATAAAATAAAACCCCAAAATACAATATTAATAAATAAATATTCACAAAAATATTTGAATATAAAAATGACAAAATTACCCTAAATTTGAAAATTGGAGGTGACAAATCTACCCTCCTAAAAAAATTTCGTCCTCAAAATTAGAGGAAACTAGTACAGGAAAGACAAGCAAGAAACAAACAAAACAATACCTCAAGGCTCGAAGAGATAAGGATAACGCTCCCGCATGTCGCCCTCCCTCTCCTAGGTAGACTCACCTGGAGAGTGGTACCTCCATGCAACACGGACCAAGGGTATAACCTGGGCCTTCTCTCAGCTATCCAGAGCAGCCAGTGGAGATACTGGATCGACGGAAGAAGGTTCTGAGGAACCAGGTGATACCCTTGGTACGCGTCGCATGGAGGCATCATTCTCCAAGAGAGTCTACCTGGGAGCGGGAGGATGAGATGCGCAAGCGTTACCCATATCTTTTGGACCGTGAGGTATACCTTTCTATCCTTCTCAGCAGTTTAGTTTCGCCTTTAATTTCGAGGACAAAATTATTTTAAGGAGGGTAGATTTGTCACTACCACATTTCTAGTTGAGGGTATTTTTGTCATTTTTTAATTATTTGAATTTAATATATATTATTAGGAATTTAAAATGATTTATTTGAATGGTGTGATTTAAATACTAGTTTATTTATTGCTATGTGGTTTTGGTTAGCCTAACCTAGATTGGACCTAACCTAGATTAGCCATAGCTAGCCTAGTTAGCCACATTGAGAATTAGTTAGTATGGGATAGTGGGTTGAGTCATGTTTAGCTAAGTAGAGTGGTTGCAACTTAACTAGGAAAGAGCCCTAGATTTTAGGCCACTCATTAGCCTTGATTTATTGCTAGCCATTAGATGCAACCTAAAAACACTAACCCTAGCTAAAGTGGCCAGCCAAGACCCCTCCCCCTTGCCTATATAATATCTCTTTAGAAATTAGTGCCTCTTTCCATTATTTTATCATTTTTCCCTAAGAACAAGGTGAGCCTACACTTCTTTTCTCCATAGATTAATCAATAGAGCTCTATTTTCATTGGAATTTCTTCCATAATATTCTAATCACTATTCTCCAACTATTTATGGAGTCAAATCACAGAATTGAATCAATTTGGAGAAGTTGGGTGGCTTTTGGAGATCTCCTTTGAAAAAGTTTTTGTGTTGAAGAACACACATAGGTATATTTCTATTCCACCATTAAAATTAGGATTTCTTTGCATAAACACCTAGCCATAGGTGTCCTGATCCTGTAGGAATAGAGTTTGTCCAATTTCGTGTCCTATACGTGTCTGTATCGGACACGTATCAGTATGGTGCGCAGGTGTTCGACGAAATGCCACAGTGGGCATTTCGATCGATATTTGGAAATGTATTTGAATAGGAAGTTGAGTTTTGATGTTGCTTACACGTTTTTGGTGGACTGAGGTGTTTTTTGTGTCGTGTCGTGTCGTGTCGATTTAGACACGTGCACACGCGGGGTGCACCACGTGTGCGTGCGGGTAGCCTCCCCCTGCTATCAGCATGCTCGTGCTCAGTGCACAGAGCACGTAGACACATGTGGCTGGACGTGAAGCAAGGGGCAGCGATTGTCGTGTCATCCTCGAGGTTTCGTGTCCTAGGGATGCATGTCGGGTACGTGCGGACACGTGCACTGGACACGCGCACCAGTCGACTGACCAGATCTGTGTGTATTAGGTTTGCGTGTGTTGTGGACACGTTCGTGTCATATGTTTGGACACAACAGTAGATGTATGACACGAACACATGATTGTTATTAAATACCAACCTTTAACCCATTTGTTAAATGCTATTTAAAAGTCGAAATAGGAATATCCCAATTTTCTGATACTGTTAAGTATCAGTGAGTTATTCACTGTTTTCTCCATTCGAATTGCATTTAAATGTTGTTATCATAAAAATAAACATGGTTTAGTTGCTATTACATAGGTAACATGTTTAGGTTTGTAGGGGATTCATATTTTTGTGTTGATTTGTTGAATAGGAGTTCGAATTTTAAGGGGGATTGAATGTTCACTGATACTTACTTAATAGAACTGTTCTTCATTCCCTTGTTAATTTAATGATTTATCATGTGTTTTAGTTATGTTTAAATTACTGTACAACAAATAACATATTTAAGATGTAGGGAATCATTTTGGGAAGAATTGTTGAATGGGTTTTTGAATGTGGAAATTGCTGATGACTGAATGATTGGGATTTGAACCTGTGAGATGTTAAATTCTGAGACTACACATACGTGAACCTGAGAATAAATGGCAACTCATATTGAACTTTTTTTTTATACAAACCTGAGATTATGTCTATGCCACACATTCACTGAAATCCATTCCTGTCACATATATCCCGATGAACACACACCTACACAAAACTTGAGGATTGATTTCCATGTCCTTAACTGAGTTATTCTTTCCAATAACTGAACCTTGTTAAACTGTAAATAGCAAACCTGGGACTGTTTTGGTATTCTTCCATGCTCCTTGTTCGACTGAATTCTGAGTTCTTATTTGGGTTCACTGTTGGTTAGCTCATGGGTGACTGAACACTGTCACATATCTACATATCCACACACAGGTCCTCTTATTACCTGTTAATGTTTCACTGTTTGATTTAAAACCTAGGAACTGATTCCCTTTCTCATTTTCAAACTGAATTGGGTTCCTTCCCATTTAACTGTTGCTGATTTCTTTCACTGTACAGTCCCTGTCTTGGGGTTCCTGAGACACACACACATCCTGCACACATTCACACATGAACACAGCAGCAACACCCTATGTTCCTGAGACACACACACATCCTGCATACATTCACACATGAACACAACAGCAACACCCTATGTTCCTGTGACACACACACACACACTAATGTCCTGCCACACTGTTTTGTCTCACACACAAATCTGAGACACAGGGACTTGGTTCATCATCAACCATGTTCACCACACATGTTTCCCTCTAGCACACACACACACATTTCATAATGTACACACAGATTGCTCCTTTTGAAACCCACATTGTTTCCTAAATTTTTTCTTTCACTGTACAAACATACACACAAAAGCACATTCCTGTCACATGTTTAGAAGACACACACATCATATGTTAACTTCCCTTTATGAAATACCATGTATATATTTCTATATATGTAGTGTGCCTATAGCTATATATAGCATGTCTAACCTATGTGATTATGTGTGATGGTAGTTTGTATATAAGGGGATTTCAATATGAGTAGTAGCTAATGTGTTAGGCATATTTCCATTTGTATATGTAGATATATATATATATATATTCATAATGTGAATAGTGACATATATATATATATATATATTATATATATATATATATATATATATATATATATATATATATATATATATATATATATATATATATATATATATATATATATATGTGGTATTGGCCTATGGTGTGTCTGTTAGACTAGTGAGAGCTTAGTTAGACTTGTTAGTCTTAATTAGGCCTAGAATAGACTAGTTTAGACTTGTTAGACCTAGTTTGACCATAGTTGACCTAGTTTGACTTCTAGGATTGACCAGAGTTGACTAAGAGTTGAATTTGGCCTAGATTGACCTAGATTCATGTAGAATGTATTAAATTGCATTTTGTTATCAGTTTAGACTTGTTGTGACTTGTGCTGTTCTGATTAGGAGCCAGACACCTCTCATCGGATAGTATATTTACTTTGGATATTCAGACATCATGCGAGTACATTCTATGATCATTTCATATCTTGCTTAGGATTATATTTCCTGCTTTAGATTATCTTACTTGATGCTGACACGTTGGTAACACGGATTGGTACTATATGGATCCCTTCATGAGATGTTATCCCTCTCGGGAGCATCAGATACTCTTGTCTCGTCTGTTTCACTTACATCATGTATCTCTTGCTTCTATTATCATGAATCTTTGGGAATCAGCTAGTGACTCATGTACCCTCATGATCACCGAGCCTTCACGAATCAATTCATGAATCACTCTTATGGGCAACGTAGTATAATCATGAATCTTAACGTAACTTGACTGGATCCTTGTGTATTGATTGGGGATGGGAGAGTATAAATGAACATGTGGATAAATCCAAGTAGTGTAATCATGAATCAATTCCAAGTAGTGTAATCATGAATCTGTCCCTAGCCATTGACATGTTTATCCTGTACTCTGAATCACTAGTACTGTCTCTTTTTATATATCATAGATATTACTTATAGTCTCTCTCTTACATTATGTTATTCTTTAGTTTCCTGTATTTTATTCTCTAGCATGATTATACTTCCTTTCCTGCTATGACTTGTTGAGATGTATTGTGCTCGCTCCTGTCCTGACTGGACCTGTTGAAATATTACAGAGGATGAGGATGAGACCTTCTGTTCTACTTATTACGGTGCTACCTTAGATGAGTGCTTGGACCTGGACCAGCAGCAGGTCCCACTAGCAGTGGATGACACTCCGCTAGACTAGGATGTTTTCATTTACATTACTCTCTGGATGAATGTACATATTTGATACTTGGGATTTGGGATATGTATTTATCTTAGACACTTAGACTCTCTGTTTGTACTTGTGGATTTCCTTCATTTCAGCAGTATCTATCTATCTATCTATCTATCTATCTATCTATCTATCTATCTATCTATCTATCTATCTATCTATCTATCTTCTATCTTATCATCTGCCTTAGTTGTGATTGAGTTACTTTCTGCTATGTCACCCCCATTTGGGGAGTATAAACTGTTTAGCATATATTGTTAGATGTTGTGACCTAGGACAGCGTTCTACCGCCGACACTGCGGCGTAGGCTGGATGTACCCATGTCTCGTGCCCTTACTCTAGGGTGCGGGTCGTGACAAAGCAGCACTCTCTCGCCAACATCGTCCCATGACAAGGGAGTACGGTTTCTCTGTCCATATAGAGCCTCGAATGGCGACATCCCTATACTGGCCTGGTAGCTGTTGTTGTAAGCAAACTCTACCAGGTGAAGATGATCCTCCCAAGAACTCCCGAGGTCTAACACACACGTATGAAGCATATCCTCTAAAGTCTGGATGGTCCTCTCCGACTGCTCGTCCGTCTGAGGGTGATACACGTTACTAAACTTGAGCTGAGTGCCCAAGCTAATATACAAACTCATCCAAAAGTGGGAAGTGAAACGGCTATCCCGATATGAAACTATGCTCATCGAAACTCCGTGCAACCTCATAATCTGACGAACATAAAGCTCTGCCAGCTTCTCCGTAGATAATCCCACTTTGAAAGGCAAAAAGTGGGCCGACTTGATCAATCTATCAACTATGACCCAAATCGCGTCTTTCCCTCCAGGAGAGCGTGGAAGTCTGGACACAAAATCCATGGTGATGTGCTCTCACTTCCACTCTGGAATGGGTAGTTGTTGTAGCAATCCACCTGGCCTCTGTCTCTCGGCTTTCACCTGCTGAAATACCAAGCAGCGAGATACAAACTGAGCTACCTCGCGCTTCATGCCATACCACCAAATGTGCTCTCTCAGGTCTCTGTACATCTTGTTGGCTCCAGGATGCATAGAGTACTGAGAGCGATACGCTTCCTGAAGAACCTCCTCCCGAAGCTCTCCACTCGGAACGCACAGTCTAGTACCGTGCCGCAGCGACCCATCTTCGGCTATAGAGAAATCGTCGAGCAAACCTGCCTGCACCTGCTCCCTGATGCTCCTCAGGGCAACATCATCATACTGCGCTGATCTGACTCTGTCCATCAACTCAGACTGAATCTGTAAGCCCCACATCTGAACCTCTATGCCTGGAACAATCACCTCGATACCCAAACTATCCAAATCGGCCAAAACATGACGATCTGCCATCAAATACATAGCTACTGGATACCTGCTCAAGGCATCTGCAACTACATTGGCCTTCCCTGGATGGTACTGCAACGAGATATCGAAGTCCTTCATCAGCTCAAGCCACCGCCTCTGCCGCATATTCAGCTCATTCTGAGTGAACACATACTTCAAGCTCTTGTGATCTGTGAAGATCTCAACTCGCTCTCCGTACAGGTAATGCTTCCACAACTTCAAAGCAAAGATAACCGCGGCCAACTCCAGATCATGAGTAGGGTAGTTCTTCTCATGAGGTCGTAACTGTCTAGATGCATAAGCAATTACATTCTCGTGCTGCTGAAGAACACAACCCAATCCCTTCCCAGAAGCATCGCTATAGATCGTGAAACCACCTAACCCAGATGGCAAGGTCAAGATCGGAGCTGAGGTCAATCTCCTCTTCAGCTCATCGAAGGCAGCCTGACACTCCTCAGTCCAAACGAACTCGACGTCCTTCCTGGTGAGTCTAGTCATCGGCTCTGCAATCCGCAAGAAGTCCTAGACGAACTTTCGATAATAGCCAGCCAAACTCAGAAAGCTCCGAATCTCGGCAACTGAAATGGGCGTAGACCAAGACTCTACTGCTGAAATCTTCTTCTGGTCCACAGAGATCCCGTGCTCGATCACAACATGACCCAAGAACTCGACCTGGTCCAGGAAGAACTCGCACTTCGAAAGCTTCCCGTAGAGCTCCTCCTTTCTCAGAGTCTCGAGCACAATCTGCAGATGCTCCTCGTGCTCCTCCGGCGTCTTCGAGTAGACCAAGATGTCATCTATGAAGACCACCACGAACTTGTCAAGGTACTGATGGAATACCTTGTTCATCAAGTTCATGAACACTGCTGGGGCGTTGGCCAACCCAAATGGCATGACAGTGAACTCGTACTGGCCGTACCGAGTCCGAAAAGCCGTCTTCGGAACATCTTCCCACTTCACCTTCAGCTGATGATAACCGGACCTCAGGTCTAACTTCGAAAATACCTTCGCACCGCTCAACTGATCGAACAAGTCGTCAATCCTCGGCAACGGGTACTTGTTCTTGATAGTGAGGTTGTTGAGCGCTCTGTAATCGATACACATGCATACCGTACCATCCTTCTTTGGTACAAACAGAACATGTGCGCCCCAAGGTGATGAACTGGATCTGATAAATCCTTTGTCTTGCAGCTCGTTGACTTGCTTCTTCAGCTCTGCCAACTCGCTGTTGTTGACCCTATAGACGTGCTATGAAATAGGCTCAGCACCCGGCACTAAGTCTATAGAGAACTCAACATCTCTATCTGGCGACATCACAGGCAACTCCTCAGGGAAGACATCCATGAAATCATCTATCAATGGATGCGACAATGCATGTCCCGCCAGCGAAGCTCTACAGAACCCATCTATCGTCTCAGCTGCTCCCTTAGCAAACACAAACTCTGGCTCTCTCGGCGGACCAAATAAAACTCTGCCTCCTCTACAGTCTATACTAGCATGGTGCCTGCTCAACCAATCCATACCGAGTAACACATCTTAACTCGGAAGGGACATTACGAGCAAACATGCACTCAAATTTCGGCCTTCCAGTGTAACTCTTCGCCCCTTGCAGATATTATTAACCAGGATAATGCCTCCCCGGGTCATAATCTTGCAAGTCCTACCCAAATATTCAGCAATAAAGTTGTGTCTAAGAGCAAAAAAACACACACAAAACTGTACGTAGCACCAGAGTCAAACAAAGCTAGAGTAGGAAAAGAATCAAGTAGAACAGAACCTGCTACAATGTCTCCCTACGGCTCAGACTCCTCAGATGCCATCGCAAACGCTCTGTCCTGAGGTGCTCCCTTCTGGTGTTGGATGAAGCGCTGCTGCTGAGTCTGAAGTGGGGGACCCCTCTGCTGAACTGCAGGTCCTGCTGGAGCCCTAGCATGAGGTGCTCGGTCCTGCCCTCCCTTCGCCGTACGAACATGGCAACTCTTCAGCTGATGATCGGACGCCCCACAAAACAAGCCGACGCCCAACCTCATCCGACAAACCTCCCGAGTGTGTCCCGGCTTTCCACAGAAAGCACACTGGATGTTCTGTCTCTGCCCCTGATGCTGCACCCGTGCTGGTGCCTGATGCTGCTGGAACTGAGGCTACTGAAACTGTCTTTGCTGAGTGTGCTGAGTGTGAGGGCGCTTAGACGGCCCCGCACCAGAACTAGTCCCCAGTGTCATGACCCGCACCCACTTATATATTTTATATCTATATCTATACATACACATACTCTCAAATATAATATATTCATATTTACATACACATACATACATATATATATCTCCATAAAACCCAAATAAATCCCGCTAGCACCTATTCCTAGTATAGAGTCTATGTATACAAATATGACCATATATAATAACATTTATTGGATAACGAAATAAATATAATCAAGAATAATATTATATAATAATATCTCAATAATATCGACAAAAAATAATAATAATAAATCCTAATAACAACTGAAATTAGACCAATAATGTAGTTCGGTGAACTCATCAAACACACCATTTATTTGGCTCCAGAAATTCATACAAATTTGTAAAACACTATATAATAATAATAATAATAATAATACCTATAATCTACCTATAACAAATATTTAGAAAATAATTGCCAATTCCTAAAAATATATACAAAATATTTGCATCTACCAAACATGTCTACAAGGCCGTATTTGGTCCCACTACATGACTACATGGGCTTGGATTTGACTTGGATCCAATCTGGACAGGTTCGGTACAACCGGGTTCCCGAAAACTCAATAATATAATTAAATAATAAATAATATCTTCGGTAAGGGTTAAGTCGCAACTTGGCCTGGTTTTCCTAGTTAGGCCACACTTATGGCTGGGTCTTCCTTGGCATTGCTAGTACACTAGTCAAGGCACGCCACTGCACTATCCGTGCCATGATTCCTAGTCGTCTGGTACTTCAAAATTCAACTAAGGCTAAAGTCGTCTACCGTAATAATATACTAAATAATTATTTATAAAAAATTCTAAAATCACTATTAAATCAACTAATTAATAATAATAAAATTTTAAAAATTTCGGGAAGAGAGGCTACAAATCTACCCACCTTAAACTAATTTCGTCCTCAAAATTCTAATTCATAACTATTCCTTAAAAATCAAAGTCTACTATTACCTTAATATCCTCAAATTTAATTCCTCCAAAATAGTTTATAGCCTCCTCCTAATCATTTTGTAACTACGAAGCCTCGAGGACTTCTACCTACCTTTGGTCACACTACTCCTTAAAACTCGGTCACTAAAATCTTATAACTTTCGAACTAGTGGCTAATAATTCTACCGACAGATATCTAGGCATATGGCAACTATAATCCTTCATATCTATAAACAACCAAAACTTAATAATCATGCAATATCGTCACCCCCGTTTCCCATATTTCGTATTAATACTCGTAATTGGATTTTGCCATGTATTTTTATTCTCTCGACTTGTGGAATTTTGAGTTTTTTTGTATTTTGGGTTTCGGCTCGGCTCGGTTTTAGTTGGCTTGGTTTTATTTTGTGGAGTAGTGTCACGACCCGCACCCAGATATACGGGTACGAATACGTGGGCCACGCCCAGCCTACGCCGCGGTATCGACGGTAGAACGCTGTCAAGTATACTATACTAACTACAACATCTAAGAATCCATAACTAGAAATGTACTCATGTCACATCACGAAAACTAAGGAAGATAAGACAAGAAATAATAACAATATCACTAGAACAACTAGAATCTACTATGATCATAAGACAGGAAAATAAAGAAGGAACAACAGGACTAACTAAGGATAACTACCAGGCAACTCATAGAGAAGAATAGTGGGAACCACCTCAGTTAGCATCAACATCTGTAATATTTCATAACGTATCCAGTCAGGAGCGGAACGAGTACATTTATCTCATAACAGATCTCAAGATAGAATAAAAGCTATAAGACTGTAAATAGAGCATATACAATAAAATCATGGAGTGTACATGTATGTATCATGGCATGGTAAGCTGTAGAGCTAGAGCTATAACAAGAAAGTAGAACTGAATCATGGCATGTACACAAATCAAGGTAAGCTATATATCCAATATGTGTGAGTAGCAGTTTTAACTTGTGATCGGCTTGGGTAACTGTCAAGAATCGGCCTGGCAAGTCATAAGTGCGGTATATGACTCACACTGTTCAAGAATACAAGGAGATATGATCACAGGCATACGCTACTACTCCCCCTACCCCAACTGGTAGAATGGATCCAAACAGGACACGTCACTGCACGGGATTCTAATGAGAAGGTCGCGAACCTGCTCTAGAATCAGTGACCACATATTGAGCAAGAGCTACAAGGGTGCTTACACAATATATCCCAACCTAAGAAGGAGAAACATCTCTCGTCGGGATCCAAGAATACCAATCCGTGAGAACCATGTGTCAGGAATAAGCATATCAACACTAAGTACATGAATCATAACAGTTATCATAAATTGGGAATAAGTTATCAGAGAATGTACTCACCTGGGGTCCTGCTGTCAATATGAATCAGGGTTCAGAGTAAAGCCACAGACCTAAAGATGAAATAATGCAAGAGCTGATCAGGGTCAAAAGATATACTAACATCTAGGTCAAACTAAGACAAACTGGGTCAAAGTTGACTTACAGTTGACTTTGGTCAACTCTGGTCAATACTAGGTCAACTCTAGGTCAAACTTGACTAACGTTGACTAACAGTTGACCATGTATATATATATAAGATATTTAAGAGAGAGATATTTTAGTGAGAGAGAGGGAATAGATATTTTCAAAATAGGAAAATAGAAAAATTATGTGGGATAATTGAGCATCATGAGAAAACAATATGGAGCTTGGGTTCGGGTTCGGTCGAGCCGGGTCGGGCCAAAATCGGACAGGGGACAATATCCGAATTAAAATAGGTGTTTATAATCATGGACAAATAAGTAACATGCGGGGACTCCAATAAATGGGACACAAGTTTCAGGCGGGTAGTAGGCTTCATGGGGGCCATGTCCATATTTGGGGTCGACTAGGTTGGGTCGATGTCGGACCCGGAAATTAAATTGGAAGTTAAATCACGAATTACGGCAGACGATAAATTGGTCTAAATTGAACCGAAAGTTGTGCGAAGAAAATGGAGCACAAAATGGAGTGTCTGAGTGGGACACGAAGGTCAGAGGTGAAGAGCGTCTCGAGTAGATCAGGCATGACAAGTTGGTTTCGAGAGAATGACTAGTCTGGTGCTCCTAAATTAAAAGTCATGGTAACGCGCTTATGGGGATCAAGAAAAAGAGTGGGAAATCAATTAATAATTTAAATGGTCTAAATTGAACCGAACTTGCGCGATACAAAAGGAGCACAAGGGAACGAGTTTGGATGGGACATGATATATCGACGTGAAGGTAATCTCGTCTACTTCAAACTCCAAGAAGAAAGTTTCCAGAGACTGGCATCCCTGATGCTCCATAAGTCAAAGGCACGGTAAAGAGCATTAAATCAAATAATAAACAAATAATAATATTTATTTAAAATAATTGATTTATAAAATTAAAAAAAAATAAGCCCAAAATTCAGGGGCTTACAAGTAGGATTGGTTTGGTTTGGTTTAATATGCATTTGGAACACCTTAGCCTATGCTTCACCCTCATTCCACCACAACCCCCACCATTAAATCCCACATAACTTTTCTCTCTCCTCTTTACTTTCATTTATTTTTCCTCCATCTTCTTCTTCCTTCCTCAACACAACATCTCCATCCATAGGCAAGTGCACCTTGCCACCAAATAAGCACCACATTTTATTTGTCCATTAGCTAGATTAGGACATGGAGATCAACATTAGAACTTGACATTTTTGGATTTGGAGCTTCCATTTTTCTAGATCTAGGTTTTAACCATTTTCGGAAATTCTTGGTTTTGATCTATTAAACTTTGATTTTTGCTTGTTTTGATGCTTCCATGTGGAAGAGAATTCAATTTTACTCAAGTTTGGCCTTTGAAAATCTAGATGTGGTTTTGATTTGGCCAAGATATGAAGATTGGAAGTTTTTAGTATTCTTGGACTTGCTCTCGGCCTGGGGAAGCAGACCTCAGTCTGCGCTCTTTAGCGCAGTACTGAACTGCGCATCCCCCTCGGCCTGCGCTCTTTAGCGCAGGGCTGACCCGCGTACAGCCCTCTGGGCTGAACTGCGCATCATCCCAACGGCTCTGCGCACTTGGCCCTCTGTGCACTTGGCCCTCTACGCACTTAGCCCTCTGCGCCATCGGCTCATGCGCACTCGGCTCTGCGCACTTGGCCCTCTGAGCCATCGGCTCATGCGCACTTGGCCCTCTGCGCACTTAGCCCTCTGCGCCATCGGCTCATGCGCACTTGGCCCCCTGCGCCATTGGTTCATGCGCACTTGGCCCCATGCGCCACCCAACCCTGCGTCCTGTGCCCCTGTGCACTTGGCACCCTGCGCAGCTGGCACCCTGCGCAATCCAACCCCCTGACCCGTTGTGCTACCCATTGGCTCTAGGAGTTTTGGTTTTATTTCTTTAAGCTTGGCTTCTCTTTTGTGGATTGGATTTTGAGATCTTGCTCCACACAGCACGACTATCTTAACCCAACACGACCTGACACGATTTTTCAGTATTTGCTCTGACTAGTACGGTTTTCGTGATTTCTGTGATTCATGATCCTAGTACTTTCTGATTTTCTGGGAAATGGCCCGATGGGGTGCAATCTTGATTTGTAACCTGATAACTTGATAGTGGCCCGTGGTGGCGCACTCTTAACTTGTAACTTGTAACTTGACTTGACGCTGTTGCGACGGCTAACTTGACTTATATAACCAACTCTGACACCGTGGGTGTTCCTGCTTGCTTGCTTGTGAAATCTACTTGTCTTGTCTTGCATCATGTCTAGGACGTGACTCCCTGGTTTCCCACGGTCAGGGATTCACACTGAACATGGATTAGGCTAATGACTAGTTCTAACTATAGTTCATGGAGAATTTCCAGTCACAGGCAATCTCGTTATCTGGGTGCTTTAATCAGACTTGTAGCTTGCTGACGAGTAGAGCACATTTCCAGCACACTGTCATGTGTTGCACCCTCTAAGTCACCTAAGGGTATATCGTCTCCCGGGCGATGTACCCAACCATACTCTCAACCCCGCGGAAGGATAACTGGATGGTCTGCAGGGCTTGGGACTGGGAAATTCTTATTTGTATCTTGTTAGTAATTAGGCTTGTGATAACCCTAGTTAGTTAAAGTAGTAAGCCGTAGTATTTGTTTGGCCGCTTGTAAATGGATGATGTCTAGCCTTGTCTAAGTGTTGTCTAGTCCCAGTACCTGGTACTCCTGTACATGATTGTTTTACTTATCTTTAACAATAAATGGATAGGGACAAGTGCTATTCAGGCGAAAGATTACAACCCCGGTCCTTGTTTGGTTTACGGGTTGTAATCTGGCTCCCGGAGTAGTCTTATGTCCCTAGTCGTTTATTGTCCTGCTATACTTTTATTACTTGTACTTTTCTTCAAATTTCTTATGTTCTGATATGCTGGTTTTGTTCTTATTTCGTGGCCTCCTTTGTGGCACTTGCTCTTTCTGGGGTTTGACCCAGCTGGTTTTGTGTGGCCAGATTTTGGAGCAGCTCCCGAGGATCTACCGAACCTCCAGTCCGATGGTGGCGACTAGAAGGAACCCGGGCTACGAGTGGGTTTTCTATTTTGTTTCGCTCACTCTATTGTAAATTATTCTTTTGAGGCGTTTAGCCAACGAGCACCTGTTAGCTCGATGCACATTTACTTACTGTCTGCCTACGGGCTGTAAACATGATTAACAAATCCTAGGGTTGATCATGTATGACTTAACTCTTGCTAGTCCTTGTATTTTGTACGACTAGCTTCATGATCAGCTGATATGTAATATTTGGGACGCCTTTTATTGTATATTTGGTGATCAAACATCTTGTAATTGTATTACTTGCTTGAGATTGAGACAGTAGGCTTGACCTTAAGAGACTGTTGGCTTGTAGTAAACCCTCATATCTAGACAGCCGAGACCGTATAGCAAGATGGACTTCATTTCAATATATATTTCAATATACGTAGCTGGCTATGTTCGCCCCCGCTCTCCAGTATTCTGGTTCTGGGGCGTAACAGGTTTAAGTGGTGGCCCATGCAGGTCTTGGCATTCAAGAAATGTGAGGGGTTTACCGAATAGATGTCTCAATCAGTACTCGTCCTTGATCTCCCTTCATATCCTCTGAAATCTCTGGATTCTTGCCCTGATCACATGCTTGTATCGTTGATCTGTCCTGGTCCTTCCTTATTGTTTTTCCTGTGTCGTCTTCTTCAGCGGCACTGTACCTGACCCCCGCCGATCAGCAAGGTGGAGCACTTCATGTGGACCAACAACCAGAAGATCAAGCCCAGCACTCCGGAGTAGTCTCCAGGAGTTGTGCCTACTGGAGGAGAGCCCCCAGTTCAGCCCGTTCAGCCTGCCGAGCCGGGATGATGGCACCTTGGTAGGTCTCATCAGGACCTTGATAGCTTCCCAGGATCGTCGAGGAGACGCCTTTACACCAGGTAGTGGCGGATGCTTTGACCAGAGGCGATCATCCAGGGAACAGCGCGGGCCAACAGCTTCAAGCGCTTGAACCCTCCATTCTTCGACGGCAGCGAAGATGCGATTGCCGCGGATGCTTGGCTCCAGGATACCGAGGTGATTCTAGAGGCAGCTAGAACACCTGAGAATGAGAAGGTGGCCGTGGTACGGCTATAGTTGCTGGACTTAGCTCGCAGTGGTGGGCGACGCAAGCCATGGGATTAGTGGCACCCATTGCTTGGGCAGTGTTTAGAGAAAGATTCCAGACGAAGTATTTTGATGCTGTAGCTCGGTATGACCTACAGACGAGATTTACCAACTTGAAGCAAGGAGGCAGAACGGTCGACAGTTATGCATCTGAGTTTTCTAGACTCAGTAGGTTTGCCCCCACCTTGGTGGTAACCGAGTTTGATCGGGCCCAGCGGTTCCAGCAGGGACTGCATTTTGAGATCTTGTTGGCAGTCGAGCAGTTCGAGCACCAGACGTTCGATGCGGTACTGAGAGCGGCTAGGAGGCATGAGTACACCTCCCAGAGGATTGTGGATAGGACCGGAGATAGGAAGCGGTCCCACAGTCAGATGCACCAATCATCAGCTCCAGCCCCGGCAGCTAGAGGTTTGACTATTGGAACTCCGAGGCGGGCGGCCTCAGTAACGTCGGTTCAGCATTCGACCCCCGACGTACCCGCAGCAGCAGAAGCAGAAGCAGACTTCCGCGATGGGATGTTCTCATTGTGGGAAGCCAGGCCATGTGGTGGCAGATTGTCGTAGGGCATAAGGATTGTGCCTAGCTTGTGGAGCAGCAGATCACAAGATAGGAGCCTGCCCGAATAGGGGTAGTTCATCCTCTTCCAACCTAACCAGTCCATCGGTTAGGGGACCAGCACCTGTGCAGCAACAGCAGTACCCGAGGCCATTGTTGCCTCAGGCCCAGGCGTTTTCATCAGCAGAACCAGCAGCAGTACACCCAAGCCCAAGTGCAGAGCAAGCAGAGAGGTTTCCAGCAGAGGGGACCCGCAGCTAGAGGTCAGGCCATGATGATGGCTATGGAAGAAGAAGTTGCACCAGGTGAGGTAGTAGCAGGTACTATTCTCGTCAACTCCTCTCTAGCATTAGTATTATTTGATTCTGGTGCATCGCATTCATTCATGTCTGCACGATTCACGACACGAATAGGATTGGATCCCGAGTCATTATCAGTGAGGCTCAATATACTTACTGGTAATGGTCTTGTGGGTGTAGATCGAGTGTTTTCCTCGTGTCGGATCATAGTTAGCGGTAGAGAGTTCCCCGCTAGATTTATAGAATTCCCTATGGCAGACTATGATGTAGTCTTAGGCATGGATTGGTTGAGGAACCAGTATGCTAGGATAGACTGCCATGTTGGCAGAGTTGTTTTCAGCATTCCAGGCGAGCCAGAGTTCTCATTTTCCAGAGGCGCGGTGGAGCCATCTTCCCTAGTGTTACGGATGGCAGAGTAGCAGCAGTGCAGTTACCCAGGATAGTTGAAGAGTTTCCAGATGTCTTTCCAGAAGAACTTCCAGGGATGCCGCCAGAGCGGGAGATTGAGTTCACTATAGACTTGATCTCCGGGACAGCACCAGTATCAGAGCGAGTCTACAGAATGGCGCCTTCAGAGTTGGAGATTTTGTACAAGATGATTGAAGAACTGAGGACCAAGGGATTCATTCGTGCAAGTGGATCGCCTTGGGGAGCCCTGATGCTTCTTGTGAAAAAGAAGGATGGTACGTCCAGGTTATGTGTAGATTATCGTACCTTGAACTCAGTGACAATCAAGAACAGATACCCTCTTCCGAAGATAGATGACTTGTTTGATCAACTCAAGGGGCTTCAGTGTTTTCGAAGATAGACTTACGATCAGGATACCACCAGATCAGAGTCAGAGAGCAGGACATCCCGAAGACAGCTTTTCGATCTAGGTATGGACATTGGGAGTTCCTTGTTATGCCCTTTGGAGCGACCAATGCGTCGGCAGTGTTCATGGACCTCATGAATCGTATTTTCATGCCTTACTTGGGTCAGTTCGTAATCGTGTTTCTAGATGATATCCTGGTCTACAGTAAGAGCGAAGCAGAGCATGAGCAGCATCTCAGAGTCGTCCTTCAGACGCTTAGAGAGCACCAGCTGTACGCCAAGTTCAGTAAATGCGAGTTCTGGCTCGATCGCATTTCGTACTTGGGTCACATTACTCGAGGTAGAGTGGAAGTGGATCCCCAGAAGATTGTGGCTATCGAGTCATGGCCAGTACCTAGCTCAGTGGCAGAGGTTCGCAGCTTTCTTGGATTAGCCGGCTACTACCGACGATTCGTTTCAGATTTTGCAAGGATTTCGGCGCCGATGACCCAGTTGACCCACAAGGATGTACAATTTGCTTGGACAGCAGAGTGTCAGAATCATTTAAGAAGTTGAAGCGAGGTTTGATAACGGCTCCCATTCTCAACTTCCAGATGGGACCGGTGGATTCACAGTTTATTGTGACGCTTCAGACAGAGGATTGGGGTGTGTTGATGCAGCATAGGAAGGTAATATCTTATGCATCACGTCAACTTCGTGATCATGAGAAGAATTACCCGACCCACGACTTGGAGCTGGCAGCAGTAGTGTTTGCACTTAAGTTATGGAGACACTACTTGTACGGAGATAGAGTGAAGATATTTACGGATCACAAGAGCCTGAAGTATGTTTTCATCCAGAAGGACCTTAATATGCGGCAGAGAAGATGGTTTGAGCTATTGGTGGACTACGATGTGGACTTGCAATATCACCCAGGGAAGGCCAACGTTGTAGCAGATGCGTTGAGCCGGAGAGCCGGAGTTTACCTCCTAACGGCGCAACCAGAGTTATTGGCAGATTTTCAGAAGATGGGAATTGAGGTGGTTCTTTCTACCAGTGTGGCATTGATGGCCAGTCTACAGGTTCAGTCCAGCATAGTTGAGAGAATCCGGATGGCGCAGTCTACAGATTCCAAGACTCAGCGGCTCAGAGCAGAGTGTGAGGCAGGAAGAAGGCCCGAGTTGCATTCATGAAGATGGTACACTTCGGCACGGCACTCGTCTTTGTGTATCCAGTGGAGATATCAGACAGAAAGTTATGGCAGAAGCTCATAGTTCGCAGTATTCTATTCATCCTGGTGGTACGAAGATGTACCGTGATATTCGTCAGCATTTCTGGTGGAATGGCATGAAGAGGGAGATAGTCCGGTTTGTCTCTCGATGTTTGGTTTTTCAGCAGGATAAAGCTGAACATCAGAGGCCCGCTGGACTTCTTCAGCCCTTGCCGATTCCAGAATGGAAGTGGGAGCACGTGACCAGATTTTGTGACTGGATTGCCTAGATCCCCGGCTGGTCGAGATGCTATTTGGGTTATAGTTGACCGGCTCACGAAGGTACCTCATTTTCTCCCATTCAGAGTTGGGCAATCAACGGCTCAGTTGGCAGAGATGTACCTTAGACAGATTATCAGGCTTCACGGTGTGCCCGTCAGTATCACCTCGGACCGAGATTTAAGGTTTGTTACACTTTTGGCGTAGCCTGCAAGAGAGTTTGGGGACTCGTCTCCAGTTCAGTTCAGCATATCATCCGCAGACAGATGGTCAGTCGGAGCGCACCATCCAGACTCTTGAAGACATGTTGAGGTCTTGTACCCTTGACTTTGGTGGTTCATGGGAAGATCACCTGCATCTGGTGGAGTTCTCGTACAACAATAGCTTCCAGGCCAGCATCCAGATGGCACCATTCGAGGCTCTGTATGGTAGAAAGTGCAGATCCCCGCTAGCGTAGGATGATGTTGGAGAGAGGCAGATGCTCGGTCCAGAAATGATTGCCCAGACAGTTGAAGTAGTCAGAAAAGTCAGGGATCATCTACGAGTTTCCCAAGACCGCCAGTGACATTGGGCCGATGCCCATCGGTGTCCCTTAGAGTTTGCTATCGGCGACCATGTATTCCTTAGGATCTCGCCTAACCGCGGCATCATTCGCTTTGGCGTGCGGGGAAAGCTTAGTCCTAGGTATATAGGGCCGTTCGATATCCTGGAGCGAGTAGGAGATGTATCCTATCGTCTTGCTCTTCCGCCGTCGCTAAGTGAGGTGCATGATGTATTCCATGTGTCCCAATTACGACGGTACATCCCGGACCCGAGCCATATCCTAGACCATTCGGAATTGGTTGTTGGTACCAACCTTTTATGAGGAAAGGCCCGTGTCTATATTGGACCGGAGAAAAAAGATACTCAAGAACAAGACTATTAGTTTAGTCCGTGGCTTGGGGTCATCACTCTCTAGGTGAGTCAACGTGGGTGCGTGAGGACGACATCCGATCGCAATATCCCGACTTGTTTGACTCGTAAGGTTTAATGTCTTCCTTATGCCTTATGGTTTCCATCCCTTGCTTGCATGTATGATTGTATGATTGAACTGCTTAGTGTAGCTGGCCGTGGCAGTCTCTAGCTCCTTGATTAAATTCGAGGACGAAATTCTTTTAAGGTGGGTAGAGTTGTCACCCCTGTTTCCCGTATTTCGTATTAATACTCGTAATTGGATTTTGGCATATTTTTATTTTCTCGACTTGTGGAATTTTGAGTTTTTCTCGTATTTTGGGTTTCGGCTCGGCTCGGTTTTAGTTGGCTTGATTTTATTTTGTGGAGTAGGATTGGTTTGGTTTGGTTTAATATACATTTGGAACACCTTAGCTATGCTTCACCCTCATTCCACCACAACCCCCACCATTAAATCCCACCTAACTTTTCCCTCTCCTCTTTACTTTCATTTATTTTTCCTCCATCTTCTTCTTCCTTCCTCAACACAACACACCCATAGCCAAGTGCACCTTGCCACCAAATAAGCCCCACATTTTATTTATCCATTAGCTTGATTAGGACATGGGGATCAACATTAGAACTTGACATTTTTGGATTTGGAGCTTCCATTTTTCTAGATCTAGGTTTTAACCATTTTCGAAATTCTTGGTTTTGATCTATTAAACTTTGATTTTTGCTTGTTTTGATGCTTCCATGTGGAAGAGAATTTAATTTTACTCAAGTTAGGCCTTTAAAAATCTAGATTTGGTTTTGATTTGGCCAAGATATGAAGATTGGAAGTTTTTAGTGTTCTTGGACTTACTCTCGGCCTGGGGAAGCAGACCTCAGTCTGCGCTCTTTAGCGCAGTACTGAACCGCGCATACCCCTCGGCCTGTGCTCTTTAGCGCAGGGCTGACACGTGCACAGCCCTCTGGGCTGAACTGCGCATCCTCCCATCGGCTCTGCGCACTTGGCCCTCTGCGCACTTAGCCCTCTGCGCCATCGGCTCATGCGCACTCGGCTCTGCGCACTTGGCCCTCTGCGGCATCGGCTCATGCGCACTCGGCTCTGCGCACTTGGCCCTCTGCGCCATCGGCTCATGCGCACTTGGCCCTCTGCGCACTTAGCCCTTTGCGCCATCGGCTCATGCGCACTCGGCTTTGCGCACTTGGCCCCATGCGCCATTGGTTCATGCGCACTTGGCCCCATGCGTCACCCAATCCTGCGCCCTGTGCCCCTGTGCACTTGGCACCCTGCGCAATCCAACCCCCTGACCCCTTGCGCTACCCATTGGCTCTAGGAGTTTTGGTTTTATTTCTTTAAGCTTGGCTTCTCTTTTGTGGATTGGATTTTGAGATCTTGCTCCACACAGCACGACTATCAACCCAACACGACCTGACACGATTTTTCAGTATTTGCTCTGACTAGTACGGTTTTCGTGATTTCTGTGATTCATGATCCAAGTACTTTCTGATTTTCTGGAAATGGCCCGATGGGGTGCATTGATTTGTAACCTGATAACTTGATAGTGGCCCGTGGCGGCGCACTCTTAACTTGTAACTTGTAACTTGACTTGACTTGACGCTGTTGTGACAGCTAACTTGACTTATATACCAACTCTAACACCGTGGGTGTTCCTGCTTGCTTGCTTGTAAAATCTACTTGTCTTGTCTTGCATCATGTCTAGGGTGACTCCCTGGTTTCCCACGGTCAGGGATTCGCACTGAACATGGATTAGGCTAATGACTAGTTCTAACTATAGTTCATGGAGAGTTTCCAGTCACAGGCAATCTCGTTATCTGGGCGCTTTAATCGGACTTGTAGCTTGCCGACGAGTAGAGCACATTTCCAGCACACTGTCATGTGTTGCACCCTCTAAGTCACCTAAGGGTATATCGTCTCCTGGGCGATGTACCCAACCATACTCTCAACCCGCGGAAGGATAACTGGATGGTCTGCAGGGCTTGGGACTGGGAAATTCTCATTTGCATGTTGTTAGTAATTAGGCTTGTGATAACCCTAGTTAGTTAAAGTAGTAAGCCGTAGTATTTGCTTGGCCGCTTGTGAATGGATGATGTCTAGTCTTGTCTAAGTGTTGTCTAGTCCCAGTACCTGGTACTCATGTACATGATTGTTTTACTTATCTTTAACAATAAATGGATAGGGACAAGTGCTATTCAGGCGAAAGATTACAACCCCGGTCCTTGTTTGGTTTATGGGTTGTAATCTGGCTCCCGGAGTAGTCTCATGTCCCTAGTCGTTATTGTCCTGCTGTACTTTTATTACTTGTACTTTTCTTAAATTTCTTATGTTTTGATATGCTGGTTTTGTTCTTATTTCGTGGCCTCCTTTGTGGCACTTGCTCTTTCTGGGGTTTGACCCAGCTGGTTTTGTGTGGCCAGATTTCGGAGCAGCTTCCGAGGATCTATCGAACCTCCAGCCCGATGGTGGCGACTAGAAGGAACCCGGGCTACGAGTGGGTTTTCTATTTTGTTTCGCTCACTCTATTAAATATTCTTTTGAGGCATTTAGCCAACGAGCACCTGTTAGCTCGATGCACATTTACTTACTGTCTGCCTACGGACTGTAAACATGATTAACAAATCCTAGGGTTGATCATGTATGACTTAACTCTTGCTAGTCCTTGTATTTTGTACGACTAGCTTCATGATCAGCTGATATGTAATATTTGGGACACCTTTTATTGTATTTGGTGATCAAACATCTTGTAATTGTATTACTTGCTTGAGATTGAGACAGTAGGCTTGACCTTAAGAGACTGTTGGCTTGTAGTAAACCCTCATATCTAGACAGTCGCGACCGTATAGCGAGATGGACTTCATTTCAATATACGTAGTTGGCTATGTTCGCCCCCGCTCTCCAGTATTCTGGTTCTGGGGCGTGACAAATATTATACCATAACTTAAAATTTCTGATAAATTCTAAACAACACGATCATTCGTCACCCCAAAATAGGAAGGGACGAGAATCAATGGAACGGAAAGCAAAGAAGTATAATCGAGAGCAATTATGGAGTTTTTCAAGGTCGTAGAGAATTTCTAGGCGAATTTTCAAGGTAGAGTGGATTGAGATTTCTAAGGTTTAGTCATAGTCGCAGGCTCGTACCAGTACAGTTACGTAACCGGTACGATATGCTCTGACCTGCATGGGCCACCAAAAAAACTTGTCACGACCCGCACCCACTTATATATTTTATATCTATATCTATACATACACATACTCTCAAATATAATATTCATATTTACATACACATACATATATATATCTCCATAAAACCCAAATAAATCCCGCTAGCACCTATTCCTAGTATAGAGTCTATGTATACAAATATGACCATATATATAACATTTATTGGATAACAAATAAATACAATCAAGAATAATAGAATAATATTATATAATAATATCTCAATAATATCGAAAATAATAATAATAAATCCTAATAACAACTGAAATTAGACCAATAATGTAGTTCGGTGAACTCATCAAACACACCATTTATTTGGCTCAGAAATTCATACAAATTTGTAAAACACTATATATATAATAATAATATAATAATAATAATAATAATAATAATAATAATAATAATAATAATACCTATAATCTACCTATAACAAATATTTAGAAAATAATTGCCAATTCCTAAAATATATACAAAATATTTGCATCTACCAAACCTGTCTACAAGGCCGTATTTGGTCCCACTACATGACTACATAGGCTTGGATTTGACTTGGATCCAATCTGGACAGGTTCGGTACAACCGGGTTCCCGAAAACTCAATAATATAATTAAATAATATCTTCGGTAAGAGTTAAGTCGCAACTTGGCCTGGTTTTCCTAGTTAGGACACACTTATGGCTGGGTCTTCCTTGGCATTGCTAGTACACTAGTCAAGGCACGCCACTGTACTATCCGTGCCATGATTCCCGTCTGGTACTTCAAAATTCAACTAAGGCTAAAGTCGTCTACCGTAATAATTAACTAAATAATTATTTATAAAAAATTCTAAAATCACTATTAAATCAACTAGTTAATAATAATAATAATTTCAAAAATTTCGGGAAGGGAGGCTACACCCAGAGCATCACTGCCCCTCTTCGGCCTTAGACCGTAATCCGCTTCTGCAATCTGAGCATCCATCAGGATCTGCTCAAATGTCGTATCGCGACGCCCAGATGTGCGGGAACGGACTGCGTGAATCAGGCCCCTTCTGAATTTGCGGGCCTTCTATCCTTCATCCTGAATCATCCCAGGAGCAAAACGACTCAGGCGAAAGAACTCTGCCGCATACTCGTCCACGACGAGTTCCCCTGTACCAGTCCTGCAAACTGGCCCTCTAGCGTGCTCAGAGCTACATCCGGATAGAACTTATCCTTGAAAAGTCTCCGGAAGTTCTCCCAGGTCAATCCTCTCACAGAAGCACGAGGATCCGTACGGTACCACGTCAGGGCAATGTCGAAGAACTGACTCGCTGCGGCTGGTACCCACAGCCTCCTCGGTAACTCCGCCAGCTCTAGGCTACGCTCCACATCCTCCAGCCAGTCATCAGAATAGAGGATGCCCTATGTCCCCTTGAACTCTCGGTGGACCATCTTCCTGAAGTCCATCACTGATCCCATCCTCGGCTGCTGCTGATACGGCTCTATGGCCTGAGTACCCTGAACTGGAGCTGTAGCAACTCTCTCGACTGCTGCCAGTGCTAGCTGGTAAGCATTCTCCATGCTCTGCCTCATAGCCTCAGACTGCCTCTGAGACGCCTCTGCATGCGCTCGCTGAGTCTCCATCATCAGCTGGAGGAGCGCAAACATCTGCAACGCATCTATCGGTATCGGAGGTGGCGGTGGAAGAGTCTCCGGTGTGACTGCAGAATGCCTCGTAACTGGAGATGGAAGACCTCCAGAACTGCTGATGCTACTCCTGCCAGGACAACATGAACAATAGGGGCAGCTCCCTCGACTGCTACTCCCACAGCCGGAGGAAGAGGTCCTACAGGGTCGGACCTCTCCGGGACGGTACTAGACCCTGCCGCCTGAGCTCGAGTAATCGTCATCCTGAAGATATATTGAAGCAAAGAGATAATATGGCACAAGATAAGACATCATCAAAGAATGACGATTAATTTTAAAGTGCAAGAAGAGTTGTCATGATAATCGAAAGATCAAAAATTTTCCTAAAATGTGATTGAGTAACTCCTATCATATCCTAGAACCTATATCCTAACTGCAGGTCCATAATTAGTACTCTAAGTCGAGTACCATTACGAGATCGCACTAATTGCGACATGGACCTGCATGGGCCACCACAAAAATGTGTCACGACCCGCACCCAAAGTAGGGGCACGAGCACGTGGGTACGTCCAGCCTACGCCATAGTCGACGGTAGAACGCTGTATAGTTCCTCTATAATATACAACATCTAGACACAATATAATAGTACCTGTCATCTCCGCACGGAGGTATATAATGTCACAACTCATCACAAGACTTCTAAGGAAGATAGCACGAAATATAGAAATACGATAGAAGGAAATAACTGAAAATAAGTACGAGATCCCAACACAAGTTTAGAGATATAGACACATAACAAAATCCAAAAATAATATGTAAATACTACAAGTCTGAAGTACTAGCTGGATCGCAGTCCAGGCAAGCCCATCTAACTAGTCTAAACAGACGGTGCGTCCTCTAAGGGCACCGGCTCCACAGGTGCATCCAAGTCATACTCGGTCTATGCCATAGCCATAGAAGGTCGAGCAGTCGGCCTCTAAATCATCTGTAAACATCAACGGAGTTATCCTGTCAGGATATGAGCAAGTACAAAACACTAACAGCAGTTCCATATGAATTAACAAATTCTATAAGAGACAATCATAATGAAAAACAAGATGAAATATCAAGACAGGAAATATAAACAGGATATATAAACTGGATATCATGTCATGTTATAAAATACAGGAATATAGAATATAACTGGGATATATGATGTATAATCGTAAACATAAACTGTGCCATGAGTTATTAGAGCATTATGTGATCGGCTTGGGTCAAGATCAGGTTGTACCATCTGACTGGCTATGGACAAGAAAAACAAGAACTCTGGGTCAGGCCAGCCAGCATGGTAAGCTATGAACAAATAGGGTTAGGCTGGCTTTACCCTACGTGAAATGAGGGTATAGCTATGAACAAGTATAGGAATACAAGTATGGTATTAATCACATAACCACTAACAACTCTCCATCCCCGAATAGTATCACGGATCCGGACGTGGTACGTCATGACACGGGATTCAAAAGCAGGGGGCCAACCCACTCCCAAATCGATGTATACAAGTACAGGAAACAAGAAATATTGCGTACCAATATACCAAGAAAATCCAGGAATAATATTTCATGACAGGATCCGACGTATACTACTCCGTGAACCATCGTGTTGGGAATCAAGTAAGACACTACAACTGAATCAGATATAGCAGATATCAAGACAATGAAAACTATCAGTGAATGTACTCGCCTGCGGTCCTGAGCTGACAGTGAGAACATATGCTCAGTGTGATGTTACAGACCTAAAGATGAGATATCATAAGTTAATTAGGGTTTGACAGTAAAAGACATGATATTTTAGTATATGATATGCAATCTAGGTCAAACTCAGTCAAACTAAGTCAATCTAGGTCACAACAAGTCAAACTAGGTCAAACTAAGTCACACTGAGTCACACTAGGTCAAACTAGGTCACAGGAAGTCAAACCAAGTCAAACTAGGACAAACTGGATAAAGGGTTGACTTACAGTTGACTTTTGGTCAACTGGTCAACTTCGGTCAGGTTTTAGACAATTCTAGGCAAAGCGTTGACTTGTAGTTGACTTTTGGTAAAAAAGTCAACTTTGGGTCAATGGGATCAAAACTAGACTAAACATACCATTCCTAACATTTACCAACCAAGACTTCCGTATCTAAGTCAAAATGCATCCCGATACCAAAATCTTAGTTATACCCCATTACCTTAACTTACCCTTACCAAGGTAATTACCTTTACCTTGCCTATTACCAAGGTAACCCACTAACCTTGGGATACCCCTCTTGGTATCCAAAGATACCAAGACACTAACATTCCTAACCATTATCAACCACTATCTCAAACTAACTAACTCATCTAATGCATTTTCACATACCTTAACTTTCACATTTACCTTAAGGTAATATCTTGGTATCATGAGATACCAAGATACTCTCATAACTCTCAACTAACTACTCTCACATCTATACCACATCTAACTTAGGATACTAACAAGCTAGCTAAAAACACTCTAACATTAGAGACTAACCTACCCAACATTACTTACCTTAACATATTACATATCTTGACAATTACCTACCAATATACCAACATGTCAAACCTTATTTTTTACCACTAAAACAACCATCACACTAACCACTCTACACACTAAAATGTCACTCTAACTTAGGGGTTTCATAGAGGGATATTTGGTGAACATATAGGGGTAAGTATTGGGGTCTAATGTGGACATGTTTGGGGTGAAATAGGGGCCACGAGACCCCCAGAAAAACTGCTGCTATGTGTTCACTGTGCAGTCCACATGTTGTGGACTGCTGCAATACAACAACAGCTATGGCTGCTGTGGTGGCTGCTGTTGTGGCAGCCCCCCCTCTCTAACTCCCTTTCCCCACTACATCTATAATATATATATACCTCTATATATATATATCACTCACACACACATATATTATATAAAGACACACACACATGAATATATACATAAAGACACACACACACATGAATATACACACTCCAACACCACCACTACCACCACACACTACTACCACCACTAACACAACACTAGAACAAACATACAAACACACACACACGTACATATATATACATATATCTATCTCGCTCTCTATATATATACACATACACTAACATTTATATATATAAAATATCCCGAAACCTATCCGAATATCCAAATCCTCTCATTCTACTCTCTAGGGCTTAGACACGTACCCACACAAGCAATCTAACTCGCGCACGCGAGCAAAAATGAGAAACGAGGCCCGAGTGGCCAAATGGCCATTCTGGCGACTCCGGGGCTTCGATTCGCGATACCGCACGATACGGGCACCAAACCTATCCGGATTCGACCTAAACTCTACCCACGAGTTCTAAATAATGATTAGAACCTATTCTAAGTGCTAACTTGCCGATTTTAGTGTTGGTACAAAAAGTCACCCGTGTGTTGGAACCCGAAAAAGCCTATTTTTATGATTTCTCGCGAAACGACCCCACGTATCCAAATATGGACACGTACCTAGCCTCATCTCACCCAAACTAACCTAATTAGGTCTAATTAGGCTAGGAGCAATACCCAAATATGTCAATTTAGGGTTTTACCCAAAATTGACACTAAACCTAGCCCGAAAGTCCCAAATTGAGTCCAATGGGTTCCAAACCTCTTCTAATGGGTTATCCTACACCTCGGACATCCTCTAATATGCAAATAACACTAATTAGAAGTAATTACAAAGTTTAGAGTGAGGGTTTACCTCTTGGAAGTTGGAATCCCAAGGAAAAGTTCCAAATTACTTCTTTTTTGGTCAAAGTCCAAAATCTATGCTCCTACCACCACCAAGCTAGATCTACCTAGATCAAAACCACAAATGAGAGATAAACAATGGTTAGCACCAAGATTAGAGAGGGATCTAGAGAGATGGAAGAGATTTACTTACTTTGGAGCTTCAAATCTAAAGGGAAAAGAAAGAGTTTTTTGTAGAATGAGAGAAAGGAAGAGAAAAAGTTTTCTTGTAATGAGAAGAAGGGAGGGGGGTGCTGTCACTTCCGTTCCCAGATGCGTAGTCTTATTCATGTACAACTCATGTGTATTTATTTTAGTATTTATCATGTATTACCCTGTATTTAAATTCCTTTAATTCATGTTAATTAAGTTTCTGTTAATTAATTATCTGCTCTTTAATTCTTATGTTAATTTATTTCCTGCAATTAATTTTCCGTAATTTATTTTTGTATTTTATTTTCTGCAATTTACTTCTCTGCTTTAGTTTTATTTTTCGGTTGGATGAGCCCCTTAAACCCGACCCATTAAGAACCCGGCCCAACTCCCACCTACCACCCCTTTGCTACTTAAAGCCACCCTCTCCCTTCTCTCTCCTCATTTACTTTACTTTTTACCATTACTTCTTCTTCTTCCTTTCATTACTCTCTCCACCTACCAACTAGGCAAGTACATCTTGCTCTACATGAGGACCATATTTTATGGTTCAATATTCTTCCTCTCATGATTCTAAGAGAGTTTAGTGCTTAGTATTTTTGATTTCATTAGTTCATTTCTTGTAGATCTAAGTTATTGTATTTTCGGTTGTCTATGGGTTTTGATCTAGCAAACTCCTTTGTTCTCAAGATTTGATGGTTCCATGTCATAGAGTAGTTCATCCTACCCAATTTTGACCTTTGGAAAGTTGGATTCGGACTTATTTTGACAGAGTTATGGACTTTTGAAGCTTTGGGGTGCAACCATGGAGTTCTTGCTGTTTGGAGAAGACAGTGAGCAGTGTATGCTAGCTTTTAGCTGCGTCACTGAGCTGTGCGCGCTCTTTAGCGCAGCGCAGTATGGAGTCCATACGCTGCCTTTTTAGGAAGCGTGTGTCTTGCATACGCTACCTTTTGGAAGCGTGTGTCATATGGAGTTCATACGCTACCTTTTGGGAGCGTATGACTTGCATACGCTGACTTGAATGGTCAGGAGTCGTATGGAGTTCATACGCTACCTTTTGGGAGCATATGACTTGCATACGCTGACTTGAATGGTCAGGAGTCGTATGGAGTTCATACGCTACCTTTTGGGAGCGTATGACTTGCATACGCTGACTTGAATGGTCAGGAGTCGTATGGAGTCCATACGCTGCCTTTGGGGAGCGTATGACTTGCATACGCTCACTTGGATAGTAAGGAGTCGTATGGAGTTCATACGCTACCTTTTGGAAGCGTATGACTCCCATACACTAGCTTGGCTTGAGCGTAGCTTGACCTGGGCGTACGCTGGCTTGAGCGTAGCTTGACCTGAGCGTACGCTGGCATAAGTGTAGGCTGACATGAGAGTAGCCTGCTTACCCTGGATCTTCTATAGCCTGTATATTGATATCTTATTAGATGTTTAACGTCCATTTTATATCCTTACGCCTTTTTGCATAAACTTGATATAATCATGATATGCTAGTAATTCTGTTAATTATAGATTGTTACATGGGATGTACCATGTGTCATAATTAAGTTATAGATACCCGGATTGACTAGAATTAAACCCTGAGAGTTGTAGACTCGACCCCTGAATGCTAGTTGACTTTCATGCCTTGCCACCATTGATAATGATTGTGATCTTGACTAAATTGATCATGCGTTCCTAATTGGAACCAAGAGACTGGCTAGTCGTCTTATTGAATGAAATGAATGAGACACGTTCATGTTATGAACTATTGTACTCGACTGGCTGATCCCGAATATTGACATACATGCACATGCAGGCTTCAATCTATTTATTTATTTATTTATTTAGTTATTTTTCTACAAAAGAAGCATGTGTACTTTATGGTCAAGGCATGATTACTGTGGATAGATTTGATTGTTGCATTAGCTATGTAAGACCTGCAACCTAACCACACTGTATCGTTGTAGAGTTGTGCATATCGTACCCCGTACGAAAGTACTCATTTGAATGACCATGATCCACGGCATGGGATTTCACTCAACGTAGAAATATTAAGTTAAATAAAATAATGATTGCATGGAGAGAATGGATTCCCGAATTCTTACATGGCAGCCCCCTTGGGACGAGTAGTACCCGACGGGCCGGCTGGTTCCCACAGATACTGTAAAACTGCCACACGGGCAGGGAACAGTATCTGTTTTTATTATTGTATATTGACGGGCGTCCTGCTAGGACTCGTCTAATTCATGCATGGGCCAATTGATCGACTGGATAGACTAGCCTTGCTTGCACATAGTAAGAACTGAGGAATCCCTAATTGTATTATTCCAGGATAACTTGGGACTCATAATAGCAAGCGTAGGAGTTGATTGGCCGTTCAAGATGATTTGTTTGTGCACTGTACTCTGTTACCTAACTGGGATGATCAGAATGTCAGGACATGACGGACCAACTTCTGTCCTTGTTGGTTGGAGGTTGGTTCGAAGTGTCTTGATGTGATGTG
Source organism: Iris pallida (assembly GCA_029216955.1). Lineage (NCBI taxonomy): Eukaryota > Viridiplantae > Streptophyta > Magnoliopsida > Asparagales > Iridaceae > Iris > Iris pallida. The sequence continues at coordinate 11,912,894 of JANAVB010030816.1, read as the reverse complement.
AGTTCTAGTAGCAAGCAGAGATCTATTATTATATTCTCTTACTTACTGGTTTTAGTTCTCATGTCGTGCTCCCTTGTGGTACTTGCTATTAGAGGTCTAACCTCTCTGGTTTTGCATGGCCAGATTTAGAGCCAGTTCCCGAGGACTCAGCGTACTTCCACCTCCAGGATGGTCAATACTAGAGGAATGATCGCAGGAGGCCTCGAGTGGGTTCTTTAACTTCACCACTCATTTTTTATCTACTTTATACCTTGCCGTTTGGCACCGACATGTTAGTCGGATTGTCTTGTACTTACTTTTGCATAATTGTAATTAAGTCAGACTACAGCTGATAACAATTGTGTACGCTTGCTATATCATCTGGCTATGTTTTGTAAAGCCAGATCTCAAGAACATTTTGACTGAGCGTTTGGGACGCCTTACTGCTTTACCTTACATGTTCTATATTTCTGCTTCTTGTTTGAATGATTGAGACAATAGATGTGTAATGACCATAGTAAGACTTTTAGTAGTATGCACCCCCTCGTCTGGTTAGACAGCACTGATCGTATTATACGGTATTCATCTACCCGTAATACGTAGCTGGCTGAGTCACTCCCCCGCTCTCCAGTATTCTGGTTCTGGGGCGTGACAAGGTTTTAGTGGTGGCCCATGCAGGTCTGATTTCAGACTTGTGGGGTGTTTTTTTAATAGGATGTCTCAATCACACATGTTTTCCCTTGATCTCATGATTTGTTACTCTCAACTCTAGCTTGACATTCCAGTATCCTTTGACTTCATTGATCCTTCTTGTCCGGTCATTTGATTGTTCCCTTGTCCCTTTTCTTAGGGGCACCTCATCCGTATCTGTCAGAGCTGGACAGCAACAACATGGACAGCAGCATGGACAACCTGACCCTGTTGGTCAGCAACAAGGGCCAGTCTCACCTCAGGAGGCTACCCAGAAGAAGTGATAGTAGAAGCAGCAGCTAGATCGCAGTATCCGGATGTTCCACCACCACCAACAGTTCCATCTACCCCTGCGGAGATGGACACACCAGCCCTTCTGGAGATCATGAGAGGGATGATGGCTACTCAGCAACATCAGATGTTGGCCCAGCAGCGCATGCACACTCAGCTACAAGAGCAGAATGTGTTGCTCAACCAAGGATTGCAGACGGCTTTGGAAAAGGAGTGAGGACTGATTCAGGAGCGTCAGCCAGGTTTTGCAAGTACAACCCCCGTCGTTTCGAGGGCACGGAGGATGCCATCTCAGTAGATGCATGGCTTAAGGATATTGAGGCTATTCTGACAGCCGCTAAGGTGCCGGCAGAAGAACGTGTGGATCTAGTGAAGTTGTTACTTCAGGATCTCGCACGTGATTGGTGGGAAGCAGAGGAAGTAGGCATCAGACGTCCCGTTGCTTGGGACGATTTCACAGCAAGATTCAAGACGAAGTACTATCGTTGTGGCACAGTTTGAGCTACAACAGAAGTTTATCAGCCTCATGCAGGCTGGCAAGACGGTAGATGCTTATGCAACGGAGTTCTGCAGATTGAGTAGGTTTGCCCCAGAGATGGTAGCAACGGAACGCCAGAGGGCGATGAGGTTCCAGTAAGGATTTCATCTGAGCTCTTGCAATTGATAGAAGGGCACAATTACCAGACTTTTGATGAGATATTGACGGCGACTCGAAGGCATGAGATCACCATTCAGAGGCTTGCAGTAAGGACTGGGGGTCAGAAGAGATCCCACAGTCAGATTGAAGGAGGAGGGGGAGCAGCGCCCCGAACAACAGCACCATCCCCTGGCATTCGTATCCACGATGTGGCGATGCGAGGGCCAACACCACCACCCAGGCAGCAGCAACAGCAACAGAGGAAGAACCAGCAACCCCCGGCGGGCTGTACTTATTGTGGAAAGATGGGGCACACTAGAGATGTGTGTCGGACATTGAATGGACTGTGTCTGATATATGGAAACCCAGATCATCGGGTTACCACATGTCCCATGAATTCGAGGTCAGGAGGACCAGGACAGCAGTTTCCTGCTCTGCCAGCACCAGGGGCAGGGCAGTATCGAGGACCAGCATTGGCAGTGAGGCCGTTGGCGCAGCGTCCGTTAGTATCACAGGCTCAGATGTTTCGGCAGCAGGGGCCGCCGATGCAGCAACACCAGCATAGACCACCCCAGCATCATCAAGGCAGGGGCCAGCAGCAGCACCAGGCTAGGCCACAGCATGGGAACCAGCAAAAGGTCGAGGGCAGGCATTCACACTGTCCTTGGAAGAGGCATTGGCATCGGAGATGTTGTGGCAGGTAACATTCTCGTCGCTCATATTCCGCAGTAGCATTGTTTGATTCGGGAGCATCCCATTCATTTATATCTGCACAATTTACGACACGACTAGGAGTGGAGTTCGAGGTATTGCCAGGGAGGTTGAATATACTCTCTGGTAATGGGCTCGTAGGAGTTAGTAGAGTTAGTTTAGCATGTAGTGTTGTAGTGTGCGGGCATCCTTTACCCGCCCGGTTGATAGAATTTCCTGTTGGAAATTTCGACGTTATTAGGCATGGACTGGCTGAAAGACAGTCATACGACAATAGATTGTCGTAGTGGAAGTGTATCTTTTGATATTCTAGGCATGGAGAGGTTCACCTTGGTCAGGTCAGAGGCAACTCAGCAAGAGCAGGAGTAGTAACAGCAATGGAAGAAGTTCAGATTCCGAAGTAGTTGAAGAATTTCTAGACGTATTTCCCGAAGAACTTCCCGGTCTGCCACCGGTTAGAGATATTGAGTTCAGTATAGAATTGGCACTTGGAACTAAACCGATATCAGCGGGTTTACAGAATGACGGATTCAGAGCAGGCCAAGGTGTATCAGCACATAGAGGAATTGAAGGAAAAGAAGTTCATCCAAGCTAGCATATCACCATGGGCAGCGCCAGTGGTACTTGTAGGGAAGAGGATGGGTCATCCAGATTATGCATCGATTACAGGAAGCTTAACGCGACGACAGTAAAGAACAAGTACCCACTACCCAGGATCGACGACTTATTTGATCAGTTGAGCAGGGCTAGAGTTTTCTCCAAGATAGATCTTCGTTCAGGGTACCATCAGGTGAGGGTTAGGAAGGAAGATATTCCCAAGACTGCATTCAGGTCGAAGTATGGGCATTATGAGTTTTTAGTAATGCCGTTTGGTTTGACCAATGCTCCAGCTATCTTCATGGATTTGATGAACCGCATCTTTATGCCGTATTTAGATCAGTTTGTCGTAGTATTTCTCGACGACATTCTTGTGTACTCTGCTAGTGAAAAGGAGCATGAAGACCACCTCAGAAAAGTTTTGTAGGTTTTGAGAGAGAACCAGTTGTATGCTAAGCTCAGCAAGTGTGAGTTCTGGACGGATCACATTTCATTTTGGTCATATTGTATCAGGAGCTGGAGTAGCAGTGGATCCCAAGAAGGTAGAAGCAGTAGAGAGTTGGCCAGTACCCAAGACCGTAGCTGATGTACGGAGTTTCTTAGGATTGGCAGGATATTACAGAAGATTTGTGTCAGATTTTGCAAGGCTTTCAGCACCCATGACCCGCTTGACCCGGAAGGATGTACCATTCGTTTGGTCGGCAGAATGTCAGGCATCATTCGAGACTTTAAAGCAGAAGTTGATATCAGCGCCTATTCTTACATTGCCAGTTGGACCCGGAGGTTTTACAGTATATTGTGATGCGTCAGGTAAAGGACTTGGATGTGTCCTTATGCAACATGGGAAGGTGATAGCATATGCATCTAGGCAGCTTCGGACCACGAGAAGAATTACCTAACTCATGATTTGGAGTTAGCAGCAGTAGTGTTTGCTTTGAAGCTTTGGAGGCATTACTTATATGGTGACCGAGTGGAGATATACACAGATCATAAAAGTCTGAAGTACATCTTTACTCAGAAGGAGCTGAACATGAGGCAGAGAAGATGGTTGGAGTTGATCAAGGATTATGACGTGGAGCTTCAGTATCATCCAGGCAAGGCTAATGTGGTAGCAGACGCTCTTAGCAGAAGAGGCGGCGCATTTATGTTGACAACGCAGAAGCACATCTTAGAAGACCTTCAGGAGATGGGCATCGAACTTATACTTCCTAGTGATGTAGAAATTCTGGCGAGTCTACAAGTTCAATCCGACTTGGTAGGCAGGATCAAGGCAGCTCAGGCACAGGACCCAAGGATTCAGAAGCTTAGGGCAGAATGTGAGTCAGGACTCAGGAAGGAAATAAGATTCATGAAGATGGTACACTTAGGTTTGGATCACGTCTATGTGTACCTAGTGGAGATATCAGACAGGAAGTTATGACAGAAGCTCATAGTTCTAGTATTCTATACATCCTGGAGGGACCAAGATGTACCAAGATATCAAGCAGCACTTCTGGTGGAACGGGATGAAGAGGGAGATAGCTAGGTTTGTTTCCCGTTGCTTGATATGTCAGCAAGTAAAGGCAGAACAGCAGAGGCCAGCTGGATGATTGCAACCGCTTTCTATTCCAGAATGGAAATGGGAGCATATCACCATGGACTTCGTGACCGATTTACCGAGATCACCAAAGTAAGGACGCTATTTGGGATAGTGGACCGACTTACGAAGGTAGCACATTTTCTTCCTTTCAGAGTAGGGCAATCTACAGAAAAGTTGGCAGAGTTGTATATGCAACAGATAGTCAGGCAGCATGGAGTCCCTGTCAGTATTGTGTCAGATCGAGATACCCGTTTCATATCACATTTCTGGAAGAGCTTACATCATAGTTTGGGTACCAAGTTGAGATTTAGCACAGCCTACCATCCGCAGACGGACGGGCAATCAGAAAGGACAATCCAAATTTAGAAGATATGTTGCGAGCTTGCACTCTGGATTTTGGAGGATCTTAGGAAAGCCACCTGCACTTAGTTGAGTTCTCATACAACAACAGTTATCAAGCCAGTATCCAGATGGCGCCATTTGAAGCACTATATGGTAAGAAGTGTAGATCGCCACTAGCATGGGATGATATCGGGGAAAGGAAGATGCTAGGCCCAGAAATGATTGTTCAGACGGTTGAAGTGATTAAGGGAATTAGAGAGCGACTTCGTGTTGCACAGGATCAGCATCGTCATTGGGCGGACCAGCATCGTAGGCCGCTAGAGTTTTCTGTTGGGGACCATGTATTCTTGCGGATCTCACCTACCCGTGGGGTCATTAGATTTGGCGTTCGCGGGAAGTTGAGTCCGCGATACGTAGGCCCATTTGGTATTCTTGATAGGATAGGCGATGTTGCTTATCGTTTGTCCCTTCCACCTTCGTTACGAGAGGTACATGACGTATTTCATGTATCTCAATTATGGAGATATGTATCGGACCCAAGCCATATCCTCGATCATTCTGAGCTGGTTGTTGGTACCAACCTGTCTTACGAGGAGCAGCCTGTGTCCATCTTGGACCGAAGAGAGAAGGTACTCAAGAACCGAACAATTAACCTTGTCCGGGTTGCTTGGGGTCATCACTCTTTGGGAGAGTCAACGTGGGAACGTGAGGATGATATCCGATCACGGTATCCACATCTGTTTGACTCACAAGGTATTCTTTTTCTGTGTACCTTGATTGTCTTGATTCCTCATGCTTAACCCCTTATGGGTAGAATTGCTAGATAACGTAGATTGTTAAATATGGATATGTTACTTGCTATGGACATTGTAAAATGATTGCTTGATTGAATTGCTTGTACTTAGATTAGTTTAGCCCGATATTTCTATCCTGCTTGGATTTCAAATTCCGAGGACGGAATTTTTCTAAGGTGGGTAGAGATGTCACTTTCTGTTCCGGAATGCGTAGTCTTATTCATGTACAACTCATGTGTATTTATTTTAGTATTTATCATGTATTACCCTGTATTTAAATTCCTTTAATTCATGTTAATTAAGTTTCTGTTTAATTATCTGCTCTTTAATTCTTATGTTAATTTATTTCCTGCAATTAATTTTTCGTAATTTATTTCTGCATTTTATTTCCTGCAATTTACTTCTCTGCTTTAGTTTTATTTTTCGGTTGGATGAGCCCCTTAAACCCGACCCATTAGAACCCGGCCAACTCCCACCTACCACCCCTTTGCTACTTAAAGCCACCCTCTCCCTTCTCTCTCCTCATTTACTTTACTTCTTCACCATTACTTCTTCTTCTTTCATTACTCTCTCCACCTACCAACTAGGCAAGTACATCTTGCTTTACATGAGGACCATATTTTATGGTTCAATATTCTTCTCTCATGATTCTGAGAGTTTAGTGCTTAGTATTTTTGATTTCATTGGTTCATTTCTTGTAGATCTAAGTTATTGTATTTTCGGTTATCTATGGGTTTTGATCTAGCAAACTCCTTTGTTCTCAAGATTTGATGGTTCCATGTCATAGAGCAGTTCATCTACCCAATTTTGACCTTTGGAAAGTTGATTCGGACTTATTGACAGAGTTATGGACTTTTGAAGCTTTGGGGTGCAACCATGGAGTTCTTGCTGTTTGGAGAAGACAGTGAGCACTGTATGCTAGCTTTTTAGCTGCGTCACTGAGCTGTGCGCGCTCTTTAGCGCAACGCAGTATGGAGTCCATACGCTGCCTTTTTAGGAAGCGTGT